>OY856410.1:66770817-67408317 GCA_963693085.1 Alisma plantago-aquatica | reverse complement strand
AATTGCATTATCAAGGTGGACTAGTACCAAAACATAAATATTGGGCCCATCCCCATGTACCAAGTACTCTAGGGAAACTCCCCGTGCACCGTGTGCTCTAGGGAGGTGTACTAGCCAACATTAATCCATTCCCTCGTAAGGGGGATAATGAACACCTTAAATAACTACAAAGCATCTACTTATCCTTTATGTTTACAAGTGATAAAACATCGAGTACTATATTGTGCTACTACATCCAATATTTGCAAATAGAAGAGAGCATACATACATATCATGATTGCAACCAAGAAAACCATAGTCTTATACTTAAATAAAACCCACATACCTGAGTTTAGAGGTTCTTATCGCATCCATGATCATCTAGATAATCTAGTCATCACCTGATTAAGACAAGACCACATACTACCATCAGATTCTTATCATCTTACATCTCATCTTAACCCTAATCGTATCCATTTTAGGGTTTTCTTAACTCATTAGGATATTCTCATCATTACTTGCATTCTTGTCTTAGAATTATCTTAATGATGTCATTTTCCATATTATGGCTCATTATCTGAACATTAGGTTCCATATCCTTTTTATGCACATATTAACCCTAGTTTATATACATTATTCAATTTAGGGTTACAACCCATATATTAAGGGTCATCTTCATATAACATGAATTCTATGCATATAACTGATCTCATATTTATGTATTATATTCCAGTTACAGATATGAGGGTTTTCTGTAAATCTCATCATTTATTGAGCATGTATGCATTTAATACATTATCTTTAGTGTTATTAGCCCTAATTAGACATAATAATCAAATTACATGATTTCGTGTATCAACATCATAATTATTGACATCATATGGATTCTAAACATGATTATAAACTTGCTGACATTTTATCATGATTTTAGGCCATTGTTTGATGTTTATTACTCATGAAACAAGCATAATACACTTTACATGATATTACTGATATTAAAGTATTAAAAGACTAATATTATGCTTCTATATTGTTCTACTCATTTTTCTGAGAATTTCAGTACCTTATTTGTATTTTTCTGATAAACTTGCTATTTATTATGAATTATGCAAGATCAGTGGAATTTCTGGGAATTTACCTTATTGTGACCAATCACGCGCTGCCACGCGTCCACTTTGGGGCGCATTGGTTCTTCTTGAGGCACAGGCTGGCCGGCCGGTTCAGGGTTTTGAACCGTTCTGGTTCTCTGATCGGGACTTGGTTCGCCCGTCCTTTCTCCTCGCGATAGCGGAAAACTCAGGGTGAGTCGCGCAGGGCGGCTCCCCTTTCCTACGTGACACCGGCGTTGGCTGGCCTCCAGTGTGCGATCAACAAGGGAGTTCCTTCTCCTACTCTGGGTCTGCCTGAGGTCTCCGTCCTCTCTTCACGGTGCCGCCGCAGTACACATCCACTATGTCCTTCTCGTTATTGCTTCTGCAGACTCCATTGATCTCCAGCTTCGGTTCTCGCATCTTGCCCGTTTGCGATCCGTGTGAGTCCCCAGCGTGACTCCGTTCTCTTGAGTCCAAGTCCACAGAGGGGCCTGCGCTTCTCTTCTTTAGAACTTCCGCCACTGCTAGCGGCTAGCGACCACCGGGCAGGCTCGCTGCCTCCTCATCCATTTCACAGTTGTCAGCGAGAGAGGAAAGGGCAGTGGGGCTTCTCGATTCTCTCCATCAAGACTCGAACTTGATCTATAGGTTGCAGGGATCAATGGCCATGGCATGACCACGTAGAAGATGGAGGAAGTGAAAGGGCTCTAGAATCCCAGGGTCTTTGGAAACAGTCCGGTGAAGGCTGACCCGGTATGCCCCCATCATCTTTCCCACTCACTCACACCCTCTACGCGAGCCTCTGCCTGCTCGGAAATCATCACGGTGTCACCAGCAAGCCCTCCTCCTCCAGGAGTGGCCTCACGAGGAGCTACAAAGGGGAGTTCATCCTAAGCCTGTGACTTCTCTTATCCGAGGGTAACCCGACTCAACAGAATAACACGAGTTCTGATCTTCTACCCTTCAGGGTTACACGCAAGGGGTGCTACTTAGATCCGAAAAGCATGGCCATCAGTAACGACATACCCAAATCTCTGATGACTCAAAATCTCCATGAGGGCCCGCTCGCCATTTATCAAGATATAGCTTTAATCTTTCTATCTTAACAGTTCCATACTTGTGGAATACCAATATAAAGGAAACATAAATCGTGGATGGTTTTCCCATGAACTGAACTAGTGATTAACTACCAAATCTAGTGATCAAAATAGCCTACTCAATTAAATACTCCCAAGTATGCTTAGTTTCCCGCTTATAATAGTATCAACAAGTACTTGACTTTCCATAATATTTGAAAATCCATATTTCCATATTTCCATTGACACCAAAATAAATAAATCTAAACACCATATATATATAAGCTCATATAAATTCATTTGTTCACATGAATACTCAAACTGATGAATACCAAGATACACACCATGATTGAATTCAAAACAGTAGTCATCATCATCAACTATATCTCTAATCATGCTTTTTGGGTGAAATTATTCTTATCTGAATAACAAGATCATCAAGTTGAGTTCAACCCTATACAAGCATCTTTGGTCATAAATTTCTACATTTGATATCAAAATCCTAAAATTGAGGTCATCACATTCACCCCACCTTATATGGTTTCGTCCTCAAAATTCAACTAATCACATCCTTAAGAGGCTATTTAGGAGTTCAACTTCATATACATCGTCATTGCTTAGGTTCTAAGACCACCTTAGTTGCATGCACTCTAAGTTGTCAGCTTAGGGTCTAGAGATTCTTGGGTGTGTCCACCCCACCTTATTACGTGGAAGCATCACTTAATGTCTTAGCCATAGCATGACATTATGATATCTTAGGATTACATCACCTCTAAGGGTACATGTTTTGTTCATGCTTTTATTGTTCAGGAGGAATTCATTTATAGGCCATGATATTCAAATCGTTCAAATCTAACATCATTAATATGTTTTATGATCAACATCTTACAATGATTTCAGCACTAGAGGAGATTTATCTTCATCTTTGATATTAGGATTTTTTTTTACATAAGAAGGGATTACGTAACATGCTTGACCATTAGGGTTTCACCCTATGGTGTGATATTCATACTCAACTTAGAAGCATACATTGAGAAGGATCAAAGTTACAAACTATATTTCTGACCATATATCCTATGATCCAAAAATATCTTTACATCAAGTTCATGAGTTCAACTTTTTATGTCTTGCATGTATTATGTGAAGGAAAAAAAAAAGAATATACTAAGTTTATCCCATGATCTCAACATCATATCTTTCATGTTTCATATGAAGGGGGAGAGAATATTTTAAAGTCAAACTTATCATGATTTCAATATTGGGTGCTACATGTATGATATAGGGGGGAAATATAGAATAGGTCAAGCTTATGCGAGTGACTCCTCATATATAAATCATCTATATAGCTCAAGTGAGGTTTCTATCATCATATATTAAGAAAGAGAAGAAAAAGGGAGAACATGTATTTTGAGTATCTTTTGCACAAAGCATCATACTCTCGTGACTAGAGTTCATATATTACCTCACTTGCAACTAATGATGAAATCCACAAAATATGTCACTCCAGCTAGGACCTATCTCAGCCAAAGGATTGACTTTATCATATGGGTCATCTACCCATCCTTTTATTTTACCCAGTTCTCACATATAGATTTGAATCATGCATAAGGACTCAACTCAACACTCGAGAGTAATCTAGTGTAGGATTTTTTTTTAACACATATCTCATATATTGGAGGCTAGGTCCTATGACCTTCTCCTTGTGGGTCTTACTCTCTCTAGAGTTCACCACATATCTCATCCTACCACTAGACATCCTCCTTGTATAAGAGCTTGAGGCTCATGCACACTCATCTCTATCTTAACTTAGCTTATCATAAGTAGGAAAAGGGAATGTACTTTCATCATCACAACTTAGCATAGATCCTCTAAGAGTGGATTCGGCTCATATACAACTCAATTCTTAATAAGGAAACTTATACCATCATAGATCAAAGTTAGATAAGATTCCACATGCTTATTTCAACTATCGTTCTATCATCTACTCTATGTATCATATATCTTGATAAGGCTCTAGACATCTAATCTAGACTACTCTCTCTTCTAGACTGATGTCGCTCCTTTTCACTTAGATTGCATGAACACTAACTACTCTCCAGTGTGAGGGACACATTTTTATATTTACATATATATAATAAAATATTATATAGTTTTTCTCCGAGAAAGAAGACGTCAGAGAAAACACTCGAGGCTCGAGCCGATTGGAAAACAAAACCAAATCAGCAAAACCGAGTGTCCCACACAAAGTAGATAGTCTAGTGTCATGTAACCTAGTGAAATGGTGAGAACGAGATGTAGACTAGTATAGCTACCCAATACATATGAGCTCTATATGGAAAGGGTTTCTCACACTTGTCTAAACCTAGTTCTCGAACATCTAGGTTCTAACCTAGAGGCTAAGTCAAACCTTATTCCTATAGCAAAACTTACTAAGTTTCTAAGGTTTAAAGTGATAGGTGAAATTTAGTTTTATATTTCATGGTGAGAAATTGTTAGGTGTAGCTATTGTTCATGCTCTGATACCAACTGTGACGTCCCCGGATTTTTGCTTCTCCAAACCCTATTGGGAATGAGAGCCCATAATCCGAAAACATCATCCAATCATATCAGAAAGCGATGCGGAAGCATAATACGCATACATGAACGTACAACCATAACATACTCAACATTCAACATGTATAAAAATACATGTTGAATGTTGAGTATGTTATAGTTGTACGTTCATGTATGCGTATTATGCTTCCGCATCGCTTTCTGATATGATTGGATGATGTTTTTGGATTATGGGCTCTCATTCCCAATAGGGTTTGGAGAAGCAAAAATCCGGGGACGTCACATACACTATCAAACATACCATTTCTAACACTTGTTGTCTATCACGTCTTTCTTCTTCTGCCTCATCCTTTACTACTGCCCTAGACAAAACATATGTTCCTAAGTGTCCAGTAGATGCTATGCACCATCCTGGATGGAATGCTGCCATGATGGAAGAAAACTGATCTCTCCATGACAAAAAGACATATGATCTTGTGACCCCACTAACAGGAAAAAATATCATAGTCTATTGATGTATTTTCTTTGTAAAGTATAAGTTAGACGATTCCCTAATTGTCAAAGGATTCACAGAAACCTTTAGCATGGATTACTTTAAAACATTCTCTCTGGTGACAAGGATTGCCTTCGACAAAATCCTTATCTTCCTTATAGCTCATCTTGACATCCTCTTTACCAACTCAACATCAAGAATGTATTTCTTCATAGAGATCTCCTAGAGGAAGTCTACATGTAGCAACCACCCCAGTTTTTGACTGAGGGGGCATCCTCTCATGAAGGATGTTATCTCCATCGATCTCTCTATGGAATCAAGAAGTCTCCAAGGACCTAATTTAACAAGTTTAGTGATGTTTCAACACGACTTAACTTTTGAAAATCAGCCATATACCACTCTTATTCTTCTTCATGTCCTTTAAAGACCATTCTCTTGTTGTTGTCTATGTTGATGACATTGACATCGCTGATGATGATATGATGGGGATATCCCAGCTCAAGTAGTCTCTTCATGCACATTTCCATGCAAAAGACTTGAGTGCTGGTATGTATGCCCATACAGCTAATCATATGATGATTGTATTGGGACATCATGTACTTGATTTTATAATAATAAAGCTTATTTTTTACACATTTGTCTCAATCATAAGATGATGACACAAACATGATAGATGTCTAAAGAATGATGCTATTTGATAACATATGTCTTCAGGTTAAGGACCTAAACGATGAGATCATATATATAATAAGAGTACATACATTCTTGTCATGTCCCTAGTTGGGTATTAAAATGGAAGAAAAATAAATGATAATATTACATAAGATTAGAATGTGTCTTGACTGATGACTAAGTCTGATTAGTCATGATATTGGATATCATCAAACACATCGGTACTTGTTAAAGACCAGTGTACCTGACATACCCCCATTGAGAGTGATACATGGAAACCATGGAATGTTAGTTAGAATTAGCCCTCAAATTGAAATTGTTGATTGTAGTTCTTAGAACTGAAATACTACACTCATCACATGTCATTCAATGAAATTTGACACCATCCAACAAGACCTTGAATAAGGGTTTCCATGAAGGTGGTGCTCGGGTAAGTTGTGACACATGGGGATTGACTGTGAGTGATGTAGATGGTATTTGTCCCTGTTATTAGAGTTGATATCTTGGACACTTGAATAGGTGAGAATGAGAAACATATGCCCATACTCATGTGAGTGAATATTTTATATGTGAGCTTACATTCATCTCATACATTTTACTCTAGTTCCAGAAACATGGACTGAATGTTAAGAGGATGAAGATTCCATGCCTCATGTTCAATCTTGATATTAGAGACAAAGGAACTATACAATCATGTTACACTGATCACATATGTAGGTTAAAATGGCTCTACAACTTTCCAATTACTTGGTTAACAATCATGTGATTATAGATACCTCTCATTGCTTATGATACCATAATGTGGTTATGGACATTCACTACCAACATAATTTGGGACCTACATGGTTACAAACATAGCATGCACTTGGAATAGGAGTTTACTCATGGATAAAATTTAACTTGGTTACTAAACGTATTAGGAAATCAATTGAAACAAAACTAATTTTCAGTCAATCGACTGAAGTGTCCAGTCAACCAACTGGACTGCCATTGAAATAGACCATTTGGACTGGGTCAAACAAAGATGTGAAAAGACCAGTTTGATTGGTTAAAATGATAAATGATATGTGTAATGACATGTATTAATCATCACATTAAAAGTTAGTGTTATTGCACTGCTAACCACAATCCAATCGACGGATTGGATAGTCCAACCATCATACTAGATACTCTAGTTGTCCAACTGGTCCTATGCAATAGTCATCAAACTATGAGATCTGCCTTTTTGTATTCCATGGGTTTTGGAAATGCTAGCCCATCCATTCATATATAAGGAGGGGTGGCCGAGACTCTCAACACACCTTTTCTAACTGTAGGGGTTACATGAGATCTTGAGTAGTCTTACCCAATAAAGGGAGAGACAATAAAGGAAAAGGAAATTGATGCTAGGATGTTGACAACAGATGGACAACTCCTTCTTATCATCTCTTGAAGTGTGACATGAAGTTCTATATGGTCTGTGTAGACTACATAGAGGTGCGGAAGCCATTGTTGACACTCTAGCAAGACATCGTCAACCGCTATTTATGGTCGTTAGACCAGTAGGACACTATCTTATATCATCCATGTTCTACTTGTGAAGGGAGAACATCACCATACAAGGATAGTCATTACTTTCTCTAGGATAAGGTACATCTTGCACCCTTTCTAGATACAACATTATTGACACAATCTGCTTGTTAGGGCAATATACATAATTGTTTTTCATTTCTGCTGTCATCTTTATATCCGTATTTTCTAAAAATGGTATTAGAGCCATGTTAATTTATGGTGTATTAGGATTTAAATCGATGTGATTGGATTTTGTTTCATTATTTATTTTGTTGCATACAATACAAACATTTAAATGGTTAATGTGTATAGCTGATTAAATACCACATATTCTAGAAAATATCATGTAGATCCTCTATATATTATGATATATATGAAACTCATGCACATCATCCTAAAATAGTTTTGATGGTCGATGTATGTGTGGTTATGTCCAATACACCTTGGATTCTTGTGTGGTTGGATGGATTATTTTTTGTATTATAAATTTAGTTTGCATACCGAGCCTTCTTTTCTCTTCTCCAAATATAATTAATGCTTAACCCCCTATGTCCCCCTTGAATGTAACTCAAGGTATTCTCATTACATGATGTAATATAGAGAATAAATTAGCATTAATTTACATTTTTGGAAAGAAGAAGGCGTTCTAGCCAGGAGATTTGATCGACTAGAGGACAATAGGAGCCAACCGATCAGCTGGGGGTCCAACCGAATGATTGGAGGAGTCTAGCCAACTAGTTGAGCTAGGAGCCAGTCAACTGACCTACAGAAACCACCCGACTGACATGAGGTCCAACTGATCAACTAGAAGGTCTAGTCAACCGACCTAGCCTTATCCCAACATAAGATTTTTCCAATACAGGTTCCATGCATATGATGTATGATCTCAGGTGGACAATAATTCTTTGTGACTAAAGAATTACATTAATGTGGCCATAACCATCACTCACATATTTGTGAGTGCATGTTTCGTTTGTGGACATAGTATGTATATGATACATATTATAGTATCTGATGACTGGATATGTATATGTATTTATAAATAAAATCCCTCAATAAATTTTAATTCTTAGATGTTTTCCATAAGCAACACACATGAAAAGCTTGATCAACCAAGCCTAGGTTATGTCAAAGCATGGTGTGCCATCTATCTTGTGGAAGTGTGATGGTAGTTTTGTGGGTCTGTGAAAGAGGGTACATTTCTATTGTGTTGGCTTTTGGGTTAGGCTTAATAAGGAGACCTTAATAGCATTAAGTTCCTAAGAGCGTGCAAATATAACATGCCAAAGAGTTGTGCGTACCATCTATCCTGCATTGGATGCAATTGGCAAATGTTGCCTACCTTAATAATTGGTTATCCATCCCAATGATGACTGGGTAATAACTCAATGTATTTTGGATCTTGGCTCACTAGAAGATTGTATGTCACAATCTTCCGAATTGATAGTGAGGACCACCAGTTTGATCAAAATAGTGAGAGAGATAGTTAATTAAAGGCCTAATTAATATCGTCAATGTTATCAAATCAAATCAAAAGTGTAATGCAAACTTTCTATTATAGAAAAAATGGCAACAACTAAGTATTTTACATTGTGATTGGTCTTTGAGAAGGAAATATTTAATGGGAACAACTTCCATGACTAGTTTAGGAATCTAAGAATCAATCTCACTCATGTGAGTAAGCCTATGTCCTAGAAACACCAGAACCAGAGGAACCTCCACCCAACGCACTTAAGTCTGAAAGGGATGCTTACTAGAAGCATTTTGACAATTCCACATACATCAAATGCCTGATTCTATGCTTAATGAACCATGAGTTGCAGAGACAACATCAGAACATGGATGTTCTCAAGATGGTGACACATATTAAGAATATGTACCAAGATCATGATAGGCAAGAGAGATATGATGTCTCAAAAGTGTTGTTTAAATGCAATATGGCAAAGGGAGATCCAGTAGGACACCATGTGCTCAAGTTGATTGAGTATGTGGAAAATCTAGAGAGACTGGGATTTCTTTTAGGCCAAGAGGGACACTTACATTATACTACAATCGTTGCCTAAATTATATAGCTAATTGTTCATGAATTAAAACATGAACAAATTCACTAAACCATTGTCTAAGTTTCTTGGTGTGTTGAGAATTGTCTAGACACAAATAAAGAAGGACAATCCTAGATCTATAATGATCATAAATAGAGGTAAGTGAAGGTCCAAAGGGCAAGGGCAATGTAAGACCCCTGGCCTAGCTTTATTCTTAATTGTAACTATCTTATATAATGAGATGTTTAAACCTTAATCTAATCTTGTGAGATGTCTTAATATCATGTGAAAGGCTTATATTTTCATTTTGTTCCAATTTGTTTGATGTTTGAGCTCTCTTTGCTATAAATGTGATTGTTTTGGACTAGATTCAATTTACCCATTAGAGAGGGTTATCTTGCAAATGGTCACATGTTGAGAATGTTTCTTATGATTTAACATCAAAAGATAGAAGATGATTCAATGGGGCACCTTGTTTGAATCATGGTTGCTGATGAGACTCTTATGGTGATTCTAGGGTTTGCTTAAGTTGATAAAGTGACTATGCTAAGCTTTGAGTCTTGCGACCCTACACCAGTTATGGTGAGGGTAGTGACTGAAACACACCCCTTAGGTGTTGTTATTTCGATCGAGATGACCTAGATGTGAGTAGGTTGAAACACTTTGTCCTCTAGTGGAGTATCTCGATCATGTATACGATGCTTAGGGTTTTGGTCAAAACCAAGTGTGTTTTTAGAAGTGTCTCGATCGAGACAAGGGGGTAGCCAAACTAGTTTGTTGTGACACTTTTTCTGGATAAACATGACCCTTTGAGACATGCATGTGAGTGGAGGAGAGGTTGTTTCTTTGAAGGGTGTGTGTCTTTTGATGGTCTATATTTTTGACACCTCATAAATATCTACTTCCCCCCTCCTTTGGGTATATAACCCCTTATCTTCAGAAGAGAGTAACCTTTTCTGCCCCAAATATCTTTCTTATCCCTTTGGATCGTCCTTGGAGCTTAAAGAGCAAGAGAGGTCATATCTTGAATCTTGGGTAGCCGATCCATCTTGCAAGTTGAAGATCTTGTGCTAGAACAACTCTTTGGTGGTGGTTTGTTGGATGTTCTTCTCTTGGTAAGTAACCTTATTCTCTTGATCATGTTTTCTCTCCTATGAAATACCCATCATATTCTTCTTCCTTCTTGGCGGTAGACTGTAGATCATCCATGGTGGCTTTTCTTGGAGATGTCTTCTTCATAAGGGCCAGAGATCATGTTTTGACATGATGGTACTTGAGTGAGAAGAAGACCTCTTCCTTCTTCTTCTTTGGTCGATCTAGGGTTTGAGTTTTCTCTGTAAGATCTTCTTTGACTATGGAGTTTCTTACTCTTATTGAGGTGATCCTTTGTCTGACGTGTTGAAGCTTGGTTGAAGTTCTTGGAGCTTAAAATCTTAGAAGATTGATTCCCCTCGAAATTACGCTAGTTATATAACCTTTCCCATATCTATTATGTGCATCTCAAACCTGATCTTATATTGTTATTCCAGATCTTATAAACATGTTCTTTATGGTAGTATGAATGATGAAGTTTAAGGTTTAATATTGTAGTAATATTGAAAGGATTAATCTTGTTATAAACCCTAAATCTATGTACCCGATTTTTTGTTGTAAATGGAAGATTTGTGTGTTCCTTTGGATCAACATTTATGGAAAATTAATATATGATATATGGTTCATTTACTATAGATAATAGTAGGTTTTGCAGATGATAAAATGCATAAAAATCTTGGTTTTCACTCCCTATACATAGCTCTTTTGATAATGTTCCTTTAACAAGTGTTAGGGTTGATGAACACCATGATCTAGGGTGTTATTCACCCTGTTGACATTTGATATTCTTGGTTTGACCTCTATTTTGACTGTTTGGATCTTCTCTAAAGTTGGGCACATGACTATCATGAGGTTGAGACAACCCTTGGTCTCCCTCTTGGGTGATACTGTCGATAGGTGATGGTTTTGACTGTGACACCCTAAAACCCTAAGGGTGGTCGCTACACCATCCTGGCCGTGACGCAACATTGTTGGATGGTGTTGTTTAGTTGGTTGATGTTGCATCCAAGATGGCTAAGTGATGGTCGACACACATGTATAGGTTAGGTTATGAACATAACAGGTCAAGTTTTATTGGTTGTAGACATGACATAATGGGTTAAGGTCGTAACACCTTGTGATAGTAGGGTCGACACACTTTGTTGTGTCTTGGTCACAACACCCCTTAGTGGAGTCACACTCACGATGCCCCGTTAGGATGTTACCTAGTGTTGTGGTCGTGATACCATGCTTAGGTGGTGTTATGGACACAACATTTGAAGTTTGATATGGTCTCGGTCGAGACCCATATATGTTGTGGTGGTCGAGATGTCTGTGTAAAGATTTCGTCGTGACCATGTGAGGTGTCACAATTGTGACACTTGTGATGTGAGGGGTAAAGACGTGTGTGCAAAAGGTGATCGAGACCATGTGTTGTGAAGTGGTCGAGACACCTATACATATGTAAGTACATGTTCAAAACCTAGTGTAATGGTCTACATAAGGTGTTGTGAATATGAATAGCTAATCCTAAACAATAGTGCTTAACCCTAGTGTTCTCCAAATATGTGGGAGGTGGTAGAATTAGGGTTTAGTGGTTTCATAATATTATGAAACCCTACTCAGATACATATGAACCCTAACCCTAATCTTGTGATAACATGATGTATGAATTCATCCTACTTGAAGTGATTATTATGTGATTGTGATTTCTCTCTCCTACTTGTGTATCTCTAACTTGTAGGAGAGATAACTATAATAACTATGAGAATGATATGCTAAACCCCATGTAATATAGGATGGTGATCATGAGTAATGTTGAGGCATATTGTGATACTGAATGTGCAGGAGTTATATGAATTGGTTTAACGACCTAGTAAGTGCCTTATACATAAATCGAGGGATTGATAACCCATAGTGATGTGATATTGGTGATGACATTGTGAATGGGGTAGTACGACAAGTTCCATATGATGATGAGACAATTTCTCACTTAATACATTTTATATTTTCTGAAGTTGTAATCAATCCTTAATTTTGTAGAGTTTGTTTAGGGTTTATATGTTATAACTTGATTGATGCATTAAAAGATCCCCAATTGGAATATATAATCAGTTGAAACCCTAATCACATAGTTTCTTTGTACCATAGATCCATCTTCAATGTCAACAACTAGCTAGATGGTGAACCATGCAACTCCTATGAGAAACTCAGAGCGCATATTGTTCAATATGTCAGGTGCAAGTTAAATTACCTTCTTGTATCCTTAAATTGTTGTTATAGTGGTATGATGCTTTATTATAGAATGGTCATGTGTGAGCCTGCTCTCTAGTGTTGTTCCATGTACTAAGGTAATCTAGTTGTTTTACTGGACCATAGCTTTGACTATGTGTTGTTGTCTACAGGACTATAACTATGACTATAAGTAGCTCTTTAGCAATTAGACTGTTATGTCACTGCATTGCAGACTCGAACTGGCCCCTTAGTGTTGGCAATGATCATGGAGTCTGACTCTTCCACATATTTGGTATGGTACTAATTTTGAGTTAGTAGCAGTCAGTTGGATTTGAGTGGTATGCCTCAAATTCTCAGGGCATAATAATAAAAGTGATAACACAACCATGAAGTATATTTTCTTAGGGTAAATATGAATCACATTGGATGACCCCATGCCTTATTTCTTGTACTGTTTAGTTTATAATAGTTATACATGTTCTTCATATTTCTTATAAAATCATAAGATGTTCTCTTGCTCAGTTGCAAGTGCTTAAATTGCTTAACCAATATTTACTACTTTACTTAACTTCTCTATTATCTTACTATGCATATAATAGATGTTGATGAAGATATATATCTCTTGTTGGGACATTTTTTCTCACCCCATGGGTTCCACAACTTTTTAGGTGGTTGTGAACAAGGAGGTCGAGGTTATGGTGCAGGTGATGAGCAGTAAGGAGAGAAGTAACTGTTAGAGGTTGGATATTTTGCCAATGTTTTGTAGTAGAGTCCTATGTGTCGTACCTGTACTCTCAAGTCTTTGGGGAGATTTTGTTGTTTTATATATCGACACATAGATTTTGGCTTTGTGTCATGAGTGTATAGAAATGGCATGTACATATAAACATGTTGTAATATGTAATAGTTGTGGCTTGATAGGCTTTGAACATGATATGTAACATCTTTTGGCATATATGGAATACTGATAGCCTGAGTGAAGGCTTGTTTATAAAATACTTCTGCTTGAGATATTGAATTCCAAATGGTTTTAATTTACCCTAGTTTGTGGTAATATTATTAATAGTGATAATTCCACACTTTGTTTTGAGTAATCTCACTTTGTGTGGCAAAGTGTCACAAGCAATGCCAAGAAGAATTCTAAGGCTAGCTAGAAAACCAACTCTTCAACACTTAAAACAATGGGAGGATTAAGTAAGGGAATTGCCACTACTCTCACCAACATGGATACTAGGAAAGTAGTCACCTCTTTTACATAGAGGAACTCATGAATAAGTAGGGGATGGAAATAACCACCTCAGGTATATACATTATTGAGATAAATATGCTTACTTCATCATCTTAGGCATTGGATATTGGATGATGATCTCATATATGTTGTTATGTACACGATCCAAGAAGAAGTAAGCAAGATGAGGTGGAACTGTGTGGAGGTAGAGTTTTTTCCACTATAGTGGGAACTTATCATTTATTTTAGCTTAGAGGGTTTGTAATAGAATTAGTGAATTTCTATTATGTACCTTCCATTAGAAATAATATATGTTTCTTGTTTGGACAAGAGTGAATTCATATAATGAAAGATTGATGTTTTTTTGTTAAAGATAAGATCTTTTCTAGTAGTATCATAATGTCTCACAGTCTATACTCGATAGTTCTAGAGACAAGTATATATAACATAAATGCTAAAAGACTCAATGAATCAAATAAAAGCATACCTATGACATTGTCGTCTAAGGAACATAAGTAAGAAACACATCTCTAGTTTCCATAAAGATGGTTATCTAGACTCTTTTGGTTTTGAACCAATAGATACACGTGAGTCTTGTTTATTGGGCAAAAGAAAAAATCTCCTTTCATCAGAAACAATGGGAGATCGAGTGATCTATTGGGACTCGTACATACTAATTTATGTGAACTTTTAGAAAAAATGCTAGAGGTGGTACTAGTATTAAAAGCATTTTGATATGATCGATGCAGAGAATACTTGGACCAAGAGTTTGAGGACCTTCTATGAGACCATGATATTGTATCACAATGGACTCCACCTGAAACACAAGGACATATCATAAAGAAGGAAGCATACCCTGTTGGACAAGTTGAAATCATGGATAAATATAACTGATCTTCCAACTTCCTTCTAGGGATATGCTTTAGAAACCATAGAGTTTGCACTAGATCGTGTACCATCTAAATTGTTTCAAAAGACACCATATGAGATATGACATGGGAAGTGTCCCCATATGTCTTTTATGAGGATTTGGGGATGTGAAGCTTATGTGAAAAAATTGTCTCTTGAAAAGCTTGGTCCCAAATCACATAAATGTTATTTTGTTAGATATACCAAATGATGTTTGTTTTATATTCCATATGAAGACAAAATGTTTTTTGTATGAACTTATATACTCCTAAAGGCCCCATTTTGTTTGAATGATCCTACTTAGGATTGTATTGTGACCCTATTAATGAATGGAATCCCATGTTTGTTTGTGATAAAACACACATCGGGATTGCATAATGATGGTAGTAGAATCCCAACCATGAGGAATATTATGTTCTAAATAACCCCAAAGTATTTGCATGGCACAAGCAACTTCACACCCACAATGCCGGTCCTAATGGCATGACTCCTATCCGCTCCACTCTGCTACCGATACAACTTCTTGGACCCTTCTATCTCGAGCTTTCTCTATGCATCTACCTCCCTCTACTCCTTCTAGTCATTCTCTCCTTCCATAACCAGGTTCTTCTCCACTCTTTCCCCTACTAATAATCCATCCCATCACATGGATCCTCTCACTCTTCTCCCCTTTTCTAGTATTTCATTTCTTCTTCTCTACGCTTATTCTTTGATGATTGCGCTTTGAATGTTTCACATCTAAAGCATGAAGTTATGATGCTTGTCCTCTTATTTTCCCTATCTATTCTTCAACTCTATAAGTTGTGCGGCTTGTGCCTAAACTTGTTCACACACTACACTTGAAATCGGCCACATCAACTAGCCATGTTATCTCATTTTTGTATGTGCATGATCATGACAAAATTTGTGCAATAACAAATAAACAAATAGTCATCAACGCCTTAGACAAAACAAACACCAGTTAGATCAGATTCTTTTGTCAATATTTTACTTAGTTGGATCCAAACATGGGATTTGAAAACACACAAGCCATACTATACATGTACCTACCTGTCCTTGTCCTCTCCACATCTTATTTAAATCCTTTCCATTGAACCAAACATGGACAAAAAGGAAATTTATTTCTAAAGGAAACAATGGAAGAAAAGTAGAACTCAAAAAGGTTCAAGACCAACAAGAAAATGTTTGAACCTATAGTGGTACAGAAGAACAAGGAGAGTCACAAGCTATTGTGAAATCTTAAGTTCCTCATGTAATACATGAACCTCATAGATCTAGTAGGATACACCTTGATCCTAAAAGATTTTGATATCATATGACTCAAGAAGGCAATGAGTTGCAATGATGAGCCAAAAACCTACCTAGAATCTATATTTAGGGATCAAAATCTAAGAAATGGCTTTAGGACATGAGATCTAAGATAGATTTCATGTAACTAACAAGATATGGACCTTAGTGGATCCACCTAAAGGGGTAAAATCCATAGGGTACAAGTGGGTCTTATAGAAGAAGACCAACATGGATGGTTATGTAAAAACCTATAAAGGTAGATTGGTTGCAAAGGGTTTCAAAAAAGTTCAAGGTATTGAATATGACAAGGTTTTTCCACAAGTTGACATGGTTATATCCATTAGGATCATGCTTTCCATTGAAGTTTGACTACAAAGGTCAATCTAGGGATTGAAGCAAGCATCTTAGAGATGGAATCTTTAATTTCATGGGGCAGTCAAAGAGTTTGACTTTAGTCAAGATGATGATGAAACTTATGCTTTTAAGAAGGTTAGTGGGAGCATAGTGGGAGGATAGTTGTATTCCATATATTGATGGGGAATGACATCCCTACCCTTCATACAGTAATGACCTTGATGGGAAGTACCTTCTTTATGAAGGATTTAGGTGAATCATCCCATATCTTAGGAATAGAGATCTATAGAGATAGAACTAGAAGGCTTCTTAGCCAAAGTTAGAGTACATACATTGATAAGGTGCTGAAGGAGTTCAACATGCATGGCTCAAAGAGAGGAAATTTGTCAAGGTCCCATGGAATTTGTCTCTCTAGAGTCTGGTATCCCAGTTCTTGTGTAGAATGGGATCACACAAGTAAGATGACATATGCCTGTACAATTGGATCTAGCATGTATGAAAATATTTTACACTCATCTTGTTGTCTCATATGTTTGGGATGTGATGAGAAAATGCCAGTCAGATCCCAGTGAAGGTCACTGGACTTCCTTAAAAAACATCCTTCAGTAATTGAGAGTCACTAAGGATCATTTCATTGTTTATGGCAATAAAGAAGTGTTGGGTGTAAAGGGCTACACTGATACTAGGTTCTAAACTAAAAAAGATGATTAAAGATATAAATCTAAACTTGTGTTTTGCCTAAAAGTAAAACTCTAAGATGGAAAAATTCTGGGTAAGAGATAGTTGCTGACTCTACAATAGAAGCCAAGTACCTTGCTGGTTTCGAGCACAACAGAGGATATAATATGGTTCAAGAAGTTTCATTGGATGAACTTGGGGTGGTTCCAACCATTGATGATGAAATAGAGATACTGTGATAAATAGATCTATTGGATATGCTAAGTAACCAAGATAGCATACTATGACATTTCCATCTCATACAAGAGATTGTACAATAAGGATATGTGAAGATTCACAAAGTACCAACTAGAAGCAAATGTTTTTGACCCATTGACAATATTTGAGCAGCAGAAACATGATGGTCATGTTAGATCATTTGGAACTATATTCATGGGAGATTGACTCTATGTGCAAATGAGAGTCTTTTATTATGTATGCCCATAGAGATAATAATATGATGATTGTATTGGGGTATCATGTACTAGTAGGGAAATATGATGATAGAGATGGTAGCAAAAATAAAAAATTATTTGCAATATTTCCCTTAGATAGAAGATCACATCAACAACTATAGATTTGGAAGGAAAGGTTGCAAGACATACTACCTGGTCCTGGAGAAAGTCAACAACTATCCTTGTAGAAATGTGCTTCTTTTGCAAGCAACATTGGATGAATGTTGGCAACAACCTCCTGATATGGCACCATGGACAACCATTAATGACATCCCAGTAGCAAGTGGCAATGGTCTCCTTGCCTCTACGTAGTCTATGCAGACCACTAGGAACTCTTGACATTCTTTTAGAATAGATAAGGAGTTGTCCCTTTGATGTCAACGTGATAGAGTCGACTACTGATGAGGTTTTTACCACACTAACAAATTCACCTAGGGTCAAAATCCCTAAGTTTTTACCAAAATCTTGTGCAATAGTACCACCCGCAAGCGAACGGTTCTTATCACATTATAGTTAAGGATAGAATCCCAAGGGTTGCTAGTCGTATCTAGTTGAATCAAGACTAATATTTATAACTGAGAGTTTATTTGAGTTTATTTAAACTAATTGCAATGAAAGTAAAAGGGCATGATTAAAATAGAGTTTAGATTAATGATGGGAATTACTGGGGTGGAATCGATATTCACCACCACTACACATGAAAATACATCCAAAACACATCCATGCAAGATACAACTATCCAAATGGATTAAGCAAAACCATCTATTAGTAAATAGAGTTTGCGTAAGCATCTCTGTAGGCTTGATATCTCATCACCCATAGATCACACACTTACCACTCCAGAGATATCCCTTCAGAAGTTCTCATCCGGGCATCAACCATGTTAATCGATATTCAAATCCTAAGTATTGAAGTTCTCATAACATATGAATATAATAGATCATGAAAAGTAGGTGGTCATTCCACAAAGCACACATTAAACGATTAACAATGAAATGGAAAGTTATATACAAGCCATGGAATGTTATAAATAGACATGTAAGCATAGACAGTGGGGCTAGTCTCTACACCCTAACGAAATGGACTACTCGCTCTTCATGATGGAACTAAGGAAAATAAGGGTGAAGGAAGATTCCACAATGGTCATGGTGAAAAAGATGACAATGGCTCGATGGAGCTAGTGTCCTTTAATCGATAATGGGGAAGATCTGGAGGAGGAGTGGAAGAGCACCAACGACATGTGGGAATGACCTTCTCTCTCCTTCCTTCTCTTCTTGTGCTCTTAATCATAGGAGATGGAGTAGCAGATGGAGCAGACATGATTACTATAGATCTAAACTCCCACCACTTTAGTGGCTTGATGATAGATCTGGATGGAGTGGAGATGTCACTACAGCAAGGACACCATAGAGGCGTTGATGGTGGTGGAGATCGCCTTCCTTGGTTGGGCAAAGAGTGACATCCTATCAACATGGATGGAGCAAAAGCGATCCCTCAAATGAAGGAGGGAGTCATCTATTTATAGGCATAGATCTAGAGAGAACTGACTCAGCTATCACAGTCACAACGATTACCACAATCATCCTTTTTGTTATGATCACAACCCTTGCTATGGTCATGACATCCATCCCGATCACAATAATGTTTTGGTCCCAACACCGTCTCGGTCGCGGCAATGTTCCGATCGCGATGCTATCTCAGTCATGATGATGTCTTGGTTGTGATAACTTTAGGCATTGTCGTCACAACAATGGAGACAACATTGCAGTCGGGAATATGGTGATGGTCACGACCACACATCGCAGGCACAACTTTGGCGTTCACAACGAATTCGTTGTTACGGTCAAGAACTTCTTCTCGATCATGACTCTCATGGAATAAACCCACCCTTGTAGGAGGGGGGCACTATTACTATGGACCACAGTCTCCTAAGATGGTGCACATAGTGCAATGCTTTATCCTTCCATGGAAACCAATGAGTTTTATCAAAACTCTAAATAATAATTTGAAATTGAGGAAATTTATATATATGAGCATATTCAGGGGGTATATGAGAGATATGAGTGAAAAATTGGGACAAAAGTGGCGAATGGAACTAAGATGAATATGCATTCATCAACTGCTCTCCCTTTTTGTCTCTCCCTTTTATAGGTAAGAGTTGCTCAGGTTCTCACATCACCACAACTGTGAGAAGACAACAATTGTGAGAGATTATTGTTGTGTCTTCTAAAATCCTTCACTACCCCTCTATTTATTGGAGGGTCAGGGTTAGGGTTTCCAAATCAACAAGGAGTCAAAGAGATGAAATTTCAAAAAAAAATCTGGAACCTACAAACCATGAACTGGTATGTTCACTGTTGAACAAAATGATTCACATGTGATTCGATCGGTTCAATACTTGAATCGATTGGTTCATCATGTTTCCTATTTGCAAACATATTGGATTTTAATATTTGATAATGCACAACATGATGACAACATCAATCCTTGATTTGGTCTTACCAATCAAACAACCACTCGGTTAACAACTTGAATCAGTTGGTTAATACATATGAACCGATTGGTACATCTGGAAGTGGTCATTTCATACTTGTGACAACCAATCTATTTTAGATTGAATACCTAATACTTTAGTAAGCAAGTATAAACCATATTCATGAGTAAACTCCTATTCTAGGTAAATCCTATGTGTGTAACCCTATAGGTCCCAAGTTACATTTGCAGTGAATGTCCATAACCAATTTATGACATCACAAGTAATGAGAGGTATCTATCAACACATCATTGCTACCCAAGTCATTGGAAAGTTTGGGAACAACTTCAACCTACAATCTGTGATTCGTGTTACAATGATCATGTAGTTCCTATGTTTCTAATATCTAGATTAAACTCGAGGCATGGAATCATCATCCTCTTCAACATTCAATCCACATTTCTTGAAATAGAGCAAACTATCTAAGATGAATGTGATCTCACATATCATATAGTGATTCACATGAGTATGTCCATACATTTCTATATCTCTCATATCAAGTAGCTCGGATATCAACTCTAGTAGGAGGGACGAATCCCATCTACATCACTCACAATCAATATCCATGTTTTACAATGTATTCGAGCATCACCTTTATGGTAACCCTTACTTAAGGATAGTTTAGATGATATCAAAATACATCAAACAACATGTGATGAGAGTAGTGATTTCAGGTCTAAGAACTACAATCACCACCATCACTATGAGAGTTGATTCTGACTACCATTCAACAATTTTCATGTATCTCTCTAAGATGAGTATGTATGATACACTACTCTTGAACAAGTATCTATGTGTTTCATTTGATATCACATATCATGAATAATGAGATTCTTTCATCAACCAATACACACTCTAGTCTTATGTGTTATTATTGTCTATGAGCTTCCACAATAACATATGACTAGGGACATAACAAGAATGTAAATACTCTTAACATTCATATGATATTATTTTTTAGGTCCTCAACCTAAAGACATACATCATCGAGTAACATCATTGTTTTTGACATCTAACATGTCATATCATTATCTCATAATTGAACAAACATATATATGAAGATTTACTTTATTATTAATTAAATGGTTTATAAGATATGCCATTACAATCATCATATGATTGGCTCTCTGGGAATACATACTAACAGACTCCCACTTGCACTTAGAGCCAATCACCCACAAACATAATCCCAAGTTATCTAACATGACCTTCATGCTTCTTCTACAAAAGTGCTTTTGTCAAGGGTTCACTACATTGGTTTCAGTTGGTACTCTACAAATCTACATATTTCCTTGATGTACAATCTCTCGTATGATATGGAATCTCCATTGTATGTGGTTGAAATGTTGATGTGATCTGCGTTCCCTAGCTTGGAAAAATATTCATTGTTGTCACAATATAGCTCTACTACATCCCTGATGCTTGGAACCACCCCAATTTAAAAAATGAACTTCTTGATCCAAACAACCTTCGTTGTTGCATTGGAGGCAACAATATACTCAACCTTTGTTGTATAATCAACAACTGTCTCTTTCATGGAACTCTTCTAGCTTCTAGCTCTATTGTTTAAACAAAACACAAATCCAGAATATTTTCTACAGTCATCTTTGTCAGTTTGGAAAATTGCATCAGTGTAACCCTTTACCACCAACTCTTCCTCATCAACATACATAAGGAACTAATCCTTCATTCTTCTCAAGTACTTAAGGATGTTCTTTAAGGCAATCCAATGATTTTCACTGGGATCTGACTGATACATGTGTGTCACACCAAGGCATACGAGACATCAGGGCTAGTACACAACATTACGTACATGATAGATCCAATTGCATATGCATATGGAATCTTGCCCATGTGTTCCTATTCTTTACAAGAACTGGGACATTGAGCTCTAGATATTGTAACTCCATGAGACATGGGAAGGTTTCCTCTCTTTGAGTTCCTCATGCTGAACCTCTTCAATACTTTGTTAATGTATGTGCTTTGGCTTAGGAGAAGAAGCCTTCTAGATCTATTTCTATATATCTTGATTCCTAATATATAGAATGCTTCACCTAAGTCTTTCATAGAGAATGTATGTCCTAGCCAGGTTTTTACCATACGTGAAGTAGGGATGCCATTCCCCATCAATAGTATGTCATCTACATACAATTTGAGGAACAAAATTATGCTCCCACTATCCTTCTTGTAAACACATGGTTCATCTCAGTTTTACTAAATCCAAACTCTTTGAAAGTTTTTTCAAATTGAAGATTCTAGCTCCGAGATGCTTGATCCAATCTAGAGATTGACCATTGTAGCATATAGACTTTATTTTTATCCTTTGATTTATAAAACCGTCAGGTTGTGTCATGTAACGTCCTCAAGAAGATATCCATTAAGGAATGTGGTTTTAACATCCATATACAAATCTCATAGTCATGGTAAGATGCAATGACGAGCATGACCCTAATGGAATTAACCATGGCAATTGGATAAAAGATTTCATCATAGTCAACACCTTGAACTTGTTTGAAAACCTTTGCAACTAATCAAACTTTGTAAGTTTGTACATTACCATCCATGTCACTCTTCTTCCTTAAGACCCACATTCACCTCATGGGTTTTACCCCTTTAGGTGGATCTACCAAGGACCATACCTTGTTGTGTGTACATAGATTCCATCTCAGATCTCATGGCCACAAACCATTTCTCATATTCTGGTCCCTTAACTCGTTCTAGGTAGGTTTTTGTCTCATCATCATAGACCAACTCATCACCTTCTTGAGTCACAAGATAACCAAATCTTAATGGCTCAAGATGTATCCTACTAAATCTGTGAGGTTCCTATGTTAAAAGAGGAATTTGAGATTCCACAACAATTTGTGACTCTCTATGTATATCTTGTACCTCTATATCTTCAATGTTTTCCTGTTGGTTTCAAACCTCTTTGAGCTCTACTTTCCTCCCACGAATTCCTTTGGAAATGAATTCCTTTTCTAGGAATACAACATCTCTAGAAACAAACACTTTGCTATCAGATGGAGTATAAAAGTAGTATCCTTTGGATTCCCTAGGATATCCAAAACAATAACATCTATATGATTTGTGTCCATGCTTTTGGGGGAACTACTTTCTCACATAAGCTTCACTTCCCCAAATCCTCATAAAAGACACATTGGGACGCTTCACACACCATATCTCATATGCTGTCTTTTGAACTATTTTAGATGGTACACAGTTTAGTGTAAACACTACGATTTCTAGAGCATAATCCTATAAGGAAGTCAGAAGATTAAAAAAAACTCATCATTGATCGCACCATATCTAGAAATGTGTGATTCCTTCTTTCTAAAACACCATTTTTCTATGATGTTCTAGGTGGAGTTCATTGTGATAGGATACCACAGTCTCGTAGAAGGTCCTCAAACTCTTGGCTTAAGTATTCTCCACCTCAATCAGAATGAAGTGCCTTAATACTTTTACCAAGTTGGTTCTAAACCTCATTCATGAAATTCTTAATCTTTTCAAGGATTTCTGAGTTATGTTTCATCAAGTAAACATAACCATACCTATTAAAATCATCATTAATGGTAATGAAATACTGATAACCACCTCTAGCATTTGTTCTAAAAGGGCCACACACATCAATATGTATGAGTCCTAATAGATCACTAGACCTCTCACTATTACCAGTGAAGAGGGTCATTATCATCTTTCCCAACAAACAAGACTCACATGTCTCTATTGATTCGAAATCAAAAGAGTCTAGATATCCCTCTTTATGGAGTCTATAAATGAGTTTCTCATTGATGTGCCCTAGACGACAATGTCAAAGGTATGTTTTGTTTAAGTTATCGAGTTGTAATCTTTTGGTATCTACATTATAAACATCTGTCTCTATATCCAACAAATAAAGACCTTAGGACATTGGGTAGTTCCATACAAGATCTCATCTTTTGAAATAGAACATTGACCATTCTTTATATGAAATTCAAATCCATTCTTATCCATACAAGGTATAGAAAAAATGTTTTTATTAATGGTTGGTACAAAATAGTAGTTCTCTAACTCTATTGCAAGCCCGGTGGGTAGAGATAAACTATAGGTTCCAACTGCAGTGGAAGCAACTTTTCTCCATGTACAACATGTAGTTCAGCCTCACCCTTTCTTAAAGGCATACTTCTTTTCATATCTTGCATATTTTAGTATATGTAGATTCACATTCGGTATTAAGTACCCATGATGAAGAAGTTGATATATTTATCTCAATAACTTATATACATGAAGTGGATATCTCTATTCCCTCCTTTCTCATTTCCTCAAGGTGGATAGGGCAATTCCTTTTCTAGTGTCTAGACTAGTGACAGTAGTAACGATTGCCTCCCTTGGTCACCCCTCCCTTTTCTTTAAGTGAAAATGACTTGGGTTTCTATCTAGATTTAGAACTTATCTTAGCTTTGCCTTTGCCTCTTCTTATCATCATCACAAACTTGGGCTTTTCTTTCTTCATATGTGCTTTAGCTGTTCTCAACATTCCAAGTAATTCTGACAACAACTTGTCAAAATAATTTATGTTGTATTTCATGACAAACTAGTTGTACGATTCTAGCAGTGACTATAGAATCACATTTATGGCCAACTCTTGGCCCAAGAGAAATCCTAGTCTAGCAAGGTTCTCCACATACCCAATAAACTTGAGCACATGGGGACCTACTGGATCCCCTTCTACCATGTTGCACTTAAACATCGCCTTGTAAACATCATATCTTTCTTGTCTTGCTTGATCTTGGTACACATTCTTAAGATGAGTTACCATCTCAATAACATCCATGTTCTCATGCTAGTTCTGCAACTCATAGTTCATTAAGCAAAGCATCAAGTACTTGACATCTACAACATGTTCAGAGCGCTTCATGTAAGCATCCTTGTCAGCCTAAGGCATAGTGGGAGTAGGTACATGTGGCTCTAGTGTCTCCAGGACATAGAGCTTGCACTCTTATGAGAGAAAAATTCTCAACACCCTGAAGCAGTCATGGAAATTATTCCCATTCAACTTGTCCTTCTCAAGGATTGATTGTAATGAAAGCATGTTATTGGTTGCCATTTGATTCTAGAAGAAAATTTGTAATTTGTCAAAACACTTTTGATTTGATCTGATTAAAAGAAAATTTGACAATATTAATTAGGCCTTTGATTAATTATCTCTCCCACTATTTTGGCCAAATTGATAGCCCTCACATATCAATTTGGAAGATTGCAATGTACAAACTTCTACTAAGCCAAGACCCAAAATAATTAAGTTATTACTCGACCAATGCCAGCTTCAATTACTAATTATTAAGGTTATCATTTGACAATTGCATCTCATGTAATTATTGAATAGATGATTGCACAACTCTTTTCACATTCATCTGTATGATTCTATGCACTTAATCTCTTTAAGGTCACCTAGTTAGGCCTAACTAAAAAGCCAACATGTTAGTAATGCACTCTGCTTGGCAAGCCCACATTACTACCATCACACTTCCATGAGATAGATGACGCACTCTGATTTGTGTGCCCACACTTAGTCAATCAATCTTGTAATGTGTGTTGCTTATGAAATGCATTTAAGACTTAATATTGAATTGAAGGGTTTATAGTTATATAAATACATATACATATCCAATAACCACATACAAACATGTATCATATACATACTATATTCACAAACAAAACATGCAATTATAAAACACGAGCAATGGTTATGACCACACTAATGCAATTCCTTAGAGATGTGAGGAATTTCTACCACCTAAGATCCACATCATATGTAGCAACCTATTGTTGAAGAAGATATATGCTGGAACTAGTTCGGGTTGATCGAATGAACTCTTGATCCTATTAGTTGGCTTCTTGGTTGATTAGTTGGTTGTTTTATTAGGTCGATTGCTTGGTCTCCAGTTCAAGTAACATCTGGACTCCTCCAGTCGATCGTGTTGGGTGACCACCCGATCGATCAAGTCTTCCTGTCATTTGGCTCCTCGGTTCTCCAATCAATCAGTTTGACTTCTTAGTCAGTCAATTCATTGGGTGAAAAATGCCTTCTTTGCCATAAATGGAAATAAAACTATCCTATTCCTATCTAAATTATTACATTGTGATATGAAAATCTTAATTTACATTTGAGTGGAGCATGGGAAGGAAAGCATTAATACTTTTAAATATGAAAAATGAGAGAGAGGCTCAGTATGCAAAATGAATTATAATATAGGAATAACAACTATTCAATCAAGCATAGTTATTCAGGGGGTATTGGTCATAACCACACTAACATCCACCATCAAGATAATTTTAGGGCGACATATATAAAGTACATATATATATATATATATATATATATATATATATATATATAAATATATTGGGATGTTCTGTGGTATTTAATTGAAAGTACACATTAATCATTTAAATACTCACATCACTTGTAATACATAAATGATAAAAATAAAAATATGATCATATTGATTAAATTCCAAAACATAGTAAATTGATGTGGCTCTGATACCACTATATGGAAATATGACGGTAGAGATGGAAGTGGACACAAAAATTTATTTGCCATATTCCCCTTAGGGAGCTTATCACATCAACAACTATAGACTGGGAAGGAAAGGCTGAGGCATATACCTGGTCATGGAGAAAGTCCAACTATTCTTACAGTAGTGTGCTTCTTTTGCATGCAGCACCTAGACGGCTATCGGTGGTGACCTCCTAGTATGGCACCACAAAGGATGGTTGACGACATCCTCCTAGTGTGTGGCAAATGCCTCCTCTCCTCTACGTAATCCATGCAGACCACCAGGAACTCCTGCTATTCTTTGGGAACAGACGAAGAGTTGTTCTTTTCATATAATTGTGCTAGCATCAACTACTATCCCTTGTTCTATTTCCCTTGTTATCTCTCCCTTTTATGGGTAAAACTTTCTTGGGTCTCACATTACCATAACTGTGAGAAGTCAACAATGGTCAGAGATTATTGTTGTGCCTTTTGAAATCCTTAACTACCCCTCTCTTTATATGGGGGTCAGGGTATGAGTTTCCAAGTCAATTGGGAGTCAAAGAGAAAAAATTTCACGAATTTTCTGAAACATGCAAACCATGGACCAATATGTTCACCTTTGAACCGATCGACTCACATGTGAGTCGACAAGTTCAACAATTGAACCAATCAGGTCCTCTATTTCATATTCTCAATCATATTGGTTTTTAATATATTAATGCACAACATGACTTCAACATCAATCCTTGATGCAGTCTTACTGATCAACCAACCGGTTGGTTCACAACCTAAACTAGTCACTTCATATATCTAAACTGATCGATTCATCTCATGAACCAATCATTTCAAACTTTTGACAGCCAATCTTGTTTAACTTGAATACCTAACACTTTAGTAATCAAGTTTAAACCATATTCATGAGTAAAATCCTATTGTAGTTAATACCTATGCATGCTACCCTATAGTCTCAAGTTACATTGGAAGTGAATGTCCATAACCAATTTATGACATCATAAGCAATGAGTGGCATCTAGAAACACATTGTTGCTACCCAAGTAATTGAAAAGTTGGAGAAAAAAATGAACCTATATTTTGTGATTAGTGTTATAGTGATCATATAGTTCCTTTGTCTTTGATATCTAGATTGAACTCAATGCATGGAATCGTTATCCTCTTCAACATTCAATCCACCTTCCTTGAACTAGAACAGACTGTCTAAGATGCATGTAGAGGACATATCATACATTGATTCACATGATTATGGCCATACATTTCTCAGTCTCTCTTATCAAGTAGCCCATATATCAACTCTAGTAGGAGGGTCAATATCTCATCTACATCATTCACAATCAATCCCCATGTGTCACAATGTATCTGAGCATCACCTTTATGGTAACCCTTATTCAAGATCACGTTGGATGATGTCAAAATACATCAAACAACATGTGATTAGTGTAGTGATTTCAGGTCTAAGAACCATAATCACCACCATCAGTATGAGGGTTGACTCTGACTACTATTTAATGGTTTCCATATATCATTCTCAAGGTGGGTCTGGTCTGATTCACTATTCTCTAACAAGTACCTATGTGTTTGGTTCGATATCACATATCATGACTAATGATATTTTGTCATCAAACAACAAACACTCTAGTCTTATGTGTAATTGCTCTCTATTAGCTTCCACAATAACATCCAACTAGGGACATAACAAGAATGTATATACTCTTATCATTGATTTGATCTCATTGTTAATGTCCTGAACCTAAAGACATGTGTTATTGAGTAAAATCATTATTTAAACATCTAACATGTTTTATCATTATCTCATAATTGAACAAATACATGGATGAAGGTTGCCTTTATTTTTAACCATATCATTTACAACATATGCCATTACAATCATCACATGATTCTATGCATACATACCAACAATAATTAATTTGATAATAATAAAGGTAATTCCATTTTTCATGTTTGTCTCAGTCATGGGATTATGGAACAAACATGATATATGTTTAAAGAATGATGTTGCTCCATGACATATGTCTTTAAGTTAAGGACCTAAACAATGAGATCATATGTATGATGAGAGCACATACATTATTGTTATGTCCCTAGTCGGATATTAATGTGGAATCAAAATAGATGATAATAATACACAAGACTAGAATATGTGTTGATTGATGACATAGTCTTATTTTTCATGATATTAGATTAAGTCAAAGACATAGGTACTTGTTAGATAATAGGGTACCAGAGAGACCCACCTTGGGAGTGATACATAGAAACCATGGAACAATAGTCAGAATCAACTATAAAAGTGATAGTGGTGATTATGGTTCTTAGACCTAAAGTCAATTACACTCATGACATGTAATTCTATGAACTTTGACACCATCAAATGTTACCTTGAATAAGGGATGCTGTAAGGTGGTTCTAGGGTACGTTGTGACAGATGGAAATTGATTGTGAGTGAAGGAGATGGGATTTGTCCCTCCTACTAGAGTTAATATCCTGGCCACTTGATAATCAAGATTGAGAAATGTGTGTCTATACTCATTTGAGTCAAAATGTGATATGTGAGCTCACATGCATCTCATACAATCTACTCTAGTTTAGGAAACATGGATTGAATCTTAAGAGGATGACGATTCCATGCCTCATGTTCAATCTTGATATGAGAGACAAAGTAAGTATATGATCATGGTAACACTAATCACAGATGTAAGTTGAAGTTGTTCATCAACTTTACAATTACTTGGGTAGCAATAATGTGTTTTCTAGATACAAATCATTTCTTGTGAATGCATGGAAATATGGCATCAAAATAGGCAATAGAAATAAAAATTTAATTGCGATATTCCCCTTTAACTAATGAAACACGTCAACAACTATGTAATGGGAAGGATAGTTTACGAGATCATAACTAAACCTAGATCATGTCCAACGACAATCATTTCATCGTGGTTATGTGCTCTTTCTTGAAGGTTCACTCGAACAACATCTACATCGGCCTCCTAGTTGACCACGACAGACAGTAGGTTGACGATGTCATCTAAGCGAGAAAAGGATCCACACCTCTAGAGTAATCCACATGGACCACCAGGAACTCCTATCCTTATCGAAGAATGGACAAGAAGGACTTGTCCCTTCATGATAAATTGGCATAATAGTTACCAACTTGCTCTCCCACAATTTTTCTCCCTTCTGTCCCTCCCTTCAGTGGGTAGGACTTGCTTATATTCTCTTGGTTACTACAACCAGAGAAGAAAAATAATTGTCAGAGGTAATTGAGTTGTGTCTAAGAACCCCCGGTACCCCTATATTTATAGGAGGACCGTGGTCAAGGTTCCCAATCTGAGTAGGAGGGGAAGGGACTTTAATTTCATAAATTTTTGTACCTACAATAGGCAAAACAATCAGTTCATTGGTGAAATTATCAGTTGGCATGTTAGTTGATCGGTTTGCCGAATGAACCGATCATTTCATCATGGTTCTCAATCACAATCGTATTGGAAATTCTAATCCAATTAATGCACGAATTGATGTCAATAATAATCCTTGATGCAATTGAATTGATCTTGTGAACCAGACGGTTCATCTCATGAATCAGTCATCTAATGATCATGATCCGATCGATTCACTCAATGAAGTGTTCAATTCATTCCCTGATTGATCCAGAATTCAGCCAATGCAATGTCCAATTGACCTGACACTCCAAATAGTCTATTCAACACTTGAACCGGTCAATTTAGAGTCCAGTTGATGAATGCATATTCATCATAACATTCAATCACCATCTCAGGGTCATTTTGACTCAATACATCCGATTTCATCTCCTAAATCTCACAATATGCAAAATTTCTTAATTGATTCAATTATCAAGATTATTAACTGAGTTTATGTTGATTTTATGCACACCATGATGAGGTTCAACCTTCAGATGGCAACCACCTCCATTTAATCCTAATCCATATTCAACATAATCATCATCACCCCTTGCTTCATTCCACCTTTATCTCCATCAGCCATCATCCGAATCAAACCCTAATAAGTGGGGCCCACCTTTCTCAACCTGAGATCTACCTTCACTCAAGAACCTCTTATCCTTGGTCTTGACCAAATGGTCTCGGAAAATCAATCTTGATCCATTTAGTTTCACCTCATTCGATCTTGGGCTTTTCCCTCACCACATGATCTCAGATCAACGCCCCTCATTCACCTCTCCTTTTGGTCTCCCTCCTAATGATATGCCCAAATGATTTTCCCCTTATATACGGTCTCAAGACCATGTGAGGCCACACGGTCTCAAGACCGTGTGAAGACTCACGGTCTCAAGACCATATGGACAGTCATGACCCTCAAGACCATTTGGTCGATTACTTCTCACCAGCAAGACACTGAGACCGTGAAGAGATCAAAACCTTGAAGAGCAGCATCACCCAGCTCCTGCTTGCTCCGTCCTCTGTCTTCTTCTTCCTTCCACCACCATCACCGAATAGTCACCTGCGGCCTCTCTCCCTGCACCTGCAATACCACCAAGCCTCCGCTGACTTCAACAACACTGCCGCCTGCTACTACAACATCAGATGCCATCATCATGACCGGTAGCTGCACTTGCAAGAACCTGCGATCTCCCCTTGTGACCAGGACCGCACAAACCCTAGCGGTCTGCAAGACCATTTGGAAGCAAATGGTCTCAAGACCGTTTGGGGCGCACAGTCTCAGGACTGATAGGCCAGCCACCCGTGAGACCATTCAGACACCAAGATCGATCAGTGAAGCGAAGACCATTCGATGCACATCCTCAAGACCATTAAGACTGTTGCGTCGAGACCGGTTGGACGATTAGAGCAAGACCATTCAGAGTAGGGAGACCGCTTGGATGAGACCGTGCAGGCTGTGAGTACCAAGACCATTAGGGCACAGAGATCTCCAAGACCGTTTGGATGATAGCACATGACCATGAAAAGTGAATCCCATTTGGGTGCATGTTGAAGATCGTATGGCCTTCACTAGAAAGACCATTTTTACTACGGATATGCCCAAGACCATTTGGTCATTAAACGGTCTCCAAGACCATTTGGACATATCAACTACAGACTATTAGAAGACCAAATGGTCTCCAAAACCGTTAGAGAAAAATTGTGAAAATTGCGACGGGGTCCAGATCGTGAAGACCCCAACCAGTGCCTATAAATAGGACCAGCATGGTCCTCATTGTGGGCATCGAACCCAGGACGCCGAAAGGCTGCCTGAATCCAGATCCATCCATGTACATCCATACCATTGTCACTACGCCTTCTTCTCCTCTTACTATGAGCCAAGAGGTCAAGATGAGAAAGAAGGTGGAGAAGAAGATCTGCCCGGTCTACATTGGTGGCTCTTCCTCCTCGTCTAGATATGCTCCAACACAACGTAGAAGACCACATCATCTTCACCGAGTTGTGACTACCTTCTGCATCATGCTCATTGCGGAACCTTCCCTCTCTCTTGTTCTTCTTGTTTCTCACATCATCAGCGAGTAGTTCCTTTTCGCTGGGGTGCAGAGACTAGCCCCGATGGCCATGCAAGCATGTGCTCTTGTAAAACATTCCATGGCAATGTATATAACTTTTCATTTCGTAGTTAATCATTAATGTTTGTAGGTTGATTACCTGCTTGCTTTTATCTTGTTCTTCCCTATGTTGCGAGAACTTCTATATGAAGGGTAGAATGTCGATTAATGAGGTTGAATCCCAAACTAGAAATAGAATGGGATTCATTGAAGTTGTAAGTGTATGATCTGTGAGGGGACGAGCCATCTAGCTCACGATGACACTTCTATGTGCCTAATGCCTATATAGGGGGCTCACAGCTTCAGTTGGATATCTGTATCTTCATTGTTAATCCTCAATGTTTGCTTGTAGATTAATCACCTACTTGTTTGTCGATTAGCACAGTTGACTCCCAAACTAGAAATAGAATGGGATTCCTTGAAGTCGTAAGTGTATGATCCATGAGGGGATGAGCCATCTAACCCACGTTGATGCTTCTATGTGCCTAACGCCTGTATAGGGGGCCCACAACTTCAGATGGATTTTTGTATCTTCGGAGCCATAAGTGAGTGATCCAGATGGTTATGAGACATCTGATACCTAAGGTGATGCTTACGCAAGCCTAACACCCGTATGGGGGGTTTTATAGTAGCTCCAGTTGGATGGTTATATCTTACCTGGATGTTTGATGTTTGGATGTGTTTGCATGTGTAGTGGTGGTGAAACCTGTGACCATCCCAGCGATTCCATATCATTAATCTAGATCAACTTTAATTTTGCTCTTTACTTTCCTGCAATTAGTTTAATTAACCTCAAATCAACCAATCGTTCTAAATATTAGTCTTACTTGAACTGGACTCGACTAGCAATGATTCTTAAAAATGTTGTCCCTTAGGATTCGATACTTAACTATACTATGATAAGAACCGTCCGCTTGTGGGTGGTATTGTTGCACGGGGTTTTGGTAAAAACTCTGGGACTTCAACCTCGAGTGAATTTGTTAGTGCGATTATATACCGCGTCAAATTCTGGCACCGTTGCCGGGGATAACGGAATCACTTAGTCAAATCTCATTATTTTCAGGCTAATCTAGGTTTTTGTTTTTCTTTTGATACAATCAATCATTTACTTGAATTCAACTCTACTCCATCATTCTTACTTAAGGAAGATTTTTTTTTTCCATCTCAGGTACCCCTAAAAGACTAGTGCATGCACTGCCTGAACAATCCCAAACTCTCTGCTAGCTTTGACCCAGAGATAGACATGACCTTTCATTGTCAAAATAGAGAGAACCAAGCAAGAATGACTCAAGAGGAGGAAATAGACCAAAGGGTAGCTCAAGTCATTAATGCACAGAGAGAAAGGCTCATGCAAGAAGCCAGAGCTACATTTCAAGAAGAAATCCTAGCAGCACAAGCAGCAGTGCAAGTAGTAGAACTACAAAAGGATCTTAGGGAATTCTCAATCCCTAAAGCAGTTGATGTTCATCATCCATTACTACCTCCTCCCATCAACACTCCAAATTTCAAGATACGAGCACATTGGATTACCTTGATTCAAAACAACCCATTCTATGATAAACCAGGTGAAGATAGCCATGAACATCTTATGAGATTCATCGATCTATGTGCTATGACAAAACAAAATAGAGTTACAGAGGATGCCATTTGACTCTGTCTCTTTAAGTATTCTCTTGCCGATAGAGCTATAAGTTGGTACAATTCCTTGCAATGTGAACCTATCACTACTTGGGAACAACTTCAAAACGTTTTTCTGGAAAAAAATTACCCTCCTTTTTCTCACCTATGAAATTAGGGGTCTAATAACAGTGTTCACTAAAGCCCCTGGACAAACCCTTGCTGAAGAATGGGAAAGATACAAAGAGCTTCTATGCAAGTGTCCACACCAAGACGTTCCTAAGAATCAAATCATCGAGATCTTATATAGAGGCGTGGATGACGATATCAAGAGATTTTTGGACTCCTCATCCGAAGGAAACTTCTTGTGTCAAAGTTATGACAGTGCATGGAAGGTTGTCACCCTTGGAGCTAAAAATCAAGCTAATTGGGGTAGGTCTGTAGGTAAAGGCGTGTTGAAGGTAGTTATGGCTGAATTTATTCCAGAATACAAGTCTTTTGCTGAAACCCTCAAACTGTTAGTTGCCAAGCAAGACCATATCAAGTCATCTCTTGCCGTGTATGAAAGAAGACACTCACTCCCTCAACAACAAGAACAGATCAAGTCAGCTTCACTGTTCTGTGAAGCATGTAAAGGTACTGATCATTCCACTTTAGCATGCAATGTTCTCTATGATGTTGTTCTTAGCAACGCATGTGCCCAAGGAGATAATAGTCAAATGGAAAATCTTAATGCTGTCAACACCATCCCCGGTCAAGGATATTACAATCTGAATCAGAATAGGAACCATCTAGGTTTTCAATATGGAAATCCTTCAGGAGCGCAAAACTCGTGACAATTTGGTTCAATTAATCAACAACGAGGCCCACCGGGATTTCAGTATAACCAATAGTAAAACTTTGGAAATCACGAGAACTTTAGGGGAAACTTTCAAAATAGGAACTACAACTAGTACCAGAACAACTCTCAATTCTAGAATCTTAATTAAGTTCCTTATCAACAACAAGGATAACAAGCCGGTCCCATTTATCCAGATGACAAGCTGACGACCATTGAAAAGATGTTGCAATCACAGCAAACTATGATAGCTAACCAGCAAGCCCATCAGAAGGCTATTGAATCTCAACCAGCTCAACTTGCAGCTAGTATGAAACCACCTGCCTGAGCCTTTGTTGGCCAGCCAGAGAATAACCCTAAACACCCTGAGCAACTAAAGGCAATCACCACCAGGTCTGGAAAAGATTATTCTGATCCTCTTCTCGAGACTCCTATGGTTATTATAGACAAGGATGAACCTATGAGTGTCCATGACTCAACAACACCTGAGTCTTAACCAAAAGCTCCAGTGACAGATGATAAGACAGACAAGCTAGATTCTAAAAAACCTATTGATGAAGAAACTAAAACACCAGAGCCAGACATGCCAATGTACAAGCCTCGTCCACCTTTTCCTGCTCGTTTAAAGCAAACCAAGCATGACACTCATTTCAATAAGTTTAAATAAGCTATGAAGAAACTTCATGTTGATATACCCTTCCTAGATGCACTGGCTGAAATACCAGCCTAGACAAAATAGCTGAAGTCACTTCTTACAAGGAAATACATAACTGAAGAGTACAAGACAGTCAAGTTAGCAACAACTACTTCAGACATCATCCAAAGTAAGATTCCAAAGAAACAGAAAGATCCATGATCTTTTGGGATATCCTGCTATATCGGTGATTCTTCATGTAAGAAGGGATTGGCAGATCTTGGTGCTAGTATTTCCATCATGCCACTTAGCCTTTGCAAAAGGCTAGGGTTTGCTGAACTTGTCCCGACTAGCAAGGCCATACAACTTGCAGATAACACTGTGACTCTACCTTTAGGAATCATTGAGGATGTCCATGTCAAGGTAGGAAAAAATTCCTATGTTCGTTGTGACTTTGTCATCATGGATATAAAGAAAGACACTAGATACCCTCTCATATTTGGATGTCTGTTCCTCGCCACTGCAACAACTCTAATTGATGTTGAAGCAGGAACTTTGTTTCTTAGACTAAGTGAAGAAACTCTTGAGTTCAAAGTTTTTGAAAGTATGCGAAGACCAAGCATGCAAGAAGAAGTCTAATTGATTGAGTGCATAGAGAAGATGTCACTCCTTACGTAGGAGGATTATGAATAAGAAGATCCTTTAGGGATGACCCTTACTAATCCGAATGTAGAAAGTTCAGTTGACGAACAAGTGAAAAGTTGTGTTTTCTACCTCAATACTGCTGAAGAAGATCTTGAAGCCAAGATTGAGGAACTAAAAGCTGTAGATGTTACTGAAGAAGCATGTGAGAAGCCACAAGATCTAGAAATGAATCCCCTACCTGAAGGATTGAAGTATGAATTTCTAGATGACCTCAAAGTCTGTCTAGTCATCATTAATTTAGATCTAACAACAGAATAAGAAGATAAACTCTCGACGGAATTAAATGAAAGAAGAAAAGCCATCAGCTACAAGATGAGTGACCTCACCAGGGTCAGTCAAGCTCAATGCATGCATAAAATCCCTATGATGGAAAACCACAAACCAAATATTGAACACCAAAGGAAGCTAAATCCTAACATGAAGGAAGTGGTCTGCCATGAAGTCATTAAATTTCTCACTATTGGAATCATCTACCCAATTTCCGATTCGCCATGGGTCAGTCCAGTGCATGTTGTCCCAAAGAAGGGTGGAACTACTGTGATACAGAATGAAAATGAAGAACTCATCCCCACTCGACCATTCACCAGGTGGAGTATGTGTATTAATTATAGGAAGTTGAATAAAGCGACACAAAAGGATCATTTTCCGATGCCTTTTCTTGATCAAGTCTTAGAAAGATTGGCTCACCAAGAATATTATTGTTATCTCGATGGTTACTCCGGATTCTATCAAATTACTATACATCCAGATGACCAAGAGAAAATGACTTTAACTTGCCCATTTGGAACATATGCCTTTAGAAGGATGGTGTTCAGACTCTACAATGCGCCTGCAACTTTCCAACGTTGCATGGCAGTTATATTCGCTGGTCTCACTAAAACTATCATGGAAATATTTATGGATGATTTTTCTATATATGCAGACTATTACGACTCGTGCCTAAAGAACCTCTCCCTTGTCCTAAAATAGTGTGAAGAAGCACATCTTGTGTTGAACTGGGAGAAGTGTCACTTTATGGTAAAGGAAGGCATTGTCCTTGGTCATAGAGTCAGCAATCGAGGAATCAAAGTTGATAGAGTGAAAATTGAAGTGATTTCCAAACTTGCTATTCCAAAGAATGTAAGAGAAGTTTGCACGTTCCTAGGTCATGCAGGTATTTATAGACGGTTTATTAAGGATTTCTCCAAAATAACCAAACCTATGATTAATCTATTGCTAAAGGATGTTGAGTTCCACTTTGACGAAGAATGTGTTAAAAGTTTCAACAACCTAAAGCATGCTCTTACAACAACACCCATCATCAGAGCTCCCGATTGGGATCACCCATCTAAAATTATGTGTGATGCCAGTGATTATGCTGTGGGTGCTATTTTAGGACAATGTATAGAAAAGAAACATTATGTGATCTACTATGCATCAAAAACCCTCAATGAAGCTCAGAGGAATTATGCAACAACTGAGAAAGAACTCCTGGCAGTCGTGTATGCCTTTGACAAGTTCAGATACTATCTCATTGGTTCAAAAGTCATTGTCTACACTGATCATGCCGCTATCCGTTACCTCATAGCAAAGAAAGATGCTAAACCCAGGTTAATAAGATGGATTCTCCTCCTACAAGAATTTGATCTGGAGATAAGAGATAAGAAAGGTACATAGAATGTTGTGGTAGACCACCTCAGTCGCATCCACACCTTGGAAACTGATAAGATCTTGATTAACGATTCTCTTCCGGATGACCAGCTTATGAAGGTTACAGAAGCCACCCCTTGGTACTCAGACTATGTGAACTACCTTACTGCTGATGTCATCCACCTTGAATGCACCAGGAATGCACTGAAGAAATTCATGCACGATGTGAAGCAATATCACTGGGATGAGCCATACCTCTTCAAACTCTGTGCTGATGGTCTCTATAGACGTTGTATCGCTGAAGAAGAAGCCCAACTCATTTTAGAACAATGTCACTCAGGGCCAGTTGGAGGCCATATGAGTTCAAAGAAAACTTCCTTGAAGGTTTTGCAATGTGGTTTCTTTTGGCCAACCATATCCAAAGACTCCTATAACTTTGTTCTATCATGTGACAAATGTCAAAGAACATGTAACATAACAAAGAGAGATGAGATTCCACTGAAACTATGGCAAGAAGTAGAGATTTTTGATGTTTGGGGTGTGGACTACATGCGTCCATTCCCATCCTCGCATGGATTTTCCTACATCCTAGTCATGGTTGACTATGTTTCAAAATGGGTCGAAGCCATACGAACTGTCACTAGTGATTCCAAACTTGTCATCAAAATGTTCAAAGATATCATTTTCCCCCGATTCGGAGTTCCACGCACTGTGATATCTGACAGAGGTTCTCATTTCCTAGAAAGAAGCTTTGAAGCATTACTCAAGAATATGGTGTAACACACAAGGTAGCCTCACCCTACCACCCACAAACAAGTCGACAAGTAGAGGTTTCTAATCGTCAACTCAAGGCTATTTTGGAAAAGACATTAGGCCACAACCGAAAAGATTGGTCAGTGAAAATCAACGACGCATTGTGGGGCTATCGAACTACTTTTAAAACCCCATTTGGAACTACACCATTTCTATTGATCCATGGGAAGTCATGCCACATGCCTATAGAACTCGAACACAAATCATGGTGGGCAATAAAACAACTGAATTTTAACATGAAGAAAGCTAGACAAGCCAAGATTCTACAACTCCAGGAGCTGGAAGAACTCCGAATGATAGCTTATGAGAGTGCACAAATCTAAAAAGAATGCACAAAACTTTGGCACGATTGTCATCTGAAAAGAAATGACATACAAGTAGGAGACCAAGTTCTATTGTTCAACTCAAGACTGAAGTTATTTCCAGGGAAACTCTATTCTCGTTGGTCTGGACCTTACATTGTTAAAAGCATGTACCCACTGGTGCTTTCTCTTTATGGAGTGAAAAGTTAGGAAAATTCGTGGTAAATGGTCAATGCTTGAAGAGATATTTCACCTCAGCCAAAACAGGCACCAAAGAAATGCTAGAACTCACCAATCCAACATATCCACCATAAAGTTGAAGTAATCAAGTTGGGCCATTGACATAAAACAAAGATGCTTGTCGAGAGGCAACCTGATCAATAAATTCGTATTTAGTTTTAATTTTGAATTAGAAATTTTCCTTAATTTTGTTTTTACTTTTTAGATAATTTTGCACCAAATAAAAATCACATCGTGAGATGCCATCTTAATTTCTGATTGGTCTTCATTTTTAAGATTTTCATATGGAGGACGCACACTGATTGGAACACAACCACATCTGATGGTCCAATCGGCATGAATTTTCCCCTCCATCTCAAATTTAGAATTTGCTTGGGATGAGAAAATTCCTAAGTTCGGGGTGGAGGGTGGGTGGTACGTATTTTACTTTCCACCTTCACCCATCTATTTCAGACTTAAGATTTCATCGTTGCATTTTTGACCAAAATTTTTAAAATTTTTAAAGTTTTTCAAAAAATTTGAGCAGAAAACTTGATGAAGTTTTGACGCTTTTCGTTTCAATCTCTATGCATTTTGTATCATTATACCCTCCTTATTCGAAGCTGATCCTCAAAAGGACCATTTTCTTGAAACTATGCTTTTGATTGAAATCATCTTGTGAAACTTATGATTCCCAACATCATGATCCTTCTGCAAAAATGACAAGTGTTTTTCGAACTGATAAGGATCAAACACGTCGTGCTTCCTAACTAACTAGTGGAACAATAACATGGAATCTCCACCGGATCCTCATCAAGTCACTATTTGAGCAGAGTACGACAAAGAGAATGACCCGGTGCACTGAATTGTAAATCAAGTTGCATTCAGATCTAAACTCTCTTCTACACTTCTTCTATCATTTTCGTGCCCCTCCATCCATCAAAAAGAAACAAAAATAGCCAAAATAGTGGCAAACCCTAAAGTTCGAGGTGGCACGCCATCTATATCTATATCCACTTCTTCCATACCCCTTGCAAATTAATAGGGACATACCACCAAGAAAAGATGCCAAAGCGCACATAAAAAATACAATCTCGAGTGGAATAGAGGAGAGATTCACACAAAAAAATGCAATAAATGAAATTGCAAACCATAAAATAAAAATCTCGACTCGAATAGAGGAGAGATTTATTTCTTCCTTCCATACCACCCCTCACTCCCTTTTCCACCTAAAGGCACAATGTATGCCTCCACTATCCTGAAATACACCAGTGTCTGATCAGACACACACTTTTTATTCTGCGGGCATCTCTGGACTCTTACAAAACACTTTGACATGCTTGTTGTTGGAAAAAGTGAGGAGGAAGTGATGTTGGAAAGAAAACTCAGGAATGAAGATATGGTAAGATGTGTTCAGTGGTCTCAGGAAGTTGAGATGCTTAGTCATACTGAGTAGAAAGGAAAAAATCATGATGTGAAGGGGAGGCAATCACATGATCATAAAATATTCATTTGGTGACTATTTCAGGTTTTGCGTTACTCAAGGATGAGCAACATTTAAGTTCGGGGTGTTCTGATGAATGCATATTCATCATAATATTCACTCGCCATCTCGGGCTCATTTTGACTCAATACATCCGATTTCATCTCCTAAATCTCACAATATGAAAAATTGCTTAATTGATTCAATTATCAAGATTATTAACCGAGTTTATGTTGATTTTATGCAAGTCATGATGAGGTTCAACCATCATATGGCACCATTTAACCCTAATCCATCTTAAACATAATCATCATCACCCCTTGCTTCATTCCACCTTTATCTCCATCAGCCATCATCAGAATCAAACCCTAATAAGTGGGGCCCACCTTTCTCAACCATAGATCTACCTTCACTCAAGATCCTCTTATCCTTGGTCTTGACCAAAGAGTCTCGACCAAATGGTCTTGACCAAACGGTCTCAACCAAACAGTCTTGGAAAATCGATCTTGATCCATTCAGTTTCACCTCATTCGATCTTGGGCTTTTCCCTCACCACACGATCTCAGATCAACACCCCTCATTCACCTCTCCTTTCGATCTCCCTCCTAACAATCGACCCAAATGGTTTTCCCCTTCTATACGATCTCAAGACCATGTGAGTCCACACGGTCTCAAGACCGTGTGAAGCCTCACGGTCTCAAGACCGTATGGACAGTCATGACCCTCAAGACCGTTTGGACGATCGCTTCTCACCAGCAAGACACTGAGACCGTGAAGAGATCAAAAACTTGAAGAGAAGCGTCACCCAGCTCCTGCTTGCTCCATCCTCCATCTTTTTCTTCCTTCGGCCACCATCACCGAATGATCACCTGTAACCTCTTGCCCTGCACCTACAATACCATTGAGCCTCCGCCGACTTCAACAGCACTGCCGCCCGCCACTGCAATGTCAAACGCCATGATCATGACCACTAGCTGCACATGCAAGAACCCACGATCTCCCCTCGTGACCAGGACCACGCAAACCCTAGCGGTCTGTAAGACCGTTTGGCGGCAAATGGTCTCAAGATCGTTTGGCGGCACACGGTCTCAAGACCGATAGACCATCCACCCGCGAGACCATTTAGATGCCAAGACCGATCAGTGAAGCGAAGATCGTTTGGTGCACATCCTCGAGACTGTTAAGACTGCTGAGCCGAGACCGATTGGACGATCAGAGAAAGACCATTTAGAGTAGGGAGAGCACTTGGATGAGACCGTGCAGACTGCAAGTACCAAGACCGTTAGGGCACAAAGATCTCCAAGACCATTTGGATGATAGCACAAGACCGTGAAAATTGAAGACCGTTTGGGTGCATGTTCAAAACCGTATGGCCTTTACTCGCAAGACCGTTTTGCCTACGGATATGCCCGAGACCATTTGGTCATTAAATGATATCCAAGATCGTTTGGACATATCAAATCTAGACTGTTAGAAGACCAAACGGTCTCCAAAACCATTAGAGCAAAACTGTGAAAATTGCAAAGGGGTCCAGATTGTGCGACCCCAACCAGTGCCTATAAATAGGACCAACAAGGTCTTCATTATGGGCATCAGACTCAGGACGCCGACAAGCTACTTAAATCCAGATCCATCCACATACATCCACACCATTGTCACTAATCCTATTTCTCCTCTTACTGTGAGCCAAGAGGTCAAGACGAGAAAGAAGGTGGAGAAGAAGATCTGTCCGATCTGCCTGGGTGGCTCTTCCTCCTCATCTAGATCTGCTTCGACATGACGTAGAAGACCGCATTATCTTCACCGAGCTGTGACTACCTTCTGCACCATACTCATGGAAGAACCTTCCCTCTCTCTTATTCTTCTTATTTCTCGCATCATGACTGAGTAGTTCCTTTTCACTGGGGTGCGGGGACTAGCCCCGCTGCCAATGCAAGCATGTGTTCTTGTAAAACATTCCATGGCAATGTATATAACTTTTCATTTCGTAGTTAATCGTTAATGTTTGTAGGTTGATTACCTTCTTGCTTTTATCTTATTCTTCCCTATGTTGCAAGAACTTCTATATGTAAGGTAGAATGTCGATTAACGAGGTTGACTCCTGAACTAGAAATAGAATGGGATCCCTTGAAGTCATAAGTGTATAATCCTTGAGGGGATGAGCCATCTAGCCCACAGTGATGCTTCTGTGTGCCTAACGCCTATATAGGGGGCTCACAGCTTCAGTTGGATATTTGTATCTTCGTTGTTAATTATTGATGTTTGCTTGTAGATTAATCACCTACTTGCTTGTCGATTAGTACGGTTGACTCCCAAACTAGAAATAAAATGAGATTCCTTGAAGTTGTAAGTGTATGATCCTTGAGGGGACGAGCCATCTAACCCACGAAGACGCTTCTGTGTGCCTAACGCATGTATAGGGGGCCCACAGCTTCATTTGGATTTTTGTATCTTCGGACCCATAAGTGAGTGATTCGGATGGTGACGAGACATCTGATACCTAAGGTGATGCTTACACAAGCCTAACGCCCATATGGGGGGTTTTGCAGCAGGTCCATTTGGAAGGTTATATCTTGCATGAATGTTTGATGTTTGGATGTGTTTGCATGTGTAGTGGTGGTGAAACTCGAGACCATCCCAACAATTCCATATCATTAATCTAGATCAACTTTAATTCTACTCTTTACTTTCCTGCAATTAGTTTAATTAACCTCAAATCAACCAAGCGTTATAAATATTAGTCTTACTTGAACTAGACTCGACTAGAAATGATTCTTAAAAACGTTGTCCCTTGGGATTTGATCCTTAACTATATTGCGATAAGACCCATCTGCTTGCGAGTGGTATTTTTGCATGAGGTTTTGGTAAAAACTCTGGGACTTCAACCTCAAGTGAATTTGTTAGTGCGATAATATACCACGTCACCAGTCAGTCAATTGTTATTAAAATTGAGTACCTAAAAACTCTAGTAATCCATTTAATTATCATTCATGATTAAAATCCTATTCTATGTGTATCATATGTGTGTGACCCTATAGGTTCCATATTACATTAGTAGTGAATGCCAATAACTCATTTATCTCATCATAAGCAAAGAGTAGTACCTAGTCACACATCATTTCCACCTAAGTAAATGGAAAGTTGGAGAGCAACATCAACCTACAATTTGTGATAGGTGTTATAGTGATTGTATAATTCCTTTGTCTCTGATATCCAAATTGAAATCAAGACATGGAATTTTCATTTTTTCAATGTTTGATGCATGTTCCTTAAACTAGAGCATACTGCCTGAGGTTTATGTGACCTTAATATCATATATTGACTCACATGTGCATGGACATGCTTTTCCTCAGTATCTCTTATGAAAGTGGCTAGGATTTCAAACTCCTATAGGAGGGACAAATTGCATCTACATCACTCACAGTCATCCCCATGTGTCACAGTGCGTCCGATCATCTTATTTATGGCAACTCTTATTCAAGATCATGGTGGATAATGTCAAAATACACCAAATGACATGTGATGAATGTTGTGATTTTAGGTCTAAGAACCACAATCACCACCTTCACTATGAGAGGTGACTATGACCACCAAGTATGGGTTCCATGTATCACTCTCAAGGTGGGTCTGTCGAATACACTATTCTCTAAGAAGTATCTATGCACTTGGTTTGATATCACATATCATGACTAATGAGATTCTATCATCAACCAACCACACTCTAGTATTATATGTTATTGGTATCTATCTACCTTCCCCAATAACATCTGACTAGGGATATATCTAGAATGTACATACTCTTAACATCCATATGAACTCATTGTTCAATTCACGCACTTGAAGACATACATCATTGAGTAATGTTATTCTTTATACATTCATTATATTTACTCATTATCTTATAACTGAATGAAACATGACGAATCAGAAGCTTTCCCTTATTATTAATCAAATCCTTTATATAATATCCCATTCCAATCATCATATGATTGGCTCTCTGGGCATACATCCTTACAAACTCCCCTTGCACTTTTAGTCAATCATCAACGAATCTTATTCTTAGTGATATAAACATTTCCACCATGTTTCTACTGCTCAAGTGTTAATCCAACATGTTAGCAACATATTTCCTTTAGTCTGTATATTGCAAGTTTCAATCTCTTCGCTGTATGACATTTCTTATGAGATGGAATTGCCACAATATGCAATCTGATATTCCTTGCATAACCACTATCTCCATTGTTGTCATAGTATTTCTACAATGCCATCAATGATTGGAGCTTCCCACAAGTTTATCTATATGAAATTCTAGATCCATACTATAATCACTCCTATTTTCATAACACTAAGACATACAACTTCTATTGTAGATTTTGAATAATGGTCTATAGTTCAAAACCCCTTCCAACTTAAAACACTTCTTATAATATTAATCATATTTTTATATTGTGATCATTTTATGTCATTTCAGAATCTTGCATCGATGTAACACTTTACATCCAACTCTTCCTTTATTACTATAGTGCATCAACTGATCATTTAGTGCTTCTCAAGTACTAATGGATGTTCTTTATGGTATTCCAAAGACCATCATTGGATTCTTACTAATATCATCTTGTCACATCAAAGATAATGGGATGAGTACATTATGTTGCATATATGGTAGATCCAAATGCGAATGCATATGGCATCTCTTCCATTCTTCACAAGAATTGGAATATTGGATTCTTAAGAAACTAATCCCATCTTAATGGATAGATTCTCTCTCATTTAATCCTTAATGCTGAACCCTTTAAGCATCTTGCCATGCTCGTATTTAGGTTAAGAAAATTTCCAACACTATTTCTACAAAGCTCCATTCCTATCACATAGGATGTTTCACCTAATCTTTCATGTCGAAAGCAATTTCCATGACATGTTTCAATACTTAGTTTTGAAATGTCATTCCTCACCAATATGTGGAATATTTATATGCTCCCACAAAATCTTTTGTAATCATAGATTTCATATTTTATCTTGACTCAAGTCAAACTCCTTGACTATCTTGTCAAATCAAAGATTCTAGTTTTGAGATGCTTATTTTAACCTCTAGATTGAACATTGTAGCTTATAGACTTTATTTTCATAAAGGAGTTATAAAACTTTCAGGCTACATTATGTACACATACTCTTAGTTATTCCTATTAAGGAATACAATTTTAATCTCCATATGCCAAATCCCATAGTCTTAATAAGCTACAAAATAAGCATGTCAATTGGTGATGGGATTTCATCATATTGAATTCTTTGAAATTGTTTGAAAAACCTTTAGCAACCACTCTGTCCTTTTATGTCATCCATGTTGGTCTTCCTTCTTTATGATTCATCATCATGTTTCTAATGGATTTGATTGTAATACACTATCAAAATCTCTTCAAAAGGACCTCAAACTATTCATGTAAAATATTTTAACATTTCATCATATCAAAGTATCAAAATACTTTTAAGAACATTGTGTACTTTATTCATGATATCTACTTGAACAATTCAAGAGTTTTGTATTTTACTGAACACATATCATCAAATCATCAATAAATGTAATGAGGTATGAACAACTATCTATTTATTCCAAAGGTCATTGTACATCATTGTGTACATGTTCTTATAGAATGCATATTCTCCCATCACACCTAGTGAGAGGTGGTTTGTCATGTTGCTCATATATAAGACTTGCATGTCTCTTATTGGAACAACAACTAAAAGAGTCAAGATAAACATCAATATGGATTCTAGAAATGCATTTCTCATATGTGTGTTCTAGAAGACAATGCTATAGATATTGATTGTTCGAGTTATCAATTGTATCCTTTAGGTATATGCATTATAAATATTGATCATTTGATCCTTTCATATGAATATCACAAGGCATTTGTGGTTATTGCCATACAAGATCATATCTTTAAAATAGAACCATTAAAAACTCTTTATTTATAGTCTTCCTTGTCCATAGAAGATGCATAAAGTAAAATGTTTCTATTATTAGCATAATAAAATAGCAGTTCATTTAACTCTATTAAATGACCATCAGGACAAGATAAATTCTAAATGTAGACTGATGTTGTAACTACTCTTGTTTTGCACAGTCCATTCTTTTCCTTTCATAAAGGCTTTATTTCTTATTAGATCATGCACATCAACATATGTCAGATCTACATATGGTATCACATACCCAAGATGAAGAGGTAATCAAATTTATCTAATAACATTTATACCTAACGTATAGGTCTCTATCCCCTCCTTCTTTAGTTACTCCAGGTAGAGAGGGAAATTTCTTTTCCAGTGTCCAAACTAGTGATAGTGGTAACAATTACCTCCTTTATTCATTCTTCCCTTTGCCTTGAGTGTTGAAGACTTAGACTTCTGGCTAGCTTTATAACTCCTCTTAGCTTTGCCTTTGCCTTTGCCTTTGCCTTTAAACTTTTCCTTTGTCTTACTAATCATCATCAAAGACTTGAGCTTGTTTTTCTTCATTTGTGCCTCAACTGTTCTCAAAATTACACATAACTCTGTCAACGACTTGTCAAAGTCATTCATGTTGTAGTTCATGACAAACTGATTATATGACTCTAGAAGAGACTGAAGAATCACATCAGTGTCCAACTCTTGACCCAACGGGAATCCCAATATTGAAATATTCTCCACTTATCCAATGAACTTGAGCACATGAGGACCTACTAGATCTCCTTATGCCATGTTACTTTTGAACAACGCCTTAGAGACATCAAATCTCTCCTATCTTGCCTGATCTTGGGACATGTTCTTAAGATGTGACACCATCTCAATAACATCCATGTTTTCATGTTGCCTTTCTCTCTCTTGTGTCTCTAGGACATAGAGCTTGCACTCCTATGTGAGAACAATTCTCAGCAGCTTGAACAAGTATGGAAGTTATTCCCATTTAAATTGTACCTCTTAAGGACTTATCACAAAGAAAAAGTGTTGTTGTGTATCACCATTTAATTCTACAAAAGAAATTTGCAATTTTTTCAAAAAATCATTTTGATTTGATTTGATCTATATAAATTCGATGATGTTAAATTAGGTATTTAATTAACTACCACTCTCATTATTTTGTTTAAACTAAGAACCCTCAATTATCAATTTGGAAGATTACAACACACAAACTACTAATGAGCCAAGATCTGAAATAATTCATTTATTACCTGGCCAACACCATCGTCCATAATCAATAATTAAGGTAGGCAACTTTTTCCGATTACATCTTATGAAATTATTGAGTAGATGATATGCACAACTCCTTGCCATAGTCATATGCATGCTTCTGGTGCTTAATCTCATTAAGGACACTTAGTTAAGCCCAACCCAAAAGCCAACATGATGGAAATGTGCCCCACTTGGCAGGCCCACATAACTACCATTAGATTTTCATGAGATAGATGGTGTACCACCCTTGGGGTGTCCACTCTTAGTTGATCAAGCTTTTCATGTGTGCCACTAATGGAAATCATCTTAGAATTAATATGTTTGATTGAGGGATTTTATATATAAATACATATGCATTACCCAATCACCACATATATGTTGTATGTATCATACACATGCTATATCCCAAATATAAACATACAAAATAAAACATTACCAATAGTTATGGCCATACTACTATAATTGCTTGGACCCACAAAGAATTACTATCACCTAGGTCTACATCTCATGCATGAACCTGTTGTTGGTGTAGATCTGTACTTGCCAATCTAGGTTGATCGGTTCAACCCTTGAATGGTCTTCTCACCTCTTGTCCAATCAGTTGGTCATTTAAATGATCGTTTGACCTCCTGTCCAACTAATGTCTGGACACCTCCAAATGGTTAGTTGGATCCACCAGTCGGTCAATTTGTTCCTCCTTTGGTCTTCCATCCTTGGTCCTCTAGCCAGTCGACTCATCACGTGAAATGGTTGGCACGCCTGATGCTGATTGTTATCTCCATCATTGCAAGAAAGGAAACTATCCTATTGCTACTAAAATTATTACATGGAAATGAGAAACCTCGAGTTACATTCAAGGGGAGCAAAGGTAGGAAAGAATAATACTTTTACATTGGGAAGAAGAAGGTAGAGGATCATTTTGGAAACTAAGGTATAACAGGAACAAATAATCAATTCAACCACACATAGGTATTTGGGTTATTGGCCATATCCATGCTACACATCCACCATCAAAACTAATTTTAGGGTGACACACATAAATTGCTTTATATATATATATATATTAGTTTGGGATCATATGTGGTCTCTAAGCAAATATGCACATTAATTAGTTTAAGTATTCACATCGTATATAATAAATAAATGATGAAAACCAAAAATCCGATCATATCGATTATCCTAAAACATAGTAAATTGACGTGGCTCTGACACCACTATAGGGAAATATGACATCATAATAGGTAGCAGAAACAAAAATTTAACTACCATATTCCCCTTTAACCATTGGAACGCGTCAATAACTATGAAATGGGAAGGATGGTTTATGAGGTCATACCTGATCCTGGAGCAAGTTCAACAACAATCTCCTCATCTTGGTTGTGTGCTCTTTCGTAAAGTCGTACTCAAATAACGTCTGCTTCGGCCTCTTGGTTGATTACCACATACAATAGGTTGATGATGTCCTCCAAGCAAGAAAGGATCCTCGCCTCTAGAGTAGTCCACGCAAACCACCATGAACTCCTGTCATTATGGAAGAATAGACAAGGAGTTCTACCCTTATGTTGGAATACTAGTCACCAACTTGCTCTCCCACAATTGTTCTCCCTTTCTATCCCTCCCTTTAGTGGGTAGGACTTGCTTAGATTCTCTCAGTTACTATAACTGGTGAAGACAAACAATTTTTAGAGGCAATTGAGTTGTGTTCGAGAAGCCCCTAATACCCCTCTATTTTTAGGAAGGTCGAGGTCAGGGTTCCTAGTTAGAATGGGAGGGGAAGGGACCAGAATTTCATAAATTTTAGCAACCTACAATAAGAGAAATGATCAATTCAGAGGTGAATTGATTGGTTAGCATGTTAGCTGATCGGTTCGCCCAGTGAACGAATCGTTTCATCATGTTTCCTAATCGCAATTGTATTGTCAATTCTAGTCTAATTAATGCATGACATGATGCCATCAACAATCCATTATGAAATCAAATTGCTCTTTTGAACCGGGCAGTTCATCTCATGAATCATTCATCTCATGACCTCGAGTCGATCGGTTCACTGAGTGAACCGGTCGGTTTGTTCCCTAATTCATCCAAAATTTAGCCAATGCAATGTTCAATCAACCTGACACTCCAAATAGTCAATTCAACACTTGAAACGATCAATTTAGAGTCTAGTCAATCGATTGTTGTTTAAATTGAGTACCTAACCACTTTAGTAATAAATTTAATTATCATTCATTATTAAACTCCTATTCCAAGTGTATCCTATGTGTGTGACCCTATAGGTTCCATATTACATTGGTAGTGAATATCCATAACTCATTCATGACATCACAAGTAAAGAACGGTGCCTAGTCACACATCATTGCTATCGAAGTATATGGAAAGTTGGAGAACAAATTCAAACTACAATATATGATTGGTGTTATATTGATTGTATAATCTGCTATCTGGATTGAACTTATGTCATGGACACGTCATCGTTTCAATGATCAATCCATGTTCCTTAAACGAGAGTAGACTGTCTGAGATATATGTGACCTCAATATCATATATTTATCCACATGTGTGTGCACATGCTTTTCCTTAGTATTTATTATCAAGTGGCCAGGATATCAAACTCCTCTAAGAGGGACGAAATTCCATCTACATCACTTACACTCATCCCCATGTGTCACAAGGCATCCCATCATCACCTTTATGGAAACCCTTATTCAGGATCATAATGGACGATATCAAAACACATCGAATGACATGTGATGAGTGTAGTGATTTTAGGTATAAGAACTACAATCACCACTTTCAGTATGAGAGATGACTTTGACCACCAAGTATGGTTTCCATGTATCACTCTCAAGGTGGGTCTATCTGATACACTATTTTCTAACAAGTATCTATGTGTTTCATTTGAGATCACATATAACGACTAATAAGATTCTATCATCAACCAACCCACACTCTAGTTTTATGTTTTATTTCTATCTATCTACCTTCCACAATAACATATGACTAGGGACATATCAAGAATGCATATACTCTTAACATCCGTGTGATCTCATTGATTAAGTCACACACTTGAGGACATACATCACTAAGTAATGTTATTCTTTAGACATTCATCATGTTTCCTCATTATATGATAACTGTTGGGTTTTAGGGGAGACAGAGAAGGCAACGAAAACAAAAATTTTCTTCTCCCAAACCCAAAACAAAGGAAATGCGTCAACGTCTATACAATAGGAAGGCTGGTTTGTAGAGGCATACTTTGCCCCGAGGCTTGCTCGACGACGTTACCTCACGGCTTGCGCGGTCTTCACCTCTGGTCTTGGACGATGTCTGTGCAACTCTTGGTCTCACCGAGACCATCAAGATTGACAACTATCCTCCGAGCGAAAGAAGTCTCTCGCCTCTGAAGTAGTCTACACAGACCACCTAGAACTCCGATCTCCTTGTCCCACAAGGAATCAGAAGGAGTCACACCCTCCTGTCGGCGTACTAGTCACTGACACACTCTCCTACCACCAGTCACTTTTCTGCAGTTGTCTTTCCCTTGTTGTGCCTCCCTTATCAGGTAGCACTTGCTCGGGCTCTCTCTTGATTACCAAAACCAGAGAGAACGACAACTTTGCAGAGCAATTGATGCACTGAGATGTTATCCTGAGAAGCCCCCACTACCCCTATATATAGGAGGGTCATGGGATAGGGTTCTCTATCCCGGGCAATGCAGGATTAATGCAGGAGTAGAAGGGTTCGAGGTTCACCACAAAAAACAACCAACTGCGCCACCTGAAATGATCATTTCATACATGAAATGGTCGGTTGAGGAGTTGAGCCGATCGATTCACACCTCAACTGATCGGTTGGGGCACCTGAGCCGATCAGTTCACATCTGAGTCGATCAGTTTGGGGTCCTGATCCAACTCAAATTGATTTTCAAATTTGTTTCCGATTAATCAAATATTAATCATTGTCCAAATCGAATTTATACAAGTGAAACAAATTGTATTTGCAAAATAGTCTTCTGACTTTCCAAATGATCTCGGTTAGACCAGTTGAGCTGACCGGTTCAACCCTTGAACCTGTCATTTCAGCCTGTCTTGAGCCGATCGGTTCATAACCTGAGCCGATCGGTTCATCTCATGAGTCGATCGGTTCATCTCATGAGCCGATCGGTTGGGGCAGCAGACTTGTGCAAATCAGTCAATCACAGTTTCAATTAATCCGATACTCTAATCAATTGGTCCAACACCTTGAACACTATGATATTGAGCTATCAACTGATTGAGTGTTTAATTGAACTACTAAACTCCTTTAGTAATCAATCTAAACATCAGATGTTGATAAACTCCTCTTCTAGGTTAAATCCTATGTGTGTGACCCCGCATGTCCATTTCACGTTGGCAGTGAAATTCCATAACACTTATGACTTCACAAGCAAAAAGCAGTGCCTAGTCACACATCAGTGCTACCCAAGTGAAATAGAAAGCTGGAGAACAACTTTTAATCCTACAATCTGTGAATGGTGTTACAGTGAATGTATAATTCCTTTATCACTGATATCCCGAATGAACTCAAGGCATGGAACAACCATCCTATCAACGTTCATTCACTTTCTTGATCTCAGAGTAGACTAGAGGAGATATGTATGACATCAATATCACATACTGATTCACACATGCGTGCGCATGCCTATCTCAATCCAATTCATCAAGTGGCCATGTATATCAAACTCCCTCAGGAGGGACAAATCCCATATCTATCACTCACCCCTCAAATGCCCCATGTGTCAAAGCCACCTAATCATCACCTTTATAACAACCCTTGTTTCAGGACTGCGTTTGATGATGTCAAAGTGTACCCAACGACATGTGTTGAGTGTAGTGATTTCAAGTCAAAGAATCACACTCACCACCATCACTGTGAGAACTGACTATGACTACCATGTCATGGTTTCATGTGTCAAACTCACGGTGGGTCTGTCCGGTACACTTGTTCTCTAACAAGTACCTATGTATTTGGTTTGATATCTCCATATCATGACTAACGAGATTCTGTCATCAACCAACCCCACAATCTAGTCTTGTGTGTCATTGTTGTCTATCTACCTTCCACAATGACATCCGACTAGGGACATAATAAGAATGAACAAACTCTTAGCATCCGTATGATCTCATCGTTCAAGTCCTCAACCTGAAAGCATACATCATTGAGTATTGTCATTCTCTAGACATTCAATCTGTTCTATCATTATCTCATATGACTGAACTAGAATGAATTGGAAGCTTGCCTACGATCTTTGTCAAATCAATCTTAATGTATCCCACCAATCATCCCATGATTGGCTCTCAGGGAATACATACCAACAGACTCCCACTTGCACTGTGAGCCAATCACCATTGAATCATATTCATAGTGATCTTTAAACATGTCCCACATGTTACTGAACTCTAGTGCTAACGTAGTTAGTTATGGAAACACCTTGCCAAAGTCGATATTAACTGCATGTCTCTCATCTCTTCTCCGTACATCACACGTATCAGATGGAGTTGTCGTAATATGCAATCTAGTATTACTTTGCTAACCTTAAGCCACATTGCATGGCCTAGCACTCCTAACTTGTCATCAATGATTGGAATAACTATAAGTTCATCTTATGAACTCCCAGATCCATATAGTATCGACTGTTGTTCTCTAACACACAGATACTCAGCATTTCCTTTTAAAATAGCTTTATTGGAATGTTTCCATTTATCAACAAACATTCACTTATATATATATATATCTCATATATATACTGCGATTAATTTTCTGTCCTTTTCGGAAGCTTGCATCAGTGTAACTCTTTACAGTGAACCTTTCCTTATTTCCATAGAACTAGTACTTCTCAAGTACTTATCAAGTTCTTATGGTATTCCAGTAACCCTTACTGGAACTAGACAGACATCCACTCATCATGTCCCACATACGAGTTATCAGGATGAGCACATCATATTGCCATGTCCTACATACAAGATGATGAATACATATTATTCTTGCCGTGTCCATATATGCAAGATAATGGGATGATTACATACATGATAGATCCATATCTATTCTTGTGTTCCTATTCTTCATAAGAATTGGACACTTGGCCTTGGGATACTAGCTCCATGTAACATGGACAAGTTTTCTCCCACTGAATCTATGCATACTAAACCCTTCAGTATAGATTGCCAATGTATGCTCTCTCTTTTCAGGTCAAGAGGTTTTCAAGAACTATCTCTATAGATCTCTATTCCTATCACATAGGAAATGTCTCTATCTTCCCTAAAGATAATTTTCACTTTGGATTTCCATTATAGAACATTTCCATTTCACATCAACATGTGGAATGTGAATACGCTCCCACTAAATCACAGATCCCTCTTTATCTATATCAGTTAAACCTTTTGACTATATCATCAAAGTAAAGATCCAGCTCTGAGTTGCTTGTACTTAATCAATCACATTGATTAGTCCATTGTAACTTATATACTTCATTTGCATTAATGGATTCATAAACCTTATATGTTGTGTCACGTACACATCCTTGTTTTATTCCTTACAGGAATGCAGTTTTAGTATCCGTATGCCAAATGTCTTAGTCATTAAGTTGCAATCAATAAACATCATCCTTCTCAAAATGTTATCCATGTGTCTTAACACTGAAGACTCATTTTCACTTATGGATTTCATCCCAATGGGTGCTACCATCAAGTTCATACCTCATGGTTCACATGGAAGTCATTTAGAATGTAATGGTCATAAACCATAACTCAAAATCCAGTTCCTCACATTCATCTAGATAGTTGACTCATCATATGACCAACTCATCACATAGATAATCGAGGTGTATCTGTTAAGGATATAAGAACTCATAACTCCTTATGATTCCTAATGTCCTTTATTAGTGTGGGGTATTCTTTATTTAAGAAGAATTTAGTTATTTGATAATCATCCTCTAACTCCTTAGAGTATGACTCCTTGTTAATTTAGACATCACCATGCCTTAATCATGAGTTCATTATGATACACTATCATAATCACTCACAAGGTTCTCAAACATTTTGTCCAAGTATTTTATTCATTGATCTCATCAAGAATTAACACTTTACCAAATTCGTACTTCATATATGATATTCTTGAACACTTCAAGATATTCATATTGGTATTTCTATAAACACCGTTTGAAGTGTTAGCATTTGCTTCAATAGGTATGTACATACATCACATGTATTATACCTAATAGGATAATCATTCTCCCACTACCACTAGTGAAGATTGATTAATCATATCTAAGAGATTCATGTCTCTTACTGGTTCTCTAACCAAAAGAGTCTATATTTATCCATTATATGGAAACTAGAGATGGATTTCTCATGATAATGGTAATTTGATCGTTTGAGTTATGAATAACCTTTAGGTATCATTTTATCTTATGCATACCAAGTACCACAAGATAAGCAAGGCATTGCCACATAGATTGAAACATCAACTTTATTAATTGCTATCATTGTCATACAATATGTAAAAAAATAATGTGTTTCTATCCATTGACAAATATGAAATAGCAGTTCATAACTTTATTACATGCCTTCAAGGATGAAAATAAACTAAAGTACTCTTATCTATGGTGGCAACACTTGCCACATGCATTGAGTTCTTTACACTTTATTATCTTGGTATCATATACCTCAAAAAGTGTTACAAGTTTATTTCATGACACCTTCAGGTGGAGACATCTGTCGCCTCCTTCTTCTTTAGTTCTTCCAGACAGAGTGGACAATTCCTTTTCCAATGTCTTGGATTTTGACAATGGTGGCAATTTCCTGTCTTGGTCACACCTCCGTTGGCCTTGAGAGTTGAAGATGACTTGGGTTGTTGGCTAGCATCAGAACCTTTCTTAGCCTTGCCTTTTCCCTTACGCTTGGACTTGCCTTTGTTGCTGATCATCATCATAGACTTAGGCTTGTCCTTCTTCATTTGTGTCTCTGCTGTCCTCAACATGCCCAACAACTCTGTCAATGGCTTGTCAAAGTTGTTCATGTTGTAGTTCATCACAAACTGACTGTATGATTCTGGCAACGATTGTAGTATCACGTTAGTAACCAACTCTTGGCTCAAGGGAAATCCCAGTCTCATCAGGTTCTCTACATACCCAATCATCTTGAGTATGTGAGGACCAAATGGATCTCCTTCTGTCATGGCACACTTGGACAATACCCTAGAGACATCATATCTCTCTTGCCGTGCTTGTCTTCATACATGTTCTTGAGACACTGAATCATCTCAATGACACCCATGTTTTCATGTTGTCTCTGCAACTCGTGGTTCATGGCGCACAACATCAAGCACTTTGCATCAATGGTATCATCAGAATGCTTCTTGTAAGCATCCCTTTCTGCCTTTGGTGCAGTAGGAGCAGGTTCCTCTGGAACTGGAGTATCCAGGTCATAGAGCTTTCACTCTTGAGTGAGAACAATTCTCAATGTCCTAAACCAGTCGTGGAAGTTAGTCCCATTCAACTTGTCCTTTTCAAGGAGCGATCACAACGAAAAGTGATTGTTGTTTGTTTTCATTTGAACTACAAAAGGAAACATATGAAATTTAGTACAAAACTCAATTTTGACTTATGTGATTGATTTGAAAGGTTGACAATATAATTAGGACTTTAATTAATTATCACTCCCACTATTTTGTTCAAATTGATAGCCCTCACCATCAATTCGGAACATTACAACATATAATATTCTAGTGGGCAAGATCCTGAAATCCTCTAAGTCATGGACCAACTAGGGCTGTCACCTACAACTTAGATCTTCCAGTTAGGCAACTTTTGCCAATTGCATCATATGCAACTCTTGAAAGATATCATATGCAACTCCTTGCCATGATCACCTGCATGCCTCAAGGTGCTAGATCTAATCTAGGTCACCTTATTAAGTTTGACCCAAAGCCAACACGATGAATATGCACCCTGCTAGGTCAGACCCACATATCCATCCTTCACGCTTCCATGAGATAGACGGTGCACCACGCTAGGGTGTGCCCACACTTGGCCGATCAAGATTTTCACACGTGTCGCACTTGGAAGGCATCGAAAACTTTAATATTTAATGATGGATTTGTTTTTTATAGGTACATATACATATCCAATCACTCCAATATATAGTACGTATCATATACATGCTATATCCCACATATAACATGTGAAATGATAAAAGCGATGATTATAGCCATCCTAATGTGATTCCTCGAGCCAAGAGGAATCACAGTCATCTAGGTCCACATCACATGCAACCTGTACAAGATGAACGATGTGGTATAGCTGTCCGGGTTGATCAACTCATCACATGAATGACCTTCTCGCCCTGGCCAGTCGTCTGGGTGCCACCATCTGATTGGTTGGCTCCTCCAAATGATCGGTTCGCCTGGTTGTCGTGCATCTCCTCATGGCCGCCACCCGCTCATCTCGCTCCTCGAACCGGTTGTTTGGAATGCCAACCGATCGATTCACACCTTGAACTGATCGTCTCATGTGTCGTCAGGTTGTCCGTTGTTCTTTGACATAACAGGAAATAAAAGATCTATCCTATTTTACATTTGTATTGGGAAACCCTGAGTTACATTCGGGGGGAGTAAAGGCAGGAAAGAAATCTCGAGTTATCTTGAGTTACATTAGGAATAAGAGATAGGGAATCGGTGCGTAGATCGAGATGCAAGCAACCACATACAACCAAGCACACACATATATGGTTTATTGGCCATAACCACACTATACATCTACAACAAAACTCATTTAAGGGTGACGCGTATCGAGTGCATTCATATTACATATCATATATGTATATTGGGAATTCTGGATTTAGGATTAGACATGCACAAAGCCAATTTTATTTGCATCATATGCAATAAATAAAGGCAAAAAACCAAAATCGATCCTATCCATAATCCTAAAGTATAGAGCAATTGACGTGGCTCTGATAACACTGTAGGGTTTTAGGGGAGACAGAGAAGGCAGCATAAACAAAAATTTTCTTCTCCTGAACCCAGAATAAAGGAAACGCGTCAACATCTATACAATAGGAAGGATGCTTTGTAGAGGCATAACTTGTCCCGAGGCTTGCTCGACGATGTTACCTTATAGCTTGTGCGGTCTTCACCTCCGATCTTGGATGGTGTCTATGCAGCTCCTGGTCTCACCAGGACTATCAGGATTGATAGCTGTCCTCCGAGCGACAGAAGTCTCCCGCCTCTGAAGTAGTCCACACGAACCACCTGGAACTCCGATCTCCTTGTCCTATAAGGAATCGGAAGGAGTCGCACCCTCCTGTCGGCGTACTAGTCACCGACACACTCTCCTTCCACCTATCACTTTTCTGCAGTTGTCTTTCCCTTGATGTGCCTCCCTTATCGGGTAGTACTTGCTCTGGCTCTCTCTTGGTTACCAAAACCAAAGAGAACAACAACTTTGCAGAGAAATTGATGCACTGAGTTGTTGTCCTGAGAAGCCCCCACTACCCCTATATATAGGAGGGTCATGGGACAGGGTTCTCTATCCTGAGAAATGCGGGATTAATGTAGGAGTTGAAGGGTTCAAGGTTTTCCACAAAAAACAACCAACTGCACCACCTGAACTGATCATTTCATACATCAAACGGTCAGTTGGGGAGTTTAGCTGATTGATTCACAACTCAACCGATCAGTTGGGGCACCTAAGCCGATCAGTTCACTTCTGAGCTGATCGGTTCGTGGTCCTGATCTAACTCAAATTGACTTTCAAATTTGTTTTCAATTAATCAAATATTAATCCTTGTCCAAATTGAATTTGTACAAGTGAAACAAATTGTATTTGCAAAATAATCTTTTGACTTTCCAAACGATCTCGGTTAGACCAGTTGAGCCGTTCAGTTCAACCCTTGAACCATACGTCTCAGCCTATCTTAATCCGATCGGTTCAGCACATGAGTCGATCGGTTCACCAACCTAAGCCGATCGGTTCATCTCATGAGCCAATCGGTTGGGGCAGCAGACTTGTGCAAATCAGTCAATCGTAGTTTCAATCAATCTGATACTCTAATCAATTGGTCCAACACCTTGAACACTATGATATTGAGCTATAAATTTATTGAGTGTTTAATTGAACTACTAAACTCCTTTAGTAATCAATCTAAACATCATATGTGGATAAACTCCCCTTCTAGGTTAAATTCTATGTGTGTGACCCTGCAGGTCCATTTCACATTGGCAATGAAAGTCCATAACACTTATGACTTCACAAGCAAAGAGAGGTGCCTAGTCGCACATCGGTGCTACCCAAGTGAAATAGAAAGTTGGAGAACAACTTTCAATCCTACAATCTGTGAATGGTGTTACAGTGAATGTATAATTCCTTTGTCACTGATATCCCAAATGAACTCAAGGCATGGACAATCATCCTGTCAATGTTCATTCACTTTCTTGATCTCAGAGTAGGCTGGAGGAGATATGTATGACATCAATATCACATACTAATTCACACATGTGTGTGCACGCCTATCTCAATCCTACTCATCAAGTGGCCATGGATATCAAACTCCCTCAGGAGGGACAAATCCCATATCTATCACTCACCCCTCAAAAGCCCCATGTGTCAAATCCACCCAATCATCACCTTTATAACAACCCATGTTTCAGGACTGCATTTGATGATGTCAAAGTGTACCAAGTGATATGTGTTGAGTGTAGTGATTTCAGGTCAAAGAATCACACTCACCACCATCACTGTGAGAACTGACTGTGAATCTAGTCTTGTGTATCATTGCTGTCTATCTACCTTCCACAATGACATCCGACTAGGGACATAATAAGAATGTACAAACTTTTAGCATTCGTATGATCTCATCATTCAGGTCCTCAACCTGAAAGCATACATCATTGAGTATTGTCATTCTCTAGACATTCAATCTATTCTATCATTATCTCATATGACTGAACTAGAAAGATTTGGAAGCTTGCCTTTGATCTTTATCAAATCAATCTTAATGTATTCCACCAATCATACCATGATTGGCTCTTAGGGCATACATACCAACAATAACTGAGTGTAACCAATTTAAATCACAATCTTGCCTTTATTATTATTAATATAATCCTTTATATAATATGCCATCACAATCAGTATATGATTGGCTCTTTGGGTTTACATACCAATAGTGAAGTCATAATCTAGTTATAGACATTCATTGCCAATGTAAGTTTGGACCTATAGGGTTACACACATAGGATGCACTTGGAATAGGAGTTTACTCATGGATAAAATTTAACTTGTTTATATTTATTAAAAAATACTTCTCCCCGATGATAGCGATTGGTGACCAACGACAAGATGAAGAAGGAACCATTGCTGGAGAAGGTTCTCAACATCTAACTTGTGATGTTGAACACCTTTCTTCTTCACTGGAACCTAGATCTAATTCTACACATGTTTCAAATGATCCACTCACGTGTGAGAAACTAAGTCCTGGGATGATACGATGAAACCTAAACTTAATGGCACATCATTGGAAAAATTCGAGATTGAGATGTAAGGCTAGAAGTTAATCTATCCGAAAAATGGAGGATAATGGAGATCGTTGGAAGCACTGTCTAGCAGGACATCATTGACTTCAAACCTCACCTGTCATTACTAGATAGATGTCTGTTTTATTTTTGGATTGTGAAATGTACTATCAAAGTTATAAATCATGGTATAGGGTTTTTTCTCATCGATTTCTCATAGGATATAAATTTAGAGAATGTACTTGATAATGGAGTATACTCTTTAAGAGGTTAACCACTAGTCTTGATGAAATGCAAACCAGGTGACATTCTAAAATGGTTCAAATTAACTGACATGCCTGTTTGGCTTTGGATTTATGACCACATGAAGATGTTTTCTAGAATCAATTTTTTCTTAGGCAATCCTCTTCGTGTTGATACTGCTAATTTTGAGTTGAGGAATTTGGAGTTTGCCAAGCTTCAAATTATTATTCCCTCCTTATTCCCTACAAAGTTTGAGGTTTCTAATGATAAAGGCATAAGTAATTTGACAAATTTTGAATATGAGTGAGAACCAAAGGCTTGCTCAATTTGTAATCTATTTGATCACTATGATTTCAAGATAAATCACACTAGTCCTTCTATAAAGAAAGTTTGGGTGATGAAGGTCATCCATGTAGACTAACCAAGCTTACCGGATGACTTAATTGAGAGTTTAGTAACTCAAATTACAAAAATTGTCGATACTCTAGTTGTTAGTAATGAGGATGAGGAGTTCCATGTTCCTAAAGTTTAATTTGATAATAATTTTTCTACTAATTCTAAAGGTTTAGAGAAGAATGGTGCTTCTATTCATGGGGTGGTTGTGGATTTGTCAAATTCACCAACTTTTGTGGAGCCTTTAATCAAAGAGACTATTTTTGAAATTCAAAAAGCCAATAATAAGAAAGCAAAGTGGAAGGGTTGGAAGGTATCTAATGTTAATAAGGAATCAGAGCACACAATTCAGATTTCATTGACTAATAAGTTTGACAATCTGATAGTTGTATTTGAAGAATATAATGGAATGGATGTTGACAAGGTTCAAACTAGTGAAGTACTATGTAAAATGATTTTAATGGGAAACACCTTATCTGACCTTCTATTTTTCATATGTATGATGTACAAGAATTATGAATTCCTTTATCAAAAGGCAAGCACTCTCTCCTCTTACTGTTGCTAAGTCATGTATGATTTCCCATATAGTTGATGTGGATGATTTGATGGTCTTTCAGAAGGATTTTATGGGAATGATTGTTCTATAATAGACATTATTGATAATATCTGGGAAAATATCTGACATCTATATTAATCACTACAAAAAGTGGAATGCTTCTGAATAAAAAGGCTGATCAATTTTTTATATGTTAAATTATGTGGATTAACGAAGGCAAGATTCTAGTTAGATATTTGGGGCTTCCTATATTAAGAGGAATAATCACTAAAACCATGTGCAATCCTCTTATTAAAAAATTGAAGATAAAGACGGAGAGTTGGAAATCTAATTCTCTATCATTTGCTAGAAGGGTAGAGCTGGTTAGATCTACCCTAGCTACTATTTATATTTTTAGGGCCAATGTGTTCCCTATTCCTAGTAGTGTTTGTGTTGAAGTTGACAAAATATTCAAAGGACTATTTTGGGGGACAATGAAGAATCCCATCATATCCATTTTCTTTCTTGGGACAAGGTGTGCTCACCTAAGAAGTAGGAGAGTTGATCATCATACTGCCAACATATATCTAGAAAGCTATTTTGGTTAATTTTTTTTGGACATATTGGAGAATATGGATTGTCTTTGGGTGCAAGTATCTTAAAAATGATTCTATTTGATAGGAAAAGGTTTATTGTAATGGTCCCTGGATCTAGAACCATCTTATGAAGATCAAACCCATGATCCTTAATAAAGTGAATTTTACTATGGCTAATGGTAACAACATCTTGATGTGGAGATATCAACTGGTGGATAGTAATAACTTACTGGATAAACCCAATATCCTTAATAAAGTGGATCCCTCTTTATGTCTTAAGATTGCAAAGATAAGCTTAATAAGCTTAGTACAATCATTTATAACTATGAATGGGACATTCTTAGCTTGCGAAGACTGGATTCCCTCTTAAAGTTCTTTTTATTTCTTAAAGTTCCTACTATTTGGGAGGATTGCATTATGATGAGTGGTAGGAAAGTGGTTTTGCTTAGGGTGTTTGAAACATCATCAGGAACAAAGTGGTTGAAGTTGAATGGTCTAATTTTTTATGGATATCAAAACACTTAGAAAGGTTTAGAATTTTGGGGGTGGAAGATCATTCATGACTGTTTACCAACTAAGAGTTCCTTTGTTACATGGGCTTGGTAATGTATTCTTACTATTTTATCTGCGCAAGTTACAATGAGAGATGAATACATCTATTGATTGAGTGAAATTTTGCTAAGAAGAATACCTAATAGTCTGGCAGACATTTTTCAATCACATTATAAAAGTAATCCTATTGGAAGTATTAATATTCTTTACCACATTTGGAAGACCTAGAACATGTTCATTTTTGAAGATCTAGTTCCTTGTAAAGATAAAGTGTGGGAGGATGTATTTAAAAATAACTATCTATTATGTAATCGTGATGTCCTTTTCTTCTATACCCTTTGAAAAACCACTAGAGGGGGGTGGATAGGGTTTTATGATTATTTTAAGATAATTTATCTCAAAGCAAGAAACCACAAAAAGATTGGACAAGGGGACAAGGATTTAGAGTGGTTCCAACCTTAGAAAATACTAAGGCAGTCAATCCACTACCTAGTTGCTTACCCAACCTAGATTTTGAAAGAATTAAATTTTATTACATCGCAAGGATATTACATAAAATTACAATTCTTTCACCAAACCCTTCAGACAGCCTTCACCTAGAAGAAGTTGCACCAACCTTGAAGCAGCCTTCTTGAAGTAACTTCAAGCTCCCCCTTGAAGTAGCCTTCCTCTTGAAGTAGCTTCCCGTTGCAACAGCCTTCTTGAAGTAGTCCAAAGTCCATCTTCTCCACCGAGAAGAACCTTCTCCAATCCGCAGCCTCCAACCCTAGGAGTAGCAAGGAGAATACACAACATAAAAGGAACAAGAAGGAAAAATAGAAATTACAATACCACTTGTAGCTCAAGGCTTGATTTCCTATATCAAGCATTTTGATCTCCTAACCAATGTATATAGAAGTGTAAGTGCTGTGGATAGGAGATGCTAGCCTATAGGACACAAATTTAGAGCAAGGGAATGAGTAGCCAATGCTAGTGTTGCTCAATTGCTCAAAACAGATTGCCAATTGCAAGTGTAATCTCAAGTATAGCACAAGTGTATGTGAGTGTGTTTAGGTGTCCTAAGGCATGTCCTATTATAGAAATGACCTACAAGTACTTAAGGACGTTCTAGACACTTTCTAGGGGGTTCGAAGTGCTTAACTAGCCGTTAGGTACACTTTAGTTGCTTTAGCAACAACTAGTTAATTAATTCTGAAAGTTGCTGTCAGAACTCATCTCAGTAGAAGTTTTGTCGACCGAGAGTCCTACTCGGTCGAGGGTTTGTCGACCGACAGACTCTCTGGAGCAAGTGTATGCAACGTTCATCTCCAACTTCCAACTACCTTGTCAGCTGTGTCTAACGGCTACTTGGGTCTTTCTCAGTCAAGGAGTTTGTCGACCGAGAGTGTCTCGGTCGAGGAGTTTGTCGACCGAGATTGACCATGTTTCAACATTTTAAACTAATTACTAATTGTGTGTATGAGTGTGAAGATGTGACACTATTTTAGGGAATGACCTATCTAAGTGATGTGATTGGCTAGGGAAGATCAAACGCTTGATTTACATGATGTCTAAGTACTTGTACATTATATATTTGTACAAGTTTTACAATTGATTACATTCATGAAATTAAAGCAATTTAGCATATCGATCTTCCAAGTAGTTTTTCATCCACCTAATTCTTGCATACTCAAGTAGCACGTTAGATTCAAAAGAATGAAATGTTTGTCATCATCGAAACAAAGGGATTATACTAATGTCAATTTAGCCAACACCCTTATCTCACTCCCCTCTTTTGTATACTCAAACTAGACTGTAAGGTGAGGTGTTGGAAACTCCTAGTTTTTTTGTGACTAATAGCAAAGGTAACATGCTTAAGTGACAAAAATATATATGTTCACAAAATTTTCGGTCTATTGGATAGAGTCCTCTTATATTCACCCAATCAATCAAAATAATATTCCTTGAAAGCACTTGGGGTGCTTTCCATCAAGGCCTATTGCATGTTACTTCATATGACAACAATGACAACTGAAGAATAAAATCTCCATAGTAGCGTAATACATATAGGTAAAAAAATTCAAAAGCAATGGATTTAGACTTACTTGAGAATAGAATTAGAAAAATATTTCATGCACTTTTCTAAATAATATATTTAAATTATATGAAGCTGCATCACGGTATAAATGCATCCTCTACTCATTGAAGGATTTCGATACTCCACATTTTCTATTCTGTTATCACAAGCATTCATATATATATATATATATAAATTTTGGTGTTAAATTTGCAAAAAAAGAAAATAAATCAGTGAAAATTGATTTTATGTGTTAATAATTTTAATGATACCCGTGTTGTATTATGGATGTGTTCAATAAACTTAATTTAAACACCTATAGGATATCACCAAGACTAACAATGACTCTCTCTACTTGTGATATCAGTTTAGAATTCTATAATTGCAAATGATCACATTCTTGATTTTCTATAAATAACCATGACAATTTAAATTTAGTCTTCTGAGCCTTGAAAAGATATCATGCACTAGAATGGTTTAATAGGTCATGCAAGATGATCTACATATGCCTTCTTTGCTTGAGTTAATTTTTTTTATATTTTTCACATAACAAACAAACTTTCATTCATATTTGGAATAGTATAATATATATGTTAATGCAAATATCTCTAATCTTCCCGCAAAAGGCCCTCTCTTTGGTCCACCTCACTACAGTTGGTCTTATGAATTGTGATGAATGTGAGCTATATGTAAACATGTATTTCCCCTTTTTGTCACAAATACAAATGATAAATACTTGGAGGATATTTTTGGGCATCAATTCTTCAAGCTAAGTGTGGTCTGGTAGGTCCTAAATCATGTTCTCTATGTAAATTTCACTTTCTTATTTGGCAACCAGATTCAACATACACACCCATCATCCATTGACACAATATTATTATACAAGGAAGCACTTATTTGTTGCGATTAGAATAAGGTAAAAAAGATTCTAGCATTTTGGTTTGGTTGGTCATTTGGAAAACTACTGTTAGTCTCACATTGTATCTTTTCATCGACAATGTGGGGTCTAACCCTATAGGTTAACACATTTGTAAATTATTAGGTGAAACCCTAGTCTGTCCCCTCACTAATCCTCACATCTAATAAATAAACGATAGGCGATCCAAACTCATGGTAAAACTATAATTTTTTTCCTAATCCTTGAAGAATTAGATAGGAGCACATTCATTTAAGAACCACCATTTACCAAAAGACAAGATATCTATACTAATATTAAGTAGTTTATATATGGAAAATGTGAGTACAAAAATATAGAACAAATGCAACATGTGTTTGCATACATCAAAAGCCATGCACACTCCATACCACATAGTATAGAGACTGCTAAGATACGCTTTAACTCAAAAATAACATATTTTCCTTAAAATTGAAGATGTGAACTACTTAGGGTGACCTGCTTTGAGGTGAGACGATATATTCTTCAAACTTGGCAAAAACAATGAACTGATCAATCACTCTAAAGTGAGAAAACCAAGTGTAAGTGGAAAGTATCATTGTAGATGGTAGTTAACTAAATACGTTTAATGGTTTAGATTACAATATTTTAAGAATTCACATATATAAAAAGATATATTCACCAGAAACTGAATCACATTTGAAAGTAATAGGTGATGTTATATATTAATAAATTGAATCTTTGTTTAGCTTATCCCTATATATCGTAATCACATCAAAAATACTGGTGTGTACATGGACAACTAAAGACATACTTGTAACTCATGTCAATGACTTGCAATCCATATCTTAGGGTTTTGCTTATTACACTTATAATTCATATTCTCAAACACTAATTCACCTTAGGGCCTAATCAAATGAGCACAAATGTACTAGTGGTCACTACGACCAGATATCTGATATGCGTTCATATATCTCACTACATGAACCCAAATCAACAATAAAGTTTCTATTATGAGTTTCTATATAAATAAAAAGTTATCACCTCTATTTTCTCTCCATCATATTTTTTTGGAATGTATATGTCATAGGCGACAATCTTGGGATGATTAAACTAAACTAAATGACAGTTCTATCATATTACATTTGTAATATGAATTTCTTTCCCAAAATATATGTTTCGAGATAATAAGACTTTAGAGTATGAGACTCTATACATGATAACTTATGTCGCCAAAAGTTAATATACCAATATGTCTTCTATTTAGTATTTTTAGCAAATACGGACAAAACCAATACACGAGAGACTAGTACATGATGTATCTCATGAACATATATCACGGGTCATGATATTGGATATTAAGACAAACAAATAAAAAATTGTTGGAGAACACATTGTGTTTATATATATATATATATATATTATATATATATATATATATATATATATATATATAGACACACACACACACATTAGGACAGACACATATATAATTATATGATGTAGAATAATATTAGGCCCTCATTCATAATGGGATATTTATTCTTGGCCATGTTTGTCTGTATGCCTTGACTTTCATTAACATGATGATTTTACTGGGATAAATTGTACTTGATTTGATTTTTAGTAAAAGGCATTCCATTTTATTATGTTTGTTTCAACATGAGATAGTGACTAGATAGAATAATATCCAAAAAATGTATAGCTCAATGGCATGTAATGTTAGGTTGATGACTTGACATTAGATAATGTGTAAGTTAAGAGTATCCATTCTTTTCTAGTCTCTAGTAGGATATTGTTAAGAGGATAATGATTTTAAGCCTAAAATTCAACCTAGATATTGGAGGCAAATACATCATACGATCATGGTAATAGTGGTCACACAGATGTTGAAGTTGTTCTCCAACTTATCTAATTAGTCAAGTCGCAATGATGTTTTGCAATATACTTCTCATTTCTATTGAAGTCATAATATGATTATAGGCATAACTACTAATGTAGTTTCAAACCTATTGGAACAAACACATAGGATGCTTAGGGAAGATGTCAAGTTAGATTGGCTACTTGACTATTTAGGTAATTAATTAGAATCATAATTGTGTATTTGAAACCCAATATGGTTGATTGGAAGGTCTAGTCAATCAACTATATGACAGACAGTTGACTCATGTGATGAGCCACCCAAATGACAAAATATCAAGCTTACTACAAACCCAAATGGTTGACTAGAGTCACCATACTATTAGTTGAATAGTAGTTGGTCAAATGACTTGATTCATCAATGGATTGCTTAATGATCTTGCTTCTAGAACATTCTAGCTGATCTAGTCAAATAACTAGTGAATGTATAGGTAGTTGGAAAATACAATCACTGGCCTTTTTGTTTCTAAGGTTATATTTGAAAACTACACTTCCTAAACCTCTCATTCTTGGAACTTTTCTCATTTAATTGAAGGATCCATGTGAATTATGGAGGAAATTCACCTATCTTCTATTACTACCTCTTAAATCCATGAAACACTTCCATCTTGACGTAGCTCAAAAGGGTTGTGTAGTTCTCAAGAAATTCAAACATACATGTTCGATAATTAGTTGAGGTCCACCCAATAGATGCTTAGATACAATTTTCAAATGAATATTATGAGTAGACACCTATAGAGGTGTACCAAATTTGAAGGTGGCAGAGAACTTATTGCAAGATATTCTAAAATTATATTTTCCACCCTATATGAAGATAAAGATTGATATGCACCCATATTTTGAAGGGATCAATGAAGTTATTCAAGTTCTAAATGAAGTCATCCACCCATTCTTGGTCAAAGAGTAGTATTTCAGCCTATTATCTTGTTTGATGATAATTTCCAACATCATCCAGATAATGTTGTTAGGGGAATTCAGAGGTAAGTAAGGCAATGTAGATACTTGATCCAGTACCTAAAATGATTTGCATCATAGTTGAATGATGTAGAATGAAATTCATTTGAATAACTAAACACTTCTATCTTCCAATAACTAACATTGTGGACAATGGAGATCACCTTACTATGCATGTTGGCACCGACCCTACAACTAAGGGTAGAACCTTAGAGGAGGGCCAACATCCTTCTGGGTTGTTGATTTTATAGCCCCCTTTAGTGAAGGTAATTGTTACAAAACCTCACACATTGTTGTATCAATTAACTTTTAATGCTTCATCTTACGTTATAATAAAATTGATGTTGGTAACGTAGAAGAAACAAATGATTTCTATATATCAACCATGTATCAAAATGTAGTAGATTCTTACAGTGATGACATCTCTAATCGTATTTTTGGTAATATTCTCAACAAACCACATAAGTTATCTACATGTAGTATATGCAAATATTGTGGTGTCACCATATTTATGTTGCATGAAGGAAAGGTACATTTAGTTACCACTCCAGTGTCAAAACAACTATATGATTTGTACACATTACAAACATCCAAATCTTTTGATTTTCTTAGGTTAGTTCGCAGTCACAATAGACACTTTGCATGTACATCACATGGGATCAATCTTGATGATGATTTGCACAATATGTCAAATGCCATCAATATTTTTTGAGTATAAGGTCAAGTGTATCGTTTCATATATTTTGTGTGGGAGTGATGGCCCCAAATTTCTACAACCTATTTCTATAGCATAGAGTGTGAGGTGCAAAATGGGTTGAACAGAATTACTCCATGAAGTAGTAATTTAGTTAGTAAATTGATGGACATATTGTCAATAAATTCATATGCCCAATTTTTTGTAGCATCAAGGATATTCCAATGTTATATAATTTCAGTGTTTCCATCAGTAAGTATGTATAGCTTCATCACATGATGCATAATTCTCTAACTACTTTGAAATTTAGATATTGATGAATGGATCTTCATCATGTTTTTGTTGCATTTTATATTTAATTTTGCATGTTTTATTTGCATCCTATCCCATATTTTACTTATTTTATGTTTTGAATAGTGTATACATTTTTTTGGATTTAATATCTTTTATTATTTTATTTGTATATTGATGTAAAAAGAAGAGAAAAACAATTATCCCTCCGTGAAAATCCCAAGAGAATGATTAAAGGTTGCATATTCTTAACCCAACCAGGATGATTGTAGTGAGGATTACTAAAGTATAGATGGATACTCAACTAGTCGTAAGTTTTGCATACAAACTCGAAATTAGATTATTTAAAATCACTTCAATGAAAATTTAATTACCTTAAATATATATATATAAATATAAATATAAATATAAATATATAGATATAGATATATATATAAATATATATATATAAATATATATATATATAAATATATATATATATATATAAATAAATAAATAAATAAATAAATAAATATATATATATATATATATATATATATATATATATATATATATATATATATATATATATATATATATATATATATATATATATATATATATATATATATATATATATATATATATATATATATGATATTTGTTTGTTGCCCGCGCAGGTACAATCTTCTCGGTACTCAAACCAAGTGGCGCGGTGGAATTTAGTTTTAAATATCTACAACTTAATCACAGTGGTGGCATAACCAGCGGATGGAATAACCAGCGGTGACATAACCTGTAATTAAGGAGAAAAATTAAACAAATGGATTCTGTCTCCTTCACGCGTGTTCTTCCGCCGCCATCTTCATGTGACATCTTGCACCTTCGACCTGCTCAATCGTTCTTGTTTGTTCATCCTCCGCTGGATGCCTAGATGTCTTCAATGAACTCTGTCTATTCCTTCTCCACGTCGACCTTCGATGCTGCATTTCCATTCTAGCATCTCAATCCCCTATCTACAGTTACAGATCCAAACAGCTAGAACAGGCTTTCTTGTCCCAGTTGTGTAGAGGAGGACGAAGATTAATGGCATAGATCTGAATCTCCTTTAACTTCATTAGAGTATCAGTAGAAGATATTAATCTTCACTAGGTCACATCTGTGCTCCAGATCTGCTACTAGAACTGACGCTGTAAGGGGAGGAGAAGTTCTTCATCTTACTGCATTTCAAGAGCAGTAGTTGTCCAAGCTACAACAAGGCAATTTTGTATACTCTTCATCACTTTAATCAGTTCTACTCGATATTTTCCCTTCACATCATTTTGTATTCAACTCTATTTTTTGTGTGGGAAACCCAATTTGCATCTTGATTTTCATTTTTAAGTAGTAACTATCATACATGATTTTTATGTTTCATGTAGTTACTCTTTTGTGATACGTGGTTATTCTTATGACTCACTGAGTTACTCTTTTGTGTTTCTGGGTTACTCTTCTATCTGCAGAGTTACTCTCACACAACTGTCATGGATCCCAATCTTAACAAAGATGTTGCTAATGCCAATGTCGAATGTGATAATGATAATCCTCCTTCTTCTCCTTCTATTGCTGCTTGTACTGTATCCCCAGCAGAAGTCCCTAGAATTGGTCTCTAGTTTGGAAGTTTAGATGAAGGTATCTCCTTATATTCTAGTTATGATGGCAAGATTGGTTTTAATATCAGGAAAGACGACAATAGGTATGAACAAGGAACTAGGAATCTGGTTGGCAAAGATCTGGTTTGTGACAAGCAGGGTAAAATTAGTCATTCTAAGAGGTCTAGAGGGCTTTTGAGCTCCGTTTGTGATGAAGTGGGTAACTTGCAGAATAATTTGTCCAAGAAGCATAGGCGTTCTGTGAAGAGGTGTGGTTGTGGAGCCATGATTCGGTTCATACTAGATAAGTCATCATCCATGTGGGTTGTGACTGCCTTTGTTGATAAACACAACCACAATCTTGTTGATGATGCTCATCTCCATTACTTGAAGTGTAACTCATCTCTTGATGAAACTCAAAAAGAGATGCTTTCTACCATGATTCAAGCAAACATTCCTATATCGAGACAAATTGCATTGATAGCATCTGAGTCTGGCGGTTATAAAAATTTGACATTTACTAGTAGACAAGCTCATGGACACCTCAGTAGCAAGAGGAAAGAGTCAGCTAAATACAATGTTGACATGGTGCTGGATCGTTTTGCTAGGTTGAAGGTTTTGGATTTGAAATTCTTTTATACTTACCAAAATGATCTTGATTGTTTCTTGACACATTTGTTTTGGGCTGATCCTGTCTCTATCGAAGATTGCAAGTTGTTTGGTGATGCGATTGTGTTTGACACCACTTACTGTACCAAAAAATATTCTATGGTTTTTGGAATGTTTGGTGGTGTTGATCACCATCGCAAGATAGTCTTGTTTATCTCAACTCTATTGGTGGATGAGAAGTACAACTCCTTTGTCTGGGTTTTCAAGCAGTACTTACTTTGTTTTGGCAAAGAGCCGATTTCCATCATAACTGATCAAGACCCTGCTATGAATGCTGCTATCATTACTGTTTTTCCAAATTGCAAGCATCACTTATGCAGCTGGCACATCCTACAGAAGCTTCCCTCTAAGCTTGGTGGTCTTCCTAACAAGGATCAGATCATAAGCTCTCTGAATGATTGTGTGTGGAACATGGATGATGTCAACATTTTTGAAGAGAGGTGGGATTCTATAGTTTAAGAGAATGATCTATCTTCCATTACTTGGATTTCAAATATTTATGTGATGCGTTGGGATTGGGTTCCGTGTTATATGCAATCTACTTTCTTTGCTGGCATGAGGACATCTCAAAGAAGTGAGAGACTGAATGCATTCATTAGAAGCCATGTGAATAGTAGGAAGACTCTTTTTGAACTTGTGTGTTCCTTAGAGACTACTTACTCTCATGTGCGGGAGATTGAAAATTTCAAAGATTTTGATGATGGGTACAGTAATATTCCTTTGTCATCATTGTGGCCTTTGGAGGAGCAAATGAGAGGTATATACACCAAGTCCATCTTTAAGATCTTTCAGTCTGAGGTAAATCAAAGCATGCTGTACAATGTAAAGGAAACATCAGAAGAAGGTGTCTTTGAGGTGTATCATGTCGGTGGTTTTGGATCTCCTCGTATCTTGAAGAAAGACTCAAAAAGTGAGATGGTGTCTTGCAATTGCTTCATGTTGGATTTCAAAGGTATTTTGTGCAGGCACATTCTATCTTATTTGAAGAGCCGTGACTTTTGCACTCTTCCTGAGCCATACATACTAAAGAGGTAGACTAAAGGATATAGAGAACACCCTTTGATTTTTGGCAAAGCATCAGTTAAGCATCCATCCACTGGGAGGACACTTTAGCTTATTTCTGCCTACAATTCAATTGACAACATAGCGTGTAGGAACAACACCATAGATCTTTGCCATGAAAACTATTAGCTTTGCAAAAGAAGCTCTTAGATTTGGATCTTGCTGATACTAGTGTTGGTGTTACCGCTTCTAACATAGCTTCTTCTTCTGCTTTCAAGGTCCATATCCCTAGTATTTCTAAAACTAAAGGGAGACCCAAATCGACTGCTGTGAGGTTTAAATTTGGAGTTGAAACTGCTCAGTCTAAAAGAGAGAGACAGTGAAAGAATTTCTTAGAGTTTGGATTCAATCATGACAACAAAAACTGCCCTATGAAGTAGTTCATTCTTCATAGATACTCTTTCTGGACTTTGTGTTGTTTCTATTTGCTGCTCAACGATTATCTCTGGTGCTACTCATGTGTGATCGGCCTTTTTCACGCATCTGGTAATGAATGCGGGATAAAGGAAGGAATCAAGCTTTAAATTTATAACCTGAAACCTTCTAGGCCCTCGCAACTTTATTACGGGGTCGAAGTAGATATACGAGGTCGAACACAGGGATGTGGTGACATTTAGGACGCCACAGATCTCGTTCTTTAGTTAGATAAGCCAAGATGATAGTCGATAAAAGTAATTGTTAGAACTAGTCTAGCGGGTTGTCACGATATAAAACAAAACAAAGAAAAGAAAAGAAAAGAAAACAAAATAGAGCTCGTGAGCCTACTAATCAGAGAAAGAGAGTTCCTGGCTATGTAACCACAAACGGGGCAGTCTATGCACTCGTTCTCGGGCATAGATAACCCTCTAACACCCAAGCAAGCATCTAGTATGCACAGTGGCATATGTCCTGTGGGGTCGTCCCACTCGCTCTCGCGATGCGTGACTAAAACCATAAACAATATGTCAATGACCCTCTCTCGAGGAATGACATATCAACACCTCAGAATACACTAAGTTCCCTCTCAGGTCATAGGATATTCCGGGGTGTTAGGAATAGAATACCTCAGATCGTCCTCCTCTCGGGTTCAGATCCAAACTATCGTCTCTTAGATATTCCTACAACGGATCTCTCGATACAGGAAGAAACAGCAGTTCAAGCGAGTAAGAGATCAACCAAACTAGCAATCATAACTTGGAAAGAGAAAATAGAACATGCAACATACTAGATCTAATATGAATCTACTTGCTTAAGGCAAAAGTATATAAACATGCCCAGATCGGGCTACATAGCCAAGAAGGAGCTAACTAGCCATAGACAAGCATAGCTGACACCGAAAAAAGATGGATAAACATCGTTTGTACAAGAAACAAAGGAATGCAGTAGAATGAAAGAGAAGAGGGAAGAGATATAGCCCATAGAGGAGAGGTGGCTCTCGCTCCTCGACCTCTGTGTAGGTCGGATCTCGGTCCTTGGGTCTTCTCTTCATCCCTCTGGACTCCTCGTCTCTCTCTCTAGATCGTATCGGGCAGACCGTATCGGGCAACCATATCGGGCAACCGTATCAGGCAGACTGTATCAGGCAGACTGTATCAGGCAACCGTATCGGGCAACCGTATCGGGCATACCGTATCGAGCAACCGTATCGGGCAGTAGACTTTTGGGGAACTCGACACACTAGCTCCTTGGTCTAGGCACTAGCTCTTGTAGGGTCCTCCCTCCGGCTCCTCCCTCGCTCTGTAGGTTGGCAGATGCTATTTATAGGCAGCGAGTTGATGAGAGTTGTAGCTTTTATTGGTCCACATGTCCTTCATCTGTGGCTTCGATCTTGAGGCATCAGGGGGGCAAATATGACTGTCACCCGAAGACCGTGTCGGGCAGGGGGAGTGTCAGGCAGCTGTATCGGGAAGGCCGTATCGGGCTGCTGTATCGGCCAGACCGTATCGGACAGCCGTATCGGCTAGGCCCTAATAGGAAGCCGTATCAGCCAGGCCCTATCGGGTAGCTGTATCGGCCAGGCCCTATCAGGCAGCCATATCAGCCAAGCCGTATCGGCCAACTGTTGGAATTCTTGTCTTTTTAGGTTCGGTACTTGAGAGTCCCAAAATTGGCTAGTTTCGGTGCCTGCAAGTCTAAAATAGGCTAATTAGCTACATTATTGGCTATTTTCACTACATTATCTAATGGAGAGACAGAAAACATAAAACATGAGCAAAAGAGTGCATATTAGGACTAAAGTGATATAAAATCATAGATAAAATGCATAGAAAATATGTGCTAATTTGGGTGTTATCAACTAACCCAAGCTTAAAACTTGCTTGTCCTCAAGCAAGACTGTGCTCAAAGAACAAAAGATAACATCCAAATTAAGCTTGGCAATAAATGCTAAAGTTAAGAAAAATAGTTTAAAGCATCAATACTCTTGATCCATGTCATTTCAGAACAACCCCCCACCAAACAAGCACAATCCTGCCAAAGCAAGATCAAAGAGTGTCCAGGCAAGATTAAGCGAATTAACTACATCCTACCGATACTCATGAGGGTTTGAATCATAATTATTTAAACATGAAAGAGTTGTTATTTAGGTGATCACGCGGGTAATGAGCAATGAGCCATCACCATGAATCCATGCAAACCAATGAGGAATACCACACCTCTCACTTATTCATGTCATAAGAAACAAAGCAAAAAGACTCTAATGACTTTTGAGGATCCCGATCTGCGTCAGGTTGGTCCATGTAGCGAGCAACAGTCCCTGCAGTCTGAACTAGTTGGTCCAAAGTAGTGAGATGAACTCCTCGTACTACACCCGAACCAACCCTGCTACTGAGATTGTCTCGTAGGTCACCTAGGGGGTTCCTAGTGACTCTCTAATGAGCTTTTAGAGTGGTACTACCAAGCACGACATATCCACGTTCATGAGCGCAGTCATACACCGGCTGGGCACCATCATCAACTCTCCTAAAAGAAAAAACAACACTCATTTATTGTTCACACTCAGGCTTTTAACATCTGCATTCTATTTGTAGGCTTGGGTGAGAACTATATATATATATTTGGAATTTTGTGGGCGGCCAAGCCTCTTTTGCACATTTTTATGTTTTTCATATTTTTGACTCAATCTAATGTGAGAAGGCATGTAGTCCATCAAGGAAAAACATTTTATCTTGATTATAGCTCAAAACTCATCATGATCCACTTGACACCTGTGTGAAATGTTGCAATTATGATTCAAGAATCCTTAGAATAGAGGCAAGCTTGTGAAACCGCAACTAGGATTCTTTAATCATGTTTTAGCTCATTCCAACGGTCCTTTACCATGGATTTGCCATTCACGACACAGATCAAGGGAATTCAGCTTTAAGCTATGAAAAAGGGACATAACCTTAGATTTATTACCAAACTCAAGGAAAGAGTCAAAGAGCAAGTCAAGTAAAAGGTCAAGCAATTTTTAAGATGAAAACTGTGCATCTAGGCATGAAGTCAAGCATTTATCTTTTAGATTCACACCACATATCCATAATTGCAAAGATAAAAAGTTGATTTTTTTTTTGAAAATTTAAAACTAAATGCAGGAAATAAACATGCATGCAAGAAGGGTGGGGAGAAAAGAAGGGAGAAGCCTACCACCCCAAGCTTAAAATTTTGCTCGTCCTCGAGCAAGACTCAAACTTGAAATAGTGAGGCAGGAATGCATGAGTTTAATGACAATTGTTGAAGTTCTAAAGATGATGCATGGGTGCAAGGATATCAAAACAGTTAGAGGAAAGAAATTAGGCAACAAGAACATGAAAACCAAAATTTATTGTAATAAAAGGGCGGGAGGGTGGGTGATAGAAAAGGGGGTGGTTGCCCCCACGATACCGACGCTGGGATCCCAAATCCTATGTTTTGGGACCAGTGTCACCTGTGTCTTGCCGACGGGTTCCGCCACATAGTAGGAGTAGAATAGGCGGATGTGTTGGCCCTTCCGAGTCTGAAGAAGCGAAGTGAAATCTGGCGACTCGGTGAAGTCGTCTTTGTGTTGGAAGTGATATGAGCTGCACTGGGATGAATTCTTTGGCAAATCATCCTCAAGGTACCTTTCATTATATGAATCTAAAAATGAAGGTCCCGGGATGTCGACACAGGATGAAATAGATGAGAGAGGTTGGACGTCATCCTGATAACTCATATCTTCTCTCTCCATCTCTGCACTTGAGGTTGGATGCTCAGATAAATCTTCATGTACTGTCTGAGTCATCCAATCATCTTTTGAGAAAAAAGTACCCCCTGAAGAATTTGTTTGTGGTTCTACCACCCCAAGCTTATCACCTGGCGTGGAGTCAGGGGTGTCTTCATGCTCAACAGCCATGTTGTAGTGAACCGTCCATCCTACCCCCTTGAAGTCCACCAAGCCTTGTAAAGGTATGGTAGTGAATGATGGCTCGTGCTGCTCCAACTCGTCTTCATTACTATACTCATCGCTCCATGTTGAGCAGCTGTCGTCGTCGTCATCATCATCATCGAACAATTTGTTCCAAACCATGGTTGGCGTAATGCTCAAAGCCAAGTGGCAAGTCGTAATATGAGAGATGTCACTCTGGTCTGGTTCAATATCTGACTCTGGTTCCTCTAGCCAACCTTCTGGCTGTGAGGAAACTTGGCTTTTAGAGTCTTCATCATCATCATCATAGATCCATTCAGGTCTATGACTCATATCTTGCATTGGTTCATCAGCTGGGTCATCTGGATATAATGAAGGGTTTCCTGGAGTGGGTTGGTCTTCACAAAAAAATCCTGGTGAATCTAGTTGATGGTCTGAAAAGGATGGTGATGCATACTCCACTTCATACCCAATGGAATGGTCCTGATGACTAACGTCTTCATTATCTAGTGATGGCATTTGTAATTGGATTGTAACTAAATCAATGAGCTCTTGGAGCCTCCTGCCTTGTGCAACATCTTTATCATGAAGTTGTTGTACTTGAGCAGCACTGCTTTTGAGACCCGTCGATTCTACCATGCACATCGGTTGCTGACCTGCTGTACCAAACTGATGCACTTGAACGAATCCTCGCTCAACAGTTTGAACTAGACTTCTACTGCAGTCTGCAGCCTCTGTGGCTACTTTGAGATGACGATCCTGCTCTTCTAGCAGTTGTTGCATTGGATCGACATCTTCTTGGAGATGAGGGGCTAAGGAGGTGAGTGCTTGAATACTTTCCCTAGCCAACTCTACTTCCTTAATCAGTTCTTGATCCCATGATAGAATGGGGGTCGATGGTTGACTGGCAGTCTCCTTTGTTGGAATTTCAACATATGACGATGGTGGAGGTGAGTATAACTCGACTAGTTGCAGAGCACGACCTTCAATTATTTGCCAGCAGTCAGAACTATGGAAAAACTCAGGAGGACAGGTGGACAAGATGACTTGTCTTCGGAAGCAAGGTCCATGGATGAAAAAAAGGTATGAGAAAAAGTAAAGTGATTTAGTATATATGAACAAGTATGTGTAAAGTAAGAGGAAAACTATGCATGTATATACACACTTATAGTGACAGAACAAAAATCTACTAGGCGTGTAAATGTGGAAAACCACGTCCCCGTCAACGGTGCCAAAAAGTTGATCGGCCTTTTTCACGTGTCCGGAAATGAACGCGGGACAAAGGAAGGAATCAAGCTTTAAATTTATAACCCAAAACCTTCTGGGCCCCCGCAACTTTATTATTGGGTCGAAGTAGATATACGAGGTCGAACAGAGGGACGTGGTGACGTTTAGGACGCCACAGATCGCATTCTTTAGTCAGATAAGCCAAGACGATAGTCGATAAAAGTAATTGTTAGAACTAGTCTAGCGGGTTGTCACGATATAAAACAAAACAAAGAAAAGAAAAGAAAAGAAAAGAAAACAGAGCTCGTGAGTCTACTAATCAGAGAAAGAGAGTTCGTGGCTATGTAACCACAAACGGGGCAGTCTATGCACTCGTTCTCGGGCATAGACAACCCTCGAACACCCAAGCAAGCATCTAGTACACACAGTGACATCTGTCCTGTGGGGTCGTCCCACTCGCTCTCGCGATGCGTGACTAAAACCATCAACAATATGTCAATGACCCTCTCTCGAGGAATGACATATCAACACCTCAGAATACACTAAGTTCCCTCTCGGGTCTTAGGATATTCCAGGGTGTTAGGAACAGAATACCTCGGATCGTCCTCCTCTCGGGTTCAGATCCAAACTATCATCTCTTAGCTATTCCTACAACAGATCTCTTGATACAGGCAGAAACAACAGTTCAAGCGAGTAAGAGATCAACCAAACTAGCAATCATAACTTGGAAAGAGAAAATAGAACATGCAACATACTAGATCTGATATGAATCTACTTGCTTAAGGCAAAAGTATATAAACATGCCCAGATCGGGCTACATAGCCAAGAAGGAGCTAACTAGCCATAGACAAGCATAGCTGGCGCTGAACAAAGATGGATAAACATCGTTTGTATAAGAAACAAAGGAATGCAGTAGAATGAAAGAGAAGAGGGAAGAGATATAGCCCATAGAGGAGAGGTGGCTCTCGCTCCTCGACCTCTGTGCAGGTCGGATCTTGGCCCTTGGGTCTTCTCTTCATCCCTCTGGACTCCTCGGCTCTCTCTCTCTCTAGACCGTATCGGGCAAACCGTATCGGGCAGACTGTATCAGGCAACCATACGGGCAACTGTATCGGGCAGACCGTATCAGGCAGACCGTATTGGGCAACCATATCGGGCAGTAGACTTTTGGGGAACTCGACACACTAGCTCCTTGGTCTAGGCACTAGCTCTTGTAGGGACCTCCCTCCGGCTCTCCCTCACTGTGTAGGTTGGCAGCTGCTATTTATAGGCAGCGAGTTGATGAGAGTTGTAGCTTTTATTGGTACACGTGTCCTTCATCCGTGGCTTCGATCTTGAGGCATCAGGTGGGCAAATATGACTGTCGCCCGAAGACCGTGTCGGGCAGGGGGAGTGTCAGGCAGCTGTATCGGGAAGGCCGTATCGGGCAGCCGTATCGGGCAGGTCGTATCGGGCAGCTGTATCGGCCATACCATATCAGGTAGCCGTATCGGCCAGGCCCTATTGGGCAGCCGTATCAGCCAGGCCCTCTCGGGCAGCCGTATTGGCCAGGCCCTATCGGGCAGCCATATCGGCCAAGCCGTATCAGCTAGCTGCTGGAATTCTTGTCTTTTCAGGTTCGGTACTTGAGATTCCCAAAATTGGCTAGTTTCGGTGCCTGCATGTCTAAAACAGGCTAATTAGCTATATTATTGGCTATTATCACTACATTATCTAATGGAGAGATAGAAAACATAAAACATGAGCAAAAGAGTGCATATTAGGACTAAAGTGATATAAAATCATAGATAAAATGCATAGAAAATATGCGCTAATTTGGGTGTTATCAATGTGTTCTGTTGATGTTGGACGTGTTTATTCATTATCTTATTTTGCTACTGATATTTCTGTTCTTCGAGCTGCTGGTGCTGCTAACCCTTCCTTTCTACTGCTGTTGTTGATTGGGAGCATCCTGGTGCTGCTCTTTTTTCTAATATCATGCGGTGGGAGCTGCTGTTGTTGCTATTTCTCTTGATGGATGGCTATTTTTTAGTGTAGTTGTAGTTGATTAGTGCGTGAGTGAGGCATATTCAAATATGTAATGGGTTTTTCTTGTGTAGTAATTTGAAATTGATTTTTAATCCTTCCTGTATTTTGACTTGTGTTTGGAATCTATTGTTGTGTTACCTTGAGCTCCAGAAGCTGTATGTATACATTGATTATGTCACAAAGAATCTTTTCTAATCAGATGTTACTCTTTGAAGAATATTTGTCTCTCTTTGTGTCCAATGAATACTCTTTATTATGAAATACTTACATTTTTGGATTAGAACAGTTACTTTCATGTTTGTACAGTTACTTACAAAATGTCAATTTGTTACTATGTGATTCACATACACTAGTTTCATCTATTTTACTTACCTTTCTCCACAAGAATTACTTTATAAAGTATAACAATTACTTTTTGAAAGCACAGAGTTACTTTTATGTTGTCACAGTTAGTCATAGTGCTCTTACATTTATTGTAGGTGTTCTTATAATTACTTTATCGAGGACGAGTTCATCTCTTTTATTTGTTAGTGAGTTCTGATATAGATACTTTTTTTTTGGAATAGAACACTTGCTTTCGTGTTCGTATAGTTACTTACAAGATGTCCCTGTTGCTCTATGTTCCATACCCATTTTTTTGTGATACATGTTTTACCTTCCTCTGTTAGAGTTGCTTTTACAAAGTATAAGAGTTACTTTTTTGAATGACATGGTTACTTTTCTCTGCTGTCACAGTTACTCTTAGTGTTCTTACAGTTACTCTTAGTGTACTTACAATTACTCTTAGTGTTCTTACATTTACCCTTAGTGTTATTATAATAACTTTATGTTACGAGATCATCACTCTTCTTTTTGAGTTAGTTTATTTTGACAGGCTAACTGAAACTATATATCTTCATACAAAACCACAACAGATATTCATGCAAGAATACCATAGACAAAGCATAGAACGTTATCTATTAAACCCAAAAATACTCCTATTTATAATATGATTTAGAGTAAATGTATTTTTAGGCTTGCAACACATAAGTAAATGTATAGCAGTTACATATCATAACTCCAGAACCAAATTGTTCAAATTTAACATTTCACTTAATAAATCAGTATTCAGCTCAAATTCAACCATCTGTCGAGGCTTGAAACAACTTCTTCCTCCGTGCCTTTTTCTTCCTGCACATCTGTATCTGCTACTTGTTTCTTCTCTCCTTCTTGCTTTTTCTGACCCTTATCTGCTTCTTCCTTATGTTGTTCAACTGGACCTTCTTTGGTTTCATCACTTGCATTCTTTTTATCTTCTTGTACTGGTTGTAGCTGCCCCCTTGCCATCATTCTTTGAAAAATGTCAACCCTTATTGCTGGCATGTCTTTGTAAGTGAAGTCCATATGCTTTTGATTGACCAGGCATTCAAGGTACTTCATCACGAAGACCCCACAGTCAAGTGAGTCTTCTTGCTGCTGTGGGCACAATGGGTACTCCCACTGTTACAGTTGGCTTCCTTTTTCTGGTGCCCCCTTGAAGAATTCGTGCACAATACCCACCTACAGGAAAAAACACAACTATTATTAATTATTAATCAACAAACATTAATCCTTTCAACCCATTACTAATAGAGTTACTTTTTTCATCGCTTACCCAACTAATGAATTCTTTTTTTGACTTGTTATTTCCACTCATTGAGTTATAAGACCGGTGTGCTCCATCCCTGAAGCTTGCTTCATACAAGTGCGACTGGCTGTCATTGTTTAGAATGGTGAACAACAAGTCCATTGTGTCCCAATCTTTCAATGGAACATTGAAGAGTGGAGATAGCATGTCAATATTCTCCCGGGTGATGTTCTCAACATCAAATGCCAATTTCTACTGCAAGTGTAGAATTTAAAAAATGCACATCTATAAGTTTCAGTTTGTGTTTCTATTTTGTAATTTGATGTAATTTTGTATACCAAGTTTTCTTGTCTTACCGGAGCATAAGTGCTCATGCAGTGACACGTCAAACCCTTCTTCCTCGGCTTGCTTGTGCTCGCCTTGAGCATATGCACAAAGCAGTCTAGAACCTGAAAAAAAACCACAAGCTTTTTTCTTTAGAAATCCAAATTATTGTTTCAAACAGTTACACTATATTTTGGTTCTTACAGGTGATTGCATCATTTGATCTTTGTATTATAGGGCAGCGAGGTCCTTCCTTGTGCACCAAAAATTATCACTGAATTTCCACTCTCATTTTGACCTGCCAATCATTCATGGATGTGATACACATGAGTTAGATATTGAATAAGTAATGTTTTATTTTTTACACTTGACAAAATAACCAATTCTTACATTTCTTCGACATTGTCCATGAAGTGATGGACAATTTCTTTGCTTTCCTATGTGTTGAAATGCTCAAAACCTATGAAATTTGTTAGCTTGTACTGTCAACAACAAAGTGCATTCAATGTTAGAATCCATCTTCATTCCTACAGTCAATCTATCAATCGTGTAGTTACTCTATCAATCATATAGTTACTTTTTATGTAACGCCCGAGCCCACTGCCCAAGGCTCTAGTAGAGTTTCAAAATGACAAATGGCCCCACAAACCACCACTAGCCTTAACTACACACTTTTTGTCCACTCACGCGCAAGCCAGGAGCAACTTCCCGACTGGTCACCCATCCTATTACTACTCCAAGCTGAGCACGATTAACTATGGAGTTCTTTAGAGATGGGCTCCCGGAAACGGAGGTGCACCTTGGTGATATGGGTAGTCCAATCATTCCTTTTAAGATCATGTTATCAAAGGCCTCAAATCCTGGGATGTTACAATCTCCCCCACTTAGACTCTTGACTTCCTCATCAAGGCTCAACTATAAGGCCTCATAATCTCTTCCCCATTTCAGTGTAGACCCACAATGGCCCATGGACACCCAGCTCCCAATCACGGAATACCAGCGCAAGGGTGGCTACGTCAACAATGGACAGCCCTTTCCGACATGCCTGGACCGCACGACTCAAGACTGGCATGCCATGCCCATGTGGGCCCCACTTACTAGAGGGGAATTGGCTCTGATACCATTTGTAATGCCCGGGCCCACTGCCCAAGGCTCTAGTAGAGTTTCAAGAATGATGACTGACCCCACAAACCACCACTAGCCTTAACTGCACACTTTTTGTCCACTCACGCGCAAGCCAGGAGCAACTTCCCGACTGGTCACCCATCCTAGTACTACTCCAAGCTGAGCATGCTTAACTATGGAGTTCTTTAGAGATGGGCTCCCAGAAAAGGAGGTGCACCTTGGTGATATGGGTAGTCCAATCATTCCTTTTAAGATCATGTTATCCAAGGCCTCAAATCTTGGGATGTTACATTTTATATCACATAGTTACTCTGTCAATTGCATAGTTACTCTTTATATTCCTACAATTACTCTACTATGTCACATAGTTACTCTACTAATTCAAATAGTTACTCTTTATGTTCATACAAATACTCAAGTACTGATATACTTAAAAATAAATCCAACCTTACCTTTTCCTCCCTCCTTTTTTTGATGTTCTTCTCTATGCTCCCAATTATAGGCTCTGTCATCTTCTTTCTCTTTGTCAACTTTTTTCTGGGCTCTTTCTTCTTTTCTTCTTCTTCATCGCTTGATTTCTTTGCCTATTCCCTTTTTTATTCACCTATTTCTTCTGCATCTCATGCACATCTTTCTTGGGCAGAGTCATCGGAAGATTTTTCTTTGTGCTTTTTCTCTACAACACCAGTTTGTTCATCAACACTCTCTTCTTCAGATCCTTTCTGTTCCACATACTTTCTTTTCAGCCTCAACTTGCTTGGTTTTCTCGGCGTGTATCCCTTCTCCACACCTTCTTTCTCTTCTTTATCCGACATGTCCATATCCTTCTTTCAAAGCACCTCAGACCTGTCTTTGGGTTCATCAACATTTATGAGGCAAACCCCTCAGCAAATTTTTTGAACCCACTTGTAGGTGACCATGCTTTGTCACTTTCATCTCCCACCTTCCTCTTCAGAACTCTATTTTCTTCCTCTAGTTCGGCTATTCATTTTTCTAGCCTCTTATTCTCCTTCTTCAGGTCACTAAATGCTTCAACAACTATCTTTGTGCAGATCTCCTTCTGCATCTTCAACTCCTCCTCCAGTTGGTGGATTCTTCCCTCCAGGGTGGAGTTCTCAGTAGTCACTCCTTTGTCGATGATTGGCTTTGCTGGCGCCTTGTCTTCCGTTGGCTTACTTTTTGCCCTTTTTTCTGCTAGGTAATAGGGCAAGTCATCTACTCTTGTTGCAGCTCGCCAATCATCTCCCTGGTCCAACTTCATCCTTTGACAAACCTCTCCAAATAAATCTAACAATGTGTCACAATTCAAACATATATGATTATGTTGTATATTAGCTTTGTAACAAAGAAGAAATATCCTTACATCTCTAGGGTTTACAATCCCTATTTCCATCACTATCTCGACCGGCGCAGCCCACTTTTTTATCCTTGGCTTGGCGTCAAGGAAGGTTGGCTTTGCCATTTTCGTCATCTCATATGCCCAAACCTGCATGTAAAAGAGAAAAATATAATGCATAAGTAAATGCCCCTAGGCATCATCGTAACAATCTAGATGAAAATAAATTTGTTCACTTACACATAGGCACATGACACACCCTATCATGTAGAGTGTGGTCTTTCCCTTCTCCCCTCTCCTCCTCAGCTCAACATTCTCCTTCAACATCTTCATATTCTTGAAGATACTCCCATGAATCAGCTTTGCCCAATTCATTTTCCCTGTGGTAGTTACATCATCTAAGTAGTGCATGATGTAAATTGGGGTGCAATAGCTGGTATCTGGGAGTAGGAATGTTGCAAGTAAGTGCAACATCTATGCCTGTCACATGTTTTGATTGTCGGCGGCGTCGTCTGTCTTGGCATATTGTTGCCAAAGATTTGCCCAGTTGTCCTTTTGCAGGACATCCTTATCCTTCAACCTTTTCGAGGTCTCACCTTCCTTGCCATGTCTACTTGTTGCCCTAGAGAATTCTTGATAAATTGAGCTCACTATGTCAGAGTTTTTCCTAGGTATGATATCCATACCTTTTCTAGGGATACCTAGGATTACCCCCACATCCTCAATTTTCATTCTTCTTTCCACTCCCTTTGCCAACAAGAATCTGTCATCCTCCACATATTTTGCTATTAAGTCCTTCAAAAGTACTACGTCTATCATAAGATTTGGCATCTTTATCATGTTTGCAAAGGTCGTAGACCTCATCATTCTAATATGATTCTTTGTAAACATCATGTTGTTGTTGATGGTGATGTAGCTCTTGATGTAGCATCTGTGGTATATCCTTTTAATGCCAACTGCAAACGTATCAAAAATTACTCTTAGGTTTTTTGTTGCTTACTACTTTTTAGTCAGTCCAGTTACTCTTATATTTTTCACAATTTAATATACATGGTAGGTTGATCACATTTTAAAGCTAACTGTTATTGTAATAGAAACTTTCTAAACTATAAGTGTTATTAAGTGTCCTCTGAAAGTAACAACAAATTAACACAATTATAAATTCATACAAGCTTACCTTCATCAGCCTTTGCTTTTCCCTTCTCCTTCCTCTTCCTTCTTTCCTCTTCTCCTTCCTGATCAGTAGATTTTTCTTTATCCTTACTTGCATCAGCCTTTCCTTTCCCCTTCTCTTTCCTCTTCCTTCTTTCCTCTTCTCCTTCCTCATCAATAGTCTTTCCTTTCCGGTTCTACTTCCTTTTACCCTTTTGGACTTCTCCTTCATCAGCAGTAGCTTTTTCTTTCTCCTTGCTTGCTTCAGCATTTTCTTTCCCCTTTTGTTTCCTTTTAGTTCTTTGCAATTCTTCTTCATTAGCAGTAGCATTTTCTTCCCCATTCCTTTGCGGATATTCTTTTGTATTGTCATTAGACGCTATCCTATCTTATCCTGCATACAAACACAGTTACTCAAAAATTGTACTCTTTAGTTTAACAAAATATACTTTCCAGTTTAACAAAATATACTTTCCTAGTAATTAGCACGTTTATTAGAAAATTACAAATAAGGTACCCAAATTCTAAGAAAAATGCGTACAACAACATGAAAGCATAAGATCAGGATTTTGATGCTCTAATGTTAGTAATATCATGTAAGATGTTATATGCTTATTTCATAGATAGTAAATAGCAAATGATTGCCTAAAATTATGATAAAATGTCAATAAACCCATATTCATGCTAAAGAGTACAATAAACCCATAAAATTTTGTCAGATATGATCATGTTGATGCACAAAATCATGTAATTTGATTAATATGGCTATTTAGGTCTAATAACCCTAAATAAAATGTAATAAACACATACATGCTCAATACATAGTGAAATTTAGAGAGTAAGTTCATATCAGTAATCTGAAGCTAAGATGTAACTCAGATGTCAGTTACATGCATATAATTCATATTACATGAAGATGACCCTTAATACATGGGATGAAACCATTTTGTATGTGTAATACATGTAACCTAGCTTTAATATGTATAAAGAATGATACAGAACCTGATATTCAGATTATGTATTCTAATCTAGAATATGAGATCAGTAAGCTAATTTCCAAGTTAGGAACATAACAACAAGATGATAAGACAAGTAATAAAGTACATATCCTAATGAGATAGGGTAAACCTTAAAATGGTGATAACTAGGGTTAAGATGAAAATCTGATGGTGATATGTGGTCTTGTCTTAATCAGGGTTGACCAAGATGTAGATGATATGTGGATATGATGATTAGGTTTGTTCTTGATCAAGGTATGCCATTACCTCTTACTTGGCTTAGTATACAATATGCTTGTGTTATCTATGTAGTAAAATACATGGCATATGATATTGGATGAAATGATTGTCCTTGTATGATATGTTGCATGATTTTCCATACTTATTGCTATGAACACATGAAACATAATATATCTATTCCATTATATCTAAGCACTTGAACTCTTTGGTGTAAAGTGCTGGAAAATAAGTACTTCAACTCTTTGGTAGTAAAGTACTTGGAAGTGATCCAACTCTTTGGTAGTAGATCACATTGTGAAATGATCCAACTCTTTGGTAGTAGATCATAAAGGCCTTAATGCATTCAACTCTCAGGTAGTAAATGCATGGATGATATAATGGAAAATATGCTTAAAATATGTGTTCTCTTTTATTAATGAACATCTTTGTGTAAGTATATGAATTTCTTATATTTCTTTATAATTGCCAAGTATTAGTTTTATCTTATTGCCAAGTTATGATGAGAGGTATATAAAAGACATGTAGGCGTACTAAGTACAATATTCTTGAATATTGTGCTGACGTGTACCACATGTAATCTTTTGTTTAGGCTGTGGTTATGCTCTTGAATATCCAGGATAGTGAGAGTTGTGTGGTGAGCTGATGTATTTGTGGACCTGTTGTCTTAAGATCATGTTGTTTAGTCGTAGTACATGTATTTATAAGTTTGTTGTTCAATATGTAATATCAAATGATGTAACAATTCATGTTATAATTATATGTTGAATGGTGAACATGTGTGTATAGTTTTATTATTGTTCATGGGCATGTGCTACTGATTGTTTCCTTTTGACTCCCTTGATTTTCTTCTTCTTATCCTAGTTTGGAATGTTTAAATTGGGATTCTTACTGAGGTGAGGGTTTCAATTTGGATGCCACACATCAAATTAAGTTTTAGAAAACCCAGGGACGTCACAATACAAGTTACTTTTTCTTATGAAATAGTTACTCCATCTTTAAGACAATTACTCTAGCCTATCGTATAGTTACTTCAATGTTCCTGTAGTTACTCTAGGCATTGTTGAGTTACTCGATTGTCATACCAGTTGCTCTTTAATCATACATTGTAACTTTGTAGTCAAAATCCTTTATTTATGTTTCGTTGTAATGTACATGCAAACATAAACTACCTTGTCGTTCTTCATTCTCCACTTCATCAAACAGAGGTTCTTCACTGCCAGTACCTTCTTTACTGACATTACCTTTCCTTGCTGAAGATGGTCTCTTCGGAGGAGTTGCAACCCCTTCTTTCTACCCTCTCAGAGTCCTCAGAGGAGTTTTAGCCCCTTCTTTCTCCCCTTCCACAATCGGTGCTTTTTTTCGCTTCATCCGATTCATCACGCGGAGGTTCTTCAGTCCCATTACTTTCATTTGCTTTCTTTTCTGAAGATGTTCCCATCGCAGTAGTTGTAGTCCCTTCTTTTTCCCCTTCTGCGGCCTGTGCTTTTGCCACCTCATCTAGTTCTTTTGCCATCGGCTCGTTGACTTCATAGTGCTTCAATACGAAGTCGTCTTCATCTTCAGTTACTGTTACAGGCTTTAGATTCATTCTCCATGGTGGCCTTGTGGTGGTCTTCCATGATGACTTCTTCATCCTCGCCATGTCTGAACAGCAGAACAGCTGCGCTCGACCAAAATTGAGAGGCAAGGAAAGAGAAGAGAATAGAGATGGAGAAGTGAAGCGGACAGAGGCCGATATTATGCCGCCGATGGAGTAACTGGAGACTGGGGGGGTTGGGGGTGGTGGTTGTCCGGATGATGGTGGTTTCATCAAAAATTGAGTAATTGCACAGAGCAGTGAGGAACTGAACAATCGATTTAGGGGTTTTTTCCGCCTTCCGTCTTTCCGCTTGTTTTCTCGCCAACTTCTGCTCTTTTTCATTTTGAATTATTTACCATTCTGCCACCGTGTCAATTATTTGCATCACTGTGAAAGGTAGCTTCTTTTGGTTACCCGCGCGGGCAACAAAGATCACCTCATATGTGTATATATATATATATATATATATATATATATATATATATATATATATATATATATATATATATATATACATATGTATAAAGACTGGTCAACTGAGATAGATATATGATACAAATTGGTCAATTCACACATCCATGAATTGTTTTCTTGGTAGGACAACCAGGTTGTAACCAAAAGAATGGGAAGAAAGTGTATCCACAAGTAGTGTTACCAATTAGTAGATGGAAATTTATATCCAATTGGTCAGTAAACAACATGAACTTTTTTACAACTCTGATTAGATGGTTAGATTTACAAGTCATACGACCACATGTAGGTGGAAATCCTTATCAATTAGTGGGTTGCCCCAAAGGAAAGTGGGCCAATTGACCAATAAGTATACTCCGTCATTCAAATAGCTCCAAATTCTACACCCAATAACAAAATTGAGTGATTTAAATTGGTTTGAAAAGATAATTCAAATATTTACACTGTGAATATATTTTATGACTATTTTGGGTCAACTAACATTCCACCCGAAAGTCTTGTGACAGAAATCTATAATAAACAACTAACAACCATTGGATTAACTTCGATGGATCTAATATTTTGTAGATTGATACAAACACACTTGGAGAATTCCATGGCAAGGGTTCACAAACTATTCTCTCTGATTGACAATCCTAGACACAACTATGAGAGTCAGAGATGATGCTAACTGCTTGATGTGAAGATGCACTCCATCGAAGGAAATAACTAGAAATTGCAACCATTGTTCAGGGAGTTGTGAAGAGACCTATGAGCTTCTCCTCCATGACACTATCTTCTCCATGATATTATTCTTCTCTCACTTTCTGTATTTTGAACATTATTAGAGAGTAGATATTTTAGTGGTACACATAGATTACCATGTCTATCTATATTCTATTTCTACATTCTTAATTATTATTTGTATGAACATCTGGAATGATAATAAATTATTTAATTCTTACTTTATAACTTGATCCTCTACCTTGTATGATTGTAATAATGCTAGATGTAGAGTCCTTGAAATCTAGGGTTAGAACACCAAATAATATCCATGAACCCTAGATGAGACCAGGGAAGGACATTATCTAGGGTGATAGATTAAGAATATTTGGGTAACAAGGCCACACACCTATGGGGAGATAAATCCATGTGGATTTTATACTCTGAAAAGGAAATGATATCCCTTGCCCTCAATCCAATATTCTTATGAAGGAATGATACAATGTTTTATATAGTTAGGTGGGTAGTGATGGTGATCCTCAATGTCATGGTAATTTTATCACATCGTAAAAATTATTTTGTTCTTAATTTACATTACTTTCCTTACTTAGTTAATTTAGTTAATCAAACAATCTTAAAAAAATTGTCCTTCCCAATTGGTTTTTCTAAATGAGACTAAAAATCCATTTTATTCTTAATAACATTCTCCAATCATAAACCTATACTATGATAAGCATTGTCCTCTTATGGGTGGTGATTATTGCATATTGGTTTAGCTAAAAAGTTATGGAATTTTTTCTAGGTTAGTTTGTTCATGCAACAATTTCCATATCAAGTATCTAGACTGAAGGAAATGATGCCAATGGTGCATAAGAATGCAACACAGTTGTCTATGTCAATTCTGGTTAGCCACGTATAGTATAGTCATATTTAAGGTTTTTTGATCCTCTATCATACCCTTTACTATTTTCCAATGGTGAATTTGGTTGGAATCATCACCCGTAAAAAGTTGGATTTGCATGGATTACATGTTTGTATAGGTCACTATATTTAATTGAGGATGTGCTGGGCTCAAGCGTATCAGGTTCGTAACATTATATATATATATATAAATTGAATGATGAATGTTACATTAATTTCCCCATTACTTTTAGATGGATTCAATAGGAACAAGACCACTTTGTGAGAATACTATTCTTACAAGCTACAAATACTTATGCTTGACATATTAATCTTTTTGCATGTTGATCATCTCCTTTTGAACTACATTATTGAAATGTACACCAAAATAGAATTAACCTATCTAAATGAAATTAAAAAGGAACAAAAGAACATATGTGCTTATTTGTATCAAAAGATCACTGACACCATTAGATCTGGGGAAGTCCACAATGACATGATAGGAAAAAGGATTGTGTTGCCTTTATCTTTTATTGGATGACCTCGTGCTATGTGTCATAGATTCATGGATGACATGGCATTGGTGCAGTGATATAATAAACATTAAACCTTTTTAACAATGACATGTAATATATATTGGGATGAGATAAAATTAAAGTTATTCCCTAAAAAACTTTCTAAAATAAGACCCAAATTTACATCTAGGAATCTTAGGACAAAATTCTAGGATCTAAAGGATAATTGTTTTTTAGAAAAATATATTTTGCAATGTAGAAGGGCGTGTTCATGTTACTGAATTTTATAAAAGAAGATGTTCACATGAAAACATTCTAATCATCATGAATCATAGCTATATGATCATTAATCTATATCATTATGATTGCATCGTCTATGTTGAAATATTGGATCCTAAAAGATACTCCACTGTACACACACACACACATGTTGCATGGACCTTATGGTGCCCTAAACCCTAATAATGCTTTCATGGTAAACAAGGAGTGTTAGTTCCATTATCCAAGGAATTTTTTCTTCCAATACCATGTAGAGCAAATATTCATATCCAATTTATAGGATAAGAGACAATGGATTCACTATTGATGTAAGAGGAACCTAACTAGATCATAGATGTATGACACCATATAATCTATATTTATTACAATTATATAGGTGACATATAACCATAGAGGTATGTTCGAGTATCAAAGTAGTCAATACCTCATCATGTATATATAAGGGACATGATAGGGCTTCAATCATAGTAGCTTTAGATACTACAGACCGTTTGGTTGATAAGGTGGATCAATTTCAAGATGCTTGATGGATATCTCCACCGGAGAAAATGTAGAGGATATTTGAATTTAAACTTAGTGAGATACAACCATATGTAGTCTCCGTATAGTTGCATCTACCTAACATGCATAATGTGGCATTCTTAGAATATGATAATTGCACAATGTTATGGAAGGAGATGGTGTTTGCAGGTAAATTCTCACTGAATATTTTGCGATGAATTTGCAAGATGAAGAATCTCATCAATTTCTAGATAAACAATTTTACAATCAATAATTCTGGAATCACTCTGGTAAATTTTGGAAGAAAAGAAAGCAAAGAGAGGTTATCAAAACATATTTTAATTTTAAATCTTATTGAAGGAGAGAGGTATCATTTGAGGATATTACTAAATCATGTAAATTATTTAACTATATTTGGTAGTTTTAGGACCGTTAATGGTGTCATCCAGCCATCATTCAAACTTTAAGCTAAAGATTGAGGTCAGATAAAAAGTGGAAATACCATTTTTGAATGTTTAAGTGAAGCAACATAGTTTGAATTTCAAATTTCCCTACATAGATTATTGGCTATAGTATTATCGTATTGTGAACCAACAAATGTTAGATCTTTGTGGGATGCAAACCTCAATGATATGACATAATAATCCTATAGGACTTCAACTATCAATGAGAACCAATTGGAATAGAGAGTTCTAGAAAGTATTTAATCAGTTCTTGACAGCATGTGGTAGAATGTAGAGGATTATGACTTTCCAATGGTTAATGAAGTCTTTTCAGGAAATATAGGAGAAAATGTAGGAGGCAGATCACGCCCTTACTAAAAAAAATTTGAAGAATAAAACATCCATTCCAAACACACTCAAAGGTATGCTAGAATAGGTGCAAAATTTTCAAACTTCAATAGATGGTATTCAAAATAACCAAATTATAACAGCGGAATAAAAATGTTAACTATATTCAATTTATCATAAGGTTAAAAAAGTACATCATGATATCCCATAAGGGTTTTCATGTATGATACATCATAAGGATCTAAGTAGAGGGAAATCTAAACCATAACAACTTTATCTCCAAGCTTTAACACCTTAAGCTAGTTCAAAACTTCATGCTTTATCATCCAAGTCCTTCACCTAGGGTTTGAAGCATACCCCAGCAAGAAGAGAAAATAGATGACATCAACAAAGGTTGATATGTGCATACTAAATAGGAAATTGAGAAATATATGGAATAAAGTACATCAAGTATAAAACACTTCCCATAGAAAGGATATGGACCACCCAAATGGGTATCAAGAGAAAAAGAATTGAAATCATATGATAACAAAAGAATACTTTCCATTAATAAAAAATAAAGATTTTGCAACAAAAGAACATGTAAAGAATTAGGGCACACACCCCATATCATCAATCTGCATGCATGTGAGATAAACACAGCCCTAGAACAATATAAACACAAAGGTGGCCAAGTCTCATAAACTTGAAACCTGATAAAGAAAGGAATACTTCCAATCTCCCAAATATATAAAACATCGTCCAAGAATCACACATCTTGCCCTGGGTATGAAGTTACTTTCCATCCCAAAAGAGTAGGAAATATCACATCTGCTCGGCAGGAAATAACACATCTGCCATAAAAACCAATGCAATTACACTACTCTAGTTCTACTTAATCACATAGCATGTTAAATGTAGAGGTAAGTATAAAGTATAGTCAAAATATATAAACTAGTCACCACATAAGTGACCAACATATACATCCACCTCATAAGTGGGAAAAAGACATCACATGTCATCTTTTAGAGTTCCATCATGAACAAAGCATAAGATAAGAATTCAAAAGAATATCCATGATCAAATGATCAATATAAAATAAGGTAGTTCACATGAACTATGATTTTTAAAAGAAAAGACATTGTGTATAGGATAATGTCCATAGGACAAAGAGAATGAATTAGCGTAGGTGAATTTCTCAAAATAGAAGAATAGGGGATACATCATTCCTAAAATTCAGAGTCTAAACAGTCAAAGTCAAGCCTAGGCCTCCAAAGAACCTCTAGGGAAGGTGGACATATCTAATAAGTAAGGTTCCCAGGCTTAGAGAGGTTGGTTTCTCCAACAAAGCTCCTATCTCGAGCAAGAAGCACCTTCTCCACTTTAGAGATGAAAAACCCTAACAAAATAACATGGAGATGAGGTGTTTATGGGTTCTAGGTGGGGTTTAACCATGGAAGGCCATGGTTACAACCTAGAGGAAGGTGGAAGGAAGACTAACAATATGAAATTTGGGAAGGAAATGGGGGTACTTACTAGTTTTGGTCAAAATTACCAAGGAGGAGCTTAAGAAAACCTAAATAGAGAAATTTGGAACCCTAGGTGCCTTCTTCACCAAGGTAGGCACCTCCTTTTACCTTGGGACATCACCTTCATGGCAAAATAGAGTAGGAATTATTCTATAAGCTAGAGGAAAGAAAGAAGAGCAAGAGTTTTCGAATTTGGAGTTGGGAAAGGGTAGATATGGCCATATAAAGAAAGAGGTCAAGTATGAGGTGTCTATGAGACTTTCCATGTGTCATGTATAAGGGTGTCCATGGACATTCAAGCCTTTATGAATAAGGATGAAGTCAAGCATGAGGTGTCAAGTTACTTTCCTTGTGTCCCAGGCCAAGGGTGCCTATTGACATGCAAGCATTTATGGATAAGGAAGAAGTCAAGCATGAGGTGTCCATGGAGCTTTCCATGTATCCTTAGCCTAGGGATTTCATAGCCATGCAAGAGGGCAGCTCATAGATTCTTCTTGAATATATAATGTCAGTTTATGGACACTTATAGGCTATCCCAACCAACCTCCAATCAAAGAAATAACCCCATTGGTTGATAGCTTCTAAAGATAAGCTCATTTATAGAGAGAGTAATCCCTAAAATGCCCTTAGAAAGAAACACCTTCAAACCAAGGTGCAAGTAAGTTCCCTATGGTTCAAAAAATATATAATGTTAAGGTAATATATAAGGATGATAATGCATGTGAAAATTTGCAAAGAAAACCTCCCAATTGGATAAATTGTAGAAAAGTCTAGAATGTACCTAAAATTGCATAACTTGCACATACAACATCCAAATTGGACCAAACTTCATCCACAAGTTATATTTGATGTGTTGAATATGAATTTGACATTATTTCCATATTTTAAGTTATATAATCACATTATTCATTATTTATGCTGTTTACTCATTTTCTCTCTCCTAAACTTATCCTAATATTTCAAGGTTGTCCAAATTAGATGAAATTTGACATGTAGGCTAATTTTGATACGTAGATTTTGAATTTGAAGTTTGTTTCCACTTTTGAGAATTATTTTTATGAGATATTTCATATGACCCATTAACGGCCTATTATCTAAATTATTCATCCAATTAAGTTCCTTATCTTCATATTACCTCCAAAATGAGTTATGTGGTATATTTTATGTATCCATTATAAACCTAAGATTAATGTTAGAACATTAGGTTATATTAAGGTGATCTATAAATGCATTAGCTCATTGGGGTTATACTAAACATCTATTTAGGTATAACCTTCAACCTTGTTTGGCTAAGTCTAAAATGTCAACTTCTAGGGTAGGGTCTGAGATATAGTATGTTACATCACACCACCCCTTAAAGGGATTTCGTCCTCAAAATAAAAACATCCACATATAAGAAAGCAAATTATTCACCACCCCTTAAATGATTCATATTATTAAGTAAAAAATATTCTTTAGGTACAAAAGGTTCAACTACACTTCCTTACATCCAACTACATAAGCATAATGCAAAAAAACGAAACATAACTTGTAAAGACTAACTATGAACTATGGGTTAACTTGATCTTGTCCATCCTTAAACAAGTATTTACACATGGGATACTAGTTCAACATATTAGGGTTCCTAAAGATAAATCATATAGATGTCTAAGGCTATTATTTCCTAAAAGCATGCTATTTTGAATAATTCATATCAGCTCAGGCCAGGCGGGTATCATATGGATTAGGGAGTCCTCGTAAACCAAGCTAGTGGCGCGGAGGAAAATCTTGCCAACCCCCAAACCCCGATCCTTTATAGACACCTTTTATTTCAACTTCATGTCCTAGTAGCTGCTTAAAGTCCAAGCTAAACAACCTCAAGTTACTATGGTTACTTATGCATCTTTTACCTGTAAGTATTTTAAGGATCTATTCATCATTATTTTAATGTGAAACTATATGATCCTAAATCAACCCTTCATCATCTATTGATCAACTATAGGGTAAACATGTCACTTAAAGGTAAGGTAAGGATTCTAACTAGGGAGACAAAATTGAAATAGTCAGATGCTGACTACCATGGGCTCTGATACCATTCTGTAAGGAGGAGGGATCATCCCCTTACTAAAGATTTGATGAATAAAACATCCAAATTGGACCAAACTTCATCCACAAGTTATCTTTGATGTGTTGAATATGAATTTTCCATTATTTCAATATTCTGAAGTTATATAATCACATTTTTCATTACTTATGCCTTTTACTCATTTTCTCTCTCCTAAACTTATCATAATATTTCAAGGTTGTCCAAATTAGATGAAATTTGACATGTAGGCTAATTTTGATGTGTAGATTAAATTGAAGTTTGTTTCCACTTTTGAGACTTCTTTTTATGAGATATGTCGTATGACCCATTATCTAAATTATTCATTCAATTAAGTTCCTTATCTTCATATTACCACCAAAATGAGTTATGTGGCATATTTTATGTATCCATTATAAACCTAAGATTAATGCTAGAACATTAGGTTATATTAAGGTGATATATACATGCATTATCTCATTGGAGTTATACTAAACATCTATTTAGGTCTAACCTTAAACCTTATTTGGCTAAGTCCAAAATGTCAACTTCTAGGGTAGGGTCCAAGATCTAGTATGTTATTAAAAACATGTCACGTGATATTATGGAAGAGATGAATATACATATAACAAAATAGGATATATTACTAATGACCGATAGTATGCATTGAATGCGATATTTGGTTGAATAATGGGAAACTTGCTTGGCGTTTTCGTTTTTGATGGTCCTAGTGGAACTGGAAATTTTTTTTTCCATACGAGGCATTGTTAGCAAAATCTAGGCCGATGGGTTTCATGGTAATAAAAAAAACAACATACGGTGTCTCAAAACCAATATTATCTAGGGGAGAACTACTCATACTATTTTCAATATGTCTATTAAAGTTGAAAAAATTCAACTTGTAATTTAAGTAACAAGAGTAATCTGGAAAAAATACTTAGATTATCCAAATTAGTAATATGGGGTGAGGTATCCATGACAAGAAGACAAGTCTTTGAAGCTTTGAATCACACTTTGAGAGATATCATGGGATCAAACTGACCTTTCAAGGGGGAAGTGATGATTTTCTTTGGTGATTTTGGACAAGTTTTACATGTTGGTCAATGTTCAAGTATATGTGAAACAATCGATGCAAGTCCAATAAAGTCATTTATTTGGAAAAAAATGCATAAACCAAAACTAAAGTAAAATATGAGAGCTTTTCATATTCATACTTCTCAAACTTGCTACTCTATATAGGACAAGGAACAAAACCACTAATTGACAAGTATTATGTTCCCCTCCCACACGATATGGTTCATGAGTACATAGATGATACAACCATTAAGAAAGGGTCATAGAACATGTCTTCCCAACTCTTAGTAATAACTCAACATTGACTAATTACATGATGAGTTATGCAACATTATGCATAAAATGAATATGTTGATGAAATGAACAATCTCATACACCAATGTACCGAGAAAGAGATCAAATTTTATATTTTAATAATTTCATTGATGATGAAAATCATAATTAACTCAAATAAATCCTTAATTCATGGGTTCCAAATGGTTTTCCTCTGCATGTATTATGCTAAAGAAAAACTGTGTTATAAGGTTGTTGCAAAATTTTGATAAAAAATGGATTATGAAATGGTACACATTTGGTTTGTAGGGGGTTTCAAAAAAATGTGAATGTAGTAGAGGCTGTAGTTAATTAGGCATGGGGAACAAGAGGTTTCATACCTGGAGAACCTCTTATCACACCTGACAATGATGGACTCATTTAAATTTCATAATGAAAATAAGTAAGTGACATTGTTGAACTATTCCCAATGTTGGAATTTATTTGCCCCATCTTGTATTCTCTCATCAATAGTTGTATGTATGATGCGATGATTTTGAGTCGCATTTATAGATTTTCTTTTATATGTGTTTTGTGCTTTAATTACTCATTTTCATGGATAATATTGCATAATTCACTTAATTCGGTCTTTGCCATCATATCATATCGAATCCCCTTTGTTTTACTATTTTGAGCATTATTTATCATCTTATTATAAATTGTGTGGATTTACTTGGTCTTGTTGTGAAATTTCAGGAAAAACAAGTATCTACTTCCATCGATACCATCAACGGAAGTCGATACCATCGACCAAGCCACAGGTAGCCAGCCGAGAAGAGCAACACAGAGTCGATACCATCGACATCCAAGTCGATGGCATCGAGATCACTTCAGTTTGCTGGCGAGGAAACTATCGATACCATCGACTAAAGGTCGATGCCATCGACACAAGGAGAGCTAAAACGTCGCTAAAAGACAAAACTGACGCTACAGAGAGTCGATACCATCGACACCCAAGTCGATGGTATCGAGATCACCACAGGCGCTCAGACTAAAAGAAAGGAAAGCTACCGCTAATCCGCTGGGTCGATACCATCGACCCGCATCGATGGTATCGACGCCGGCAGATATGCGTTGGATCTGTTTTGATCTCGATCGGACGGCTGTCGTTATTTGACGACCTAATTAGGGACTTATACCTAATGACGGCCGCCCAGATGAGAGGATCATCTCATTTTGGATTGCACGAGTGCCGAGGAAGGAGTGAAAGGAGAACGGAGGCCAGAAGCTCATCCCGGGTGACTCGGACACTGCCGAAGACGATTTCCACCACCGACATGCGGGGAAGCTCGTGTTCTATGCCAAGGATCTACCGGTTCTTCTCCGTTCAGGGGTTTTCTCACTTGTTTCACGTTTTTCTTATGAAATCCCCCATTTCTACCATGTATTCGTGTGAGATGAACATGAGAGGCTAAAACCCTCAATCTTTAGGACCGGGAGTAGCCCGGGAATACATTGTATGACATTTTTATATTGATAATTCATATTTTCTCTCTCAAATCCGTGGTATATATTCTTTTTCTCCATTTCTATTGTTATGCTTGATCACCATAATAATAATTTAATGCCCTTAATCACTTCGACAGAAGGATTAACGGTTGAAAAGAGACGAAATCTACATTAATTAATAAAACCCTTGACAAAGAAGTTGTAAAATTAATGGTGGGAACTGAGGGACCGTTTATAATGCACTTAGTTTAGGGGAATGATTACTACGACGGTGGAATCAACCTAAACCTAAGTAGTGACTTACACCACGACAGTGGGTAATTCTGTATTCAGGCCACTACCCGGATAGAGAGAGAAGTGTGAGGAATTATATGAAACCTAATACAATGTTGACCCGCGGTGAAACCGCCATCCTAAAGATATCCCTTTGAATTGATTAAATTAACCTTTAATCGATTGTTTTCTTTGTTTGATTTTTATTTTCTTTTAATTTCAACAACAAAACCCTACTTTGTTAATCGGCCTAGCTGATTGCGATTAGTTAGTATAAGTCTCCAATAATTCACGTATCCCTGAGTTCGACTCGGGCCTCACAAGGCCTATATTACACGACACATATACTTGCGTTTAAGCACGTAGTAAAATACACGTCAAGTTTTTGGCGCCGTTGCCGGGGATACGACGAATTATTGGCACTTTGAGTGCTAAGAGCGGCCACTCTAGGCCACATTTTTTTTATTATTTTAAAACAATTTTAAAAATTCCTATATTTATCTATAATTGTGTTTACTCGTTCAAAGCATTGTACTGAACCCCGATTTTCATATTTCAGGTACTTTGCATGGTGCATACACGTAGTACCGACTACGTGAATCACACACCTGAGGTCCCACATCCGGGACCAGAGGATGAGGACTACTACGAGCAGGAGTACCAAAGTGATATAAATTCTGAATCAGAGTAAGAAAAAGCAGAAGAAATGGCTGAAGCACAGACAATATGGGAGAAGATCAAGGCGTCTTCTTCCTCAGCATCAAAGGGGCCCATAAAGAAGCAGGCGATCAACATACCGACATACAAGATCGACCCGGCACTGATTAATTTGGTCAAATCCAACGCATTTCACGGGCTGAAAAATGAAGATCCGGTTGCCCACATCAGCCAGTTCGTGGAGAACTGTGATATGGTGAAGATAGACCGATTTCCACAAGATGCGTTGTATCTCAAGTTGTTCCCAAGTTCACTGGCAGGAGCAGCGCGAGAGTGGCTACATAACCTTGACGATGAGTTTGTCGAATCATGGAATCATATGGTGGAGGTTTTCTTCGAGAGGTTCTTCCCTCCTGAGAAGACCAATGATATGATCCGGAAGATCCACAATTTCACCCAACAGGCGGGTGAAACTTATTCTGAGACTTGGGAGCGATTCCAAGTCATGTTGAGGAGATGTCCACATCATGGACTGGACAAGGATACACAGGTGAAGATCTTCTACTTTGCTCTATCCGAGCATGATAGAAGCAACTTGGACTCGGCTGGTTCCGAATTCTTCTTAAATAACACTGATACAAGATGCTGGGAAATACTAAAGAACATGGCACGAAAGCTATCTTGGGGAGAAAGAGAAAGAGGCCCAGCTGAGCAAGCAAGAGTTTCCAATGAGTCAAAGGCAATGAGAGAGCTAAACGAGAAGATGGATCTTCTCACAAAGAAGTTGCTGCAGAAGGAAGACAATGAGTCCGAGGATGAGGCTCATGCCAAGTACATTAGGCAACAACAGGGGTACAGGAACAATGATTATTCATGGCGGAAGGACAAGAAATTTTCATGGAAGGATCCAAACAACTTTCTGCAGGATCCGGACGCCAAGCCTGCATCGGTCACAGAGGACAAGAGCACGGAGTTGCTCAATCAAGTCATCAAGCAAAATCAAGAGTTGATGAACACTTTTGGGCAACAAATCAAGCAACAGGGTGAATTTATGAACCAGTTTGGGCAGACTTTGCAGAGCCACGGGGCTCAAATGAGAACTATAGAGACTTCCATGGCGTAAATGGCAGCCGAGACTGCAAGCTTGAAGAAGCCGGCACATCCGGGTTTTCCGGGGAACACCAATGTTCCCGGGGGAAACCAACAGGCCAAGGCCATCTTATTGAGGAGCGGTAAGAAAGTGTTGAATCCAAGGGCGGATGACACAAGCACACCGCATGGCACAGTTGAAGAAGCAACCATCAATGAGCAGCCCGCACGTGTCACAGAGCAAACTGAGGACATAGCTGAAGATGGTAAGGAAGAACAATCCACTGAAGAGGAACCACAGAAATTAACTCCCTATGTGCCACCTCATCAAAGGGCACATACTGTTCCGGTCCCATATCCCAATAGTGTAAAGGCAAGAAAGGTGGATGCACAGTTTAAGAAATTTCTGGACAGCTTTAGGAAGTTATCAGTGAATATTCCTTTGCTAGAGGCAATTGAGCAAATCTCGTCGTATGGGAAGTTTCTTAAAGATGTAATCCACAAGAAGAGGAAAATACCCGACACTGAGGTCGTGGTGCTGAAGGAGCAAGTAAGTGATTTCATTATGGGCACTTTGCCGCCAAAGAGACAGGATCTCGGTTGTTTCAATATTTCTTGCTTTATCGGGAAGTTCAAATTTGGAGAGGCACTTTGTGATTCCGGGGCAAGCATCAATCTGATGCCCCTTTCTACATTTAAGAAGCTTGGATTGAAGGAGTCAAGGCCAAGCAACATGACCATCCAATTGGCCGATAATTCTGTGGTGAAACCGTATGGAATCTGTGAGGATGTCTTGGTAAAGGTAGACCGCTTTGTTTTTCCGGCTGATTTCGTTGTTATGGAAATGCAGGACGAGCATGGAAATGAGTTGCTACTTGGTCGTCCATTCCAAGCTACAGCTGATATGATCTTGGAAATGGGGAGTGGTCGCTTGACCTTGGGCATTGCGGATGATCGCTTTGAGATGGTCATGCCCAATAGCAATGCATCTACTAAAGAAAAAGCACAGTGCAACATGGTAAAGCATGGTGAACACAATATCTCACTTTGTCTTGGGAAGCCATTCTTGGATATGGCTCATGTGATGAGCAAGATAGATAATGGGACCTTAGCTGTGGACATTATGGAGCAAACTAAAGTTGTCTCTTTATGCAAAGCTGTTGGGTTTCCAAATGATGAGAATGAGGACATTCCACCTTCATGGGAGGATGATGCGATTATTACTTCAGTTTTTGATGCATATCCAGAATTGCCTTTGGAGGCGTGTTTGCTAAATGTCACTTATGATTGGATGCAGAGTACTTCACTCAAGGAGTGCACCAAAATGCTTCAGATGCTTCCATGTTTCTACACGAGGCACTATGAAGACTTAGGTACACTTACCCCACCGCTGCAATCATCCCTCATTTGCCCGCCTGATCTGGAATTGAAGCCATTGCCCCCGCATCTGAAGTACGTCTTTCTAGCTGAGAAGGACAAGTTACCAGTGATTGTATCTGCATACTTGAGTGCGGATGAGGAGGAGCAACTACTGATAGTGCTCAAGAACCACCGTGGAGCCTTTGGGTGGTCAGTCGCGGACATCAAGGGGATCTCCCCTACACTTTGCCAACACAAGATTCGGCTCGAGGAGGGAGCCAAGCCAGTCATACAGCCTCAAAGACGTCTAAATCCAAGCATGATGGAGGTTGTCAAGAAGGAAGTCATAAAACGTCTTGCTGCAGGGATCATATATGCCATATCAGATTCAACGTGGGTGAGTCCCACACAGGTAGTCCCTAAAAAGGGGGGAATCACTGTCACTACAAATCGTTTGAATGAACCTGTCACCACCCGATTGGTAACCGGGTGGCGTGTTTGCATTGACTACCGCCGATTGAATGTCGCAACTCTTAAAGATCATTTTCCATTGCCATTTATCGATCAGATTTTGGAACCTCTAGCCGGTCGGTAACATTTTTGTTTTCTAGATGGCTATTCGGGGTACAAACAGATTTCTATTGATCCTTTGGATCAAGAGAAGTCTACGTTCACATGTCCCTATGGGACTTTTGCCTACCGCTGTATGCCGTTTGGTTTATGCAATGCGCCAGCGACTTTTCAACGCTGCATGCTCGCCATATTCTCTGACATGGTAGAGCGGTGTCTTGAAGTTTTCATGGACGACTTCTCGGTGTATGGAGCGTCTTTTGATGAATGCCTTTATAACTTAGATAAGGTATTGCAGCGGTGCGAGGACACACATTTTGTCCTCAATTGGGAGAAATGTCACATGATGGTGACGGAAGGAATTGTGCTAGTTCACAAGGTGTCTAGCAAGGGTCTTGAGGTAGACCCCGTAAAAATTGAGGTGATTTCTAAGCTACCCCCACCAAATTCTGTAAAAGGGGTGAGAAGCTTTTTAGGACACGCCGGGTTTTATCGACGATTCATCAAGGATTTTTCAAAAGTCGCAAAACCTTTATCGGAATTGTTAGAAAAAGATGCAGTTTTTGATGTCAATGAGAAATGTCTTCACGCATTCGAGGTTTTGAAAGAAAAGTTGATTTTGGCTCCGGTTGTTCAAACGCCGTATTGGACGAAGCCATTCGAGTTGATGTGTGATGCTTCTGATTATGCAGTGGGAGCCATTTTGGGGCAAAGGGTAGATAATAAGCCTGCTGTGATTTTCTACGCCTCCAAAACACTTAATGATGCTCAATTGAACTACACAACTACAGAAAAAGAGTTACTTGCCGTTGTGTTTGCTTTTGAAAAATTTCGGTAGTACTTAGTGGGTTGTAAGGTAGTTGTGTGGACCGATCACGCTGCAATAAAATATTTGATGGAGAAGAAAGATGCAAAGCCTAGACTAATTAGGTGGATTTTGCTCCTACAAGAATTTGATATTGAAATCAAGGACAAGTCGGGAATTGAAAATGTGGTGGCTGACCACTTGTCTAGGTTAGAGAGGGTTGATGAACAAGGGTTGCACATACCCATTACCGAGACCTTTCCCGATGAACAACTTTTAAAAATTGATTCGAAAGAACCGTGGTTTGCGGAAATCGTTAACTATTTGGCTTGCGGGATCATCCCGGATGATTGGTCTTATCAAGAGAAGAAGAAATTCTTTCATTCTTTGAGATATTATTTTTGGGATGACCCAATTCTTTTGAAGCAGTGCAGGGATGGTATTCTTCGTAGGTGTGTGCCGGAGGTGGAGTATGAGAGTGTTCTCCACCATTGCCATGCGTCGCCTACGGGAGGACACCATGCTAGCTTACGGACAGCTGCCAAGGTGTTGGAGAGCGGCCTTTATTGGCCCACTTTGTTCCGGGATGCCTATGATTTTGTTAGGCAATGTGACCTGTGCCAGCGCGCAGGTAACATCTCAAGGAGACAAGAAATGCCCCTGAATGTATTTCAGGAAGTTGAGGTATTTGACTTATGGGGCATTGACTTCATGGGACCCTTTGTGTCCTCAAATTCAAATATGTATATCTTACTTGCTGTTGATTATGTGTCGAAGTGGGTGGAGGCAATCCCCACAAGGACTAATGATTTGAATGTAGTGTGCAGGTTTGTCAAAGAGAACATTTTCTGCAGGTTCGGGATACCCCGAATGATCATAAGTGATGGAGGCACACACTTCCGAAATCAAAAATTTGCGACACTTTTGAAGAAATATGGGGTCAAGCACAACATCGGCACCCCATATCATCCACAGACGCAAGGACAAGTGGAGGTATCAAATAGGGAAATCAAGAAGATATTAGAAAGGACCGTAGCATCCACAAGGAAAAATTGGAGTGCATTGCTACCGGACGCACTTTGGGCGTATAGAACGGCGTACAAAACACCTATAGGCACCATGCCTTTTAGGTTGGCGTATGGCCGGGCTTGCCACCTTCCGGTGGAGCTGGAGCACAAGGCCCATTGGGCGCTAAGAAGGCTGAACTTGCGCTATGATGAGGCCGGGAGAAAAAGGATGGTTGAATTGAATGAATTGGATGAGCTACGTATGACGGCATATGAGAATGCCCACATCTACAAGGAGCGCACAAAGCTGATCCATGATCGCCATATTGAGATGCGCACGTTCAAGAAGGGAGACAGCGTTCTATTGTTTAACTCCCGTCTTAAATTGCATCCCGGGAAGCTGAAATCCCGGTGGAGTGGACCCTTCATAGTGGAGGAGGTGAAACCGCACGGAGCGATTCTTGTGCGTGATGGAGATGTCACGTTCTTGGTGAACGGGCAACGCTTGAAGTTGTATTTTGGTGAGAACTACAAGAGGAAAGTGAATGAGGTCAAACTCATTTCACTTGTGCATGAATGAGATAATGGGAAGACGTCTAGCCTAAGACGCTAAACAAGGGCGCTTTTTGGGAGGCAACCCAACCATTGGTACATTAGGATAGTGTAATTCGAGTCATAGATTGCTTTTATTTCGTTTAGATTTTAGTTTAAAAAAAAGATACCTTGATCTGGTTGTTAAATGTGTAGGAACAGGCAGGGTCGATACCATCGACACACTGGTCGATGGTATCGACATGGGTGCAGGTTGATTGATGCAAAAATTGCACTGCGTTGATACTATCGACACCCCCGTCGATGGTATCGACATAGTCACAGGCAGGTCGCAATGAAAGTGTCGATGGTATCGACACCCCAGTCGATACCATCGAGATCTCTGGAGAAGTTCAGATGAAATTTGCTCAGTCAACTCGATACCATCGACGGCCTCGTCGATGGCATCGACATCATCACAGGGTGAATGCAACAAAACGGCGGTGTCGCAATAAAAGCAAGTCGATACCATCGACACCCATCGATGGTATCGACGGACATGTCACCGATCCGCACACAGACATCGACGAAGCTCGCAAGATCCACGTCAGCGATCCGGGTGCTGTGTCGATACCATCGACTTCCGTCGATGGTATCGACCCGTCAGCAATCTGGGTTTCTCGATCCAGCAAACGTCAGCCGTCGATACTCGCGAGGGAGGCGGATACCCGCGTCGATGGTATCGACGGGTCAACAGTGGCGCCGGCCAAGTCTATTTAAGGAGACTTGCAACGTCATTTGACGTCACACCTTCAGAGCAAGCATCCTCCTTTGCGCCGAGCACTCCCTCGAGCTTTCCAAGACTGAAGAGAAGCGACATCGAGCGAAGATCTTCACCGAGCTCTCTTCTAATCCCATCTTCTCGCAACCATGGTGCATGTCGCCGGAGCCTCTTCATCGCAAGCTAATCCCATGGAGATTGAGGAGTTCGTTCCTCCCCCAACCGCTTCCGTCTCTCGTCCACGCCTATATCATCCTTCCATGGAGGCGAGGAAGGTCTACGAGGAGATAATGAAGCGAAAGTTCGAGCCAACCCGGTATGTGGACCGGAATATGCTCCAGGTGCTGGGGTTCGAGGCCAACTTGGCCTACGTGTTGGCCGGGCAAGCACGGCACACCGGTCGACTTTACGCTGAGATGAGATATCACCAGGATGGGCAACCGTTTTTCGGCGAATGGGCCACCTACAAGGAACTGGTGGTGGAGTTCATGGCGTCTCTCGACGTCTGCTTCATACCAAACGACGTGGTAGCATCGGACCAGGAGTGGATCAAGGGAAGGGTGTCCTTCCGACTCTTCAACAACAATTACAACATCACGTTGAAGCAGTTCAACGACATCTTCAACTGGAACCACGGCCGCAACGATCACCGACACCCCGACACCTGCACCGATTACGACAAAATATTCTCCAAGCTAGTTACAGTGCCGGCGGGAAAGACTGTGAGCTACCATAATGCAGCGGTAGCGGATTTTGAACACCCGTTCGTCTGGGTCCTGCATAGGATGTTGAGCTTGACATTCTTCGCTCGAAGTGATCTTTCTTTGAGAAAGTTTCAGGAGAGTGACATGTTCTTTCTCTACGCACTCCTGAAATGTCAAGAGTGCAGCTGGGGGGCGTTCTGGCTACAGCGCGTCCTGGCGGTGAAGAGGAGTACAAGGAAGGCTCTGATTCATTTTGGTGGGCTTGTCACCAAGTTGGCGTCTTACTTGGGGCTGAACTTTCAGTCCATGACTCCGATCTCTACGAGGAGCAAGGTGAACGTGCAACACTTGCACCATTCAAACCTCATCCTTCTCCGGGACGGGTTGGCGTACGCACATTGCCACGTCAACCAAGATTATCAGGAGCGCTCACTGCCGGACGACGTCTTCAACATCGAGGGCGCACAACATTTCAGGTGGCCAATCATAGCCATCGAGTCCTCCTCCGAAGAAGGCAGAGGTGACGAGCAAGAAGGCGAGGCTGCAGAGGAAGAGGAGGCTTTCACACCTCTTCGTGCACGTGTGGCACCACGGAAGCGTCCTAGGATGCATCCGGGTGCATCTTCATCATCTCAGCCCCCGCCACCATCACCACAGCACGAGCAGCCAGCCGAGGATCCCTATTCCATGCAGGGGATGTACACCATGCTGCAAGATATCTAGCAGACTCAGCAGCAGCACATGGCTATGTATACCGGAATTCATGAGACTACGAGCCGGGTACTTGATAATCAACAGGCTATGTTCGAGAACGAGCGGCTCATCCTCGCCAACCAAGAGCAAATACACAATCGGTTGCAGCAGATAGAGACGCAACATGAGCCCTTCTTCGACCATTACTGGAGTCGAGATTACTTTGGAGGCTATCCACAGCCTCCGTCGAGGACCCAATATGATCCAAGCTTCCAGGGGGAGTACCCGTCTTGGGATCCTACGGCACCACAATATCCACCTCCGCCTCCGCATGATTGATCAGGGTATCAATGTTCCACCCTTATGTTGGTTTTTGACTTTGAGGCCATAGTCGAATTCAAGCTTAGGGGGGTGGCTGGAACAGCTCTATCTTTTATCTTTTCTTTTGTTATTTTTAGTTTTTGCTTTGTTATTTGTTCTTGCAATTTTAGTTTTTGTTTAGGATCCACATCTATCTAGTGTAACCGTGGATGTCTTAAAAATTGTCATCTCGCTATTTTCATGGGAAATGTTAAGGGAATTTAAAATTTTTTGTGTCTTTTGGATAGCTTGACTTGGTTGTCCTTGGGAAACTTGTCCTATGAAAATGATTGATTATGTCAACTCTAAAGCAATATGTTACACCCACACCCCCGTTGACTCATGAAAAGTGGATAGTAACGGTTGTTTGAGCCTGGCCTAATCAAATGGTAATGAGACCTTAATTGGATATAAGAGAGAGAACCCTTTGAACTACTACACATGTCAGTAAGGAGGGACACATAATATTCTTCTAAGGTTCAGTCACTTAATCTTGTGATCATTCCACTTCATATTTTTTTTTATCCACCTAAGAATTGGAAGTAAAGTACAGTTTTAACTCCTTTTGCGTGCATAGCATTTAGATAGGACTTGCATTGATATTTTCCATACTTTTGCATAAAACGAAAAATATATAGTGATTCATGCACATTACCTTTAGGTGCATGTCATGTAGTTGCACTCATAACTTTCATGATTTTCGTGCTTAAGTACACCATGTACCTTAGTTTTTCCTAAAAAGTGATCTAAACTTTTCCATACCCTCGAATTAATGCAAAGATTTCCAATCGTGAAGGAAATGGCCTTATACATGTATCTCTAAGCAATTATGGATATGTGGGCTAAAAGAAAGAAAAAAAAAATCTGAAAATCTGAAAAAAAATTTGAGAAAAAAAAAGAGAATTTGGAAGAAAATGGAATAAGAGGGAAAAAGGAACATGATATCACTTGCATAACAGGGTAATTGAGTACATGATGTGGCTTAATTAGATTTCCATCTCATTTTGAGGTGGAAGGTTAGTGCATGCATCATTACACCCAATTTTAAGCATTAGGGCATTTTCAATGTGCATTTGCATCATTTAGGACATTTTGTTATGTGCATGTTGAAACTGTGTAATACTTCCAAGATTCTTCCATGAACCACCCATTCCATCCACCCGTTGCTCGGATTGGTAGGCCACTGTGATTTTCTACTCACTCATGTTTATCAGGAGAACTGCTTCCATGTAGATGGTAGTTAGGGCGAGCAACGTAGTGTAGGCGATCACAAGATGCATCAAGGCTGAATCGGCGAACTTTATTATGTTAACTGCCTTATGTGATAGTGTTCATCGGTTTGAAGGATAATTTCTCTTATTGATGATTATTGTCTCCTGTAGGGTAATTACTGTTCTGTGATTAGGAAAGGCTGGTTTGAGAACGTCCAATGGGAGTCTCATGGGATGTGGGGTGATGTGTTGATTTTTAGTTGACATCTGCAATTCTATTCTAAGGATTAGTTGCTCGAGGGCGAGCAATGTTTAAGCTTAGGGGAGTTTGATGCGATGATTTTGAGTCGCATTTATAGTTTTTCTTTTATATGTGTTTTGTGCTTTAATTACTCATTTTCATGGATAATATTGCATAATTCACTTAATTCGGTCTTTGCCATCATATCATATCAAATCCCCTTTGTTTTACTATTTTGAGCATTATTTATCATCTTAGTATAAATTGTGTGGATTTACTTGGTCTTGTTGTGAAATTTCAGGAAAAACAAGTATCTGCTTCCGTCGATACCATCAACGGAAGTCGATACCATCGACGGAAGTCGATACCATCGACCAAGCCACAGGTAGCCAGCCGAGAAGAGCAGCACAGAGTCGATACCATCGACATCCAAGTCGATGGCATCGAGATCACTTCAGTTTGCTGGTGAGGAAACTGTCGATACCATCGATGAAAGGTCGATGCCATCGACACAAGGAGAGCTACAGTGTCGCTAAAAGACAAAACCGACGCTACAGAGAGTCGATACCATCGACACCCAAGTCGATGGTATCGAGATCACCACAGGCGCTCAGACTAAAAGAAAGGAAAGCTGCCGCTAATCCGCTGGGTCGATACCATCGACCCGCGTCGATGGTATCGACGCCGACAGATATGCGTTGGATTTGTTTTGATCTCGATCGGACGGCTGTTGTTATTTGACGACCTAATTAGGGACTTATACCTAATGACGGCCGCCCAGACGAGAGGATCATCTCATTTTGGATTGCACGAGTGCCGAGGAAGGAGAGAAAGGAGAACGGAGGCCAGAAGCTCATCCCGGGTGACTCAGACGCTGCCGAAGACGATTTCCACCACCGACAGGAGGGGAAGCTCGTGTTCTACGCCAAGGATCTACCGGTTCTTCTCCGTTCAGGGGTTTTCTCACTTGTTTCACGTTTTTCTTATGAAATCCCCCATTTCTACCATGTATTCGTGTGAGATGAACATGAGAGGCTAAAACCCTCAATCTTTAGGACCGGGAGTAGCCCGGGAATACATTGTATGACATTTTTATATTGATAATTCATATTTTCTCTCTCAAATCCGTGGTATAGATCCGTTTTCTCCATTTCTATTGTTATGCTTGATCACCATAATAATAATTTAATGCCCTTAATCACTTCGACAGAAGGATTAATGGTTGAAAAGAGACGAAATCTACATTAATTAATAAAACCCTTGACAAAGAAGTTGTAAAATTAATGGTGGGAACTGAGGGACCGTTTATAATGCACTTAGTTTAGGGGAATGATTACTACGACGGTGGAATCAACCTAAACCTAAGTAGTGACTTACACCACGACAGTGGGTAATTCTGTATTCAGGCCACTACCCGGATAGAGAGAGAAGTGTGAGGAATTATATGAAACCTAATACAATGTTGACCCGCGGCGAAACCGCCATCCTAAAGATATCCCTTTGAATTGATTAAATTAACCTTTAATTGATTGTTTTCTTTGTTTGATTTTTATTTTCTTTTAATTTCAACAACAAAACCCTACTTTGTTAATCGGCCTAGCTGATTGCGATTAGTTAGTAGAAGTCTCCAATAATTCATGTATCCCTGAGTTCGACTCGGGCCTCACAAGGCCTATATTACACGACGCGTATACTTGTGTTTAAGCGCGTAGTAAAATACACGTCAATGTACACTGTCAAAAAGGGTGTCCCAAAATATAACAAAATTACTGGACAAACTAGGAGAGAAGACACTTAGTTGTGAAACATTTATAAAAAATATTATATACAAAGAAGTATTGGCCTATGTTGATGGTATCCTTATATAATTGATATTTAACATTGATTTTTGTTCAATTATTACATTACTGATCTAATTTTCTACATATAATAATAGGATGCAGATATTAGATATTCCCTCTTTTGATATATACATCAGTACAAATACGGGAAATTAAGGGTTCACTTGGATTTTAAAAATATGCATGAAATTGCGAGGAAAAAAGCTAAAATTGTTGTTTATTGATCATGAGGTATTTTAAATCATAATTTATTAATTTGTTCATATATAAAATACATACAAGTATCTATATGTGTGTAGTGTCTAAATAATGATATTTTTTCTAAGGGAGAGAGGATGTAAGTAGTTTAGTCAGTGACATGTTAACCAATTCACCAATATGTATAATGACGAAAGGTATTATATCTTGAAGAATGTCAGTGTCTAACCATGCTACAATAGTTACAAATACAACTAGGATTAATGAGTGCATAATTAATAAAAGTTATATTTGTGTTGAACAATCTGAGGATTGTGAAGACATACATAAGTACTAGTTCTAATTTATTGACTTTGATGATTTTTAGGGTCTTCAGGATAAGAAATATTCATAATATTTTTTATGTTAATGACATTATCATAGAAATGCTTTTGAATGAGAATGAGATTAGAATCTTCACAAAGATATCATGTCAAGATGTTGCTAAGGGTGACATCACCTAGCAAAATGAAATGTAAGCAATAAAGATAATTTTAGTAATTGACTACCTATAACAAAGTATTCATTTTCTAACACTTTTATTTGTTCTTGGTATCTAGGAATACTATGACTAAGTGTACTTTGGGGTGAAACAATTATCATGTCCTATGATACGTGAAAAGAAAACTATGAAATGAGAAAAATAGTTGTGATTACCAGGTTGAATGTTAGATATTTTCAAGGTATGACATAATCAACTCATTATACCAACTATTTATATGAGTAGTATTTTTATGTTTTTGTCTGTGATAGACTTATTTCTTATTTTAATTATAGGTTTGTACATGTCAAGTGCTTACACAACAAGACTTCCATTTATCTGCACATTTGCCATGAGTTGAGGAAATGAACAAAAGATAGTCACTTTCATGCATTAGACAAAAAGTAGTTTATATATACTTATTTATAAATTGACATCTAATATATTAATCATTACATATTCTTTGACAATGATGTGGATATTCATCACTCAGAAATGTGTCAAATCATAAAGAGAACATAGAAGAAATAATGATCATTGTTTCCATGTTGCGTGATTCGTTACGGAGTGGGATACTACACAAAGTAAGAAATAGTATATTGTAACTTATAGAAATACGTCAAATATAGTTTATGACAATACCATATTAAAAAATCTCAGAGACCAAGTTTATGAAATTAAAGCAACATTGGCACGGATTTTCCATGACAAAAGCATTCAGTACAATGCTTGCTTGAGGTGTAGTAAGAAAGTTAATGATAAAAATGGTTGAAACAAAGTGTCCATCAAGTACGGAGCAAAAGATACCATCTTCACACGGTTATCACCATTTTTTCTTATTTAATACATTTAATTTTTTTTAATTTATTTGAAAATTAATATAAAATATTGTTGATTATAGTACATTGTAAAGTTTAAATCGTGGGCATTTTCATTTCAATTATATTGACATTATTTGACATATCAACACATCATCTCCCATGTCAGACTGCTTTAGAGATAAAAGATATCTACACATGTGCTTTAATTTTTTTGTACCAATACATAAGTAACTCATGATCTTTATTTTCATAAAAAATTATTGCAATAATATATAAACATGGTGATGATGTAATGCATGACAAAAAAAATCTAAGGTGATGCTTTTACGTATCAAACCACAAGATGTCCAATCATTTAGTCTTGAAACACAAGGGATACCAAGAACAACAAGAAAATGGCCAAAACTTTAGATGTAGTTTCTTTAGATATTAAGCAAGAATGTATACATTTTAATGGCTTTGCTATCTATCCTAGATTATGGAATGCTAGTTTTGTTTTTATTATAATTACATTTGTATGTGTGTTTATTTTTTTATTATCTACAACTTATTATAGAGCATTAGTAGGAAGAGAGCTATGGAAAAGTCTGGAAATCTATCTAAATCATCAAGATAAGCAACTTGTAAGAAGTCTAGGAAGTGGTCCCAAGAATTATCCACTTCTTCTTGTTTTAGGCAATACTTTGCTAGTTGGTCTGCCAGTTTGTTCTGATTCCTCAGTGAAAATGTAATTTCTTGTACTGTTGTGAAACTCCGTTCATGCTTGACGACATTGACTAGAAAGAGATACTTGACATGGTTCCCTTCATGCTTTTGATCCAGAGAGCACCATTACTTGAATCAGTGTTTATTAAGCTCACAAGAATGGATTGTTGACGGGCATAAGACAAGACATCCAGAATGGCTCTAAGCTCACCATACATTGGGTCGCCTCCCCTCCCCAGGGTGCCTCTTCCATGTAACCAGTGGCCATTGATGTTCCATATGACCATGCTCGTGGCATAGTGTTGGTATGTATGCCCTGTGAGCCAATCATGGGATGATTGGTGGGATACATTAAGATTGATTTGATAAACATCAAAGGCAAGCTTCCAATTCATATGAGATAATGATAGAATAGATTGAATGTCTAGAGAATGATAGTACTCAATGACGTATGCTTTCAGGTTGAGGACCTGAACGATGAGATTTTACGGATGCCAAGAGTTTGTACATTCGTATTATGTCCCTAGTCGGATGTCATTATGGGAAGTAGATAGACAACAATGACACACAAGACTAGATTATGGTGTTGGTTGATGATAGAATCTCGTTAGTCATGATATGGAGATATCAAACCAAACACATATGTACTTGTTAGAGAACAAGTGTACCAGACAGACCCACCGTGAGTTTGACACATGGAACCGTGACATGGTAGTCACAGTCAGTTCTCACAGTGATGGTGGTGAGTGTGATTCTTTGACCTGAAATCACTACACTCAACACATGTCATTGGGTACACTTTGACATCATCAAACATAGTCCTGAAACATGGGTTGTTATAAAGGTGATGATTGGGTGGCTTTGACACATGGGGCTTTTGAGGGGTGAGTGATAGATATGGGATTTGTCCCTCCTGAGGGAGTTTGATATCCATGGCCACTTGATGAGTAGGATTGAGATAGGCGTGCGCACACATGTGTGAATCAATATGTGATATTGATGTCATACATATCTCCTCCAATCTAATCTGAGATCAAGAAAGTGAATGAACATTGACAGGATGACTGTTCCATGCCTTGAGTTCATTCAGGATATCAGTGATAAAGGAATTATACATTCGATGTAACACCATTCATGAATTGTTGGATTGAAAGTTGTTCTCCAACTTTCCTTTTCACTTGGGTAGCACTGATGTGTGACTAGGCACCACTCTTTTCTTATAAAGTCATAAGTGTTATGGACGTTCATTGCCAACGTGAAATGGGCCTGCAGGGTCAGACACATAGGATTTAACCTGGAAGAGGAGTTTATCCACAAACAATGTTTAGATTGATTACTAAAGGAGTTTAGTAGTTCAATTAAACATTCAATCAATTGACTTGACTCAGAATCACCAAGTTCAAGTGTTGGACTAACTGATTTGGGTGTCAGATTGATTGAGAACTGCATTGATAATTTCTACACAATCTAGACTGCCAACCGATCGGTTCAAGGAGTTGAACCGATCGGCTCAGGACAGCTTGAACTGACAGGTTCAAGGGTTGAACTGATTGGCTCAACTGGTCCAAACGAGCCAATTTCGGTAAGTCAGGTTGGTGAGAAATTTCTCTTCATTTCACTTGTCCAATTTGATTGGAACAAGGATTGGTATTTGGATCAATTCGAAACAAAAGAGGAAAAATCAATCAGGAACTGATCAGGACCATGAACCGATCGGCTCATGCTTGAACCGATCGGCTTAGGTGTCCCAACCGATCAGTTCAGGTGTGAACAAATCGGCTCATGTCCCCAACCGACCGTTTCATGCTTAAAATGATCCGTTTAGCTGACACAGTTGGTTGTTTCGTGGAAAATCTCGAACCCTTCTACTCCTGCTATAATCCCACATTGCTCGGGGTAGATAACCCTATCCCATGACCCTCTTATATATATATAGGGGTATTGGGGGCTTCTCAAAGTACAACTCAGAACACCAGTTTCTCTGCAAAGTTGTCGTTCTCTCTGGTTGTGGTAACCGAGAGAGCCCGAGCTAGTGCTACCTGATAAGGGAGGCACAGCAAGGGAAAGACAACTACAGAAAAGCGACTGGTAGTAGGAGAGTGTGTCGGTGACTAGTATGCCGACAAGAGGGTATGACTCCTTCTGGTGACTTATGCGACAAGGCGATCGGAGTTCCAGGTGGTTCGTGTGGACTACTTCAGAGGCAGGAGACTTCTATCACACAGAGGATAACTATCAATCCTGACAATCCCTGTGAGACCAGGAGCTGCACAGACACTGTCCAAGACCAGAGGTAAAGACCACACTAGCTGCGAGGTAATGTCACCGAGCAAGCCTCGGGACAAGGTATGACTCTACAAACCATCCTTCCTACTGTATAGACGTTGATGCGATTCATTTATACTAGGTTCGGGGAGAAGAAATTTTTTGTTTCTGATGCCTTCTCTATCTCCTCTAAAACCCAACAGTGGTATTAGAGCTGTGTCAACTGCTCTATACTTTAGGATTATCGATGTGATCAATTTTGGTTTGTCGCATTTATTTATTGCATGCGATGCGAATAAAATTGGCTTTATGCATGTCCAATCCTAAATCCACAAATCCCAGTATACATATATGATATGTAATATGAATGCACTCAATACGCGTAGCCCTTAAATGAGTTTTGTGGTGGATGTATAAAGTGGTTATGGCCTATAAACCCTTTGTATGTGTACTTGGTTGAATGTGGTTGCTTGCATCTCGGTCTACACACCAATTCACTACCTCCTTTGCTTGATGTAACTCGAGATAACTCGAGATTTCATTCCTACCTTTGCTCCCCCCGAATGTAACTCGGGGTTTCTCAATTTAACTGTAAATAGGATAGATCTTTTTATTTTTCCTATTATGTCAAAGAACGGAGGACAATCTGACGATGACTGAGACGACCAGTTCAAGGCGTGAACCGATCGGTTGGCGATCCAGATGATTGTCCTGAGAAGCGAGACGAACGGGTGGTAACCTGAGGAGATGCACGACGACCAGGCAAACCGATCGGTTGGAGGAGCCAACTGATCGGCTGGTGGCACCCAGACGACCGGCCAGGGCGAGCAGGTCATTCATGTGATGAGTTGATCAACTCGGACGGCTATAACACTTCATCATGGACATGTTGCATGCGATGTAGACCTAGATGACTGTGATTCCTCTTGGCTCAAGGAATCACATTAGGATGGCCATAATCATCGCTTTTATTGTTTCACATGTTTTTGTGGGATATAGCATGCATATGATACTCACTATATTGTGGTGATTAGATATGTATATGTACCTATAAAACCAAATCCCTCATTAAAATTTTAAAGTTTTAGATGCCTTCCAAATGCGACACACCTGAAAAGATTGATCGGCCAAGTGTGGGCACGCCCTAGCGTGGTGCACCGTCTATCTTGTGGAAGCGTGAAGGATGGATATGTGGGTCTTCCCTAGCAGGGTGCATATTCATCATGTTGGCTTTGTGTCAGACTTAACAAGGTGACCTAGATAGGTTCTAGAACCTTGAGGCATGGAGGTGATCATGGCAAGGAGTTGCATATGACATCTTTCAAGAGTTGCATATGATGCAATTGGTAAAAGTTGCCTACCTGGAAGATCTAAGTTGTGGGTGATAGCCCTAGCTGGTCCATGACTTAGAGGATTTCAGGATCTTGATCCACTAGAAGATTGTACGCTGCAATCTTTAGAATTGATGGTGAGGGCTGTCAATTTGAACAAAAATAGTGGGAGCGATAATTAATTAAAGTCCTAATTATATCATAAAACCTTTTCAAATCAATCAAGTCAAAAAGGAGTTTTTGGACTAAATTGCATATATTTCCTTTTGTACAATAAATGGTTAATCAATAATAATCACTTTATTTGCGATCAGTCCTTACGATGGACAAATTAAATGGGAATAATTCCATGACTGGTTAGGACGTTGATAAGTGTTCTAAATCGAAGAGCGAAAGCTCTAAGTCCTAGTTATACCAGAACCAGATGAAATCGATCCCACCACACCATTGGCTTAAAGTATGCTTATGGAAGCATACCAAAGATGCCATTGATGTGGAGTGCTTAATTTTGTGTTCTCTGAACTATGAGTTGCAGAGACAACATGAGACATATGATGTCTCCAAGATACTATCCTAGTATGTTATGACAAAAGAATATCCAGTAGGTATTCACACACTCAATGTGATTGGGTATGACTAGACTAGGATTTCCTCTGAGCCAACAGTTGGCTACTGGTATGATACTGCAATGTTGTGAAAATCGTACAGTTCATGATGAACTACAACATGAACAACTTTGACAAGCATTGATAGAGTTGTTGGACATGTTGAGGATGGTAGAAGCAATTATGAAGAAAGACAAACCCTAATGTTTGATGTGATCAATGAAGGGTAAGTCTTAAAGGCAAGGAAAAAGAGAAAAGCAAAGAAGTGTTCTGATGCTAGCCAGCAATCCAAGCTGTCTTCAGCCTCAAGGCACATGGGGAAAGGGAATGAGGGAATTTTGCTCTATATCTGGAAGAACAAAAGAAGAAGGAGGGGATGGAGATCTCCACCTAAGGTATCATAAAATGAACCACTTCTTTATCTGAGGTATACGATACCAAGATATGGATATGTCATATATGATATGCAAGATCCACAAAGAAGTGATGACCTTTGTGAAAGGACCAAGAAAGGAGTACCTATCATTAGAGCAAGTGTTGCTGCCACAGATAGGAGTACCTTTTAGTTTATTTCTGCGTAAAGGGCACGAAATAGAGTTGAGAACTGCTATTTCATATTTTCCAATAAATAGAAACACTTTATTGTTGCATTTTGTTGTGATAAGGATAGCTATCAATAAAGTTGATGTTTCAATTTCAAAGATATGATCTTTGTGGCAATGCCTTGTTTATCTTTTGGTACTTGGTATGCATAATATGAAATGATATCTAAAAGTTATTGACAACTCAAACAATAAATTAGCATCATCATGAGAAATTCATTTCTAGTTTCCATATGATGGATAAATCTAGACTCTTTTGGTTAGAGAACCAATAAGAGACACGAATTTCTTGAACATGATCAATCTTCAGTTGTCGTAGTGGGAGATTGATTATCCTATTAGGTATAATACATGTGATGTATTCACATACCTATTGGACTTAATGCTTTAAATGGTGTTTAGAGAAATACCAATATGAATATCTTGAAGTGTTCAAGAATATCATAGATGAAGTATGAATTTGCTAGAGTGTTAATTCTTGATGAGATCAGTGAATAAAATACTTGAACCGAATGTTTGAGATCCTTATGAGTGATTATGATAGTGTATCATAGTGAGCTCGTGATAAAGGCATGGTGATGTCTAAATCAAAAGGAGTCATACTCTAAGGAATTATAGGATGATTATCAAATAACTAATTTCTTCTTAAATAAAGAATACCCTACACTAATAAAGGACATTAAGAATCACAAAGGGTTGTGAGTTCTTATATCCTTGACAGATACATCTCGATTATCTATGTGTTGAGTTGGTCATGTGATGAGTCAACTATCTAGATAAATATGAGGAACTGGATTTTGAGTTATGGTTTATGACTATCACATCCTAAATGACTTCCATGTGAACCATAAGGCATGACCTTGATGGTATCACACATTGGGATGAAATCCATAAGTATGAATGGGTCTTAAGGGTTAAGACACATGGATAATATTTTGAGAAGGATGATGCTTGTTGATTGCAACTTAATGACTAAGAGATTTGGCATACAGATACTAAAACTGCATTCCTATGAGGAATAAAACAAGGATGTGTACGTGACACAACCTATAAGGCTTATGAATCCATTAATGCAAATGAAGTCTATAAGTTATAATGGAATAATCAATGTGATTGATTGAGTACAAGTAGCTCAGAACTGGGATCTTTACTTTGATAATATGGTCAAAGGGTTTGACTGATATGACAAAGATAAAGAAGGGATCTGTGATTTAGTGGGAGCGTATTTGCATTCCACATGTCGATGAGGAATGAGATGTTCTAGAATGGAATCCTTTGTGGAAATTATCTTTAAGGAAGATAGAGACGTTTCCTATGTGATAGAAATAGAGATCTATAGAGATAGTTCTCGAAAACCTCTTGACCTGAAAAGAGAGAGCATACATTGGCAATCTATACTGAAGGGTTCAGTGTGCACATATTTAATGGGAGAAAACTTGTCCATATTACATGGAGTTAGTATCCCAAGGCCAAGTGTCCAATTCTTATGAAGAATGGGAAAACTAAGAATATATATGGATCTATCATGTATGTAATCATCCCATTATCTTGCATGTATGGACATAGAAAGAATAAAATGCATTCATCATCTTGTATGTAGGACATGACAATACGATATGCTCTTGTGGGACATGATGAGTGGATGTCTGTCTAGTTCCAGTAAGGGTTACTGGAATACCATAAGAACTTGATAAGTACTTGAGAAGTACTAGTTATATGGAAATAAGGAAGGGTTCATTGTAAAGAGTTACACTGATGTGAACTTCCGAAAAGGACAGAAAATTAATCGCAAAATATATATGAGATATATAAAAATGAATGTTTGTTGATATTTGGAAACATTCCAATAAAGCCATTTAAAAGAAAAAGTTGAGTATCTGTGTATGAGAGAACATTAGTGGATACTATATGGATCTGGAATTTCATGAGATGAACTTATAGATATTCTAGTCATTGATGACAAATAAGGAGTGCTTGGTCATGCAATGTGTCTAATGGCTAGCAAAGGAATACTAGATCACATATTGCAGCAACTCTATCTCATACGTGTGACATACAGTGAAGAGATGAGAGACATGCAGTTAATATCGACTCTGGCAAGGTCTTTGCATAACTCACTACATAAGCACTACAACATAGTAACATGTGGGACATGTTTGAAGATCACTATGAATATGATTCAAGGGTGATTGGCTCACAGTGCAAGTGGGAGTTTGTTGGTATGTATGCCCTGAGAGCTAATCATGGGATGATTGGTGGGATAAATTAAGATTGATTTGATAAACATCAAAGGCAAGCTTCTAATTCTTTTTAGTTCAGTCATATGAGATAATGATAGAACAGATTGAATGTCTAGAGAATGACAGTACTCAATGACATATGCTTTTAGGTTGAGGACCTGAACGATGAGATCATATAGATGCTAAGAGTTTGTTCATTCTTATTATGTCCCTAGTCGGATGTCATTTTGGAAAGTAGATAGACAACAATGACACACAAGACTAGATTGTGGTGTTGGTTGACGACAGAATGTCATTAGTCATGATATGGAGATATCAAACCAAACACATAGGTACTTGTTAGAGAACAAGTGTACCGGACAGACCCACCGTGAGTTTGACACATGGAACCATGACATGGTAGTCACAGTCAGTTCTCACAGTGATGGTGGTGAGTGTGATTCTTTGACCTGAAATCACTACACTCAACACATGTCATTGGGTACACTTTGACATCATCAAACGCAGTCCTGAAACATGGGTTGTTATAAAGGTGATGATTGGGTGGCTTTGACACATGGGGATTTTGAAGGGTGAGTGATAGATATGGGATTTGTCCCTCCTGAGGGAGTTTGATATCCATGGCCACTTGATGAGTAGGATTGAGATAGGTGTGCACACGCATGTGTGAATCAATATGTGATATTGATGTCATACATATCTCCTCCAATCTAATCTGAGATCAAGAAAGTGAACGAACATTGATAGGATGACTGTTCCATGCCTTGAGTTCATTCAGGATATCAGTGATAAAGGAATTATACATTCGCTGTAACACCATTCATGAATTGTTGGATTGAAATTTGTTCTCCAACTTTCCTTTTGGCTTGGGTAGCACTGATGTGCGACTAGGCACCACTCTTTGCTTGTAAAGTCATAAGTGCTATGGACTTTCACTACCAACGTGAAATGGGCCTGCAGGGTCAGACACATATGATTTAACCTAGAAGAGGAGTTTATTCACAAACAATGTTTAGATTGATTACTAAAGGAGTTTAGTAGTTCAATTAAACATTCAATCAATTGAATTGACTCAGGATCACCAAGTTCAAGTGTTGGACTAACTGATTTGGGTGCCAAATTGTCTGAGAACTGCATTGACAATTTCTACACAATCTGGACTGCCAACTGACCGATTCAAGGAGTTGAACCGATCAGCTTAGGATAGCTTGAACCGACCAATTCAAGGGTTGAACTGATCGGCTCAACTGGTCCAAACAAGCCAATTTAGTTAAGTCAGGTTGGTGAGAAATTTCTCTTCATTTCACTTGTCCAATTTAATTGGAACAAGGATTGGTATTTGGATCAATTCGAAACAAAAGAGGAAAAGTCAATCGGGAACTGATCAGGACCACGAACCGATCGACTCATGCTTGAACCGATCGGCTCAGGTGTCCCAACCGATCAATTCAGGTGTGAACTGATTGGATGAGGTCCCCAATCGACCGTTTCATGCTTGAAACGATCAGTTCAGCTGACGCAGTTGGTTGTTTTGTGGAAAATCTCGAACCCTTCTACTCCTGCTTTAATCTCGCATTGCCCAGGGTAGAGAACCCTGTCCCATTACCCTCCTATATATATATGGGTATTGAGGGCTTCTCAAAGTAAAACTCAGAACACTAGTTGCTCTACAAAGTTGTCATTCTCTTTGGTTGTGGTAACTGAGAGAGCCTGAGTATGTGCTACCCGATAAGGGAGGAACAACAAGGGAAAGACAACTATAGAAAAGCGACTGGTGGAAGGAGAGTGTGTTGGTGACTAGTATGCCAATAGGAGGGTACGACTCCTTCCGGTGCCTTGTGCGACAAGGCGATAGGAGTTCCAGGTGGTTTGTGTGGACTACTTTAGAGGCGGGAGACTTCTACCACTCGGAGGACAACTATCAATCTCAACAGTTCTGGTGAGACCAGGAGCTGCACAGACATCGTCCAAGATCAGAGGTGAAGACCACACTAGATGTGAGGTAATGTCACCGAGAAAGCCTCGGGACAAGGTATGCCTCTACAAACCATCCTTCATACTGTATAGACGTTGACGCGATTCCTTTATACTAGGTTTGGGGAGAAGAATTTTTTTGTTTTTGTTTCCTTCTCTGTCTCCCCTAAAACCCAACACATAGGTCATAATATTGGTGTTCACGACCATATCAACATGCATGATGACCATATCGGCTGGTATAGTTATCAGGAATATAGTTGAAGGATTAGAGCCTGACGAGGGACAAGTAGTGGTTAAGAAAGCTTTTTCGTGGCAGTGGTTGTGTAAGATCTACAAAGTACGTCCAACATTGGAGGAGGTAAAGTCTTTGGTTCGAAGATGAAGAGGTTCCTGCTTTTCAACATCCATCATCAAGTAACTACAAATAATGTTTTCCAATTTTCCAAATTACAAAAAAAATTTAGATTATATACTAACCACTCGTGGGTGGTGCTGAATTTGAAGAAAGAAGAGGATCCCAAGGGTAGCAGCTATTGCCACATTTGTTTCACAACGGGGAATCTCTTATGTCATGAAGAATATATTCTTCTATATTTTGGCATGTTGGACAATTGGCATCCTCTGTAGTCTTCCTTTTGAGGCACAATTGGTTTGTGTATAAGAAATTTCTATGGACCAACCATAGAAAGGTATTCGTTCTTCCTGAGATAAGTAATGATCAAATCTCCTCATAGTGGGCGATACCATCCTGATCTAGAGAGTTTGTGAGAATTCTATAAGCAAAATTTGAGGTGAAATTCCCATCCTTAGTGTGTAGCCAAATAGTTTTGTAACTGTCGTAGATGGTTCTAGGAATAGGCATGCTCATGATGGTCTGGATAGTTTGATGTGTGAACCAGTGATTCAAGAATGTTGAATCCCAAGATTCCTTGTTATCAACTAAGAAGGACACTTTCATGTCTTTAATATCTTTGAGAATGATAAGTCCCAGTTCAAGCATAGGCAGACTACCTTCCCCCACCCATGCATCTGACCAAATGATAGTGTCAAAACCAAATATTACTTCCTTCCTTGAGTTGTTGTAGATCAGAGGGCTCACCGCCTTTATACTATGCCAGATATGAGAAGATGAAGCATTATCAGGTTTCTGTCTGCCGTATTTTGCATGCATAAGTCACCCCAGGGGACACATTTCTTTTGGATAAAACTCCAAGCTAAATTAATAAAAAGAGATTTGTTGATGTCTTTTGCTCTCCTGACTCCGTGTCCACCCCTATGAGTGGGTTTAGTAATGTTCTTCCAGGCCACAAGATTTAAATGTTTAGAGATTGACGCCCCATTCAAGATAAAATTCATGATCAATTGATGAATGTGGTCACTCACAAAAGTGGGGAGGAGGGTTGCCTGCATCATATAGTAGGGTTGGGAAAGAAGAACTAACTTTATCACAGTGACCTATCCCGCTAGTGATAGCATTCAGTGTTGGCAAGAGTTAATTTGGACTTGTATCTTGTCTAATAGAAACTAGAAGTGCTCTTATCCTTTCTTTGTATGTATGATCGGTATACCAAGATGACATCCCATGTTGGTGGTTTCTTGAATATTTAGTCTCCCACAGATACAAGCTTTAATAGCTCTGGGGGTGTTAAATGAGTAGAAAATAGTGGATTTCTCATGTGACAAAAATTGCCCTGAGGCTGAGCCAAAAAATCTCAAGCAATGCTTGATGTTTCTTGCTTGAGGGATGGAGGCTTTGCTGAACAAGATGATGTCATCAGCACAACTAGCATGTGAAAACATCAATTTCTTCCTTGTTAAAGCGATGGGCTTCCAATTTCCTTTGTTGATTTCATCATGTATGAGCTAACTGAACCTCTCTAGACATAGAACAAAAAGGTATGGAGACAATGGGTCACCTTTCTTTACTCCAAAAGAAGGTTTGAAGGATCCTATGATTTCTCCATTCTAGAGGATCGATGTGTTCCCTGAGTTGATGTTAATGACATTGTGAGGTATGGAAGTCCTGGTTAGATTATATTCAATAATGGGCCAACTCATCTTGTCAAATGCTTTCATTAAGTCCAATATGATGTCGATGTAGTGTTTCTTGCTACTTTTAGATTCCATGGAATGGATAATTTCTTGAACCATAGTTGTGTTGTCATGAATCTTCCGTCCAGGGACAAAGCCCGAATGGAAGGGGGATATCCATGAGTTAAGAAAAGGTTTGATGCAGGGAAGAGATTATCTTGGAGAGAAGCTTCATGTAAACATTATTGAGGGAGATTGGCCTTAACTGGGAGCATGATTCTGGCAATAGAACCTTGGGGATAAGAACTATGGTGGAATTCACATAGTCTGGTTCCAAGAGTGTCCCATAGAAAGGTGAAGCGATGAATTTGCAAATTTGACTCTTAACAACAAGCCAATTGTGTTGGAGGAAGTTGCAGTCAATGTCGTCAGGGCCTGACGCTTTGAGTGGTGCCAAGGTCTGCAAAGCTCTCTATAAGGAGGAGGGATCACCCCCTTACTAAAAAAATTTGAAGAATAAAACATCCATTCCAAACACACTCAAAGGTATGCTGAATAGGTGCAAAATTTTCAAACTTCAATAAATGGTATTCAAGAAACCCAAAATATAGCAACGAAATTAAAATAACAACTATATTCAATTTTCACAAAAGATTACAAAAGTACATCATAATATCCCATAAGGGTTTACATGTATGATACAACATAAGGATCTAAGTAGAGGAAAATCTAAACCATAACAACTTTGTCTCCAAGCTTTAACTCCTTAAGCTAGTCTAAAACTTCATGCCTTATCATTCAAGTCCTTCACCTAGGGTTGGAAGCATACCCCAGCAAGAAGAGAAAATAGATGACATCAACATAGGATGATATGTGCATACGAAATAGGAAATTGAGCAATAGATGGAATAAAGGACACCATATAAAAGGCTTCCCATAGAAAGGATAAGGACCACCCAAATGGGTATCAAGAGAAAAGGAATTGAAATCATATGATAACAAAAGAATACTTGCCACTAATAAAACATAAAGATTGTTCCACACAAGCACATGTGAAGAATTAGGGCACAAACCCATATCATCAACCTGCATGCATGTGAGATAAACATAGCCCTAGAACAATATAAACACAAAGGCGGCCATGTCTCATAACTTGAAACCGGATAGAGAAATGAATAATGCCAATCTCCCAAATATATAAAACATGGGCCAAGAATCACACATCTTGCCCTGGGTATGAGGTTCCTTTCCATCCTAAAAGAGCAGGAAATATCACATCTGCTTGGTAGGAAATAACACATCTGCCATAAAAACCAATGCAATTATACTACTCTAGTTCTACTGAATCACATAGCATGTTAAATGTAGAGGCAAGTAGAAAGTATAGTCAGAATATATAAACTAGTCACCACATAAGTGACCAACATATGCATCCACCTCATAAGTGGGCAAAAGACATCACATGTCATCCTTTAGGGTTCCATCATGAACAAAGCATAAGATAAGAGTTAAAAAGAATATCCATGATCACCTGATCAATATCAAATAAAGTAGTTCACATGAACCACAATTTTCAAAAGAAAAGACATTGTGCATACACTAATGTCCATAGGAGAAAGAGAATGAATAAGAATAGGTGAATTGCTCAACATAGAAGAATATGGGATACATCATACCTCAACTTCAGAGTCTAAACAGTCCAAGTCAGTCCTAGATCCAAGACTAGGCCTCCAAAGAACCTCTAGGTAAGGTGGAAAGGTCCAATAAGTAAGGTTCCCAAGCTTAGAGAGGCTGGTTTTTCCAACAAAGCTCCAATCTCGAGCAAGAAGCACCTTCTCCACTTTAGATGTGAAAAATCCTAACAAAAGAACATGGAGATGAGGTGTTTATGGGTTCTACGTGGGGTTTCACCATGGAAGGCCATGGTTCCAACCCTGAGGAAGGTGTAAGGAACACTAACAACATGAATATAGGGAAGGAACGGAGGATACTTACTAGTTTTGGTCAAAATCACCAAGGAGGAGCTTAAGAAATCCTAAATAGAGAAATTTGGAACCCTAGGAGCCTTCTTCACCAAGGTAGGCACCTCCTTTTACATTGGGATAGAACCTTCACGGAAAAATAGAGTAGGCATGATTCTCTAAGTAGAGGAAATAAAGGAGAGCAAGAGTTTTCAAATTGGGAGTTGGGAAGGGGTAGATATGGCTATATAAAGAAAGAGGTCAAGTATGAGGTGTTTATGAGACTTTCCATGTGTCGTGTATAAGGGTGTCCATGGACATGCAAGACTTTATGGATAACGAAGAAGTCAAGAATGAGGTGTGAATTTCCTTTCCATGAGTCCAATGCTAAGGGTTCCTATGGACATGCAAACATTTATGGATAAGGAAGAAGTCAAGCATGAGGTGTCCATGGAGCTTTTCGTGTGTCCTTAGCCTAGAGATTTCATGGCCATGCAAGAGGACATAGCATAGAGGCTTCTTGAATATCAAATTTCAGTTTATGGACACTTATAGGCCATCCCAACTGACCTTCAATCAAAGAAATAACCCCATTGGTTGATGGCTTCTAAAGATAAGCTTATTTATAAAAAGATTAATCCCTAAAATGCCCTTGGAAAGAAACATCTTCAAACCAAGGTGCATCTAGGCACCCTATGGTTAAAAAACTCGATAATGGTAAGGGAGTACATAAGGATTATAATGAATGTGACAATTTTCAAAGAAAACCTCCAAATTGGGAAAATTGCATAAAAGTCCAGAATGTACCTAGAATTGCATAACTTGCACAAACAACATCCAAATTGGGCCAAACTTCGTCCACAAGTTATCTTTGATGTGTTCAATATGAATTTTCCATTATGTCCATATTTTGAAGTTATATAATCACATTATTCATTAATTATGCCTTTTACTCATTTTCTCTCTCCTAAACTTATCCTAATATTTCAAGGTAGTTCAAATTAGATGAAATTTGACATGTAGGATAATTTTTATATGTAGGTTTTGAATTTGAAGTTTTTTTCCACTTTGGAGACTTCTTTTTATGACATATGTCATATGGACCATTAACGGCCCATTATATAAATTATTCATCCAATTAAGTTTCTTATCTTCATATTACCACCAAAATGAGTTATGTGGCATATTTTATGTATCCATTATAAACATAAGATTAATGTTAGAACATTAGGTTACATTAAGGTGATATATACATGCATTAGATCATTGGGGTTATACTAAACATCTATTTAGATCTAACCAACAACCTTGTTTGGCTAAGTCCAAAATGTAAACTTCTAGGGTAGGGTCTGAGATCTAGTATGTTACATCACACCACCCCTTAAAGGGATTTTTTCCTCGAAATCAAAACAACAACATATAAGAAAACAACTTATTCACCACACCTTAAAGGATACATCTTATTAAGTCAAAAATATTCTTTAGGTACAAAAGGTTCAACTACACTTCCTTACATCCAACTACATAAGAATCATGTAAAAAAAGAAATATAACTTGTAAAGACTAACTATGAACTATGGGTTAACTTGCTCTTGTCCATCCTCAAACAAGTATTTACACATGGGAGACTAGTTCAACATATTAGGGTCCCTAAAGATAAATCATATAGATGTCTAAGGCTACAATTTCCTAAAATCATGCTATTTTGAGCAATTCATATCATCTCAGGAAAGGGTGGTATCATATGGATTTGAGAGTCCTCTTAAACCAAGCTAGTGATGCATAGGAAAATCTTGCCAGTCCCCGAATCCTGATCCTTTCTAGACACCTTTGCTTTAAACTTCATGTCTTAGTAGTTTCCTAAAGGCCAAGCTAAACAACCTCAAGTTACTATGGTTACTTGTGCATATTTTAGTTGTAAGTATTTTAGGGTTCTATTCATCATTATTCTAATGTGAAAATATAGGGTCCCAAATCAACCCTTCATCGTCTATTGATCAACTCTAGGGAAAACATGTCATGTAAAGGGAAGGCAAGTATTCTAACTAGGGAGGAAAAATTGAAATAGTCAGATTTCGACTACCATGTGCTCTGATACTGTGAGAACCCATTACACTAAACAAGATTACTCAAAACATTAAACACAATCAATCACTAATTAATCACATACCCAAAAATGTGGGTAAATTAAAACTGATTTCAACGTCAACACCCACCAAAAACATTTGCATGAGAGCCCAACATATCTTATATACATACTATGCTAAGAATTTGATTCAAATTATTCTATTGACTTAGCCACAACATGTATACACAAGAGAACAATATTCGTATATACCAAACAAACAAGCATGAATACGCTAAGAAAAGTCTAATTCATTTGAAACATCATATACAAACTTTTCATGCCCGGACCTGAGAGTACAAGGACGACTCGAGTACACACTAGACATCTAATCAACTTCCTCAAAGAATCATTAATAAAGCTCCTCTTTGCTTCCAGATGTTTGTTTTCGTCACTTCCGATTACCTAAAAAAAATTGTGGCGAACCACAAGGGTGAGAACCATGTCCTAGCAAGAGATATAACCACCAACAACGATTATTGATTACAACATTTTAAAGTAATTAAATAGTTAAGTAGTTTAGTCAGATATAATAAATAAGCTCAGCAACACTGATGATTAACAAAATACATAAAGGAGTAGATAATAACTATCATCATTAGCAAGACTATCATCATTTATCTTGTCGACAATATAAGCAATTCAGTAGCATATGCATATCTAGCATCATGAGTAAGTCTAGTAACATAGAATCTCTATCATTATGAATAAGTCTAGCCACATAAGCATAGCTAAAAACATTAGCATGTCTAATAGGTTGAACATATCAACATCATAAAAAGATCTAACAACATAAGCACAATTATCTGGATAAGCATGATTAGCATTATATGCATCTCTAGTTACAAAGGCATGGCTAGCATGCTAAACATAACTAACAAGATGAGATATCTAGCATCATGATTATAATCAGCAATAGAAGTATAGTTATCAACATAATCATGGATACTTTATGTACGCATCTACAATCTTAAGAATATCCACAACATAAGTATATCTACTATCTATTAATTGCTTTAAGCATCATCTTTATGTAAAGATAACAAACAAGGGTTATCATCCAATGTGAAATGTTGTGTATAACCCTAAACAAATATGCTACACGATTGTATTACATCTTTTATTATGCCCTGAAGAATTTGAATCGTACCATTCAAAGTCCAACCGACCCCTGCGAAGGGATATTTGGTTCCGTACAAGATCTAGGAGTGTCGGTATCCTAATATCTCTTCCCCTCGGTCAATACGAGTAAAATGCAATGACATATCAGTCAAAGTTGTCACCACAACGACATATAGTCAAGCTGATAACCACTAGTCCGACCTTGGAATAGGTCAAGACACTAGAAACCAAGGTATTGAAACCCAATCACTGAGGTACAACCACAGTTTTCCTCTAATCACATCATATTATAATCACCGAGACACGACCACAGCCGTTCTCAAACACATCAGATGTATGAGGAATGACCATAGTCAACCTCCACAATCTGCATTGTGGATGACAAGGATATATCCGCAGCCTACCACCCCCACATACTCAATAGTATGCGCTTCAAGTTTCCCTTAGGAATACTCGTTTCACCATCCAGCAAGTTCTGACACTGAAGATGGCTCTACAGCACAAGGCACTACATGATTAGACTTGCACTTGATTAGTTATGCCAATTGGGTGAATTAAGGATGCATCAAACAAGTAGACATACAAGCCCTAATTCACTTCTAGAAAGCATATAAATATCAAAACTTTAAAAGATATAAAACATATGAAACATAATTTCTCATCTCATCATCACATGGTACTATGCACTTGCCATTCATGCGACTACACTAGTCATCATATTATCACAAGATATAAATCCTTTTCACAATATCACAGGGTATAAACCCTTATCAACATAAGAGGATTACACCTCATTCAGGGCTCAACCATGCCCAAAGGTCATTAAGACCATCATATTATTCCTTGCAAGATCATCATTATCTTTGCATGCCTTACAACAAGGCTCAACAATATCACTTACATATAATACACCAGATCAACACAATATTGCATTAATGAGCTAGGAGATATTCATAAACAATCATAGAAGGGTTATATTAACATTAAGAACATTCCTTTATTACATCAACATGAAAGGAATCTAGATATGATTAACACTCATCATATTCATAATGCACATGTTTAGCAAAATCAATTGTCAACCATGTGGCTATGATAACCACCAATTAACACATTAAGGTTATCATCAGGTTAACGAGGTTATTCCACCATCATTTAATCATATAAGAATGTTAAACATGAATACTCATCTTTATCTATTTGCATTAGAGTTGGGTTCACAAGATAAATTATATGAATGTTACTAATCAGCACTCATACCCAAACCCAAATTCACGACATCCCCATTGGATCATGGATACATAAGGTGAAGCATCACCATCACATTCCATACCATTCTCAAGTATGAACCAACACATAAATCAAGGTGTAACCATCAAGTTATATCATACTAGGGTTTCAACAACAGTAATAGAGTACTCCATGATTGTATTAGTCATTCAAGGACTATTCATACTCAATTACCAACATTTAGTTATATTAAAGCTAGTTATAACTGCTATACCTCATTAGGGTTACATATCCACACAATATGGTTATCATCCCTTCTATTCATACGAGTGAATAGGTAAGACTACCTTGTTAAGGATAACCCTCCATTTGTTCCATCATCATTCATACCATATCACCGTACCACAATGTCACCCAAAACCATTGGATGTTCAAAAGGTAAGACCATGGATTTTTTATATAAGTAAACACCTTGGATAAAACACCTATGAAGTCCTTGATTTGTGCTCGAGAAAGAGTCACCTTCTACCCCTAGACATCCCTTGATTTACAACACAAAAAGTTCCATTGAGAGTAGGGTAAAACCCACAATCGACTGTTCATTTGAAAAAAGCCATCCATTGTCAACAAGTAAGCTCCTTAAGTTGATAATAAAAAGGAAACCATCAAAATGACATTATTAGGAGCAACATATTACATTAGCCATCATTCCACTTTATTGTGTGAATAAACATTATATCTTGACTATTGGGTCAAGTTCATATATTAAAACCATCAATTAAAGTATAGGTTCGACCATTGCATCAAGTGACCCAAGAAACCATTGGTCTAAGGCTTAATTGATGCTACAACTACAATGATTAACTTAACATAGGTTGTAGAGACCTGATCCACCATCATTAGTGATCATTAAATCACCATAGGTTGTTAGGTCAACACTATATTCATTAATCAACATGAAATATTAAGCTGATGTCATCATTGATTGATAACATTAGTAGGGTACTTAATGGTTGATCATTATACTTCTAATTGATCCAAAACTTGACCTAAGGGGGTGACCATAGGTTGTCACCATCATATGACACCTTTGATCATGACCATCAGTTGTCATGAAGACAACACCATAGGGTTGTTGCAATGGTACCATCATCAAGTCAAGGTTTATAGAAGAAATCAACTTTATAACCCTAAACCATCATTGAGTCAAGGTTTATAGAAGAAATCAACTTTATAACCCTAAAATTGGCCATTGGTTGATAGGTGCTTAGCACCATAGGTTGTCAAACCAACCTGATATAAGTCATATTATACCTTAGGAATAACATACACATGATCACAGGTTCATATATAACTGAAATCAGAGTAGGGAACATTATAAAAATCGAAATCCAAGTCAAGCATAGCTTTTAGTGCATGAATCATCATTTTCAAGCAAGAACATGGTCTAGAAATCTTATGGTAAGCAATAAACATGCAGCAAGTTATCAAACTTTCCTCTAATGAGAAGATGAAACCCCACACAGAAGAAATCTTGAGCAGGTAGGGTAGAAAATCCAAGAATAAGTTATGAATTTGTCCATCTAGCACCTTTCTTCATCAAATGAGCAAACCCTAAGCATAAGGACCAAGAAAGGTAGGATTTTAGAGCTTTAGAGCAAATTATACCATGTAATAGAAAGGTTCCGACCTGGAGGAAGGTCTAAGGAAGGAGAAGAGAAAGATAAACGGAGAAGTAAAGAATAAAATATCTTGCCTTGGTTAGAATCCCTAGAAGATGACCTTGGAAACCCTAAAATGAAGTCAATTTCAACCTTAGAGCCTTTCTCCAAGAAGATCCCCACTTTCTTCTTCTTTGGTCAGAAAAATTCGCAGCTGAACAGAGGGATAACAATTTTGGGAGAAGGAGGGAAGTGGTGGAGAGAAAATGGCTTGTTTTGGTGCTTGGGGATAAGTATATGACACTTTGAGATAAAGAAAAAGAAAAAGTTGAAATTCTAGTATCTATCCAAGTGTGCATGACCTTAATTTATTAAGAATATACAAGCACACACACAAGAAGATCCCCCATCATGTATATATACATGCTTAGCTTTCCTTTGTCGAATCTCCCAGCCAATCAAATAATTCATTAGTTGATAGCTGCTAAAGGTTGCTCATCCGTGAAAGGGAAAACCCTAAATTACCCTTAGAGAAAACACCTTCAAACCAAGGTTTAAATAGGTTCCCCATGGATCAAAAATCTCAAGAATGATGAGAGAATATCCAAGGAACATAATTCAAGTGATAAATTGCAAAGAAAATCTCTCAATTTGGTAAATTGCAGAAAAGTCCAAAATGTGCATAAAATTACATAACTTGCTCAAACAGTATCCAAAGTGGACAAAATTTGAAACTTAGGATTGTATTATGATTTCAAATCATATAACAAGGTTATATTAGGTTTCTAACCATTCAATTATGGTAATTAATCTTATTAAACTCATTAAGCAAGTTTAGGGGCCTTACAACTATAAACCCCTAACATGGATTTCGCCCCCAAAATCCAAGGTAAACAAAGATGGGTACTTCCTTTTCACCTCATACTATTATCTTCACATTGTTACTTGCATATAATGGTGATGCCAAATCATTCATACATATATCATCTTGGGTCAGCACAAAAAACCCTATCTAAGAAGATATTCTCAATATGGAATGTAGAAACTTGTTGTGTCATCTGTACAACTCTAGTAGTAATGTTCAACTTTAAATTCTAGATATCATCCTAAAATTATATCTATTGTATCAACACATTACTCAAAAGTCATACTTGCTAGCTTTTTATCAATCATGAAATGTGTTCCATACCATTCCTTGAAGCACATAAAAAAGGCGATGTATCCATCCTTTTTTTTTGATACACAGACACTGGAACACTTGCCAGTTCTTTTTCAGCATCAAAAGAAATGCTGATGGTGGCACCTATCATTCCATACAAGGAAACATCATTCCTGGTTAACCTTGTTAGGGGTGAAACAACAACACTATGTTCACCTTACTAGGATTTACACAACCTACTTATAAGAGATATCTTGATCCCATAAAGACATTTAATCAACCCCATGTCATACTTGTTCAACTTGTCTCATAGCTGTTACTACTTCGGCAACCCTAAGGTGTTAGAAGAAATATTGATCATATTTTTGACCATATTTGAAATAGTTTGACATGTCACCATTCAAAGCTTGCTACAACTTGTAAGACAATACTTGAAAACTCTATTCCTCCTATTCATAAATTCTATTGGTACATTGGTTCTAAAGGATATAACTCTAAACTCATCATGGTCATGTGAATTATGTCATCCAATCTAACTCTTATGCATTGATATTTGATCATATGTTTATCTTAAAGGAACACGGTATTGCATATCTATTGACCAAAAAACCATCTATCCTTGATAGTGGTCTTGTCCAGCTATCACTGAACCATACAAAACATTATAGAATCACTTTTTTTTAACATTTAGAGGGTCATCATCAACTGTCTCTGTCTCTCTAAGGGAGAGGAATACTTGGAATGTTCAGTTAATATACATCTCCAACCTTCACATACTTCCCATACTATTGACACATCTTGGATACTAGGATTCATTACCTTGGTATTCACCTCATGTGCTATAAGGAACTCACATCCTTATCTCATATACTTTTAACAACATAATCAAATGTCAAGAAATATAAGAGGTGTCTTCCTAATTATTGGAAGTCTCAAAAGAAAACTCATCACAAACTTTATGATCTTGGAACCATAGTCCAAGCAACCTTATGCTATAATAAGCTATCCACCCTCATGTTTACAATGAATCCACACATACCAAGTTGCAATGATCCACTTGAAGTTGTGCCCTAGAAAGGAAAGACACAAAGTGAAACACACTTCCCATATCATAGTAGTATTTTTCAAGGGTCGCTAGCAAAAAGGTAACCAATTCTATTTTCATCATGCAAGTTACAACTTCTTATGTATCATTTTACCTTTTTCATTTTGGGTTCCTTGCCATTAGCATAGGAATCATCATGATTAACATATCTAAGTACTCCTTCTTTGATGACTATTTATCACACTTGGTATGTTCTCTTATTTTATTATGTTTTTCAACCACTTATTGACATGTAAATCATCATATTCCACATTTTCTTCATTAAATCGGGATCATCTCCATGAATTTCTTTCACATGATATGCTGATTTTTCATTAATGCTTTCTTACACACATAGGTTGGTCTGAGATTAACTCAGGTTCCATCTTATTTATTTTCCATTGTTCCCATTCATCTTCTCATTTTGTACTTGTTATAGGAGTTCTCTCTATCTTATGTGGATTCGATACCTTGATTCACTTTATAAGCATAGACTTATCTGTCTTTTACTTTATTATCTTCTTGAATCACATCTTCAAGAACTACTATTTTCCTTATTTGTATTCAGATTTAGACTTCATGGTGTTGTATCTTTCTCTTATAGTTACCAAACATTCAAGTTTTTATAGATAATGATGCAATTCTCATTTTCTTTAAGGTAGGATTGAGATATTCACACCATGATTTCTTATTCATTATTCTCTTTATATTGTCTCAAAATGACTACTTGATCAGAGTAATAAGAAAGATAACAATCTAAGAGTTCCATTCTTACCTTTTCTTCAATAATTGAATACCTGGCCAGGGCACTCAAATACTGAGATTAGGCAGTATGCACCATATTTTTATGTCATATTCCTAACTTAGACATCATCCTAGTCCTAAGTCCTAGTGTCCCTGTAGACTCAGTGAACCTAAAGCTCTAATACCAACTTGTGAGAACCCATTACACTAAACAAGATTACTTAAAACATAAAACACAATCAATCACAAATTAATCACATACCCAAACATATGGGTAAATTAAAATCAATTTCAACGTCAACACCCACTAAAAAACATTTACATGAGAGCCCAACATCTCTTATATCCATACTATGCTAAGAATTTGATACAAATCATTCTATTGCCTTAGACACAACATATATACATAGGAGAACAATATTAGTATATACCACACAAACAAGCATTAATATGCTAACAAACCTGAGAGTACAAGGACGACTCTAGGACACACTAGACATCTAATCAACTTCCTCAAAGATTCATTACTAAAGCTCCTCTTTGGTGCCACATGTTTGTTTTCATCACTTTCGATTACCTAAAAGAAATTGTGGCGAACCACATGGGTGAGACCTATGTCCCAGCAAGAGATATAACCTCCAACAATGATTATTTATTACACCATTTTAAAGTAATTAAACAGTTAATTAGTTTAATCAGATATAACAAATAAGCTCAGCAGTACTGATGATTAACAAAATACATAAAGGAGCAGATAATAACTATCATCATTAGCCAGACTATCATCATTTATCTTGTTGACAATATAAGCAATTCAGTAGCATATGAATATCTAGCATCATGAGCAAGTCTAGTAACATAGAATCTCTATCATTATGAATAAGTCTAGCCACATAAGCATAGCTAACAACATTAGCATGTCTAGTAGGTTGAACATATCAAAATCATAAAAAGAGCTAACAACATAAGCACAATTATCTAGATAAGCATGATTAGCATTATATGCATCTCTAGTTACAAAGCCATGGCTAGCATGCTAAACATTACAAACAAGATGAGATATCTAGCATCATGATTATAATCAGCAGTAGCAGTATAGTTATCAACCTAATCATGACTACTGTATGTACGCATCTACAATCTTAAGAATATCCACAACATAAGTATATCTATTATCTCTTAATTTCTCTAAGCGTCATCTTTATGTAAAGATAACAAGCAAGGGTTATCATCTAATGTGAAACGTTGTATATAACCCTAAATAAATATGCTACACGATTGTATTACATCTTTTATTATGCGCTGAGGAATTTGAATTGTACCATTCAAAGTCCAACTGAGCCCTGTGATGGGCTATTCAGTTCCGTACAAGATCTAGGAGTGTCGGTATCCTAAGATCTCTTCCCCTCAGTCAATACGAGCAAAAAGGCAGTGACATATCAGTCAAAGCTGCCACCACAACGACATATAGTCAAGCTGATAACCACTAGTCTGACATTGGTACAGGTCACGACACTAGAAACTAGGGTATTCAAACCCAATCACTACGGTACAACAATAGTTGTCCTCTAATCACATCATATGATAGTCACCGAGACATGACCACAACCATTCTCAATCACATCAGATGTATGAGGCATGACCATAGTCAACATCCACAATCTGCATTGTGGATGACAAGGATATATCCTCAACCTACCACCCCCACATACTGAATAGTATGTGCTCTGAGTTTCCCTTAGGAATACTCATTTAACCATCCAGCAAGTTCTGACGCTGAAGATGGCTCTACAGCACAGGGCACTACATGATTATAGTTGCACTTGATTAGTTATGCCAATTGGGTGAATTAAGGCTGCATCAAACAAGTGGACATACAAAACATAATTCACTTCTAGCATGCATATAAATATCAAAACTTGAAAAGATATAAAACGTATGAAACATAATTTCTCATCTCATCATCACATGGTACTATTCACTTGCCATTCATGAGACTACACTAGTAATCATATTATTAAAAGATATAAATCCTTTTCACAATATCACAGGGTATCAACCCTTATCAACATAAGAGGATTACACCTCATTCCGGCCTCAACCATGCCCAAAGGTCATTAAGACCATCATACTATTCCTTGCAAGATCATCATTATCTTTACATGCCGTATAACAAGGCTCAACAACATCACTTACATATAATACGCTGGATCAGTAGAATATTGCATTAATGAGGTAGGAGATATTAATAAACAATCATAGCAGGGTTATATTAACATTAAGAACATTCCTTTATTACATCAACATGAAAGGAATCTTGATATGATTAACACTCATCATATTCATAATGCACATGTTTAGCATAATAAAGTATCAACCATGTGGCTATGATAACCACCAATTAACACATTAAGGTTACCATCAGGTTAAGGAGGTTATTCCACCATCATTCCATCATATAAGAATGTTAAACATGAATACTCATCTTTATCTATTTTCATTAGAATTGGGTTCACAAGATAAATTATATTAATGTTACTAATCAACACTCATACCCAAACCCTAATTCACAACATCCCCATTGGATCATGGATGCATAAGGCGAAGCATCAACATCACATTCCATACCATTTTCAAGTATGAACCAACACATAAATGAAGTTGTAACCGTCGTGTTGTAGCATACTAGGGTTTCAACAACAGTAACAGAGTACTCCATGATTGTATTAGTCATTCAAGGACTATTCATACCCAATTACCATCATTTAGTTATATTAAAGCAAGGTATAACTGCTATATCTCATTAGGGTTACATATCCACACAATATGGTTATCATCCCTTCTATTCATATGAGTGAATAGGTAAGACTACCTTGTTAAGGATAACCCTCCATTTGTTCCATCATCATTCAACCCATATCACCATACCACAATGTCACCCAGAACTATTAGATGTTCAAAAGGTAAGACCATGGGTTGCTTATATAAGTAAACACCTTGGATAAACCACCTATGAAGTCCTTGATTTGTGCTCTAGAAAGAGTCACCATCTACACCTAGACATCCCTTGATTTACAACTCAAAAAGTTCCATTGATAGTAGGGTAAAACCCACAATCGACTGTTCATTTGAAAAAAGCCATCCATTGTCAAAAAGTAAGCTCCTTAAGTTGATAATATCAAGGAAACCATATAAATAACATTATTAGGACCAACATATTACATTAGCCATCATTCCACTTTATTTGAGGAATAAACATTATATCTTGACCATTGGGTCAAGTTCATATATTAAAACCATCAATTACAGTATAGGTGTGACCATTGCATCAAGTGACCCAAGAAACCATTGGTCTAAGGCTTAATTGATGCTACAAATGCAATGATCAACTTAACACAGGTTTTAGAGACCTGATCCACCATCATTAGTGATCATTAAATCCCCATAGGTTGTTAGGTCAACACCATATCCATTAATAAACATCAAATATTAAGTTGATGCCATCATTGATTCATAACATCAGTAGGATACTTAATGGTTGATCATTATACTTCTAATTGATCCAAAACCTGACCTAAGGGGGTGACCATAGGTTGTCACCATCATATGACACCTTTGATAACGACCATCACTTGTCATGAAGACAACACCATAGGGTTGTTGCAATGGTACCATCATCGGGTCATGGTTTATAGAAGAAATCAGCTTTAAAACCCTAAAATTGGCCATTGGTTAATAGGTGATTAACACCATAGGTTGTCAAACCAACCTGATATAGGTCATATTATACCTTAGGAATAACATACACATGATTACAGGTTCATATATAACTGAAATCAGAACAGGGAACATTATAAAAATCGAAATCCAAGTCAAGCATAGCTTTTTAGTACATGAATCATCATTTTCAAGCAAGAACATGATCTAGAAAGCTTATGGTAAGCAATAAACGTGGAGAAAGTTATAAAACATGCCTATAATGAGAAGATGAAACCCCACATAGAAGAAATCTCGGGCAGGTAGGGTAGAAAATCCAAGAATAAGCTATGAATTCGTCCATCTAGCACCTTCCTTCATCAAATGAGCAAACCCTAAGCATAAGGACCAAGAAAGGTAGGGTTTTTGAGATTTAGAGCAAATTATACCATGGAACAGCAAGGTTCTGACCTGGAGGAATGTCTAAGGAAGGATAAGAGCACGAGAAATGGAGAAGGAAAGAATAAGATAACTTACCTTGGTCGGAATCCCTAGAAGATGACCTTGGAAACCCTAAAATGAAGTCAATTTCAACCTTAGAACCTTTCGCCAAGAAGATCCCCACTTTCTTCTTCCTTGGGCAGAAAAATTCGCAGATGAGCAGAGGGAGAACGAGGTTGGGAGTGGGAGGGAAGTGGTGGAGAGAAAATGGCTCATTTTCATGCTTGGGTATAAGTATATGACACTTTAAGATAAAGAAAAAGAAAAAGTTGAAATTCTAGTATCTATCCAAGTGTGCATGGCCTTAATTTATTAAGAATATACAAGCACACACACAAGAATCTCCCACATCATGTATCTAGACCTGCTTAGCTTTCATTTGTCGAATTTCCGATCCAATCAAATAATTCATTAGTTGATAGCTACTAAAGGTAGCACATCCGTGAAGGGGAAAACCCTAAAATACCCTTGGAGAAAACACCTTCAAACCAAGGTTTAAATAGGTGCCCCATGGATAAAAAATCTCAAGAATGATGAGGGAATATCCAAGGAACATAATGCAAGTTATAAATTGCAAATAAAACCTCTCAATTGGGTAAATTACAGAAAAGTCCAAAATGTGCATAAAATTGCATAACTAGCTCAAACAGTGTCCAAATTGGACCAAATTTGAAACTTAGGCTTGTGTTATGATTTCAAATCATATAAAAAGGTTATATTAGGGTCCTAAGCATTCAATTATGGTAATTAAGCTTATTCAACTCATCAAGCAAGTTTAGGGGCCTTAAAGATACCATGATGTAAGGAGGCGGGATCACCCCCTTACGAAAAAAATTTGAAGAATAAAACATTCATTCCAAGCACACTCAAAGGTATGTTGGAATAGGTGAAAACTTTTCAAAGTTCAATAAATGGTATTCAAAACAAACAAATCATAGAAACAAAGTAAAAATAATGACTATATTCAATTTTCACAAAAGATTACAAAAGTACATCATAGTATCCCATAAGGGTTTACATGTATGATACAACAGAAGGATCTAAGTAGAGGGAAAGATAAACCATAAAAACTTTTTCTCCAAGCTTTAACTCCTTAAGCTAGTCTAAAACTTCATGCCTTATCATCCAAGTCCTTCACCTAGGGTTGGAAGCATACCCCAGCAAGAAGAGAAAATAGATGACATCAACAAAGGCTGGTATGTGCATACTAAATATGAAATTGAGCAATATATGGAATAAAGTACATCAAATATAAAAGGATTCCCATAGAAAGGATAAGGACCACCCAAATGGGTTTCAAGAGAAAAGGAATTGAAATCATATGATAACAAAAGAATAATTGCCATTAATAAAACATAAAGATTGTGCCACATAAGCACATGTAAAAAATTAGGGCACACACCCCATATCATCAACTTGAATGCATGTGAGATAAACATAGCCCTAGAACAATATAAACACAAAGGCGGCCAAGTCTCATAAACTTGAAACCTGATAGAAAAGGAATACTGCCAATCTCCCAAATATATAAAACATGAGTCAAGAATCACACATCTTGCCCTGGGTATGAGGTTCCTTTCCATCCCAAAAGAGTAGGAAATATCACATCTACTCGGTAGGAAATAACACATTTTCCATAAAAATCAATACAATTACACTACTCTAGTGCTACTAAATCACATAGCATATTAAATGTAGAGGCAAGTAGAAAGTATAGTCAGAATATATAAACTAATCAGCACATAAGTGACCAACATATACAATCACCTCATAAGTGGACAAAATACATCACATGTCATCTTTTAGAGTTCCATCATGTACAAATCATAAGATAAGAGTTTAAAAGAATATCCATGATTACATGATCAATATCAAATAAGGCAGTTCACATGAACAATAAATTTCAAAAGAAAAGACATTGTGTATAGGCTAATTTCCATATGACAAAGAGAATGAATAAGCATAAGTGAATTGCTCAACATAGAAGAATAGGGGATACATTATACCTCAATTTTAGAGTCTAAATAGTCCAAGTCAGTCCTAGATCTAAGCCTAGTCCTCCAAAGAACATCTAGGGAAGGTGGACAAGTCCAATAAGTAAGGTTCCCAAGCTTAGAGAGGCTGATTTTTCCAACAAAGCTCCTATATCGAGCAAGAAGCACCTTCTCCAGTTTAGAGGTGAAAAACCCTAACAAGAGAACATGGAGATGACATGTTTATGGGTTCTAGATGGGGTTTCACCTTGGAAGGCCATGTTTCTGATGTGGAGGAAGGTGGAAGGAACACTAACAACATGTAAATAGGGAAGGAAAGGAGAATTTTTACTAGTTTTGGTCAAAATCACCAAGGAGGAGCTTAAGAAATCCTAAATAGAGAAATTTGGAACCCTAGGAGCCTTCTTCACCAAGGTAGGCACATCCTTTTACCTTGGAACAGAACCTTCATGGCAAAACAGAGTAGGAATGATGCTCCAAGCTAGAGGAAATTAAGGAGAGGAAGACTTTTTGAATTTGGAGTTGGGAAGGGGAAAACATGGCTATATAAAGAAAGAGGTCAAGTATGAGGTGTCTATGAGATTTTCAATGTGTCATGTATAAGGGTGTCCATGGACATGCAAGCCTTTATGGATAAGGAAGAAGTCAGGCAAGAGGTGTCAAGTTACTTTCCATGTGTCAAATGCTAAGGGTGCCTATGGACATGCAAACCTTTATGGATAAGGAAGAAGTCAAGCATGATGTGTCCATGGAGCTTTCCATGTGTCCTTAGCCTAGGGATTTCATGGCCATGCAAGAAGACCTCATAGAGGCTTATTAAATATAAAATTTTGGTTTATTGACACTTATAGGCCATCCCAATCGACCTCCAATCAAAGAAATAACTCCATTGGTTGATAGCTTCTAAAGATAAGCTCATTTATAAAGAGAGTAATATCTAAAATGCCATTGGGAAGAAACACCTTCAAACCAAGGTGCAACTAGGCGCCCTATGGTTCAAAAACTCAAAAATTGTAGGGGAATATATAAGGAGTATAATGCATGTGACAATTTGCAAAGAAAACCTCCTAATTGGGAAAATTGCAGAAAAGTCCAGAATGTACCTAAAATTGCATAACTTGCACAAACAACATCCAAATTGGACCAAACTTCATCCACAAGTTATATTTGATTTGTTGAATATGAATTTATCATTATTTACATATTTTGAAGTTATACAATCACATTATTCATTACTTATGCCTTTTACTCATTTTATCTCTCCTAAACTTATCCTAATATTTCAAGGTTGTCCAAATTAGATGAAATTTGACATGTAGGCTAATTTTGATAAGTAGATTTTGAATTTGAAGCGTGTTTTTACTTTTGAGACTTATATTTATGAGATATGTCATATGGCCCATTAATTGCCCATTATCTAAATTATTCATCTAATTAAGTTTCTTATCTTCATATTACCACCAAAATGAGTTATGTGGCATATTTTATGTATCCATTATAACCTAAGATTAATGTTAGAACATTAGGTTACTTTAAGGTGATATATACATGAATTACTCATTGGGGTTATACTAAACATCAATTTAGGTCTAACCTTCAACCTTGTTTGGCTAAGTCCAAAATGTCAACTTCCAGGGTAGGGTCTGAGATCTAGTATGTTACACTCTCAATATCTCATCTTCATCAGGAGGCTTGGAAAGATTTGAGATGGAGATGTTATCTAGAGTTGGAAAGGCTCCAGGTAAGGATAGGCTTGTATGGTGTTCCTGGTAAACATTTGAGAAAAAAGATAGTATTAGATGTTTCAATGGGCCATCCTCCTCCACCCAAACTCCATTTTAGTCTTTAAGTTTAATGATCTTGTTACTCCACCTCCTATCTTTCACCAGAGAGTGGAAGAACTTCGTGTTGCTGTCTCCTAGCTTCACCCAATTACACCTAGCTCTTTGTTGATAATCCATCTCTATCCTCCTCAAAATGGTGTCCTGTCTGCTTTGCAGATCCAAAGTGTCATGAGAGAGCTTGGTGTTGAAATTAAGAGCAAGTTGGAGTTGGTTCAACTTGATTTTGTTGATTAATTGGTCTTTTTCCAGTCTGTCCTCGTTCAGTTTGGCTTGTGCCCATATGGAAGCAATATTCAAAAAGGTTGTTCTAGCTTCTGAATGAGACATGAGTATCCCAATGTTGTTGCATGAAGGCCTTGAAGCCATCAGTAGCTTCCCAACTTTCTGAAGTTTGTAAGATAGATGTTGGCTTCCTCATGCAGACGGGGTCAGAGATGAGAATAGGAGTGTGGTCATAGTGGTTATGCTCCTAAACATGCACTGGGTTGGTTCCTACTGAGTCCATCCACTTGATGTTTCCAAGGGCCTAATCGGGCCTTCCATGAAATGACATCTTTCTAAAGGTTGTGCGCACCCCACACACACTAAGGACGTGAAGGTTGCAAGCTTCCATGGCGTAGACGAAATCCTTGTTGTTGGAATTGTCGAAGAAAGAACTGACAAACTTCTCGGTATGATACATTACCACATTAAAGTCCCCTGCCACTACACAGGGGGCTGTGATGGATGATGCAAATGTGGTTAGATGGTGCCATTGGAAACACTTGCTTCCTCTAGTAGTGCCCGCATAAAAAAAAGTATAGAAGAAATGATTGTCTATTTTGTAGTGGATAAACTTCTTGTGAGAGAACATGATTCGTAGAGAAACATCTTCCTTCCACAAAACTCATATCCCCCTAGAGAAGCCCATTGCTTTCACTTTGTGAGATTGTGAGAAAACCATACTTTTGATAATGCGGGTAGATTTCGTAGTGCTGCATCTAGTTTCATAGAGAGCAAGAACGAAGGCCTGATATTTCCGCACCTGGTTTATGACTACATTCTGGGTATCTTGATCAAAGACACCCTATACGTTCCAACTGATGATTTTCATTGATCACGTTCCTCTACAGTAGAAGAACCCATAGCATGCGCTTCACCCTCTAAATTTTGAAGTGGGATTGTTTCCCACTTTTCATTTTGGTCCCTCTGTTGGGATCTCCGGCATTGACCACCTTCCTATTGAGAATATGGATACCTGGATATGCCTTTGTAGGGAGGTGGTATTTGACATAAGTAGAGACTTCGGATCCTAGGTTACCCATACTGAAATTTTAGGACAAAGGGACAGAGTTTGGGTCTTTCTCTCCCTGAGAGAACTGAGTCTCTGGAGGAAGTGGCCACTGTGTGGTCTGATTTGATCCTTGGGTTGTTTCTTGGTATTAGAGGATGATCTTAAGAGGAACTGGAATTATCTGTTGCTGGGATGATCCATCCTCACCCACAATTCTAAACAACTTCCATTATTTTTTCTTCTAGCTCCAATCGTAGCTCCTGGTGACCTTTGTAGCAAGTGAGTCAATGTTAATGACTCCCTGGTTGTCCTATGTGCCAACCTGGTCTTCTAGATCTTGTAATATGTTCGATCACATGGACTTTTTCTATGCGGTTGCAACAGATGGTTTCTTTTGTTTTCTTGGAATCGGCTTGGCATGGATTGCCTCCGAGAATCTTTCTCTCGTTAGTAAGTTCTCAGGAATCAAAGTGCCCTTTCAACACTGGCTCTCCTCACAGTGTTATCTTCCTCAATTTTCTTCTTACAACCCTTCTCTAAATGGCCCGCCCTACCACAATGGATGCATATGAACAAAATATTTTCATATTCCACTTTGTATTAAACACCAGTGATCGAGGTCATAGGTACCAATTGTTCCACCATGTTAAGTTCAACTGCAATTTGATAAAAGCGTCCTCATCTCTGTAGTAAGGTATTCATATCGACCTTGATGGTCTTTCCCAGGTTATCCCCTATCTCCTTAAGTAGTACTTCTTGGTATAGATGAATCGATATATTGGGAACTTGTATCCACGCAACCACTTTAGGGGGAGTGGCTATGTCAGGTGAAAATTGAGGGGATGATCTTTGAATAGTAAAATATGAGTCGAAGATTGGCCATGGGACACCTGCCAGAGTATTCACATAGTCTTGTTCAGTTTGTAGTTGCATAATATAGAATTCACTCTCCACATCAATAACGTTGAAGCACATCGTAGGTTTCCATAAAATCTGGAGCATGTCCCTTAGAGTAAGAAAGACAATTTCTCTCGCCAACAAATTGAAAATAATAGTGTATTTTTAGGGTTTGAGCAGGTTCTCCCTGGCTTCATCTCAGAGGGAGAAGGTCGAGAAGCCTTGTTTATATGAGACCATGATATCAGTAGGAGACAGGGATACAACGTTATATTATGCATCGATTCAGATGTAAGTGTGGGGATTGCCATTTGAACCTTTGATCACCTTGTCCTTGTAAAGGTGTGGGGAGGAGGAGGGCCTTCCTGTGATGCCTCATAGACCTAGTCATTTCTAGAAAGTAGGGGGAATTTAGGCCCGGGGACATCTACATCCATGGGACGAGAAGATGACTACATGTTGTCCTTTGGCTATGGTCCCACACTCGAGAAGTTAAGATTGATTCTAGCAGATCCCAATGGAATCAATTTACATACTCTCGTGGGATCTCCATCCCCTTCTCCATCGAGGAACCACATGGTTCCCTATCGATCACTTCCCCCGATTGCCTTAGAGGAAGCCCAAGGCGCCGCCATCTTCTTCTATAATACTATCTTTTTGTGACGTCCCCAGATTTTGATTTCTCCAAACCCTATTGGGAATGAGATGTCAGAATCCGAAAACATCATCCAATCATATCAGAAAGCGATGCGGAAGCATAATATGCATACATGAACATACAACCATAACATACTCAACATTCAACATGTATATTTACAACATGAATTACAATTGCATATTGAAAGAGAATTTTACACAAGTCTAAACATGTATGCTAGAAGGATCTTAGACAATAGGTACAACCTATACAACTTTCTCACATCCTATTCTTTTATCCCATGCTAGCTCTGAACCTAGAAAATACGAGAAACAAAAACATCAACAAAAGATGGTACGTGGAATTAAAAGCTATACTATGCTGGCATATAAAATACTCGAAATTGAAGAAAGAGAAAGGAAACATTATTTAAAGGTGGAAAATTAGGTAAGCCCAGGTTATTAATCATATTTTAATGGACATGTATTACTATGGTGGACTGAGCACAAACATAAATATTGGGCCCTATCCCTGTGTACCTTGTACCATTAGGGATCTCCCTACGTACCTTGTACCATTAGGGAGGTGCTAGTCAACATTAATGCTTTCCCTCTCTAATAGGGAGATTAATGAACCATCAATATCCATGATCATCTAGATAATCTGGTCATCACCCGATTTAAAGAAATTAATCATCATTAATATATTTACCTCATATTCTTGGTAATTTTAGGTCCAAAATTAGGGTTTAGGCCAAACCTTGGTTCAAACTGATCTAAACTTGTGTTTGATATTTTTCTACTGACTAGAGTGTCATTTTAGAGGTCTGGTCCAATTTTTTTAATTTTCTGATGCTCAGTCTATTTTCTAGAGTTAAAATTAAAGTTAGAAAGCATTTAGTCATTAATAGAAAATGACTAGATGTGATAATAATCAATTAGAGTCCATAAATCAGTTTTAATCATAACTAGGATTCTAAAAGAATTTTTTGAGAATTAATCTCAACTAGATATTATGTCTTTCTTTCAATAAATCGTTAAAAGGAGCATTATAAACTAAATTAAATATCATCATTTAAAGTGGTTTAAGGGTATGATCTAGGAGTTCAGTAATGTAGAGAACATTTTTCTGAGTCTAGGGGTATTTTTGGGGGATTTTTAGACCAAGGGATCTATTTTCGAGGAATTATACAAGTTCTCAGTATATTGTGGAAATTAGAATAGGATTTACCTATTTATTGTGGTAGCCGGATTTTGGATAGGATCCGCCAAGATCCAAACCCACAAAGCCACCCAGATGTGTCTTATCTTTCACGCGAGTCTTACTCTCGCATTCTCACGGTCTTCTACAGGTGCCGCTTGCATAGAGAAATCCGCCACTGTCCTGCGCTGATGAGGTGGGGGATGGGCATTGCAAATCTAGAAGTAGGTGATGACTGGAGTGGTTGTCGAACTCTGTAGTTTTACGTGCTCTGGGTGGAGGATGCGTCATCGTGGAACGGGCAGCGGATGTGTGCCCTACTACGACGTCTGTAGGTCCCCTGTTTCAGATATGGACGTCGGCCAGTATTGCAGGTGTCTGGGTCGATGGTGTTGTCAATGATGGATCGCCTGCCGTCCGTGGCGGTTCAGAACATCGTGTGAAGATTCGACTTCCATGATCTGTAATTTCTATAGATCCTCGCGATGAAGAGGGGAAGGGGCACTGGTGTTCTGCTGAGAGTGGTCGTCGGCCTGCCGTGGTGGAACAGAACCTGACGCCGACTGGAGAGTACAACATGTTGGAGGGGAGAGCACGGAGGAGGAGGTGCGATGATGGAGGTTGGTGGGTGAGCACCAGGCAGGGAGGGTGCTACCGGTCTTGGCGGGCCAGAGGGAGGTTGAGTACCATAGTTTAGGAGGGTGCCATCGCGGCTGGGGTTTGCTGACAGGGAGGAGACAGTCATTAGCCGTGGCTGTGATCCCTGACGTTATGGACTACTAGACTAGGCGGGGCACAGGGCAGAGGAGTCAGATCTGCAGATTATGGCGAGTTGAGACCTAATGACTCGAACATAGTGAAGAATCGTGGTGGCTAGACTTTCGGTTGTGGCCGTCGGGGGTGGGTTCCAGGCATGCAGATTGGATGAGGGAAGACTTGCAGATCCTCGACGCCATCACAGGTGATGCCGGGTGTGATATTGACTTTTGTTGTGAGGCAGGGCTAGTAGTGCCATTGGGCACTCTGACACTCAAAACTCCGGCCTGGTCAATCCCCTGATCTGAAATGTTCAGAGGTAGGAGACAGAGTCAGGGCCATCAGATCCAAACAACCTCCCAGAGTGTGCTCGATCAGGCCACGCTTCCAGGCTTTGGGCTGTGATCAAGCAAAGGGTTGGCCAGTGTGAGCATGACATAAACGTAAGCGAAAAGAATGCAGTTGTGCCCAAAGTCCAAAAGGCTCTGTGACATATCAATGTCACAACCTTTGATAATTCTCAAATAACCAGATGACCAAGGTTTGGCAAGGCATTTAAGTCATATATCAATAAATTCAAACATTTATATCTTCTAGTACAACCCTCCGATTCAAAAGAAATTTGAAACATGGGTTCCTCATCAAACAAAGCCCCATATAACCAAGTTTGAACTCAAAATCCCAACATTTGTCATCTAACTAAACTCCTCAAATAACCTTATATAAAATGCAATTAATCCTCAAATCTTAATAAAATAAATCTCAAAAGACTTTATATGATCATCTTAATTCTTGATCCTACAAGTCCAAAACACTTGTTATGATACTAATACCTCAAGCTTCATTAATATATCACTTGAGTCCATTGGTACTATTAAACGGGTCCCATGGACTCATATGTACCCAAACAATTAAACAAACCTATTCATCATACTTGAACTCAATTAATGTTCTATTTGTCAATTGCATATATAGTTACACTTTTTGGGTGGAAATATACAATAATTGAGTAACCAATTCCTTCATTTGGTATCATCATCTACATGATGCTCATGGTCTTCAAATACTATATTGGGTATCATAATCGTAAAATTGGGGTCATCACACTTTTCATCTTTGATATTTTTGTGTGTATTACAACAAATGTCATCTCATAAATTTATGTGGAAATAAATGCAAAATTATCAATAATAACAATTGAAGAACACCATTTTGCATAAATGGTCAATGTAATCGTAAGTATCTTGACTTTGATAAAAATTATATTATAAAATTCAAAATATTTGTACTAATTATTTTGTTCATATATGAAAGGTTCAGAATCAAATTTAAAAATATTTAGGATCAAACTATCAAAATAAGAGAACAAACATTAATTAAAAGTAAGACACTATTGTATTTCACTTATTATTTATTCATTCCATGATTCTTAGTAAATCATTAAATAAATAATTTTTTCTTCAACCTAGTATCCACCTCACTTTGATACATCATATGAGGATGAGTTTATTTTACGTCAATGTTGTATGGGAAAACATACGCTTACACCACCAGTAAATTATTGTCAAATAAGTATATTTTAGTTACAAAATAAATATGTACTTCCATAAGTTCAAAAAAATATGTCTACATATAACGAAAAATTAGCAGTTCAAATTCTTATGTTTCTTAATATTAAGAGTTGGGTGTTTTTATATTATGATTCCAAGTTCAAAATATATTATGTGGCACATGCATATGAACATGTGCATTCACTACTATATATATCTGTAAGAGTGAGTGACAAGCCTATGTATCTGCTAATTTTGCTACATGTATGTATGATTATGCTCTGATTGATTTTTTCCAATAGTCTGTGTCTAAAAATCTTAAATGAATCTATTATAAATATAAATACCACCCAATTACTTGATCTTATTCATGATTATGATGTTTTCAGTTGTGAAACACATAAACTGCACCACTACACAATAAACTAAGTAGGTCAAAATTTGTCCAAACCTATAAATCACAATCTGTATGATCTGTATTTGGTGAATTGATTTTGGATATGAAAGTTGGCATTTGAAAAACATAATAGCTCTAAGTGTTAGTTTTGAAAACCCAATATGTTATGGGTTGGAACATTTGGAGAATCCTGGTTCTTATATCAATTAAAAAGTGATTTTAAGGTTGATCTCTGAATTAAAATCTATATTTTCCATTAGTATACCAGCTAGTCCTAGTGCATGTGTGCCTACCTTGAGTCTGGCACAAGATCATCATTCCAGTCCAACGGTGTGCTCATTTTCTTATTATTTTTTTGGTTTGAAAGTAACAACACATACATGTTGTGCCCTACTCTTTTGAGACAACAAATAGATTTAGCATGTTGTATTATTTGTGATTCATATGCCTATGTTAGTTTTGGTAATGTCACGCAACATGTAGGAGGAAGTCAAAAATGAGATCCAAAGAGGGAGGAGAAGTGGCGGTCGGGGGGTTTATGTTGGGCTTGTAGTTTATCATCCCATAGAAGAGGAGGCCCATTAGGTCTCTTTGTTATTGCTTCTGTGCCTTGCCACGTGATTATAAATCTGAACAGTGGCTACAACTGTAAAAGATAGCCAAGGCAACAATGCAACTGCCAACCAAGGACAACAATAAAACAAAAGAAAAATGCAGTTGCTGCTATTTGTGGTGGGGAGAAAAGCAAAGGAAAGGAGGAGAGGAAAAGAAAAGGAAACAAGAAAAGGAAGCAAGGCAGTGCCAAGGCTTTTGGGTTTGTTTTCTTTGGTCCATCTACTACTGTGCACTTTGTGAAAGAGTACATCTTCTTAGCAAATTCTGGAGTGGTAAAATTGAAGAGATATGCCCTATGTTGTGGTATCTTCTTATTTATCCTTCTTGGTATATTATCTCAGATTTGGGTTAAAAGTCACGAGGAAAAATTGTATATTTTCTTTTGGTAGTGGATTTAGTTGTGGTTGGTTCAGTAGTTTTTCTCTCACTCATCATGCGGGTTTTCTACATAAAAATATGATTTTTTTTCTTCTATCTACTTGTAGTTCTTTTTACACGCTCGTCGGTAACCTTTCACATATATTTCTTTTTTGTTGCGTCGTAGTTGCATAGCATACATGCACATATGCCCCATCAAACAAGCCTATCAAGTGGTATTGAGCCCATGTTGGTAAGATATAGATCCAGATGGGGAAGAATGATGATATAATAATGGTAAAATTGACGAGTACAAATTGGCAGATCTGGAAACTCAAGATAGAAGATATTCTTCGTTCCAAGGATTTGTATGACTCGATAGAGGGATAAAAGTTAGGGAATTTATCTGATGCTGATTTGAAGAAACTAAATAGGAAGATATTTAGAATAGTGAAAAAGTGACTCGATATGTTTGTGTTCCATCACGTCTCAGAGGAGACCGATGTCAAAGATCTGTAGGAAAAGCTCAAGAAATTATATGAGCGGAGCACTAGCAACATATAAAACTTTCTTGATTAGGAAGTTGGTGAACCTAAAGTACCAATATGGTACAAGCATTTTTTAGCACATGAATGAATTTCAAAGCCTTGTAAATCAATTGGGGGTCCATGAAGGTAGTTCTTGTTGATGAATTCCAAGCACTACTTTTGAGATCATTACCAGAAAGTTGGAAGACGCTCGTTGTGACAATCAACAATTCTATGCAGGAAGGAAAGTTGACGCTTGACTAGGTGAATGAAGAGACTCGACGATGATCCTCAGGTGATAGCGAGTCAGAGGTGCACTTCACATAGAGTAGGGGCACTGATAGAATGAGATATCATGATAGATCTCAGATCCATGGTGAGTCCCATGACCACAGGAAGTCCCATGGTAGGTCCAAGTCAAAGAGTAGAGGGTGCTTTCATTGTGGGATACTAGGTCATTTTAAGAAGGATTGTAAGGTTTGCAAAAGAAAACATGGGTTTGAATCCAAAGACAATAAGGATGATCATAGGAATACTACAACAGCAATTTCAGATGTTAGGGATGATGCCGACGATGTTGTCTTGACAGTCCAGGAGAAGTGTTTGCATGTTGAGGATGATGATTCTGACTGGGGGGTGGATATTGCAGCTTCTTATCATGCTTTACCTAGTAAGGAGTTCTTCACTTCATACATGAAGGGAGACTTTGGGAGTGTGAATATGGTAAGTTCCAACTTCTCTAGAATTTTTGGGATTGGAGACATTTGTGCTCAGACAAATATCAGTTGCGCGCTCACACTCAAGGATGTTCCTCATATTCTAGAGTCATGGTTGAGTTTGATATCTAATTCTTTCTTTGATAGAGAAGGTTGCCATCTACACTTTGGTGGTGGTAAATTTAAAATCACAAAGGGGGACTTAGTCATTGTACGAGGTAAATTGTTTTGCACATTGTACAAGACCAAGCTAAAGTGCTCAAAGGCAATGATATACATACAGTTAAGGATCTCCAGGCAGATATATGGCATAGGCAGCTAGGACACATGATTGAGAAAGTCTTGCAACTGGTATCAAAGTAGGGGTTGATTTCTTTTGGCAAGGACACCAGTCTCAACTCATGTGATTCATGTTAGACTGGAAAGCATCAACGAGTTTCTTTCAAGACAAGATTAAAGGTGAAGCCAGATGTTCTACAATCGATTCATTCAGATGTCCATAGTTCGTTTGAGGTGGCTTCACTGGGTGGAAATAGGTATCTTGTAATATTCATTGATGATGCATCTAGGAAGGTGTGGGTCTACACACTGAATACCAATGATCATGTCTTTTAATGTTTTTAGAAATTTCATGCCACGGTGGAGCAGTAGACAGAGAATAAGTTGAAGTGTCTTCACACGGACAATGAAGGAGAGTACCCCTACATGGAGTTCTAGTATTACTATGAACAACATGGAATATGGAATGAAACAACAAAGCCTGGCACACCACACCACAATGGTACAACTGATAGGATGAGCGGTACCATAGTGGAAAAAGTCAAATGCACGTTGAAGACTAAATAGTTTCCAAAAACATTCAGGTGTGAGATAGTGAGTAGTGTCTGCTATCCGATTAATTGATTTCTATGAGTTCCTTTGGGGTTTGATATATCTGAGAAGGTATGGACAAGCAAAGATGCATCCTATTCTCATTTTTGAGTATTTGTGTGCAAGGCATATGCACATATTCCAAAGGAAAAGAGGCAAAAATTGGATGATGAAGCGGTGTCATGTATCTTTCTTGACTATGAATATCAACAATTTGGCTACATGTTATGGGAGCTTGTGAAAAAAGACCATGAGAAGACACAAAGATGTGTGTCTCCTTACTATCTGAGGATGCCGTCGGAATGACAGGTCTATGTGTGAACTAATCTGCTACATGTGTGTCTCCTTACTATCTGACTTTTATCAGCAGTTTGTGTTTGCTAAACTTAATCAATCTAGTTAAAGTATAAATTCTAACCGACTACTTGTATAAAGAAAGAACAAAGGGGAGTCAAAATCTAATAAAAGGCACTAAGGACGCAACACGAACTTTTGACCTTCAGTTCATTGCAAAGAAGCAACAAGAACTGTATCGTATCAAAACACTGTTGTTAGAGATAACATTGTCGGCGACGTGTAGCCTCTTCCCCCTTCCCCCCTATTAAAACCACGTCGCTCTCAAGGTTCACGGGACCCCAGCTGACCGCATCTGCAAGTGACTGTCGTCGCTCCCAGAAAAAGGCCAATCGGGCCGAATCCTTAGCAAGCAAGTATCGCGACAAATTTCAGATCAGCATCCATCAACAAGCAAAGCGGTGCGTACACGTAGCGCAACAATCAGATGAAACGAACCTTTAATTTTTCTTATCTGATGAAAAAAGAACTTGCGATAGTCGTAGGGACAAACTGAGACATGAGGAAAAGAACCACCCGCCCAATCAACCCCACATGCACCGCTGATTATCCGCCCCGACAGACGTGCCGTTTGTGTAGCGGGATGGTTTTACGTGGATTTTTTCTCTTGCTTTCTACTTCTCTTATGTAGTGACAACGACAACGGATGTGTTAATAGAGTGCTAGCTAGCTAATTACTGCCGGCAAACCGCCGTCGACGTTGACCATTACGAGCAACATATATTGCAATTATTAGTCGCGAAGTATGGATTAACAGATACAGTTCCAATATAGTTAACAAGCTCACGACAACCAGAAACGTGCACACAAAGGAAACAATAAAAATAAGCATAATAAGTGAAAGTAATTAGCTAATCACATCACTTTATTTAGACTTGCATCTGATAAACCAGCAGCCAGCTACATGTGTGTGCGTTGTTGGTCATACTATTCCCTCAAAATAATCTGATACGAACTCAGTACCATATACGCCTTGTTTGTTGTCATCTAAGCCCCAATCACCAAGAAATGGACACCGGAGAAGCCCAACCACATCCTTTTCGTTGATGCCAAGAGGCTGTTTATTCACCATGCCCTTCGTATGTCAGTTCAACAGAAACGACATCTCTTACATCGTGACCTGGTGGTCCTAGCTCTTCATGGTACATTCACAACCCCCACCCCCCCCCCCCCCAAAAAAAAAAAGTATCGTGTTTGATTGCCCGATTTCCATTAAGGTCCGCTAGCTATTGGAACTCCTACTAGAGCATATGTCCACTCATAAATCACCTTGTGGTTAGTTAGCCTCTTTATACAAAATGACCTATATTTTGGGTGGTATCACATATTCGCCTCTAAAGAATTTATAGGCAGTGAAGCTATATGTTTCCAAAATTAAAGGCCACCCACAATGTATCTATGCTTCCAAACCATCCTTGATTGTTGCCAATTCCACAGAGAACACTGTAGTGTCAGTTTTGATTTATGGCCTCCGCATATCAACTCCCCCAGTTGATTCCTTATGGTGAATATTGTCACTGCATTATTACTTCTCTTTATTACGAGATTATCCACATTTCATTTCATATGATGAGGCAGATGTTTCCTCCATAGTGTTTTGTCCGTCGACTTGCACTTCTCATTGTTCTTTGTATCCTTGAAATCTCTCCGAACAACCTAGAACTGCTATTCAACATTAGTATTGCATGCTGAAAACGTGGTTGTTTCTCATATGTCATGCTGAAATGGAAAATGACATGGGCCAATCATTGTAGCTCATACATTTCTAAAGGTTAATTGAGAACCAAAATCATAGGTTGTTGGATAAGAAAGGTTGAATCCCACAGGAGTCTCTAATTCCATTTCAAGTTTATTTTTCTAATCTACAATCTCTTAAGGCATGTAACAGTGACTCTTCCCGAGGTCCACGCTAAGGATAATATTCATCCATAGTAAATCCCCTCTGTCATTCCTCATCAAAGATTAGTTGAGTTTTAACAATAGGAATGTTTTAGTTCTTTGAGGGACTTGTAGATTCCAAATCTAAGTCCAGTAACCCTAGACATGAACTCGATGTTATTGCTTCATGAGTCTAGCATATGTAGCATTCATTGAAAAGAGGCCTTTTTTGATCATCTATGTACATCCATTCAACATTTCCAATAGATGGGTCAACTGGACACATATTTAGCAAGTTGGCCTGAGCTCAACTATGGAACTATGACATATGAACTAAACACTCACTTGGCCATCAAGATCGATCATAAATCCTATCTTGAGATCTCATAATATTTGTGAGAACCTGTTACACTAAACGATATTGCTCAAAATATAAAACACAATCAATCTCCTATGAGTAAATTAAAACTGATTTCAACGTAAACACCTACTCAGAAACATTTGCATAAGAGCTCAACATCTTTCTTTTCTCCATACTATGACAAGAATTTGATATGAATTGTTCTATCACCTTAGCCAAAACATTTATACACAGTATAAAAATATTTGTATATGCTACACAAACAAGCATTGACATGCTAACAAAATTCCAATTCGTTTGAAACACCATATACAAACTTTTCCTGCCCGGACCTGAGAGTACATGGGCGACTCTAGGACACATTAAACATCTAATCAACTTTCTCAAAGATTCATTACCATAGTTCCTCTTTGTTGCCACATGTTTGTTTTCATCACTTCCGATTACCTAAACAAAATATGGCTAACCACAAGGGTGAGACCCATGTCCCAACAAGAGATATAACCTCCATCAACATTTATTGATTACAACATTTTTAAGTAATTAAACAGTTAAGCAATTTAATCAGATTTAACAAATAAGATCAGCAATACTGATGATTAACAAAATACATAAAGGAGCAGATAATAACTATCATTATTAGCCAGACTATCATCCTTTATCTTGTTGACAATATAAGCAGTTCAATAGTATATGCATATCTAGCATCATGAGCAAGTCTAGTAACATAGCATAGCTAACAACATGATCATGTCTAATTGGTTGAACATATCAACATCATAAGAAGAGCTAACAACATAAGCACAACTATCTGGATAAGCATGATCAACACTATATGCATCTCTAGTTACAAAGGCATGGCTAGCATGCTAAACATAACTAACAACATGAGATAGCTAGCATCATGATTATAGTCAGCAGTAGTAATATAGTTATCAACACAAGCATATCTAGTGTATGTACGCATCTAAAATATTAAGCATATCCACAACCTAAGTATATCTATTATCTCTTAATTGTACTAAGCATCATCTTTATGTAAAGATAACAAACAAGGGTTATCATGCAATGTGAAACGTCATGTATAACCCTAAACAAATATGCTACATAGTTGTATTACATCTTTTATTATGCCCTGAGGAATTTGAGGATACCACTCAAGTTCCAACTAACCACCTCTTGGTCACAATCAGTACCATACAAGATCTAGGAAGAACTAGACTCTTAAGATCTTCTCCGCCCCGGTCAGTATGAGTCCGCCACAATGACACATAAGGTCAATCTGCTATAGCCTAGTCTGTCCTTGGTATAGGTCACAACACTCGTGAAAAGAGGTGGGTACGCATACCCTACCATCTGAGGTACAACCGTAGTTGCCCTTTAATATCATCACATATATAATCACAGAGACACAACCGTAGCCATTCTCAAACTGAGGGCTAGGTATGACCACAGTCATCCTCCCTAAATACTTGAATTTAGGATGACAAGCACCCCACATACTCATCAGTATGCGCTCCAAGTTTCCCATAGGAATACTCATTTCACCATCTGGCAAGTTCTGACACTCAGATGGATCTATGGTACATGGCACTACATGATTAGAGTTCTACTTGATTAGTTATGTCAATTGGGTGAATTAAGGCTGCATCAAATAAGTGGACATACAAACCTTAATTCACTTCTAGCAAGCATATAAATATCACAACTTTTAAAAGATTTAAAATGTGTGGATCATAATTTATCATCTCATCATCATATGGTGCTACTCACTTGCCATTCCTGAGACCACACTAGTCATCATCCTATCACAAGATATAAATCCTTTTTAAAATATCACAGGGTATCCACCCTTATCAACACAAGAGGATTACACCTCATTCAGGGCTCAACCATGCCCAAAGGTCATTGAGACCATCTTACTATTCCCTGCAAGATCCTCATTATCTTTGTATCCCTTATAAAAAGACTCAAAAACATCACTTACATATAATACATTAGACCATCACAATATTACATTAATGAGATAGGAGATATTCATAAATAATCATAGCAGGGTTATATTATCATTAAGAACATTCCTTTATTACATCAACATGCAAGGAATCTAGATATGATTAACACTCATCATATTCATAATGCACATATTTTGCATAAGAAAGTACCAACCATGTGGCTATGATAACCACCAACTAACACATTAAGGTTATGATCATGTTAAGGAGGTTATTCCACCATCATTCCATCATATAAAAATGTTAAACATGAATACTCATCTTTATCTATTTGCATTAGAGTTAGGTTCAACATGATAAATTATATCAATGTTACTAATCAACACTTATACCCAAACCCTAACTCACGACATCCCCATTGGATAATGGATGCATAAGGTGAACAATCACCATCACATTCCATACTATTCTCAAGTATGAACCCACATATAAATTGAGGTGTAACTATAAGATTATAGCATACTAGGGTTTCAAAACAAAAAGAGAGTACTACATGATTGTATTAGTCATTCAAGGACTATTCATACCCAATTACCATCATTTAGTTATATTAAAGCTAGGTATAACAAGCTATACCTCATTAGGGTTACATATCAACACAATATGGTTATCATCCCTTCTATTCATATGAGTGAATAGGTAAGACTACCTTATTAAGGGTAGCCCTCTATTTGTTCCATCATCATTCAACCCATATCACCATACCACAATGTCACTCAGAGCCATTGGATGTTTAAAAGATAAGACCATTGGTTGTTTACATAAGTAAACACCTTGGATAAACCACCAATGAAGTCCTTGATTTGTGCTCTAGAAAGAGTCACCATATAACCCTAGACATCTCTTTATTAACAACACAAAAAGTTCCATTGAGAGTAGGGTAAAACCCACAATCGACTGTTCATTTAAAACAAGCCATCCACTGTCAGCAAGTAAGCTCCTTAAGTTGATCATATAAAGGAAACCATATAAATCACATTATTAGGACCAACATATTACATTGGCCATTATTCCACTTTATTGGAGATAAACATTAGATCTTGACCATTAGGTCAAGTTCATATGTTAAAACCATCAATTACAGTATAGGCCTGACCACTGCATCAAGTGACCCAAGAAACCATTGGTCTAAGGATTAATTGATGCTAAAACTATATGATTTACTCACCATAGGTTTTGGAGACCTGATCCACCATCATTAGTGACCATTAAGTCACCATAGGTTGTCATATGAACACTATATTCATTAATCGGCATCACATATTAAGCTAATGTCATCATTGACATCAGTAGGGTACTTAATGATTGATCATTAAACTTCTAATTGATCCAAAACCTGACCTAAGGGGGTGACCATAGTTTGTCACCATAATGTGAAACCTTTGATCCTGACCATCAGTTGTCATGAAAACAACACCATAGGGTTGTTGCAATGGTACCATCATCGAGTCATGGGTTTATAGAAGAAATCAACTTAAAACCCTAAAATTGTTCATTGGTTGATAGGTTCTTAGAACCATAGATTGTCAAACCAACCTGATACAATCATATTATACCTTAGGAATAACGTATAAATGATCAAAAATTTATCTAAAACTGAAATCAGAATAGGGAACATTATAAAAATCGAAACCCAAGTCAAGCATAGCTTTTTAGTGCATGGATCATCATTTAAAAGCAAGAACATGAGCTGGAAAGCTTATGGTAAGCAATAAACATGGATCAAGTTATAAAACTTGCCTCTAATGAGAAGATGAAATCCCAAAAAGAAGAAAACTTGAGCAGGTAGGGTACAAAATCCAAGAATAAGTTGTGAACTCGTCCATCTAGCACCTTTCTTCATCAAATGAGCAAACCCTAAGCATAAGGAATAAAAAACATAGGGTTTTAGTACTTTAGAGCAATTTCTACCATGCAACAACAAGGTTTTAACCTGGAGGAAGGTCTAAGGAAGGAGAAGAGAAATAGAAACAGAGAATAAAGGTAGAAAACAACTTGCCTTTGTCAAAATCCCAAGAAGATGACCTTTAAATATAGCCCATGGATAAGGATGGAAGCAAGCATGAGGTGTAAAAGTAGTTTCCCCATGTATCTGTGGCCTTAAAATATTAAGAATATACAAGCACACACACAAGAAGCTCCCCCACCATCCATATAGACCTGCTTAAATTTCCTTTGTCAAATTTACAAGCTAATCAAATAAATCATTTTTGATAGCTACTAAAGGTAGCTCATCCGTGAAGGGGTAACCCTAAAATACCCTTGGAGAAAACATCTTCAAACCAAGGTTTAAATAGATTCCCAATGGCTAAAAAAACTCAAGAATGATGATAGAATATCCAAGGAACGTAATGCAAGTGATAAATTACAAAGAAAACCTCTCAATTGGGTAAATTGTAGAAAAGTCCAATATGTGCATAAAATTGCATAACTTGCTCAAATAGTATCCAAATGGGACCAAATTTGAAACTTGAGCTTGTATTATGATTTCAAAGAATATCAAAAGGTTATATTAGGCTTATAAGAATTAAATTATGATAATTAAGCTTATTAAACTCATTAAGCAAGTTTAGGAGCTTGACAACTATAAACCCCTAATAGGGATTTTGCCCCTGAAATCCAAGGTAAACAAAGACGGGTACTTCCTTTGAACCTCATCATATTACCTTCACATGGTTACTTGTATATCATGGTGATGTCACATCATTCATACATATCTCATCTTGGGTTAGCACAAAACCCCCCACATAAGAAGACATTTGCAAATATTGAACATAGAAACTTGTTGTGCCATCTGTACAAATCTAATACTAACTTTCAAATTTAAATTCTAGCTATCATCCTGAAATTATATCTATTGTATCAAAACATTATGCAAAATTCATACTTGATAGCATTTTACCAATCATGGCATGTGTCTCATACCATTCATTGAAGCATAAAAAAGGCGATGTATCAATCCTTTTTTTTCTAGATACTCTGACACTAGAACACTTTTTAGTTCTTTTTCAGCATCAAATGAAATTCTGATGTTGGCACCTATCATTCCATTCAAGGAAACATCATTCCTAGTCAACCTTGTTAGGGGTGAAACAACAACACTATCTTCACCTTACTAGGATTTACACAACCTACTTAGAAGACATATCATGATCCCATAAAGACATTTAATCAACCCCATCTCACTCTTGTTCAACTTGTCTCATAACTATTGCTGCTTCTGCAACCCTAAGGTTTTTGAAGAAATATTGATCATATTTTACCATATTTGAAATACTTTGACATGTCATCATTCAAAGCTTGATATAACTTGTATGACATGACTGGAACACTCTATTCCTCCTATTCATAAATTCTATTTGTACATTGGTTAGTTTAAAGGACATAACTCTAAACTCATCATGGTCATGTGAATTATGTCATCCAATTTAACTTGTATGCATTGATATTTGATCATAGGTTTTGTCTTAAAGGAACATGATATCACATATCTATTGACAAACCATCTATCCTTGATAATGGTCTTGCCTAGCTATCATTGAACCATCCATAACATTATAGAATCACTTTTGTTTTTTCTTCTTCTTCCAAACAGCATCTAGAGGGTCATCATCAACTCTCTCTCTCTCTCTTTCTAGGGGAGGAATACTTGGAATGTTTATTTAATAAACATCTCCAACCTTCACATATTTCTCATACTATTGATACATCTTGGATACTAGGATTCATTACCTTGGTATCCACCTCACGTTCTATAAGGAACTCACATCATTATCTCATCCACTTTTACCAACTTAACAAATATAAAGACATATAAGAGGAATCTTCCTAATTATTGGAAGGCTCAAAAGCAAAATCATCACAAACTTTATGATCTTGGAACCATAGTCCAAGCAACCTTATGCTATAATAATCTATCTACCCTCATGTTTAAAACGATTCCACACACACCAATTGACAATGATCCACTTGAAAGTTGTACCCTAGAAAGGAAAGACACAAATGGAAACACACTTCCCACATCATAGCAACATTGTTCAAGGGTCACTAGCAAAAAGGTAACCAATTCTATTTTCATTATGAAAGTTATAGCTTCTTATGTATCATTTTACCCTTTTCATTTTAGGTTCTTTGCCATTAGCATAGGAATCATCATGATTAACATATATCATTACTCCTTTCTTGATGACCATTTATCACACTTGGGTATGTTCTCTTTTTTTATTATGTTTATAACCACTTATCAATAGGTTAATCATCATATTCCACATTTTCTTCATTAAACATGGATCATCTGCCTTAATTTCTTTCAAATGCCATACTTATTTTACATTAACACTTTCTTACACACATAGGTTGGTCTGAGATTAACTTAGGTTCCACCTTATTCCTTTGTCATTGTTCTCATTTATCTTCTCATTTTATACTTATCATTGGAGTTCTCTCCATCTTATGTGGATTTCATACCTTGATTCACTTTATAAGCATAAACTTATCTGTCTTTTACTTTATTATCTTCTTGAATTACATCTTCAAGAACTCCTCTTTTTCTTATTTGTATTTAGATTTAGATTTCATGATGTTGTGTCTTTCTCTTTAGCTACCAAACATTCAAGTTTTGATAGATTACGATTCAATTCTCATCTTCTTTAAGGCATGATTGGGATATTCACACCATGATTTCTTATTCATTATGCTCTTTAGATTGTCTCAAAATGACTACTTGATCAGAGTAATCAGAAATATAACAATCTAAGAGTTCCATACTTACCCTTTCTTAATAATTGAATACCTGGCCAGAGCACCCAAATACTGAGATTAGGTAGTATGCACCATATATTTATGTCATATTCCTAATTTTGACATCATACTAGTCCTAAGTCCTAGTGTCCTGTAGACTTAATGAACCTAAAGCTCTGATACCAATGTGTGAGGACCCATAACACTAAATGAGATTACTCAAAGCATAAAACATAATCAATCACCTATGGGTAAATTAAAACTGATTTCAACGTCAACACCTGCTCAGAAACATTTGCATTAGAGCCCAACAACTTTATTTTCTCCATACTATGACAATAATTTGATATGAATTGTTCTATCACCTTAGCCACAACATATATCCACATGATAACAATATTTGTATATGCTACACAAACAAGCATTAACATGCTAACAAAATTCTAATTCATTTGAAATACCATATACAAACTTTTCCTGCCCGGACCTGAGAGTACAGGGATGACTCTAGGACACACTAGACATCTAATAAACTTTCTCAAAGATTCATTACTATAGCTTATCTTTTCTTCCACATGTTTATTTTTGTCACTTTCGATTACCTAAAAAAAATTTGGCGAACCATAAGGGTGAGACCCATGTCCCAACAAGAGATATAACCTCCAACAACATTTATTGATTATAACATTTTAAAGTAATTAAATAGTTAAGCAATTTAATCATATTTAACAAATAAGATCAGCAATACTAATGAATAACAAAATACATAAAGGAGCATATAATAACTATCATCATTAGCCAGACTATCATCCTTTATCTTGTTGACAATATAAGCAGTTTAGTAGCATATGCATATCTAGCATCATGAGCAAGTCTAGTAACATAGCATAGCTAATAAAATGAGCATGAATAATTGGTTGAACATATCGACATCATAAGAAGAGATAATAACATAAGCACAACTATCTGGATAAGCATGATCAACTGTATATGCATCTCTAGTTACAAAGGCATGGCTAGCATGCTAAAAATAACTAACAACATGAGATAGCTAGCATCATGATTATAATCAACAGTAGTAGTATAGTTAACAACACAAGCATAGCTACTGTATGTATGCATCTACTATCTTAATCATATCCATAACCTAAGTATATCTACTATCTCTTAATTGCACTAAGCATCATCTTTATGTAAAAATAACAAACAAGGGTTATCATCCAATGTGAAACATCATGTATAACCCTAAACAAATATGCTACATGGCTGTATGACATCTTTTATTTTTCCCTGAGGAATTTGAGGATACCACTCAAGTTCCATCTGACCACCACTTGGTCACAATTAGTTCCATACAAGATCTAGGAAGAGCTAGACTCCTAAGATCTTCTCTTCCATCAGTCAGTACGGTTCCGCCACAACGACACATAAGGTCAAACTGCTATAGCCTAGTCTATCCTTGGTACAGGTCACGACACAAGTGAAAAGAGATGGGTACACATACCCTACCATCCGAGGTACAATCGTAGTTGTCCTTCAATAACATCACATATATAATAAGCGAGACACGACCGCAACCGTTCTCAAATTGAGGGCTAGGTATGACCACAATCATCCTCCCTAAAAACTTGAATTCAGGATGACAAGCACCCCACATACTCATCAGTATGCACTCTGAGTTTCCCTTAGGAATACTCGTTTCACCATCTGGAAAGTTCTGACACTCAGATGGATCTATGGCATAGGGCACTACATGATTAGTGTTCCACTTCATTAGTTATGCCAATTGGGTGAATTAAGGTTGCATCAAACAAATATACATACAAACCTTAATTCACTTCTAGCAAGAATATAAATATCACAACTTTTAAAAGATACAAAATGTGTCAAACATAATTTATCATCTCATCATCACATGGTACTATTCACTTGCCATTCATGAGACCACACTAGTCATCATACTATCAAAAGATATAAATCCTTTTCACAATATCACATGGTATAAACCCTTATCAACACAAGTGGATTACACCTCATTCAAGGCTCAACCATGCCCAAAGGTCATTAAGAGCATCTTACTATTCCCTGCATAATCCTCATTATCTTTGCATGCCTTATAACAAGGCTCAACAACATCACTTACATATAATACACCAGACCATTACAATATTGCATTAATGAGCTAGGAGATATTCATAAATAATCATAGCAAGGTTATATTAAAATTAAAAACATTCATTTATTACATCAACATGCAAAGAATCTAGATATGATTAACACTCATCATATTCATAATGCACATGTTTAGCATAAGAAAGTATCAACCATGTCGATATGATAACCACAAATTAACACATTAAGGTTATGATCATGTTAAGGAGGTTATTCCACCATCATTTGATCATATAAGAATGTTAAACATGAATACTCATCTTTATGTATTTGCATTAGAGTTTGTTTCAACATGATAAATTATATCAATGTTACTAATCAACACTTATACCCAAACCCTAACTCACGACATCCCCATTGGATCATGGATGCATAAGGTGAAGCATCACCATCACATTCCATACTATTCTCAAGTATGAACCCACACATAAATCAAGGTGTAATAATCAGGTTATATCATACTAGTATTTCAACAACAATAACAGAGTACTCCATGATTGTATTAGTCATTCAAGGACTATTCATACCCAATTACCATCATTTAGTTAGATTAAAGCTAGGTATAACAAGCTATACCTCATTAGGGTTACATATCAACACAATATGGTTAGCATCCCTTCTATTCATATGAGTTATTAGGTAAGACTACCTTATTAAGGATAACCCTCCATTTGTTCCATCATCATTCAACCCATATCACCATACCACAATGTCACCCAGAACCATTGGATATTTAAAAGGTAAGACCATTGGTTGTTTACATAAGTAAACACCTTGGATAAACCAACAATGAAGTCTTGGATTGGTGCTCTAGAAAAAGTCACCATGTAACCCTAGACATCCCTTAATTAACAACACAAAATGTTCCATTCAGAGTAGGGTAAAACCCATAATCGACTGTTCATTTAAAACAAGCCATCCATTTTCAGCAAGTAAGCTCCTTAAGTTGATCATATAAAGGAAACCATATAAATCACATTATTAGGACCAACATATTACATTATCCATCATTCCACTTTATTGGAGGAATAAACATTAGATCTTGACCATTGGATCAAGTTCATATGTTAAAACCATCAATTATAGTATAGGTTCGACCATTGCATCAAGTGACCCAAGAAACCATGAGTCTAAGACTTAATTGATGCTACAACTATATGATTAACTCACCATAGGTTTTGGAGATCTGATCCACCATCATTAGTGACCATTAGGTCACCGTAGGTTGTTAGATCAACACTATATTCATTAATTGACATCAAATATTAAGCTAATGTCATCATTGATTCATAACATCAATAAGGTACTTAATGGTTGATCATTAAACTTCTAATTGATCCAAAACCTAACCTAAGGGGGTGACCATAGGTTATCACAATCATCTGAAACATTTGATCCTGACCATCAGTTGTCTTGTAGACAACACCATAGGGTTGTTGCAATGGTACCATCAACGGGTCATGGGTTTATAGAAGAAATCAACTTTATACCTTAAAATTGACCATTGGTTGATAGGTGCTTATAACCATATGTTGTCAAACCAACCTGATATAAGTCATATTATACCTTAGGAATAATGTATAAATGATCACACATTCATCTTGAATTGAAATCAGAATAGGGAAGATTATAAAAATCAAAACCCAAGTCAAGCATAGCTTTTTAGTGTATGGATCATCATTTAAAAGCAAGAACATGAGCTAGCAAGCTTATGGTAAGCAATAAATGTGGAGCGAGTTATAAAACTTGCCTCTAATGAGAAGATGAAATCCCAAATAGAAGAAAACTCAAGAAGGTTGGGTAGAAAATCCAAGAATAAGTTGTGAACTCATCCATCTAGCACCTTTCTTCATCAAATGAGCAAACCCTAAGCATAAGGAGCAAGAAAGGTAGGGTTTTAGTGCTTTAGAGAAATTTCTACCTTGGAACAAAAAAGTTCCGACCTAGAGAAAGGATTAAGGAAGGACAAGAGCAAGAGAAATAGGGAATAAAGGAAGAAAACAACTTTCCTTGGTAGAAATCCCTAGAAGATGACCTTGGAAACCCTAGGTAGGGCTAGATGGAGCTCTGGTAGACCTTCTTCTCCAAAAAGAGGTTGTATTCTACCTTAGAGCACTTGTTTCTGCAGAAAAATAGAGTGGTTTCCTTTCTAAAGATTAGACAAAAGATAAAGCAAGAAAAGTTTCGTACTTGGGCAAGGAAGAGGTAAATATAGCCCATGGATAAGGATGGAAGCAAGCATGAGGTGTAAAAGTAGCTTCCCCATGTGTCTATGGCCTTAAACTATTAAGAATATACAAGAACACACACAATAAGCTTCCCCACCATCCATATATACCTTCGTAGATTTCCTTTGTTGAATTTACAAGCCAATCAAATAATTCATTAGTTGATAGCTACTAAAGGTAGCTCATCCGTGAAGGGGTAAATCCTAAAATACCCTTGGAGAAAACACCTTGAAACCAAGGTTTAAATATGTGCCCCATGGCTCAAAAAGCTCAATAATGATGATAGAATACCCAAGGAATGTAATTCAAGAGATAAATTACAAGGAAAACCTCTCAATTGGGTAAATTACAGAAAAGTCCAAAATGTTCATAAAATTGAATAACTTGCTCAAACAGTGTCCAAATTGGACCAAATTTGAAAATTAAGCTTGTCTTATGATTTAAAAGCATATCACAAGGTTATATTAGTTTTATAAGAATTCAATTATGATAATTAAGCTTATTCAACTCATTAAGCAAGTTTAGGTGCCTTACAATATTTTTAGGGGATACAATCGGCTTGAAGGTAGGTTCAAATAAAATTTGTACTGATTTATTTCTCTAGATAGATATGCTTATTCTGATCAATAATTCTATGCCTACTTTCTCTCTTAGTCATTCCTTCAAATTTTCAATGAATTTCCATATCCTAGATCCCATAGTAGATTGAATGTCCTTACAGTTCTCACATTGGATTGCATACTTCACGCCAATGTATGTTATTATCTATTATATAGTCCCAATAATTCTTCATCAATAGATCCTCATTTTGGAGTAGAGCAATCTGAATATTCAACTTTCTCTCCTTCATATCAGTGATGACATTGTTCCAGACCACAAAACTCATCATGTGTTGGTTGTTTCTACCACTTCATAAAAGAATTCTTACTATCTATTCAATCTAAAAGCACACTTACATGGGAGTTGTTGTATCTAATTTAGGTGGATTGGTGTTGTGTTAAGGGCCAATTCTACCAATGTATCTCATCTACTAAGATATAGAGATATGATTACCCATGAGAAGTATGTTTAGTTTTAACTAATGTATAAGGTAAAGAGACGTGTTGGTTCTAGTTTAGAGGATTGATACACCCACATGTTTTTCAAAGTTCTTTGTATCTCTATACATGTTCTACAAGTGATGCATATTCATAGATATGAGCTCATATTTTTAGAAAATAGGATAGCTAACTTCTCTTTGTCTAAGATATACAAGTGTTGCATCCTTAAAATCTCTTAAATACTTTAGCAAGATCCATGCTTGATCGACCGAGGCTTGCATAAGATGAATCAAATAATCCATGAAGCATATATGAGAAGTCAGGGCCTGTTCTTGTAATTTATAATGGTGCCTACATTCCTTCATGATTAATTTTTAATATTTCTTGACCCAATTTGTATAAGCACAAAGATGTGATAGAATGGAGGATCCCTCTTTTTTAATGTTGAGTATGATTTAAATGGTTTCAACCTCTTCCCAATTTAAGTTATGGATATGTTCATAGTTGTAACAATATTCATACGAGTTTAATTATGTGAATTGGGGTGGATTTGGTAGCCAGACAAATGAATTGTTTCCCTAAATAACATAACATACATCCAAAGGCCATGAATTAACATCATGGGTTTTTTTTTGTTCAAAGTAGATTTGAATGATTCACTTGGCTTAATTTTCTTTTGGTTGAGTATGTTTGTTTATGCTTCTCACTAAGCATACAACTTCTTACCATCGCAAGAATTATATATATGTGATAATGTGAGTGATTGTTATATCAACTCGAGGTATAAAATTCATATCATAGAGATTGAGTTGGATACCATATAATGAGATGAAGATGCAATTCACAAGAAAGATATATGTGACACTTGTAAAAATTATATTAATGATTATAAGGAAAAAAGTGCACGAGATGCAGTGAATGATATATATTATTATTTTTTAGTCCTTTTTTTCACTAAATATGATGGTGATCATGACATGCCTAGTTTCAAACTTTTATGAAGAGCAATAAAAGACCACCAAGTTATTATAAATAACTATACATCTACTTGAAGCTTGATAATTTGACATGAACTTCAGATTTTTATGTCTTATTACAGTGGAAAATGAATAGGGGCTTACCCTATTGTAAAAGCAATAGATAAGGATTTTATAGAAATTCCAATATCAAATGTGGATTCAAATTTCATCCTTTAGCATATTATGTAGGGTGATCAATCCTCACCATTGTAGACTCCAACATAGTACAATAAATGTTGATGTGTCCTCCATGTCAATTGAGAGATGACACAAAATGGGGTATATTGTTATCATATTTATCTTCACTCATGTTTAGTATATTCCATTTTAAGAGTATACAAATGTATTACATAGATGAAAAAACTATATGAAAGTCATTCTTTAATCTATAAAAGACGAAGACACTAAAGCAAAGCTAAAAAAATTACTATGTCAGATTTTTTATATAAATATGTTAGTAGTGTTAGATTTTTTTATTTATGTTGTCACTTTTTGGTTGTTTCATTTGTGTTAGACTTGGAAAAGGATGGTTGAATTATATTTTTCCCCTTTTTAATTATTTTTAGTACCTTACAGTGAGACATTTCCAAACCCCTAAGGATGTTCAATTTTATCTATTTTTTCTCAAATAAAATAAGGAAAAAAAGAAACCAAAGTGGCGCATGTGCCTTTTGTATAGGTTAAGATCCTTCTCATATGTTTTAGGATACTAAAACTTTGCTAATGATGATGATTTTATGTGATCAAATGCATTAATGGATTGAGTAAAGTCCTACAAAAACTTAAATATGAAAATTTTTGTGAAGGTTGTCTATTATGAGGCATGTGAGGAATTTTTTGTGCTTCTTAAATTGGTACTTTATGAATGTTGTGTAGTTCTTGTTATTATCTTTTTAATAATCACATACCAATTTCTTATAACACTATCTATTCCTCTTAATTTCATAAGTGATAGTTGTAAAATGAGTACACTATAAAGACTAAAATATGAATATATGAGACTGAATGTGATTATGTAGCATAGTTAGGTGATTTTCGTGTGCATTGAGGTCAAGTGGAGTAACTTGAATTAAGGAAAATTATTTTAGTGATTTATCTTATCAAGTTGAAATATATTACATATATTATATACTATAGGTATATATTAAAAGATTATTTTATCAAGTTGAACAAAGAAGTGATTATCTTTCAATGTTTCCTTATCTATTTTTTTCTATTTTATCTTATGTGTGCTTCTTTGATCTTACTATGGAAGTTTTTCCATTAAGTTGATGTTATTCAAGTTCATTCGTTAGATGGATGTATTGTTCTAGTCTATGAAAAATGTAACTAAATACTGTACAAATTGTTACTTTTTTGTTTTAAAATTTTTCTAAAAAACAAATTGTATGGTTTTTTTTTATTGGACTTTTTAGAAAAAGTGACAAATAACTATTATATATCTTTTTTTTATCTAAGCCAAGATACCATTTTATTCATCCCGCTCTCCTCTTGCAGGCATAAACTGATAATTTAGTACATTATCAACTTCAAAATGAAATTTGGTAGAACTCCTACCATTACATAGGGGAAAAGAGATAGGGTGGTGACCCACAAGGTCGAGTGGAGGGTCTGTGTAGGTACGACCATCCTTGATGTTTTTTAGGTGGTGCTTGGCCAATGCGTCGGCCAGAGCATTATGTTCTCTAGGAAGATTCACAATCTGTATGCCAGAGTTCTTGTTGATGACTTCATTAATAGATCGGATCCAGGTGTTGAAATCTAGGAACAGATGAGAAGGCCCCTCAATGGCTCTGATGGCTCTGGCGCTATCTGTTACAAATATTGTAGAGTCTCTCACAATAGCATCTTCAATTCTCAGTGCTAGATCTATGGCTCGAAGCTCAGCTTCAGTGACAGATTCGAATTGGGTATACAAAGCTACCCCTCCAATCCAGATTTTGTTTTTGTCAAGAACAACTGCAAGAATAGTAGCCCATTTGCCCTTAATAGAAGCATCTACATAAACCATATTATGCCCAGTAGGAATGTCTGTATTCTCATTGTCCACCTGATGGTGTTGATACTTGGTTTTAAGTTTCATTTGTCTACCTCTATCAATTTTCCTACAGAGGTTATCAATTTGGACAACTTGTTGTACAATACTAGTGTAGATTTTGTCAAAAAACCATTGTATTTTTCACTTTCTAGATGATCCAACAGGTAGTGGAGAACCGAGTAGTGTCTTAATGCCTGCCTTTCAGATACAACATGAGCCACTGTTGAATGGATGTATTGAAGGGGCTATCTCCAATATTAATGTTGAGCATTAACCATACATCCTGTGCATGAGGACATGACCATAATGCATGTAGTGTATCCTCCTCGGCTGCATCACACCTGGGACAAATGGCACAATCTGTAAAGGTGTGTTGCTTGCGCCTTCCGTTGGCCATGATTGCTTCATGGGCAACAAGCCATATGAAAATTTTAATTTTGCTGGGAACCTACAACTTCCAAATAACCAGCTAGAGTTTATTCACAGGGTACTAGTTATCAGCGTTGATCAGGAATGCATATTGGTTTGGTACTCAGGGATCACAAATCTCTAAAACATGGGACCCAGTGATCAGTCCAAACGAGGATCGTTTCCCCATTATTGACTATTTTGATATAGTTATCTTTGATAAATTCTAGACCCGATTGGATACCTCTCTAGAAAGGAGTAGCTCTGCTACTAGAATTTGCATTGAAATTCTTATACTTGTAGTTCAGCCCCTTGGACCACAACGAATGTTTATTGTTGAGAAGCTTCCAAGAATTTTTCCAAAGAAGGGCTTTGTTCCAAGCCAACAAGGACTTAATACCCAGGCCTCCATTGTTAATGCTGGTACTCACATTGCTCCAAGAAACTAAGGATATAAGTTTATCTTTATTACAACCACCCCAAATGAAATTCCGAATGGTTCTATCTAGCCTCTTGCACGTGAAGGTTGGAATATTGGTCGTTTGCATAACATATGTTGGTAAGGATGCCAGGACTGACTTGGATAGACAAATGAACCCTACGAAGGATAGAGATTTCACAGTCCAACCATTATTTTTTGCTTCCATATTGTTGGTTAGGAAATAATAAGTTTGCCTAGTAACCCTTTTATGTAACAGGGGTACTCCCAAATATTTGCCTAGATCATTGGTTTCCATGATACTGCTAGCTCTGCATATGGCAGATCGTGTAGCTCTGTCAACTGAGGTAGTGAAGAAAATTTTAGATTTATCAACAAAAATTTGTTGTCCTGAGGCTTCCTCAAACCTCTTGAAGCACTGGGTAATGGCTGCGACCTGTTCCAGAGAAGCCTTGGCAAAGATGACTATGTCGTATACAAAGCTTATGTGAGAAATATGTGGGCCTTGTTAATACATTTTGATCAATGTCCATTGTTTGGATACAACATAGTGATTGATGAGTTGGGTTAGGCGTTCCATGCAGAGAACAAAGAGGTACGGTGACAGTGGATCTCCCTGCCGAAGACCTGTAGATGTCTTGAAGGGAGGGAGAGATTCACCATTGAAGCAGATACTCATGCTACGTATAGAAATAGAGTTTAGGATATAGGATTTAATGTTAGGAGGCCAAGCCATTTTTTTGAGAGTGTTCCCAATGAACTTCCAAGACATACGGTCATAAGATTTAGAGAGATCTACTTTTATAACCATATAGGGAGCACTGGATTTGCACCTAAGATTGTGGACAATCTCCTAGATGATGATAATATTATGAGCAATACATATACCTAGAATGAAGCTGGCCTGTACAGGTGATACCCATTGAGACATGAGTTTTTTTACTCTTCCCACGACAACCTTTGATGCCAGTTTAAGACAAACGTTATTCAGAGTGATGGGTCTGAAATCGCTGCAGCTAAACATGTGTTTAACTTTAGGAATAAGGTAAATACTAGCATCCGCTACAACATTTGGGATTTCATTACCATTTAACATGCTTTTGATGAGGAGGAGAACATAACTTCAGATTCGCTTCCAATTCGTTTTGATGAAATGCATATCTACACCGTCTGGACCAGCTACTTTGAAGGGGTTGGATGCTTTGACAATTTTCCATACTTCATTCTCAGTGGCAGATGCTCCTAGTCTTCTAATGTGGCTCAACTGAAGGGGTTTGAAATAGGCAGGAATACTATCCATCGCTACTGCAGTTGGCGGCTGTGCTTCTGTCAGCATGTTTTCAAAATGGTTGGATACAAGCAGTTTGATCTCAGTGTGGTTCGATACCCAACATACTTGGCTATTCTTGAGGCTTATGATATTATTAACTCTTCTCCTGTTGTTGACATAGGTATGGTAAAACCTAGTATTAGTGTCCCCATCCACGAGCTAGTTAATATGACTTTTCTGTTTCCAATATTCTTCTTCCTTCCTAAGGATGTCTTCAAGCTTACCTTCGAGACTAAGGCACTTCCGATCTGCCATTTTAGTGTAAGTTATTTGCAGAGTTCGTTGAAGATGAGTTATTTGAGTGATGAGTTGTTGTTTGATTTTTCCTTGGGAATGCCTGGACCTGGTGTCCCACTTGGTTATGGGACCTTTCTCTTGTTGAAGGGCCATGTGAAACTAGGTATCAGGGTTCTAGTGGAGTTCTAGAATGTTGTGGAATGCAGTGTCAGTACTCCACGATGCTCGGGTTCTGAATCTAACATCCTGAGTTGGGATGTTTGAGCTAAGTAAATCAATGGGGTTGTGATTTGATCCGATCTGAGGCAAGTTCTCACAGATAAAGTTTGGGTAATGTTGTATCCACTCCCTATTGGATAGAGCGTAGTCGAGTCTTTCATGTAGAAGACCTTTATTATAAGTAAAAGCATAGCCAGTACTTCCTATATCGGAAATTCCATCCCGAATAACGGCATTTCTGAATTGTGCAGCCTCCAACACATTGAACCTATTGCTTCCCAGCTTCTCGTCTGGGTTTAACATGTAGTTGAAATCACCCATAGTAATCCAAGGCATACTTATGTTATGACTCAACCTTATTAAATGGTCCCAAAGGATAGGGCGGCCCTCGAGATTGGGTGATGCATAGATGAAAGTACACATGGTAACTCTATTTATGCAGTAGTGAATAAAGTATTTATGGCTTTCAAGGATTTGGACATCGCATTCATCTTCATTCTGCAGAATCCATATTCCTCTAGAGAAACCGTTAGCCTCTACTCTGTGTGAGCTAGAGAAACTAATTTCATTAATAGCAGTTTGTGCCTCCTTGCCTGAGATACGAGGTTCAGATATAGATACAAGCTTTACTTTGTGTTTAGCAATAAGGTGTTTGAGGAAGTGGCTGGCTTTCTTCTTGCCAACACCCCTTATATTCCAAGCTATTGTATTGATCATAAAGAAACAAAGATTTATCTAGGTGGAGGAAACTCCTCCTTCATTGGCCTCAGAACCTTTCCTAGTTCTGCCTCTTGTAACATATGGATGCTCCTTTTGTGGGCTACCTAACCCTAATTGGGTTGTCTTCTCTTTCACTTTCCTGCATGGAAGCACTAGTTTCTTTGCTCTGGTATTGGCATTGCTGTTGTCAGTAGAGGCAACAATATCCCCATTAGCACCAGACCTAGTTATTGCTACAACGTTGTCCTCTGGTCTGCCATCAATGACTTCATTGCCAACTGGTGTAACAACAATGTGTTTAGATGCAGAATTAGGATGGTTTGACATCGTCGGAGGGTCTTGGGCATCTTCAGTGCCTGATGGCGCGTCTGAGCCCTTTTTGGTTGATACATCAACGTCCTCATTTCTTCTTTGTTTCTTCCTCTAGATTTTGGATCCACATGTATCCTCAGGAGTGGCATGAGCTGTATGGGCATTGTCCCTCTCCTCAGCATTGATGATCTTGCCTTCCTCATCCTCTTCTAGCACTTGGAATTTGTTCCCCGAGTCCCTAGTTTGGCTTCTTTTCAAATCCTTATTGCGTTGTGGCCTTTGGGTTATAATGTTTTTACCATAGTAAACTTGCCATTTCTCTTCTTCCAGTATCCATCTAACCCTGGCTTCATCTTTAGTAGGCTTTGCATTAGGGTTTGATGGTTCTTTATCAGCTCCCTCACAGTCGGCCAAATCATGCCCAAGTCTCCCGCACTTGAGGCACATGTTTGGCAGTGATTCATATTCGATCTTATACTCACAACCATTAATGATGATTGTAGGTTGGATAGGCTTTTCTGTTTCAATTTCAACTGCTAATCTAGCAAACATACTTCTAGTTCGATTAGTGGAGTGATCATCTACTCTCACTAAGTGCCCGACTGCTTGACCTATCCTTTGAAATATCTCTGTATTGTAGTAGTGGATAGGGAGACCCATAACATGAATCCATGTTATGATGTGACTCAAAAGACCTTTAGAGGGTTCAAAGTATCCATCCCAAGGCCTGACCTGTAGACAACTACTGAATAAAGACCACAACCCTTTTGTTAGGACATTTTCTTGGTCCATTCTACTATAAAATTGCACCACGTAATGTTGCTCGGTGAGTTCATAGAGTTCAAATCGACCCACTAGTTTCTAGAGAAGTTTTAATCTTTCAACCATGGTGAGGAAGCCAACATGCTTGTCGATAAGCTTGACTATGACTGCATACTTGAAAGGTCTGCCCATAATTTCTTCTGCTTCCGGCGCGACGTAAATCTAAGGAAAACCTCTCTCTTAGACAAGTTTGATATCTTCAGGGTTGAAGATCTCCTCCTGTTCATCATCTATATAGAAAGGGTCCATTGCCGTGCCACCGCCATTACCTGTGATAGCTTGTTTGAAGGATTTCATGTTGGCTGATGGCACATCATTTTGTGGGAAAGGGTTCCCATCATCGTGTGTGCTTTGGTCCACCTCCATCTAGTTGGCGTCCGTCCTCTCAGTAGGGTTTCCCCCCTCATCCCCTTGTATGTGAGGTTAATACCAACCTTATGCAGACTCGCCTGACTCGTCGATTTGGTCAAGTTTGAGACTAGTATGGATCTAGGGCCTTTGTTCCTTGCCCCGCCACCATCATCTTCTAGGGTTGTTCGCAAATCGCCTGTTGCACCACCGCCCCCCACACTCCCCTCATTGTGCGCGATCTATCTATTATATATCTAATATATTCTATTTATATGATTGCATTCAACTAAATTTATTGCAAAAAATGTGATAGTAATCTTTGAAGAAATCTTGAATTGTGAATTAGAAAAATTGGTTTCTCAGATGTCTAAAACAAAAATGAAACTATTGGGAAGAATAGAAGAATGGGACTTATGAGAAATTTTTTCATAATCTAGCAATGACTAGGTTACTTTTTGGAATAATTTGTCCAATTTTCTAACTTGATCTCTTATAGGGCTATGACATGATGTTCTTGTTAAAAATTGAACAATAAGGTGATTTATATAAATCTTTGCAATCCAACATTGACTGGCATGTATTCACTTTTCAACTCAAAGTATGTGCACCGCTTCAACCAAGATGTCTATGAATAAAAAATCTTTATCACCCATCCAATTGTTTCTATACACTGACTTGTTTACATTTACTATTAATTGAAATGATTTTTGAGTTTGGCTCCAGTTCCATTCTTAAGCCCTTAAGCCCAACATGGACACATGATATATTGTGTAATATTAGGTAGTAGTAGGTAATAGAATCCAAAGAGATGGCAGTTAAGTGATAGATGTAAGAGTGAGAGTAGGTAGTCCTACATGTGGTGTAAAGGAAAATGAACTACACTCTAACCATCATAGTTCATTTTCCCCAATTTGTATGTTTTATAGAATATTGTTGCAGTTGTGATTCTCGACATTAGTTGAAGCTACACCATATACCAAATGTGACCAGTTGATAAACACTAAAGTTATCCTAGTTTTCCCTATCCTCAAATTTTCTCACACCCTCATACTTTTGATACTCAATTGTGCTCAACAACCTTCCTCACCTTCGATTCGATAATTATGAGTCACATTATACTCATTTAACACCTTGGAGGAGACTAAATGTCACAAGTACTTTTTGATTAATGTTTGAACCTTTAGTAAACCATGGATATATAATTTCGTTCTTGACCCTCTCTATGAGTCCCATTCTATCCTAATTTTCATTTCATGTTGGGGAGTTTGATCCTGCAATTCTAACACATCTTTTCTTGCCCAATTTGGAGTTTCCAAGAGGGAGATGGACCCATTTGAAAACAAGGGTCATTTTGTAACCTTTTTCTCCAACCAGTGGGCTTTGAGCCTACCACACTTGGTACTAGACAATACATACCCATCCTTTCTTTTCCTTGCCCCTGACTCCTTCTCACATAGGCATAAGATCATACGAACCCGGCTCATCCTGTGTTGCATCGCCTCCACCTCTTTTCGGCCTCTCTCCTCGCCTCCTCCACTTTCAGTTGCTTGACCAACTACGGTTAGCACTGGGATGCCAAGGGGAGAGTATGACCTAGCTGGCCACCACCACTACCTCCCGTACCCATCAAAACCCTAAACCCTTTTCCCCTTACTTCATGTCCTTCTTTATAAACCCTTCCAACCCCTCGTTAGTCGGGTTCTAGCTCCACCATCTACAACAGAAGTTTCGTCTTCCATTGATCCTCACCTACATGCCCTCTAGTTCCTGACCTTGGCACCGCCGAGTTTTCCAGGGCTTCAACACCATCTTGAAGATGATAGGAGGGAGATAGCTTGACCTTGAGTTCCCTATCCCTCTCTATCTTCTCTCGTTCACTTTGTTCTGGCTGGAGAGTCTTCCTCAGGCTCGAGGCCACCGCGACAACAACACCAAAATGCTGCAAAGAGCAACACTACACCAGAATGGCAAGGACGACGACTGAGTAGGGGAGGTTTTGCACCCACCTGCATCCTCCCATGCCCGCTTGCCTATGCTCCATGTTGCATGGTTTTGGAGCAGCGGACGAATCCGTGGGGTTCAGAGAAGCCCCTTGCCTTGGCTCCGACTATGGCAAGGTGGGCATAGGGCAGGGTCACTACTCCACACCGGTAGCATAGAAGATGAGAGGAGGGCCCTCTGATGAGGATTCAAGTGCTTGGATCACCTGACCATAGGCCTACGTATGGGAGGGGTGAAGGGGGTAGTTGGCACCCGCAAATCACTGGTAGACAACACCAAGCATCTTGGAGTGACAAGCAGCGGTTGGAGTCAAGGTAGAAATGCCACCCAACCTGACCAAGCGTTGTGGAGTGGTGAGTGGAGAGTGCAGGTCTTTGGGTTGAGCATCTACAAGATCATAATCGGACGACTGGGTTCATCACATAAAGTTTGGTAATGCCCCCCTTTTTCTCTAAAGTTCCAATACAAAATTTCCAAAATTGATAACTCCTAATTCCTTTGGCCAAATAAGGCACATGATATATGGATTTTGATTCTCTCACTGAGATCTATCTTTTGGCACTAATTTCAGGATCTAGTTCTCCTTGTTATCCTAAAAATCATGTCTTTTATATGTTATTTGAATGTTTAATGATGTATCCTAATAGTGTCTAGTTTTGTTGCTTATTTTGTGACTCTTGATCTTTATAACTATAAATTTTAACTTCTCTTTTGCCTTGAATGATGAAATGGATCCCTTTGACCTACTTATGTTACTCGTTTGACATAAATATGGGTCTTGTATGTCTTTCTTTCTTGCAACTTGTTGAATATGGGTTTGTTCCCTAACCTATCATAATACAATGACTTAACTTCAAAAATCAATAACCTATCTTGAGCTTTGTACTCTACTAGACCTATACCTCATGCTAATACTCTAAATCTACCATGTATGGTCTTGAGTACTTACTTTATGCCCTTATATGTAATGTTGAGTACTTATAGCCTTAAACCTTTACACCTTATGCAAAGTTGATCCCAAATGTTGAAACCTTTATGCTCATCAAATAATCAGTCCTTAAAATGACTTGTAAGATGAATTGCTTTGTATCATACTCACATGCACTAATAACATACATATGACAACTAGTGTGATGTGAATACTCATATTGGATGTTTGAGTCTAATCATGAATGAATGACCCTACAATGACTACCATGTTATATTAGGCCCTTAAATTAGTAGATTCATCACACTTGTAGCACTAATATCAACTTGAGATACAATACACACTTAATGCTCAAATGACATATTGTGTTAAATGGATCTTATATGGCTTACTTTGATCTAGAGTGAACATACCATGATAATAATCCAAATGTCATGCTTCCCTTACTCCTAATCAAACTTTATCTCAATCTTGTATCACTTAAAATGTGGGTGGTTTACCTAGGCCTTAATGTTGATAGTTATGCCATGATTGAATTGATACATGCATGTTTTGGAAATGATGTTTGAACTAAGTGAAACCTAGATCTAGGGAAACATACACATAGCTCGTATGATGCTTATCTATCAAACCCTAGTGAACTAAGACTCCATGTTGTATCTTTTACTTGAGGGGTTCTCTTGGTTTGGATCTCCTCTAGGTATCTTACACAAGAAACATGACTCTTAAGGTACTCTTACTCTATTGACCCTACTATATTATTGGCTTGTTTGTATGTATGCTCGCATGAATGCTTCTCTAGGTAATTACTTGTTTGAGCTACTTGTTCCCTATGATTTGTACATTCATTTTGCTTGAGATATATTGAACAAACCTTGAACATAATTGAACTTGTCCATTATACAAACCTTATGTACCTACCTATATTCTCAGGGTAAGGGCTCAAGGTTGGGCATCTTACTTGTGATGTCAAGATAAGGTAGACAATGTCGATAAAATGGTTGGCTAGTCTTGAGAATCCTTATGGACCCTTCCATTGGGAAGGTGGTCAATATACATAATATATTGGTAAATATAATGAAAATGCGCTTAAAACACACTTTCTATAAAACAATGTCGTTAAGTGTCCTCGCCTTGTTTCTACTTCTTACTTTATATGATATTTCTAGCCAAACAACTTTTATAGTATTCTTAAACTATTTACTTGCCCTTTCATAGCGTACTTAATGCTTTAGCATTAATTGTTTTGTTTATCTAATTTGTAGTTATAAAATGAAGATCCACTGCACTCAAGACTCTAAGATCAGAAATGAAACACCAATGGGTTACTTGAATATAGAAATGGGTACAAATCTCTTATCTCGATGATTATTATCTTGTTATCTCTTTGTTGTTACTACTTTTACATATATACTACCTATGTGAACTACTTGTGCCATTCTAGGGATGGGCACCCAGGTCCACTCGCCTTTGGCATCATAGCCATTAGGAGTGTGGAATTAGGGTAACAAACAACTCCATGAGAGTTATATTTCATTATATATAATTTTAACCCTCAAAATGAGCCCTTAGGTACCAATGTTCCAACAAAAATGAAGAGAGTGCGATAATACATGCTGACAAATAGATTTATTTGAGGTATGCATGCATATTTATAATAGCACATGCAAAGCCTTTCATGATTCACATAGTAAACACACACACATCACATATTCACATTCATTCACATTTTAGAATGCATATGGGCTCAATCCTATTTGGTTTGTCAAAAAATCTAATTTAGATTGTTGTAGCTATCCCGTTGGGATTGTAATATTTTACAAATTTAGAGAATACATTATTCAGGACAATGTCCTTGGGCCTTAATCCTTGGGCATGTTTGGTCCCCATACTATTGTACACTTCTTGTGAAAAAAAACCCACTCTACTTCCAAATGAATAAAAATAACTTGGAGGCAACCAATATGGGATGAAAATTCTCATGTGCACAAAATATGTAGCATTTTCTCCCCTATTCAATGCACTAGTTGCACCATGTTGGGATTGATCCATGTTTGTAACATACTGAAAACTCTTTGTACCTCTTTGTACTCTTTTCCATAAGCTTTAATCTCCATTTTCGTTCTTTTTGTCCTTGGTCTTGATTTAAGAGAAATTTAGATAGTTATTGGTTAAATATTTCCCATATAATCTTATTTCAAGGTTTCATGTACAAATGACTCAGTTAGATTTTGACAAGGGGTTTAATATACAATTTTACCTTAAGAAATAAGAAGGGGATAAAATAATTCGTCCTAGAATCTTCTAGTGTTTCGTAGAATATAAGAAATAAGAAGGAAACCCGAATTTTGTAAAGAAAGAAGATAAATATAATAAGTAAAGGAAATATGAGAAAATATGAGTAAAGAAGATAATTACAAAGATTTTGTAACAAACAAGATAATTTGAAACCATCATGATAATTTGATAGTCTAATTCGTTTACTTGAGGAAAGAGTAACTTAAGGGTCAAGTATTATTTAAAATAAAAATATTAATAACATTATCAAAGGAAGATGGGAAATAAGACAATAAAAAGAAATAAAATACTTAATGCTCTCAAATTAGGGAAATAACTTCAAATTCGTATTCTAGACATAAAAATAAGACTCTGTGCAAATTTGCAATTAATTTGGATGACATATGAATAAATAGGAAAATAGGAGATAGAAAGAGTGTAGAAATTTCTAATTAATTTAATAAATAAAAAGATAATGTCATATTGAGAAGATAATTGCAAAATCGTGTTTCAAATCATTAAGAAAACTTAAGGGTGAAGTTACATTAATTTTAGATAATATTAACACCTCTTTTGGAGGAGGAGAGAGAAAATGACATATTAATTTATTCACATAATAAACTTTCTCAAAATGAAAAACTAACTCCATATTCGGATTCTATGCGTCGAAATAAGTCAGAGTACCAATTTTCATAATTTTTGGGCAACGTTTGAGCCCCCAAAATAAGAAAGAGAAAAAGGATTAAAAATCTAATAGATTTTAAAATCGGTTTTTGCTCAGGGTTATTTCCCTGATCTAACGTGAGATCAAACGGTCCAGGTTGATTAGTGGACCCGTATCCACTGATCCGACGATCCACGATCGTCTTCAACCTCGAGTTAGATTAGGAAACATGTTGTTTTTCTCGTTTTCTTAAATTTGTGATAACTCGAGATTTACTCGACTATTTTCTCTGATTTTTGTTGCAATGGGTTCCTTGCAAGATTTCGCATAGGATTATCCCAAGTTTTTCGAGTTTTGTTGGGTATTCGTGAAACCCCCAAAGTGGCCGCCGACCTTCCCTTTGGTTTTCTATCAAACCCTAACCCTGGCCAACCTTGCCTATATATAACCTAACCCCTGGCTCCGCCATCACCTTAGCTACTCCCCCATACCCTTAATTTCTGAATTGGTCGAAGTTTGCATCTCCAACGAGCCGCCGGTTGCTCCTGTCTTGCGGCGCCTAGTGCTCTTTGCTCGCTTCGTCTCCGTCTAAATTGAAGGTACTATCAACTTCGTCTCTTCTTTCTCGTTCTTTCGACTATCTAAACGCAAGAATTGGTCGAGAAACGTGGATTTGCCCAAAATTGGGGCCAAGCTCCCGCTCGCGCCGCTCGGGCGAGAGGAAGGAGATGACGCGTGGCTTTTTACCGTTTTGCCCTTCGCCGCCTTCTTCTTTGAATTTTTCGCGCGAGGTTTTCTCGTCTTTTCGCGGTCCGTCGGTCTCCACCGCTCGGCCGATCGCGAGCGATCGCGTGGCGCGGGTCGCCGCTGTCAGACGCCCGTCACCGCCCGGCCGTCCAGCTTTGCCTACGTGGCAAGCTGTGATTGGTCGAGGCCAAATAATTTTTATTAATTAATCTGTTGGTCAAAATTTAAAAATAAATAGTGTTTTGAAATCAGGAAAACGAGATCTATCCAATAAAAATATTTTTGAAATTTGATTTTGAGTTTTGCGAAAAAGTGTTTTTAAAATCAAATTAATTAACTTAAAAATCTCTAAAAATTTACCGTAATAATTATATTTCCAAAATATACAATATTATATGTTATTTTGATCAGGAAAACCTAACTAAGTCAATTATGAGGTTTTTTGAGGTCTGAATCGAAGGTTTGTATAAAAGTTAGTAAATTAGGGTTTTAAATCTTAGAAGTAAATATATGCAATTCTAATAAATGAATTAAATGATATATTAGGAAGTTTGGATCTTTAGTTTGTGAGACGATCTGATAAGGGAAGCTAGGACATCTGTGGCAAAGGTATGTGTATGAGTTTAGTAGGGATTTTACTTGTTATGAGTCATGTTGTACATCTACCTATCAGTTGGGAATACTTAATCCAATACCTAGATTTTTCTTATGAGGTTTAATTGATCCAAACCATTGAATATCTTTGAAACCTAAATTGTCCTAATTGCCTCAATTTCAGTTATAGTACTCTCTTGTTTGGGTATTTATGCCCCATTGCCATGTTGAATATATTTTGTTTATTCTTGCCATAAATCTCTTAGCATGAAATTAAATGTTCTATTTAAATTTTAAGTAGTGGTACTTATGTACAACCACCCATAGAGGGCATGTATAAAATCGCCCTAGGGGAATGTTTATTATTCTCCCCATTAAAAATTTGTAGGTGACTTGGAAATGTTTATAATTCTTCCCTCACCTAAGGTTAGAGGTTCGGTAGGTGCCTCAACCCTACTTAGTTAGATAGACATATTAATAAGCATGCTAAAATCCTTTATTATCTTTGTTAATGGCAAGTTCTTTAATGAAAACCTCATACTCTTTGATATCCTTTTACACCAAATACTTGACTAGTTTCCTTGTTACATCTTTTCTTTGCCTTGGATAGATTGGTAGAGTAACACATACTTTTCTTTGTTTTTCCCTCTTGCTGGGTGCCATCCCAACCACCCAGGTGTTGGAGCTTTTCAAGGAGAAGGAAGGATTTAAAGAAAGATTCCTTGCTGTGTTCGTTTGCTTGTGAAGAAGGATGGCTAGGTTGCTATAGCTTGATCCTCTATGCTATCTTATCTTTTCTTTTAGAAATCAATGATGTAATAAACAATAAAGCCAATAGAAGGCTTGTTATTTCTTTTCTTTCCGCTGCTATTGACATTTTATTATGTATCTGGAATCATGCTTATTTAATTGGATTATTATGCAATCATCCTCAAAAGTCTCTATTTGTGTTTAAAACTTGTGGATGTTGTATTTCCTTTAAATTTTAGTAAGGGGGTGATCTCGCCTCTTTACAATGTTAGTTTAAAATTCTAAAAAATCTCACACAAAATCCAAAATATAGAGTTATTTACCATCCATTTTATTCATATTATGGTTTTACTAATGGTATCATTTTTCTTGAACCATGCCTAGCTTGTCTAATCGTAGCCCTACATAAACTAGATGAACATACACCTTGAACAAGAACCTTTGTGTTAGAGTATCTGTAAGTTGGAAAATAAAAAGGGTTGTGGTTTAATGTTTAGATTTATTGAGTTTGAGAACATATCCATATCATATATCACTAGCTTTAGTAACATATCAATTCTCCTATTTTGGCCACACAACATCAATGACTTATTTTGATTGACATGGATGATGTATTGCTAATAATCATCAATAAGACTTGAGCCAAGTTAAAAAGTGTTATGATGATAAATTGTAGTCATGAGACAACATTATTTGAGGGATATACACATATCACTATGCCCATGCATAAACATTCGCACAATAGCATAAAATTGTTCCAACAACTAGTTGTTCCCACATTGAACTTATATGTAGTATATTGACTTAGTTAGGATGAATTACTACTACATGCAAATAATGAAGAGACCCAACCTAGGATTATATACTAAGGTTGAATCTAAGACATTAGTCAAATGATAGAGTGTATTATTTTTAATATCAATCTGTTGTACAACCAAATCCCCAAAAGACACCAACTTTTTTGCATACTTTAATTTACATAGATTTTCCTACATTTTTATTGTGTTTGATAAACCTCATATTGGAAATAGTAGTTATCTGATTAGAATGATAGAGACTTCTAGCAGAGAATTCTTTATCTTAGGTAAACTAGACATATGTCAATGTAGCCATTCAATTTCTACCATTCTTTCATTTTAAGCACACAACATCACCTCAACGATGTACTTGGGAAAAATGGTTGAATGATTAGCTCTTAAGATGACTCTACCGGATTTAGATAGGAATACATATCTTGAAAGCCCATCACTCCTAGAGTTCTTTGAAATCTGATTTGCATATCCTTCATCTACAAAAGGATGTTTTCCATAAATAGCCCAAGGTATGACATTTCCATGATATAACACGATACTTTGTCAATAGGTTCCTAATGGGTCGTATTAGGACAACTTTTATATAAACTAATACACATGAAACAATAGTATCACATGTTCGGTTCATAAGATACACATAAACTTTTTATAATCCAAGAGTACCCGAATTGAGATTCATGAATGACACTTTGATTCTTGTCTAATATCTTAGATAGGGTATAGGGAATCAATGGGTTTATATGATCTATGAGGATTCAGACTTGAGAGAGCATCCACTCCTCACTAAATCAAATAAGATCATCATCCATAACAAAGACACACTATTTTTTTTACAATTGATGAATAACTTTTATTTAATATTTCATAGATGGATATCATAAACATCAAAGTATAGCAACAGTACAAAACATCATGACTATTTATAATGAAAAAAATACATAATAGTCCCCCACTTAGGGGTTTACATGAAGATAACACTTTTAAGATCTAAGCAGAGAGAATCTAAACTAATACACATCTATCTCCTTAAAAGTGAGATTCACTGACCTAACTCTTAGTCATCATGACAAATCCTCCATGTCCTTCACCTAATGGTTTAAAGCATACCCCACAAAAGAAAACAAAGTGGAAGTTGTCAGTAGAAAATGCTAGCATGAGCATATAAATAGGGTTTGAACAACATAATGGAAAACGGACAATGATATATTTATTAACGCTTCCAACAAATAGGAAAAGTGAACATCTAAACAAATATGAAAAAAATACCAAGTATATAAAAGAATCACTTGTCATTTATCAGTATATCAACAGTTCCACTAAGCACACAAAAAATAAGTTAGGAAAAAAACCCATGTTGAATACTATTCAATCTGCATGCATGTGAGATAAATATAAAAATAGTGAAATATAAATAAACATTGGCGGTTAGGAAACATAAAAAAAAACTTGATAGAGGATGGAACATGACCAAACTCCCTAATATATAAAGGTGGTCACATAAACCTAGGTATGAAACACATAATCTCCATCCTAAAACATAACGTAGGAAAATAATCCAAAAATCCAAAGCATTTATATAGATATAGGGTTGCTGAATCTGCAAGCATGCAATAATGTAGAGGCAAGTGAAAGTTTAGTGCTAATATGGTTTCAATGAAATTTCCATGATAAAAGTAGATCACATAAACACCCACCACAAAAGTGATAAAATTAGGGTTCATCTGACAATAAGGAGCAAGTTAGTTCAATTCCACAATTAGGTCTTCACAATGAAATAATATGAACAATGTACAAATTTAGATTCCACAATTAGTTGATAGGATTAGACCCATATAGGTCATCAAGACATGAAAGAGAAACTTCATTGCCAAAAATACCTAAAAAAGGCCCAATAGAGAAAGAAATAGATCAATTGCTTAATATAGAAATTAGGGCATGCAACATCAAGGGAGAGAGAAACATAGATGAATTACATAATATGATTAAGGTGATGTAGCATGCCTTAAAGACACAAGTCAACTGTCAAGGTCCAAACACTAGATCCAACTAGGGTAATTTTCACCTATTATCACATTGATCATATGGATGATTAATTAGTGTGTATGTTACTAAACCTTAAAATATGAATTACTTATTTTCATGAATTATGTTATGGCACTAATACTTTTGGATACTATTTAATTTTCTAATTCCAATGAGTATTTATTTTTATTTTTCTGATGAGTAAATAAATAATTGTGAATTATATAAGATTATACATACTGAAATAATGAAAAATACCTATAGTGAAAGATGAAATTACCCTCACATCATGCATCACAATATTGATGTGGGACTTGGTGGACTAGTACATCATTAATAATTGAATGTCACACACTGTTAGATTGAAATAGAAGGGGAACAAACCATTTCACCCATGAGGTGTGTGACAAAATTAAAACAAAATAGATGGTACTTTTGGAGATTAATAGGTGATTTGTCTTCTTCCTCTTGTTTCCTCACACGAGGAACCAAATAACTGGAACAACTTTATGGTAAGAACCAAAATCTAATATTTGTGATCAAACATCATTGGGGATGATAACATTGATCGATGATCTCTTCCGCTCTTAAAAACCCTAGAATGAGATCCCACAGTCATTGGAAGCCCCAACACCAATTAGCTCCATGACTTGAAGCTAATGGGAGATACAAAAGCATGACCTAGTGAAGGAAACAAATTCTGACATTTCTCTTATTCTCATAAGCAAAAACCAAAACCATCCATAGTATCACCCAGAAAACAATCGACTGGAACCATGAATTATAGAAGAACTTCTCAATACAATAAAATAGCAAGTAGGAAGGGGAAAGAAGGAAAAGCACCTCAATTGAACAAAATGATGGTGTGGTAATCTATATGGGTACCAACTAATAAAAATAGGGGATTTTGTAGTGATTCTAAAGGCCTCAAACTCACTGGAGAGGTTGATGCTATCACGAGGTATGATGAGAGTTGGGTAGGTACTTCCCAATGCGATTGAGACCAAATGAACTGGTGATGTAGATTTATGGGGGTAAAAATGGTTGGGAAACCTATCTTAATAGGTGTAATGGGTGGTTGTGGAAGGAAACCAAGATGTGTAGCAAAATAGAGGTTGAGAGAAATGCTAACTCATCTAGGATATTGCGGGTCAAAGTCTTATCAAAATTGGGATCTATATGTTTAGAATTTAGAAAAGAAGGTGGAGGGATAGGAAACTAGGGGATAGGAGGAGAGAAAGAAAGAGAACATGAGGTAGTCAAAGGATGAAAATATTGTGGATCGAAGTGTCCAAAATGCATTGGCGACCGAGTTAGGAAGAAAGGGGGGAAGGTGGTATCACATCATGTTTCCTTTATCTAGCTCCAACTCGTAACATGGTATGCGAGATGAAAATATGACAAGGAATACTATAGGTAAAAGCTTGGCAATCAAATTAGAAGCTAGTTATATTGTAAGTAGGACCTAAGTAAAAGCTTACTACCTTTTGTTAAACAATTGAGATAGCTACAAGTGTCTGATTAGAATGAAACTTTGCACAATGCCAAAAAAAAAAGCACAAATCATGATTTTTGTGCTAGATTTATGTTTTCGTATAAACTTATATGAGTTTCAAATAAGTTAGGACCAATCTCAATTTTCTTAATATTTGTTATTATATTACCCAACTTCCATAAAAATGTAATATTTAGAGCCTTCTTGTCCTCATATAGTTATTAAAAGATTTTTGGTGCATTATATTGCATGATTTTGTCTATGTTACTTATTTGTCCTATTAAGTCCATTAATCCAATATTAACTTAGATTATGACACATTGTTCTTATATTAATTTTATAGTAACGTTACTAATACATCATTAGTTGTACTAAACAAGGGTAGGTTAAGTTAGTTGCCCACAAACTAGGTTTTAGGTAAACATGAACATCTTAAATATCAACACAATGTTCCAAGCCTAGGGCTAGGTTCTACATAACAATTTGGTCACCATTTAAGGGTTTATAGATAAAGGGTATGCTTTATAATCTCATTAAACCTTAGATTGAGTTTGAAAACAAGTGTATTAGGGTTTGCCAAAATTAAGGTTCTATTCATACAAGCATCACTTTCAAGGGATTAGGGTTTCTAGAGTCAAGATGCTTATGCTACAACACTCCACCAATTGAATAGGATTTTGTCATCAAAATCTAACCACCCATAAACTACCAACCAAAATCTCTCCAGTCCCTGAAAGGATTTAACCTTATAAGCTAAACTAAACAATCCATGAAGTATCAGGGTTGCATATACATCTTTCAATTTTTGACTACGAGACGAGATTTCAAAGTAGACAAGCCAAGTCAACTATAATAGCTTATCCACTTAGGGTTATATATTAGGTCCTCAGGGTTGTACCAAAAAATCCTAAGGTTTAGGTTAACATCCAAAATTTTATTTGATACAACTCTTCACAACTTAGTGGGACAAAAGGGCATGTCCACTAAAGATTTATTACTAGCCACATCTTCTTAGTCATCATCCCATATCAAAAATAGGGTTTCAACTACCAAGACTTCACACATCTTTTCATTTTGAACCAGTTCAATAATACCTTGATCAAATCTAGAATTTTTTTAGCACATACAATATTATAAAGAAAATATTTTAATGGCAAAACTTTGCGATATAAAACTAAAGTTAGAACCCAAAATCAATGCAAGAACAAAATTCCTATTTTCCAATTGAGAACTATTTACCATACTACTTTGACATCTTACTACTTTAACATCCTCATTACCAATTCCATCCTAAAGAAAAACTTATATCATTTAAAGGAATATGTCACAACTAGCCTATATATTAGTGCCTGAACTTATGGCTCCCACCAAATTAGGATTTACTCATCATGGTCCTTGTGTATGTCTCAAAATATTCTACATCTTATTTCATCATATAATAAAAAACATAGATAAAATTCAGTGAACATCACATCTAGAGGGCTACCATGTAAGGTAGGGTAAGGATTCTACATAGGGTGATAAAATTGAAACAGTCAAGATATGAATGTTATGGATCTGATACCATTTTGTATGGAGTGGAACCTGAGAGGAGATCCACTCCTCACTATATGAAATAAGAGTCATCATACACTGCAAACACACACCAAACTTTTTGTAATTGATGATTAACTTTTATTTAACCTTACATAAATGGACATCGTAAAGATCAAAGTATTGCAACAGAATAAAATATCATGACTATTTACAATTTACAAGAACACATAACAATCTCCCACTTGGGGTTACATGAAGGTAACAAATTCAAGATCTAAGTAGAGGGAAGTCTAAGCTACTTCAAATATCTCTCCCACAAAAGTCAGATTCGCTAAGCCAAGTCTAGGTCATCATGACAAATTGTCCATGACCTTACCTAAAGGAGTTGAAAAAAAATGCCACTAAAGAATACAAAGTGGAAGTTGTCGATAGAAAAATGTCATTATGAGTGTATAAATAGGTATTGAGAAAAAATATGGAAAAAGGAAAACAATATATCTATCAAGGATTCCAACAATGAGGGAAAGTGAACATCCAAATGGATATCAAAGTGAGACAATGCTAAGTATACAAAAGATGCACTTGCCATTTATTAACAAACAACAATTCCACCTAAGCATGAAAAAATAAGTTAGGGTGCAAAACTCATCATGAATAATAATAAATCTACATGCAGATGAAATAAACATATCACTAGTGAAATATAATTAAAACATGGTGGTTAGGAACATAATCCAAAACTTGATAGAGGATGGCACTAACCAAACGCCCAAGTATATACAGGTGAACACATAACCCTAGTATGAGACACATAACCTCCATCACAAAAATAACATAGTAACATAAACCAAAATTCCAAAGCATCTATATAGCTATAGGGCTATTGAATCATCAAACATGCAATAATGTAGATGCAAGTGAAAGTCTAGTCATAATATGGTTTAAATGATAATTTGATTACCAAAATGGGTTATATAAACATCCACCACAGAAGTGGAAATATTAGGGTTCCAACTTATAATAATAAAAAATTTAGTTTGATTCCACAATTAGGGCATCACCATGAAACAAGAAGAACAATTTACAAATTTCGTTTCGAACATGAAATATAGATAGTTGAGAATATCAGGGACTCAAGTTTATATAATCATACCCAAATATGTCATCAAGACATGAAAGAGAAACTTCATTACCAAAATACCTCAATAAGGCCGAAGAGAGAGGGAAATTAGATTAATTTCTCAATATAGAATTCAAGAATGCAACATACATTAAGAGAGAGAGAGAGAGAGAGAGAGAGAGAGAGAGAGAGAGAAAAGTAGATCAATTGATCAGTATGATTAAGGTGATGTAACACATCTCAAAGATGCAAGTCAATAGTCAATGTCCAAATCATGTATCCAACCATGATGCTCTTCCCCTATTATCACATTGAATACATGTATGATTAGATAATGTGTATACTTATAAACCATGATATATGAACTTCTTATTTACATGGAATTAGGTTATGTCACTTATACTATTGGATATGGTTGAATTTTATTATTTCAATGTCATTTATTTGTACTTTTTTTATGAGCAAGTAATTAGTTACTAATTATACAAGATTTACTATTTATTAAAATCAGGAGAAATAATTAAAATCAGATGATTGAAACACTTTTGCATCAACATCACAATATTGATGCTTTATGGGATAAACCAATACAAAATTTATAATTGAATGACATGTGCATTAATATAAATAGAAGGGGAAAAGACCATTTTGCCCATGAGTCATGTGACAAAACAAAACAAATTGAGATTACATTTGGAGATCAATAAATGATTCATCTTCTTCCTTTTAATTCCCTATGTAAGGAAGCACAAAATTGGAACAACTCTATAGTAAGAACCAAAATCTCATTTTTATGATATATCATCATTGGGGATGATAAAAGTTAGATCAACAATCTCTTTTAGTCTTAAAGACCATGAGATGAGACCTCACAATCATTAGAAATCCAAACAACAGTTCCTACTACAACTAGGAAGCTGATGAGATACACAAAAGCATAATCCACAAAAGGAAGAAAGCTCACTTTTCCTATGCTCAAAAGCAAAAATTGAAACCATCCACAATATCACCAAAAAATGGTTGATTGAAACCATGAATTACAAAAGAACTTCATAGATTAATAAAATAGCAAGTAGGAAGGAGAAAGAGTGTAAATGATCTCAAATGAATAAATTGATGGACCGAGAAGGCTCATGGTACCAAATGAAAAATTCTAGGGATATGGTAGCAATTCCAAAGGGCTAAAACCTATTGGAGAGGTTGATGTAGTCATGAGGGATGATGAGAGTTGGGTAGGTAATCCTTAATGCAATCAAGACCAAACAAAGTGGTGATATAAATTTTTTGGGGGGTTAAGAGCTGGTTTGGGAACCTGTACTTATAGGTGTAAAGTGTGACAATGGTAGAAAATTGAGATGTGTCAGAAAATAGAGTTTGAGGGAAATGTTGACTCATCTGGGATATTGAGGGGTTGAAGTCTTATCGAAGTTGGGATCTCAGTTTTGGGGATTGATAAAGGAAGGAAAAAGAAAAGAAACTAAGGGAGAGGATGAGAAAAAGAAAGAGAATTCAAGGGAGTCGGGGGAGGGAATGACCATGGATCTAAGAGTCCAGAAGGAAGAAGAAAATTGGGTTTGGAAGAAAAGGGGGAAGGCAACATTGCACCTAGTTGTCTATTTTTGGCCTAGATTGGGAATAGGGTAGATGATATGAAAATGCGACATGGCATACTGTAAGTAAAAACTTTCAAATTTTATTAAAACCTAGTTCTAGTGTAAATAGGACATAAATAAAAATTGTTACCTTGCATTAATCAGTTGTGATAACTATCGTATCCGATTAGGATGAAAATTTGCAGGGTGCCTAAAAAGGAAGTGTAGATCATGATTTTAATGTTAGATTTTTGTTTAGGATTATCTTATATGAGTTTCAAATAAGTTAGGGTTACATTTAAATCTCTTAATATTTATTATTATATCACCCAATCATCATCATAATTTAATACTTAGAAGTCTTAGAACATCATATAGTTATAAAAAGATTTATGGTGTATTATATTTCACAAATTTCCATACTTACATATTTTCCCTATGAAGTCCATTAATTCAATATTAACTTAGATGATTACACAATATTCCTAATCATGGATATAAAAGCTCCAATTATCATTCCATCCTACATACTAATCACATCATAATACTCATTAGTCATTATTTACATTTATTCCCATTTAAATAATAATTCATATTTTCTACATTCCACATATATTAGTAAATGTTGAAGCATGGTTGACATATGTAATGACTTCACTCACATATTAAGCATCTTTTATGATATTTAATCAATTATTTATTTATTATTATATTGTATATTATTTTGACACCTAATGATGCCAAGACATCATTGGTGGTACTAAATAATGGTAGGTTAGCTTAGTAATCCAGAAACCAGGGTTTAGATAAACATGATCATCTTACATATCATCACTATGTTCCAATCCTAAAGTTAGGTTACTTATAACCATATCATCTTCATTTAAGGGCTTATAGATATTTGGCATGATTATAGTTCCATTTAACCTTATATTGGGTTTACAAAAGTGAATTACATTATATATATATATATATATATATATATATATATATATATATATCCTTGTTTGGCCAAAACTAAGTGTCTAAGCATTCAAGCATCACATCCTAGGGATTAGGGTTTCTATATTCAAGATGGTAGGTTTTGGTATGCTACATGATGTGTCTTTGAATATTTCCACTATCTTTCAACTTAGTGAGGCTGGGAGAGTGTGATATCATTTGTAGAGGTCATGAATTTAAGCCTAAAATTACATCAAAACACCCATGTATTTCATCTAAAATCTTACTAAACAAGAACTATTTGTCTCATTAATTATTCTAACATCTAAATAAAATTGAAACTAATATGGAACATTTTTTATAATTTTATTATAATCACACTAATCATAATCTTGAAAAATACAACCAACAGAATGCGGAAAACTAATTTTCATACATTTTCTTCAAGGTTCATTAAAAAGTATAATGATCTAAAACTTTTACACACTTGGGACTCATTACTACATCTTATTCATATGTTTGAGATGTAATTTTCAATGATGATCACCATGTCAACATGAGAAGTTCACATGCATTTGATGGAAAATGAGGTTTTTTAGAGAGGCCAATTCTATTAGCACATGTATAATGTTTATATGGAAATGTAATAATAGCTATTGAAGCTCACATAAACTAAGATAGGTGTAGAACTTTTTTTTGTCCAAATATCATTTATTTTTATGTTAATTATCCATTGCTATCACATAGTACAATAACTTACATGTAACTCCACCACTTCCCAAGTTCCATATGAAATAACTTATTGAATTCAATCTCTAATAGTTCCCATACAAAACTCTACTTTGGGATAATCTGTAGATTGCTTGGAGGTTACATGAATGTTCTCAATATTGTAAGTGAGAAACATATTTTAATTATCTTTGGCTATGATAGTGTGTTTATCAATTATTTGTTTAACTATTTCCTTTGAACCATTAGATAGATAAATAACATGTTTTTGTGCCAATGCCACATTTTTAACCCTTTCTCTTATTTTGCACATCAAAATGAATTGAGGGTGGGTTTCTTTTATTTAAAGAGAATCTTGGAAAATACCAATTTTCATTAGTAATAAACAATAAAAGAAAGTTACATCTTAAATGTCCATCAATGTGTTGACATAAGTTCCAAATATGACATATCGAATTAAAAAAAAATGTACATATGTATATCACTATGTAAGCCAAGAAAATTGCACAAACAATCTTTTGTCCCAATATATTTGTCTTATAATATGACCGAGTTGCAACTTAGTTGAACTACAATTATAGTAAATCATAACCTTGACCTCCTTTAGGCCAATGTCTTAACCTTTATCAAATTTCAATTCGATTGACTCACATGTCGATTGAACTTTAACTCGAGCAAGACATATCTGTGTCTAGAGGGAATTCAAGGATAAGTTTTGGCCTAATTTTATTTCAGCTAAGATGCAACTCAGTCAAATTACAATTTGACAAATTGCAACTCTGTAGACCTATTTTTGTCAATATGTTGTTAGTCATTTTGTTTACACTAACTATCCTAAAAAACCAAATTCCGACACTACCTATTTAAAATACCCCCAAAAATTATTCTATATATTTGTTAGCATTTTGTACACATAAGAGTACAATATGGACACCCAAATCACACAAGCAATCTAATTTACTCGTTATCTCTAGAAAGCTTATTATTATACAATGTTATCTCCAGGTACCACTAAGTTAGTCTTTGATACACCTTGATATATTAGCCTACCATGCTATATTTATAATTTTATAAGCCTATGTGAAGTTTCTCATTACTCATTCATAAGTTCTACAAATGGATATCTTTTGTTAATTGAGTTTACCTTCTTTCTTCCTTCCATTTCCATGTTGAGTTCTCTATATCTGATCTAGTTCATATGAGAAGCTTGTGATGAAACACTTTGAAGCTACTTTTTTTTTAAAAGGGTGCCTCTAATGGTTTTGGAGGTAGATTATGATATTCTCCAAAAGGGTGGTCTCTTGGAATTATGTATATTTTAAGAGAGACATTATTTTTTAGCTAAAAAGGATGTTTTATTTGATTGATATTTTGTAATTTGTATAGGTTTAGATAAGGCGAGTCAAACTATTGGTTAAAAATCTGATTGGCAACAACTTGGTATTGAAGATACAAAATTTTAAGCGGACACCACTACAAATCATGAATCTATTGTGGTTATTTCACTTCACAATTACTGCTTTACTTTCTACTATAAGCATTCTTTGAGTAAGTTGCAATCAATCTACATTGGTTATTGAGGTTTTACTAAATTGTATTTGATCTATTTGCCCTCCCTCTAGATCTTTCAGTTGGTATTAAATAAATTCTTCAAGAAGCTATAACAGGAATTATGGATGGCTGAAAGTGTCCCATGGACAGCTCAACCTTGAAGGAGAAAATGTCCATTGTTTTACTCTCTTTGATGCTTCAACTACATATATTGAAAAATGGCATGTGTAATTCTTCTTTTAATATGTTAGCTTTGATATTTAGAAGATGATCGTTCAACCATACATGATGACTCCAACAAGGGAGCTTGAGAGATGGAATGTGTCTACAATTAGAAGCTTGTATTAAATGTTAATGTTGTTGTAGTTTATATTCTTTCCGATCTCCTAGGGAATTGAATAGATGTTTAAATTATGAAACTACTCATGATATTTGGAGGAAGCTTCTATTTCCCATAAAGAAAGTAATCAAGTCAAGGATACTTAAAATCAATATTCTTTCTTATAAAATAGAGTTGTTTGAAATGGGAAAATACGAATTCATTTTTTAAATTTACTCTAGATTTACTTCAAAACATAAATTTCTTAACATATCTTGGAAAGAATATTATCCATAAGGAGCTTGTTACTAAAATTTTGCATTGTCAAACAAATAAGTATGAATATAAAGTTACTTCCATAAAAGAATATTTACTCATAATTATTTGGAGTTTTAAAACTTGTAGGTAATCTAGAAACTTATGAAGTCAAGCTTCAAGCATGTGAGATTAAAAATGAAGAATAATTATAATAAAAAAAAGAATAAAATTCAAAGTAAAGGTTTTAAAATAGTTTTCTTCTTCATCTAGTGGTTCAATTACTAGTGAGAAAGAAAAGAACTCTAAAGGTAAGAAGTCAAATTTGTACTATAATAAAAATTGTAGATCCTTATTTACTAGATGTCATACTTCAATATAAAAAAGAAATAGGAATGATGAATGACACGACTTTACCATGCATATAACGCAAGTGTACGCATTAGTGTAATATAGGCCTTGTCAGGCCCGAATCCAACACAAGGAAACATAATTATCGGTAGACTACTACTAACTACTCTCGATCAGCTAAACAAATTATAAAACTTTGGACGTTGTTTTGAAAAATAAAAATAAAAATAAAAGAAAACAAAACAATCGATTAAGTGGTTGGTTTAATCAATTCAGAAGAAATCTCTAGGATTGCAGTTTCACCATGGGTTCTCGTTGTACTAATTCCTTCACAGTTATCACAACTCGTCTCCCTTTTCGGATAGTGGCCTGTAGCCAGAATTGCTCGCTTCTGTGATACAATTCACTATCTTAATCTAGGTTGGTTCCATGCCAGTAGTAACCTATACCCTAGACTAGGTGCATGAAAAACATGTCTCTGGGTTCACACCATTAACCGTACATCGCCTTTTCCAAAGGATTTATTAGTTAATGTGATTACCGCCTCTTTTCAACCATTAATTCTTCATTAAAAGCTATTAAAGGTATTAGATTACCATTATGGTGATCAAGCACAATGATAGAAATGGAGAAAAAGATATCATACCACAGATTTGAGGGACAAATTATGATAAACTATGTAAGAAGAGTCATACAACGATTGCCCGGGTTACTCCCAGTCCTAGAGACAAAGGGGATTAGCCCCGCATGTTCATCTCAATGCAAACCACCATAAAGGAAGGAGAAAACATGGAGAAAATGTGGATGGAGATGGTGTAACCCCTGAACGGAGAAGAACCGAGTGATCCTCGATGCGGGAAGAGCATTCTGTAGCTTTCCGGTGGTGAAAAACTCCATATGCGTCTCTGGAATCTCCCGGGGCGTAGCTCTTTGCTCCGTTCTTCACTCTCTCCTCCTTCGAGGCTTGTGCAATGGAATAGAATGTGAATGGCAGCTTTGGGTCATCTTTTCCTAGGTATAGGTACCACTTACGACCGCCAAACGAAAACAGCCGTTCGATTGAATTTGTGCTGGACAAAACTCTGATCGGACGACGTCGATACCATCGACGTGGTGTCAATGGTATCGAAACCTTAGGGTATCAATACTTTCTTCAATTTCTGGGAGCCGCCTGATGGCATCTCGATACCATCGACCATTCCCGTCGATGGTGTTGATAGGGCGATATTTGGCTCGTTGTTGGACTTTCGAGACTATCAAAACAGTGTCGATGGTATCAAACTATCTGCTTCCTCTCAACTCTGTCACTGTTGCTCCGTCGATGCTATCGACAGACCATCGATGGTATCGACGGGTCGAGAATTGTGAATTGCCTAAAAATGAGAGAAAAACACCAATCAAATTCGAGAAATGTGATAATCTATACAAAAAAATGTAAAACTAGATGAATTCGATGCATGCAATGATAATAGGCTAAAGGAATTCAATCATGCGATATTAACCACATATATGACCAATAAGTGCATAAAATGAGTGTAAAACTAGCCTATAAAAGTGACTCAAAACCCCTGCATCAAACTCCCCCAAGCTCGAACTTTGCTCATCCTCGAGAAACAAAACCATACAATAAAATTGCGAGGGTCAACTAAAGAACATAATTACATAAAAGACATCTTAGTATGATTCCCACCTACAAGGAACATACCGACTCTCACTAACCACAGAATGATAACTACCCTAAAGGTGACAATGATCATCCATGAGAGATGTCCACCCCGTAATCAATGAACACAATCAAATAAAGCAGATAATATAATAAATTCCTCAAGTGCATGCGTGGTGCATCTTGTGATCTCCTATCTATGTTGCTCAAATCCTAACTACTATCTACAATGGAAGTAGATCTCCTAATATACAAGAATGAGGAGATAATCATGGGTGGCCTATCGTTTTGATCTAAGTTCCTTTCTCCCTCTGATTTCTACTTATTTTTTTTCCTTTGTTTTTCCTTTCAAGCCCCTATTTTTTCAATTGACTACGGCAATATTTTCAAAACATAATTTTTTTTCCGGGCTTATTTTCACATAACTGCTACAATCGATGCATTACAATCTACTTTTTATAGGGTATAGATCAAGTTACCTGGTTTTCTTATTTTGCAGAAGAAATAAGGCACATAATGTCCTATATGCTCAAAAATATGCAAAGTGCAACTACATGAAAGTAATTATGCAACTACAATGACATTCACTTCTAGAATGTGTGCATGCATAACTGATCTACAATTTTTTATTTTTCATTTTTTATGCAAAATCTAGCTATAATGCAATCCTATCTAAATGACATGCAATCAAGAGATGAAAAACTGAAATGTGCTCCCAATTCTTTTTGTGGAGTGTGAATGAAGTGAGGTGGATAGATCATAAGACTAAATGATTGAACCATTGGAAAAGATTATAAGTCCCTCATAGTCAAGAACAAACCAATTAAAGTCCTGTTACCAGGGTAACTAAGAGGTTTCTCTCTTCTCACTTCAAATTAAAGTCCTGTTACCATTTGGTCAGTTAAAGCTCAACATCCATATCCATCCTCATTTCTTGAACCATAAGGATATACAATTATGATCATATGTTTTAAAGTTGACCTACCCAATTATTTTCATAAGTTATGTGCTTAATTTCAAACAATTCACACATCAGGCCAATATGAAAAACATTGAGATGACACACTTTCATTAGACACCCACGTATTACACTAGATAGAAAGTGGGTCCTAAAAAGCCATAAATAAAACAAATTACAAAACTAGAAGAAAATTTTCAAAATGCTAAGAAAAATGCTCAAACAGAAGAAAATAAAATAAAACTAAGATAGAAACTGTTCCATCTCCCCCAAGCTTGAATTCGACTATGGCCTCATAGTCAAGAACAAACTCAGAAGGTGGAACAATGATACCCTGCTACTGCTGAGGTGGTGGGTGTGGAAGTTACTGGTGGGTATGGGGGTTCCACTCTGGATACTGCCCCTGAAAGTTGGGATCATAGGGTGGCATGGGCGGTGGTTGTAGATATCCCCCAAAGTAGTCTCTACTCCAGTAATGATCATAGAAAAGCTACTGTTGCTGCTCTATCCATCCCAACCTATCGTAGACCTGCTACTGGTTCGCGAAGAGCTGGCGCTCATTCTCAAAGATCGTCTGTTGATTTTCATAGAGCCTATTCTGCGTATCATGGATCCCTGCAAAAGCTGTATGATGTGACTGCATCATTGTCTGTTGGGACTCTAGATCGACTACATCATGGTATATATCCCCTACATAGAATAGGGGTCATCTCTGTCATGGTTGGGTTGTGGTGGCGGTGGATGTGAAGAAGAGGATGCTCCATAGTTTTGTGGATGCTTTCTCAGAGCAACTCACCGTCGAAGAGGAATAGTGGCTTCCTCCTCCCTTCTTCATCATCGTCGCCCTATGGAGCCTCCACCTCTTGAGCTGCTTCTTCTTCCTCATCATCAACATGAATGTTCGACCACCTATAGCTTTGGCTTGGTCTGATGTTGAAAGTAAGGTCGGGCAATTGCACCCTTTGAAACACACCGCGCACATGACATGTGGCATAGGTGATGCCATGTCAGACTTCAAGAAGGCCGAAGTTGACAAAGTGAGAGAGGTTGAGCGTGCTTCGACTCTCTATCTTGTCGAGACCAGAAAGATCAAGCCCCAAATGCATGGAAAGATGACTAATAAAGCCCCCAAAGTAGATTAGAGCCCGACGAGTAACATTCTTCATTACCACCAGAATGTGTGTGAGAAGGAAGGCTAAAAAATTGATCGATTTCATCTCTAGCAGACAATGGAGGAAGAAGAGATCTGTCTCCTGGAACTTGCTCTGAGACAACTTGGACCTTGCAAAGAATGACTTGGAAATTATCCGGTGAAGAATCCAGACAAAAGGATGCTCAAAATCAGCTACATCAGTATGGTGTCAACAGATAGAATACCCCTCGGGTATGGTGACCATCTTTGCATACATCACTTCATAATCAACATTCTGGGATGGCTGACATAGTTCGTTATGGGCCCACCCATAAATCCTATTACACTCATAGAGGGTAAGATTGTAGTCCCTATTATAGAGGAAGAAAGACACACACCCCTCTTTCCACTCTGTGTGTGCCGGTACTAAGTCATTGGGAATGACACAAATATATAGAGAGGCCATGAACTCGATGACGATCTCCTTGTAAGTGGTTCACCCACTGAAGAATGGATGACCGTCAGTGTGGTCATAGAAAAACTCAGGGGACTCACCCAATTGTCCCTGCAACACATAGGCCATATTGGCCTCAAAACCTAGATCCTTGATAAGCTCACGGTCACCATACTGGGTTGGCTCAATCGGCCGCTTCCATAACTCGTCATAAACCTTCTTTATCTCCACCGATGGGTCGACCAGCCTCGGTCGAGAGACTAATCCTTGCTACGGGGCGGGTAGTGCAGGTGGTGCATCCCTAGATGATGACGCTCCCGATCTCACCATGGTTGCACATCAACGAGTGAGGAAAGGAAAAGAGAATGGAGCTCGGAGAAGACGATCGAGGCAGTCAGAGTTGATTGAGATCCGCAAAGCCGAAGAAGATGCTAGGATACGATCGTCGACAGTGATCTTGGTTGCTGTTGGGTGCTCAGGGATGCTAAGCTTTGAATGTGGAGAGTAGGCAATGAGATGGTGTGATTAGAATGAAGATTTGCCCTCCTTTTTATAAGGGACGACCGGGTCTTCTGTCAGTGCATCAAAACCATCGACAATCCCATCGATGGTATCGATGGCTATTGGAATCCACCCCTCGCTACAATCGACGACTGTTGACGGCTCGATGTGGGGACCAGGATCAGGCTCATGTCGATGGTAGGGACAGGGTGTCAATACCATCGACACAGTCCACAGATAGGCATTGTGGACTGCTCGACGAAGACCTCGGATTGCTGACGTGTCGTCGATACTATCAACCAATGTGTCGGTAGTATTGACACCTGTATGTTCCTTAGATCCCCATGAAGTCTGACCAATTCAATGTTACAGTAGACCTATCGATGCCATCAACTAGTGTGTCGATGGCATCAAAATCACTGAGAAAATTCATCTGAAAATCTCCAGAAAACTTGCTACCATTGACGATGAGTCAATACAATCAATGTCCGATCCATTTTCTGCCTGTTCCACTTTTGATACCATCGACGAGGACGTCGATGGTATTGATGGAATGGAATTTTGGTAGAATTATCCGCTATTCCAAATTTGATACCACCGACCCAAATGTCGATGGTATCGAACGTTCCCCAACCTGCACACTCAACAAACACATCAGGGTATCATTTTTAGAGACTAAGTGCTAAAATAATGAAAACTACCTAGGAATGCAAAAAAATATAGAAACAAACATGTACACTACCAAGGTTGGGTTGCCTCCCAACAAGCGCCCCATTTAACATCTTAGGCTAGACGCATGCATGCTTCTCATTCCTCATTTAGTGCCATGAATTTGATCTCATGTACTTTCCTTGTGTAGTCTTCCCCATAATAGTACTTCAACCTTTGACCATTCACCAATAATGTTCTTTCTCCATCTCTCACCATGATAGCACCATGGGGTCTCACCTCCTCTATAACAAAAGGTACACTCCATCGAGATTTCAATTTCCCGGGATGCAACCTCAACCTCGAATTGAACAATAGGACACTCTCACCCTTCTTGAAAACTTGCAATTGAATGTGGCGATCGTGTATTTGCTTTTCTCGCTCTTTATAGATCCTTGAGTTCTCATATGCATTCATCCTTAGCTCATCCGACTCATTGAGCTCTAACATTCACTTTTTCCTTGCATCATCCATACTCAAATTCAGCTTCCTTAGTGCCCAGTGCACCTGGTGCTCTAATTCCATCGACAAGTGACAAGCCCACCCATAAGCCAACCTAAAAGGCGTGGTGCCTATAGGTGTCTTGAATGCGGTTCTATATGCCCATAGTGCGTCTGATAGTAATACACTCCAATTCTTCCTTGAAGAGGCCACCGTGCACTCCAATATATTTTTAATCTCCCTATTGGACACCTCCACTTGGCCCTACGTCTGCGGATGATATGGTGTACCTACATTATGCTTGTCCCCATATTTTCTCAATAGTGTAGTGAATTTCCTGTTGGTGAAGTGGGTGCCTCCATCGCTAATGACCATCCAGGGCACACCAAACCTATAAAAAATATGCTCCTTCACGAACCTACACACTACCACAACGTCAAGAGTCCTTGTGGGTATTGCCTCTACCCACTTCAACACATAATCAACAGCAAGCAAAATATAAAAATGGGAATTATAGGACACAAAGGTTCCCATGAAATCAATGCCCCACAAATCAAATACCTCAACTTCTTGAAATACATTGAGGGGCATCTCTTGTCATTTTGAGATGTTACCTACCCTTTGACATGAATCCCACCTCCTCACATAATCATAGGCATCCTGGAAAAGTGTAGGCCAATAAAAGCCACTCTCTAATACCGGTATTCGCATGATGACAGCCGGTGGACAATGTATGACAATGACTGAGCACACTATCATATTCACTGTCAGGTAAACACATGTGCAAAATTCCATCCCCGCACTGTCTCAACAAAATAGGGTCATCCCAAAAATAATATCTCAAAGAATGGGAAAACCTCTTTTGCTCTTGATAAGTCCAATCATCCAAAATTTCTTTAAATGTGAGATAATTCATGATATGTGAAAACCAAGGGTCCTTAGATTGAATGGAAAGGATTTCCTCATCCATAAAGGTTTCGGTAATGGGTATGTGGGTATCTCTCTCATCTACCTGCTCTAACCGAGAAAAGTGGTCCACAACCACATTCTCAATGCCCGCCTTATCTTTAATTTCAATGTCAAATTCTTGCAAGAGTAAGATCCACCTAATGAGTGTAGGCTTGGCATCTTTCTTTTCCATTAAGTATTTTATGGTGGCATGGTCCGTCCATACCACAACTTTAGACCCCACCAAATACTGCTTAAATTTTCCGAATGCAAAAACCACGGCAAGCAATTCTTTTCCAGTGGTGGTGTAATTGAGTTGGGCATCATTCAAAGTCTTAGACGCATAGAAAATGACAGTGGGTTTGTTCTCAAGGCGCTGCCCAAGAACGGCCCCCACGGTGAAATCTGACGCATCACACATAAGCTCAAAGGGCTTAGTCCAATTTGGTGTTTGAATAATTTACGCAGAGATCAACTTTTTTCTTGAAGACCTCGAAGGCATGCATACATTTATCATTAAAGTAAAAACAACATTCTTTTCAAGAAGTTTCGATAATGGCATGGCGATTTTAGAAAAATACTTGATAAACTGATGATAAAACCCCACATGACCAAGGAAACTCCTCACCCTTTCACTGAATTCAGTGGAGGTAGTTTGAAAATAACCTCAATCTTTACTGGATCTACCTGCAGTCCCTTGCTAGACACCTTGTGTCCAAGCACTATGTCTTCACTAACCATCATATGGAATTTTTCCCAATTGAGGACTAAATGTGTATCATCACATATTTTTAGCAACTTGTCTAGGTTATACAAGCACTCATCAAAAGACCCATCGTAGATGGAAAAGTCATCCATAAATACCTCTAGACAACACTCCACCATATCCGAAAAGATAGCAAGCATGCATCTCTGAAAAGTAGCCAGTGTGTTGCACAAACTGAACGGCATCCGACGATATGAGAAAGTCCCATTAGGACAAGTGAAAGTAGACTGCTCTTGGTCCTTAGGGTCTATGGAAATCTGATTATAGCTAGAATCGCCATCTAAAAAGAAAAAGTGAGAGCGGTCAGCTAGCCGCTCTAAAATCTGATCAATGAATGGGAGAGGAAAATGATTTTTTAAAGTGGAGGAATTCAACCGACGGTAATCAATGCAAACACACCACCCGGTTATCGATCGGGTGATAACATGCTCATTCAAAAGATTTCTAGTAATTGTGATTCCCCCCTTTTAAGGACTACATGTGTTGGGCTCACCCATGTAGAGTTTGAAATAGCATAGATGATGCATGTGGAGAAAAGCTTGAACACCTCCTTTTTGATGACCTCCATCATGACGGGGTTGAGGTGACGTTGTGACTGAATCACAAGTTTGGCTCCTACAGCAAGCCAGATCTTGTGTTGGCAAAGAGTAGGGGAGATCCCCTTGATGTCAGAAACCAACCACCAAAATACACCACGGTGGTTCTTCAACACTATCATCAACTGTTCTTCCTTAGCGACACTCAAATATGTCGAAATTATCACCGGTAGCTTTGCATCAGCCGCTAAGAATGTATATTTAAGTGAGTGGGCAGTAGCTTAAGCTCGAACTCCGGCGGGATGACCAAAGAAGATTGAAGCGGTGGTGACAGTAGTAGCAAGGAAGCACTTGAAGCAACTTAACACATTCTTGTAATGACGTACTTCTCATCCAATCATCCATTATGTTAAACAAACAAGCTTCAAGAGGTAATTGTGGGTATGAGTCAAGCATGGAGACTACTATAGATTCATCCTCAGTAGATGGTGAAACTTCCTCTTCCTCATCATTGGGATAACCCACAACTTTAACAAGAGAAACCACTTTTGTTTGTTCCATGATGTCCACAACAATAGTTCCCTTATCTACCTATATCATGACATGACCCATATCAAGAAATAGCTTCCCTAAGCAAAGAGAGATGTTATCATCAAAGTGCTTCACTTTGTGACATTTCTCATTCGCTTGTGTCTGCTTTGAATTTGGCAGCATGACTATCTTGAAGCTACCATCAACTATACCCATTGTCAATCAACCTCTACCCATCTCCAATATTATATCGGCAGTGGCTTGGAAAGGACTTCCTAAGGGAATCTCATTCCCTTTCTTAGCTTGCATCTCCATGACAACAAAATCAGCCGAAAACATGAACTTGTCAACTTTGACTAAGACATCCTCGCAAATACCATACGGTCGTACCACAGAATTGTCTGTAAGTTGAATTATAATGTTGCTTTGTCGAGATTCTTTAAGACCAAGCTTTTTGAATGTAGAGAGGGGCATCAAGTTGATACTTGCCACGGAATCACACAGTGATTCACCAAATTTCACCTTCCCAATATAGCATGAAATATTGAAATAGCCCAGATCTTGTTGCTTTGGTAGCAATTTTCCCAGAATAAAGGCGCTGACCTATTCCTAAAGCACTACCACTATAGTGTCTGGAATTTTCCTCTTCTTGGTAATTATATCCTTCAATAAGTTACCATAGGAGGGTATCTTCTCAATAGCCTCTAGCAAGGGAATATTGACCGAAAGTTTCCTAAAGCTCTCTAGGAACTTTTTAAACTGTGCATCAACTTTCTTTGCCTTCAGACTATTTGGATAAGGAACCAGGATAATCTATGCCCTCTGATGTGGTGGCACATATGGTGTCCTCTTCTCAGCCTCTTTCTTTGCAATGGGCTCTTCTGTGGCCTTCTCTACATCATCGTCCACTGTCTCTATAACTACGACATCCTCTGCGGTCTCACCTATGTCTCCTTGTTGTGGTGTGCTCAGTTCATCGTCCTTGGAGTTTAATAGTTTGTTTCCACTCCTCAATAGAATGGACTTAGCTTGATGGTCCCCGGGAAACCTTGCATTGTGGACTTCTTTAGACTCACAATCTCTGCTGCCATATGTCCTAAAGATGTCTCAAATGTCCTCATTTGTGCCCTGTGGCTTTGTAGCGTCTTCCCAAACTGATTCATAAATTCCCCTTGAGTTTGCAGCTGCTTGTTGAACGTACTCATGAGTTCTTGGTTTTGCTTAACAATTTTATTGAGCAACTCATTACTCTTCTCCTCTATAGTTGGTTGTGGTTTAGCATCCATATCTTACAGAAAGTTATTGGGATCCTCCATAAGAACTTCTTATCCTTCCTCCAAGAGTAATCATTATTCCTGTACCCTTATTGTTGGCGTATGAATTTGACTTGTTCCTCATCATTAGATCCTTCATCCTCTTTTGCTAGAAATCTCTTTGCTATCAAGTCCATGTTCTCATTTATCTCTTTAATTGCCTTTGATTCCCCTACAATTCTAATTTGTTTCGGTGCATCTCTATTACGCCACGACTGCTTCTTGGCCATGTTCTTCAACATCTCCCAACACCTTGTACATGTGTTGTTCAAGAAGAAACTCGAGCCCACTGAATCTAAGTTACTTCTGTCATGCTCATTGAGAGAAAAGTAGAAATTTTTTACTTGCTTGTTCTTATCCAGCCCATGATGTGGGCACTTCCTTAGCATTATCTAAAAGCACTCCCATGTTTGTGAATAAGTCTCACCGGCCTTTTGACTGAAGTTATGGATCTTTCTTACGAGGTCATTCGTCTTCTCAGGTGGGAAGAATCTCTCGAAGAAGACCTCTACCATCTGGTCCCAGATCTCGAAGCGCTCGTCATCGAGATTGTGTAGCCATTCAAGTGCATTTCCCGCTAGAGAACTGGGAAAAAGCTTTTAGTAGAGTGCTTCTTAGGGGAACCTATCAATCTTTATCATATCACAGTTTTCCACAAATGTGCTGATGTGGGCCACTGGATCTTCATTGTTCAGCCCATGAAATGTATTAGACTTGACCAGGTTTATCAGTTCCGGATCAATCTTGTATGTAGGAATGTTGATAGCCTGCTTTTTGATCGGCCCCTTTGACACGGATGAGGAAGAAGCCTTGATCTTCTCCCATATTGCCTGTTCCTCAGCCATTACTTCAGGTTCAGAATCTGTGTCTAAGTCTTTGGGTTGATTGTGAATATGCTCCTCCTCGTCACCCGATCCCGAAGGCGGAATCTCAGGTGTCGATTGTGCATAGTCTGTACTATACGTCTTCACCATGCACTAGTACCTGAAATGTGAAAAATTGATTAAGTACAGTGCTAGACAAATAAATAATTTGAAAGATAGACAATTTACTCTCAATTATTAATATTATTAAAAGTGGCCTAGAGTGGCCGCTTGTAGCACTCGTAGTGCCAAAAATTGTCGTTTCCCCAACAACGGCGCAAAAAACTTGACACGACTTTACCGTGTGTATATCGCAAGTATACAAGTCAATATAATATAGGCCTTGTGAGGCTCGAGTCAAACACAAGGAAACATAATTATCAGTAGACTACTACTAACTACTAGCGATCAGCTAAACCGATTATAAAAGTTCAGATGTTGTTTTGAAAAAGAAAAATAAAAACAAAACAAAACAAAACAATCGATTAAATGGTTGGTTTAATCAATTCAGAAGAAATATCTAGGATTGTGGTTTTACCATATGTTCTCGTTGTACTAATTCATTCACAGTTATCACAACTCGTCTCCCTTTTCAGATAGTGGCCTGTAGCCAGAATTTCTCGCTTCCACGATACAATTCACTACCTTAATCTTGGTTGGTTCCACACCAGTAGTAACTTATACCCTAGACTAGGTGCATGAAAAACATGTCTGTAGGTTCCCACCATTAACCGTACATTGCCTTTTCCAAAGGATTTATTAGTTAATGTAATTACCACCTCTTTTCAACCATTAATTCCTCGTCAAAAGCAATTAAAGGTATTAGATTACCATTATGGTGATCAAGCACAATGATAGCAATGGATAAAACGATATCATACCATAGATTTGAGGGACAAATTATGATAAACTATGTAAGAAGAGTCATACAACGATTTCCCGGGTGACTCCCGGTCCTAGATACAAAGGGGATTAGCCCTGCATGTTCATCTCAATGCAAAACACCATAAAGGAAGGAGAAAACATAGAGAAAATGTGGGTGGAGATGGTGTAACCCATGAACAGAGAAGAATCGGGTGATCCTCAGTGCGGGATGAGCGTTCTGCAGCCTTTCGATGGTGAAAAACTCTATTTGCATCTCTGGAATCTCCCGAGGCGTAGCTCTCGGCTCTATTCTTCGCTCTCTCCTCCTTCAGGGCTTGTGCAATGGAATAGAACATGCATGATGTCTTTGGGTCGTCTTTTCCTAGGTATAGGTACCACTTACGATTGCCAAAACAACACAACCGTCCGATTGAAGTCGTGCTGGACAAAACTCTGATCCGACGGCGTCGATACCATCGACGGGGTGTCAATGGTATTGACACCTTAGGGTATCAATGCTTTCTTCAATTTCTGGGAGCTGCCTGATGGCATCTCGATACCATCGACCGTTCCCATTGATGGTATTAACGGGGCGATATTTGGCTCACTGTTGGACTTTCGAGACCATCGACATAGTGACGATGGTATCGACTATCTGCTTCCTCTCTGGCACTGGCACTGTTGCTCTATCGATGCTATCGACGGGTCCAAAATTGTGAATTGCCTGAAAATGAGAGAAAAACACCAATCAAATTCAAGAAATATGATAATCTATACAAAACAATGTAAAATAAGATGAATTCGATGCAAGCAAGGATAATAGGCTAAAGGAATTGAATCATGCGATATTAGCCACAAATATGACAACCAAGCGCATAAAATGAGTGTAAAACTAGCCTATAAAAGTGACTCAAAACTGCTGCATCAAACTCCCCCAAGCTTGAACTTTTCTCGTCCTCGAGCAACAAAACCATACAATAAAATTGTGAGGGTCAACTAAAGAACATAATTACATAAAAGACATCATAGTATGATTCCCACCAACAAGGCACATACCGGCTCTCACTAACCACGGAACGATAACTACCCTAAAGGTGACAATGATCATCCATGAGAGATGTCCACCCCATAATCAATGAACACAATCAAATAAAGCAGATAATATAATAAATTCCTCCGGTTCATGCGTGGTGCATCTTGTGATCTCCTATCTACGTTGCTCGAATCCTAACTACCATCTACAATGGAAGCAAATCTCCTGATATACAAGAATGAGGAGATAATCATGGGTGGCCTACCATTTTGAGAAACAGGTGGATGGAATGGGCGGTTGTGAAAGAACGGAAAGCACAATATAGTTTAACATGCAAAAAAACAGATAAAAGACCTAAATGATGCATATGCATATGAAAATGACCTAATGCCTACATTTTAGGTGGAATGATGCATGCTCCACTAATCTGTCTCAATGTGAGATAAAATGTCTACAAAACCACATCATGTGCTTATTCTTCCTATTATGCAGTTGAAACAAGTTCCTTTCTCCCTCTAATTTCTACTTATATTTTTCCTTTTTTTATTTCAAGCCCCTATTTTTTCAATTGACTACGACAATATTTTCAAAACATAATTTTTTTCCGAACTTAGTTTCACATAACTGCTACAATTGATGCATTACAATCTATTTTTCAGAGAGTATAGAACAAGTTCCCACTTTTTTATTTTGCAGAAGAAATAAGGCACATAATGTCGTATATGCTAAAAAATATGCAAAGTGCAACTACATGAAAGTAATTATGCAACTACAATGGCATGCACTTCTAGAATGTGTGCATGCATAACTGATCTACATTTTTTTAATTTTCATTTTTTATGAAAATCTAGCTATAATGCAATCCTATCTAAATTACATGAAATCAAGAGATGAAAAATTGTAATGTGCTCCCAGTTCCTTTTGGTGGAGTGTGAATGAAGTGAGGTGGATATATCACAAAACTAAATGACAGAACCATTGGAAAAGATTATAAGTCCCTCCTTACTAACATGTGCACAGGGTAACTAAGAGGTTTCTCTCTTCTCACTTCAAATTAAAGTCTCGTTACCATTTGGTCAGTTAAAGCTCAACATCCATGTCCATCCTCATTTCTTGAACGATAAGGATATACAATTATGATCATATGTTTTAAAGTTGACCTACCCAATTATTTTCATAAGTTATGTGCTTAATTTCAAACAATTCACACATCAGCCCCATATGAAAAACATTGAGATGACACACTTACATTAGACACCCACAGATTACACTAGATAGAAAGTGGGTCCTAAAAAGCCGTAAATAAACAAATTACAAAACTAGAAGAAAATTTTCAAAAAGCTAAGAAAAATGGTCAAACAGAAGAAAATAAAATAAAACTAAGATTGAAATTGTTCCATCTCCCCCCTAAGGTTGAATTCGACTATGGCCTCATAGTCAAGAACAAACTTAGAAGGTGGATCAGTGATACCCTTCTACTGTTGAGGTGGTGGGTGCAGCGGGTACTGGTGGGTATGGGGGTTCCACTCTGGATACTTCCCCTGAAAGTTGGGATCATAGGGTGGCATGGGAAGTGGTTGTGGATATTCCCCAAAGTAGTCTCTTCTCCATTAATGATCATAGAAAGGTTTCTCCTGTTTCTCTATCCATCCCAACCTATCGTAGACCTGGTGCTAGTTGGCGAAGAGCTAGCGCACATTCTCAAATATCATCTGTTGATTTTCATAGAGCCTATTATGTGTATCCTAGATCCCTGCAAAAGTTGTCTGATGTGACTGCAACATTGTCTATTGGGACTCTTGGATCGATTGGAGCATGGTATACATCCCCTGCATAGAATAGGGGTCATCTCCGTCATGGGAGGACTGTGGTGGCGGTGGCTATGAAGAAGAGGACGCTCCATAGTTTCATGGACGCTTTCTCGGAGCAAGTCACCGTCAAAGAGGAATAGTGGCTTCCTCCTCCCCTTCTTCATCATTGTCGTCCTCTAGAGCCTTTGCCACTTGAGCTGCTTCTTCTTCCTCATCATCAAAATCAATGATCGGCCACCTATAGCTTTGGCCTTGTCTGATGTTGAAAGCATGGTCGGGCAATTGCGCCCTTTGAAACACATCACACACATGGCATGTGGCATAGGTGATGCCGTGTCAGACTTCAAGAAGGCCAGAGTTGACAAAGTGAGAGAGGTTGAGCGTGTTTCGATTCTATATCTTGTCGATCCCAGAAAGATCAAGCCCCAAATGTGTGGCAAGATTAGTAATAAGGCCCCCAAAGTAGATTGGAGCCTGACGAGAAACATTCTTCTTTACTGCCATAATGTGTGTGAGAAGGATGGCTCCAAAATTTATCGATTTCCTCTCTAGTAGACAATGGAGGAAGAAGAGATTTGTCTCCTGGAACATGCTCTGAGACAACTTGGACCTTGCAAAGAATGACTTGGAAATTATCCGGTGAAGAATCCAGACAAAAGGATGCTCAAAATCAGCTACAACAACATGGTGCCAGCTGATAGAATACCCCTCGGGTGTGGTGACCATCTTTGCATACATCACTTCATAATCAGCATTCTGGGATGGCTGACGCAGTTCATTGTGGGCCCACTCATAAATCCTATTGAACTCGCGGAGGGTAAGATTGTAGTCCCTATTGTTGAGGCGGAAAGTCACACGCCCCTCCTTCCACTCTGTGTGCGCCGGTACTAAGTCATTGGGAATGGCACAAATATCAAGAGAGTCCATGAACTCGATGACGATCTCCTTGTAAGTGGGCCACCCGCTGAAGAATGGATGACCGTCGGCGTGGTCACGATAAAACTCATGGGACTCGCCCAATTGTCCCTGCAGCACATAGGTCATATTGGCCTCAAAACCCAGATCCTTGATAAGCTCACAGTCAAAATACTGGGTTGGCTCAATCGACCGCTTCCATAACTCGTCATAAACCTTCTTTATCTCCACTGATGGGTGAGCCGGCCTTGACTGAGAGACTAATCCTTGATGTGGGGTAGGTAGTGCAGATGGTGGTGCCCTATATGATGATGCTCCTGATCTCACCATGGTTGCACAACAATGAGTGAGGAAAAGAAAAGAGAATGGAGCTTGTAGAAGATTATCGGGGCACTCAGAGAAGATTGAGATCCACAAAACCGAAGAAGATGCTCAGAGATGATCGTCGGCGGTGATCTTGGTTGCTCTTGGGCGCTCAGGGATGCTAAGCCTCAGATGTGGAGGGTAGGAAATGAGATGGTGTGATTAGAATGAAGATTTTCCCTCCTTTTTATAAGGGACGACCGTGTCTGTTGTCGGTGCGTCGATACCATCGACAGTCCCATCGATGGTATCTACGACTGTTGGAATTTGCCCCTCACTGCAATCGATGGCTGTTGACGGCTCGATGTGGGGATATGGATCAGCCTCGTGTTGATGGTAGTGATAGGGTGTCGATACCATCGATACAGTCCACATATAGGAATTGTGGACCGCTCGATGAAGACCTCAGATCGCTAATGTGTCGTCGATACTATTGATCAATGTGTCGGTAGTATCGAGACCTATATGTTCCTTTGATCCCCGCAAAGTCTGACCAATTCAATGTTACTGTAGACCAATCGATACCATCGACTAGTGTGTCAATGGTATCAAAATCACTGAGACAATTCATCTAAAAATCTCTAGAAAACTCACTACCATCGACAACGAGTCGATACAATCGACGCCCGATCCATTTTCTTCCTGTTCCAGTTTCGATACCATCGACGAGGCCGTCGATGGTATCGACGAAATGAAATTTTGATAGAATTATCCACATTCCAAATTCGATACCATCGACCCAGATGTCGATGGTATCGACCGTTCCCTAGCGTGCACACTCAACAAACACATCAGGGTATCATTTTTAGAGACTAAGTACTAAAATATTGAAAACTACCTAGGAATGCAAAAAATTTAAAGAAAGAAACATGTACACTACCAAGGTTGGGTTGACTCCCAAAAAGTGCCTCATTTAACGTCTTGGGCTAGACTCATGCATGCTCCTCATTCCTCATTTAGTGCCATGAATTTGATCTCATGTACTTTCCTTGTGTAGTCTTCCCCATAATAGAGATTCAACCTTTGACCATTCACCAAGAATGTTCTTTCTCCATCTCTCACCATGATAGCACCATGGGGTCGCACCTCCTCTATAACAAAAGGTCCACTCCATCAAGATTTCAATTTCCCGAGATGTAACTTCAACCTTGAATTGAACAATAGGACACTCTCACCCTTGTTGAAAACTCGCAATTGAATGTGGCAATCATGTATTTTCTTTGTCCGCTCTTTGTAGATCATTGAGTTCTCATATGCATTCATCCTTAGCTCACCCAACTCATTGAGCTCTAACATTCACTTTCTCCCTGCATCATCCATACTAAAATTCATCTTCCTTAGCGCCCAGTGCGCCTTGCGCTCTAATTCCACCGACAAGTGACAAGCCCGCCTGTAAGACAACCTAAAAGGCGTGATGCCTATAGGTGTCTTGAATGCGGTTCTATATGCCCATAGTGCATTTGGTAGTAATGCACTCCAATTCTTCCTTGAAGAGGCCACCGTGTGCTCCAATATCCTTTTTATCTCCCTATTGGACACCTCCACCTAGCCTTACATCTTCAGATGATATGGGTTACCTACATTATTCTTGACCCACTACAACAAACATTCACATCAACAGCCTTTCAAAAATGCCACTGAATAAGAAGAAGCCAGTAAATAGGTTTAGAGGCATTTGTTGACATTTAAAAAAATGCCTCTAGCGCCAATGCCACTAGGATGATAGTGGCTTAAGTTGTAAAAGCCACTAAACATTTGTCTTTAGTGGCTTCAAATAAATGCCACATAAAGGCCACTAAACCATCATTTGGCATATAAAAAAATGCCACTATCCATCATTTGGCTTTTATACAAATGCCACTGTTTTGTATAATGTTGTTGTATAAAATGGTTTTGATTGAATGTAGTGGCTTATGAAAAAAGCCAGTAATGACATACTAATTCTGCATTACTAATTTTTATGGATTTTATTCAGTCAATTTGTAGTTCATGATCAAGTTTTCTAATTGAATGCCAATTGAAGCCGAACACATTTTTGCAGAAGTATTGAACTTTTTTTTTATAATCAAATGACAATTACATGGGGAGGACATTTTACCTTGCCCCTTATATTCAATACAACACCATGACATATGACTATATATGGTACATATTCTAGACATGATCACTAACTGCATATCAACTCAATTTGCACTTGGAGCCCCCCCAAAGGAATACAAACTCATTTTCTTACAAAAACATATAGCTCCATTCTAGCATTCCAAGTAGTTGTGAGCTTCTGCAGGATTAGACCAGCTACACTGCAATGAAGGTTCATCCTTCTTCTCAGCTGCAGTGATAGCATATGATAATTCGGCCATAAAGTCATTAGATTCCTCAGTAGGTTCTTCCTTCTTCTCTTCCACCTTGGCAACAGAAGCCACAGGTGTAACTGCATAGCCTGAAGCAGCAACAGGGGTAACAACAACTGCAAACTTGCTAGGATCCTGCCATGAAGTGAGCAAAACGTTGAGCACTTGCATGTAAATGTAAGAAAAAAAACTTACAACACTAGCATGCAATAAGATAGTATCAGGGAAGATAGCACCATTGCCAAATTTATACATAAGGTCATCTTCAGTAAGGTCAAGGACCTCAGGGATGAATATAGATCCACTGTCATAAATTGACATCACAACCAGTCCATATGAGAAGGGCCTAATGCCGAGCTTTGCAAGAAGGGCAGTCTCACAAGAACCCACCTTCTCACCACTCCTAATAAGTTCGACAGTGGTGATAATTTCAAATGTACCATTCACATTATGTCAGCTGAATAGAGTTTGCCATGCAACAAAGCTTTAGACATTTAGCTAAGCACACAACTAAGCATATTATGGAAAGGGGGAAAATTTGACAATCTTGACAATTATGTAAAAGCAAAAGATTATAATCAAACTCAATCTCGTCCAGTGTTCTCATAAAAATATAGTCTATACATAATAAGTTGAAAGAATTTTGGTAAGGTAAGAAAGCATAAAATGATTAATAAGAGCAGAACCTGGTGAAGGACTTCATGTTGTTATAGATAGATCTCCCTTCGTAAACTCCAATAAATATTGTACTGAAGTTATCATCAGCAAGAACCATTTCTGAAGCCTCCTTGGCAACATGGACTAACACATAAAAAGAGAAGAAACATCATTATCGAAAATAATTACTAAAAGACAAGAAGATAGATATAAAAATTCCCATAGCGAATATAATCACCTCAGTTCTAGAAATTCCCATGGCAATACCAATGGCTGCCTTTTTCAGAGCAGGTGCATCATTGACACCATCACCAGTCATGGCAACCACCACATGTAAAAAACAAGTAACTACAAAACATGCAAGAAGACTTTCCAGAGTAGGAAGCAAAAAAACATTTACAACCTTATCTCTCGAGAATGGCCTTTAATCTCTTGGAGAAACCATTCTTCCCTGAGGCTTCTTCATAGACTTCTCCACCAGAGCATAGTTCTGACATGTTGAAAATGAATTCATGTACCTCTACAAAGAAATTAGGATGCAAAACTGTAGAGGTACATGCAATCGCTGTCAACATATCAGTAACAGCAGAGCTAGCAACAATGTTAGTGAAGAGGATTGCATAAAAATGAATTTTGATTGCATACACCTACATTAAGGCAAGGAAAAAGGTGATCGTCATTGTTAGTAAGTATAACATCAGAATTTAAGCAGAACATACTACTTTAGATACTACTTTTACATACTACTTTGGCTAGGCTGCAATACATCAACATAGCTGATCAGACAACCTTATCTCTTGAGAATGGCCTTTAATCTCTTAGAGAAACCATTCTTTCTTGAGGCTTCTTCGTAGACTTCTCCACCAGAGCATAGTTCTGACATGTTGAGAAAGACTTAATGTACCTCTACAGAGAAATTAGGATCCAAAACTACAGAGGTACATGAAGTCACTGTCAACATATCAGTAACAGCAGAGCTAGAAGCAGTGTTAGTGAAGAGGATTTCATAATAATGAAACTCTAATTGCATAAACCTACATTAAGGCAAGGCAAAAGGTGATCATCATTGTTAGTAAGTTGGACATCAGAATTTAAGCAGAACATACTACTTTAGATACTACTTTTAGATATCACTTTGGCTAGGCTGCAATAAATCGAAGGAGCTGATCAGACAACCTTCTCTCTCGAGAATATGTGAAATAATCCAACACACATAGAAGCATGCGACTAAAATATGTCAGATACATTTCAGACAGTGGAAACTTCATGCCAATGAAACATGCATATATAAGTCAAATAACAATGACAAGCTAAAATAAACTTTGGTTGCTACTTTGTAATTTTCTCATTCAAAACTATCATCCTCATCACTTTGATATACACTTTCGTCATCCTGCTGAATTTGGGATTGATCTTTCTCAATTGTTGAACTATCAATAGTAATTCCTTCCATATCCAATCTAACTATGTCACAGTCTGCATTTTCATCCTCTGTTGTCATTGATGGCCCATCTCTAGGTTCACCTTGCACATAAGCTTCGACAGTCTCACTACAAGATGGATCTTCCATGTTGAACGTATCTCGTGGGGGAATCTTTACAGAAAAATGCCACCCTTTTGCAGTGACATGTTCTACATAAAATAATTGTCCAACTTTAGATGCCACTAAATACAGTTCTCCAGTTGATTGAAGTCGTCTCAAATTAACAAGAGTCAACCCATGTTCATCATGCTTGATTGTCCTCTTCGAGTAGATGTCCACCCAATCACACTTAAATAATGTCACGTTAAAGTGTTCATAATAATTGAGCACAATAACATCCTTCAAAACACCATAGTAGGTAACATATCTAGTAATTGGATTGCGGTCAGTGGTTTTAGCATAACAATCAATCTTAGCTACCAGAAAGACTCCACTATTTTGTGTTGTTAGATGCCGATCTTTTGCTTTGGTATGGAATCTGTGACCATTGACAATGTAGCCCTTGTACTTAATGGCCATTTGATGTGGACCTTGAGAAAGAAACTTGATTTTATCATCCACCATCTTTGTTCTTAGGATTGTCTCAATCTAACACAAGAAAAGTTTGTTAGTATTTAATCATGAAGCATAACAAATTTAATTATGAAAAAATAACTTACATGTTCCTTAAACCATCCATCAAATGAGTTACTATGTATTCTCCGTACCTCCTTTAAGGACTTATGAGGATGTTTTAGCCTAATGATATCATAGTGCTTCCTGAAAACAAAATATGTGCAATACGTAAATGGAATATGTAATAATATTTTAATAATAGAAGACCATTATCACTAACTTACTTAATGTAGGGTTGAACTGCGTCACAATTGAATAGTACATGCTTATGGGCTTGTTGCAATGTATGTTTGTCCAAGACACATGCTATCATTTTACCAACACCACGACCTACTGTCGAGAAAATTGACCAATCATCACTATCATGTGTTGGCTCATTTTCCAAAATTATTTTGTTAGTTACATTTCTATTTGGCCAATTTAATTTTCTTTCAACTCCATCCAAGTATCTTGAACAAAAAGTAAGACACTCTTCAGCTATATATCCTTATGCTATTGATCCTTCTGGATATCTTTTATTATGAACATATCCTTTTAGGGTCTGCAGATACCTGATAACAAAGTTGGCGAAAATATTATGAAAATTAAATTCCAATAGGTGAAGTCATCATGATTTATGAAAAGTTACCTTTCAATTGGATACATCCAACGATATTGAGCAAGGTCGGCTATCTTAGCTTCAAAAACGAGATGGACTGATTGATGCACCATTATGTCAAAAAAACATGGAGGGAAAATATTCTCCATCTCACAAAGTGTCATAGCTATTGAATTTTCCAATGCAGCAAAATCATTTGGATCTATGACTTTAGTGTACAACCTCTGAAAATAGTGACAAAGATCAATAATACATGACTTAGCATTCTTACTGGGAAAAGACATAGTGACAGCTAATGGCAGAAGTTGTTGCATCAACACGTGATAATCATGACTTTTCATTGGTAGCATCTTCTAATCCGTCGGCCGTGCACATCTAGATATATTAGATGCATACCCATCTGGAACTTTGACAGATTTTAGGAGGTTGCAAAATGATATTTTCTTCTTCTTTTCTCATCGTATAGCAAACTGGAGGTAATATGGAATGTGTGCCAACAGTTTGTGGATGAAGCGGAAAATGAATTCCCATATCCTCCAAATCCTTCCTTGCATTCAAGTTGTCCTTACTTTTATCCTTCATACCTAGCAATGTTCCAACAATACTCTCACTTATATTCTTCTCAATGTGCATGACATCCAGAATGTGCCTTACAATGTTAGATTTCCAATATGCTAGCTCGAAGAATATGCTTTTCCTATCCCAATTGTGTGTCGAATCTTTACCTCTCAGCCTTTTCTTACCAATTACAGTGCTTTTGCCATCCAATTGTGGCAAGATTTCAGCTCCAGAAGGAGGTTTAGGTGGACTCCTAAATTCTTGCTCACTGTCAAATTCCCTAGCTTCTTTCCGGAATCTAAGGCCAGCTGGAAAAAACCTACGATGTCCTATATAACAAACTTTATGGCTATGTGGCAACCAATGTGAGACAGTATCTTTATTACAATACGGACATGCTTTGTAGCCTTTAGTACTCCAACCAGATAGATGTGCATATCTTGGAAAATCACTAATAGTCCATAATAAAGAAGCATGCATCTGAAAGAATTCCTTAGCTCTAGCGTCATATATTTTTACACCAGTACTTCATAGTTCTTTCAGCTCATCAATCAATGGACACAACTAAACATCTATATTTTGTGGCGAAGATGGTCCAGAAATTAGTAGGGACAACATAAAATAATGTTGCTTCATGCACAACCAAGGAGGTAAATTATATGGAATAATTACAACAGGACATGTACTATGAGAATTACTCATTGTCCCAAAAGGATTAAATCCGTCAGTGGCAAGTCCCAATCAAATATTTCTAGCGTATGTAGCAAATTCGAGATGCATAACATCAAATGTTTTCCATGCAGGTGAATCTACCGGGTGTCTTACTTGTCATCTTTTTCATATTCTTCTGCATGCCACTTTATTAAGGAAGAGGTTTTTGATGACATGAACAACCTCCTCAGTCGTGGTATAAGTGGAAAGTGTCTGAGCACTTTGGCAGGTGTTCTTCTGGGCTTGTTTACTAGCTCCTCATCATCATCATTTGGTGTTGAAGTCGTTAGCCAGCTTGATTCTCCACATGTATCATAGACGTCTTTATCAGCAAACTCCTTCCAAAACAGCATGCAACCATTTCGACAAACATGAATCTTCACATAATGTAATCCAAACTCCCCTATTTTTTTTCAAGAAAGTTTGGTAAGTTTCTTACACACTGGATATAATTCTGTCTCAGAATCCTTTAACAAGATATAAAATTTGTCAGCATTTAAGTGTTGATCAGTACCCGACTGTACTCCTTCCATATTTTCATCTTCACTGAAACTCAGAAAAACATCATGCAACATATCTTATAAATTTTCATCATCTAGACAATCACCCTGATTAGTTGGAGCATCCATTTCAACATCGGTATCTTCTCCATGAAAAGTTCAAGAAATATAGCTTTGTAAGAAGCCATTCCACAATAGATGACTCAATGCAGTCTGTCTGGTGACCTGGTATACATAGTGCTCTTTCTACAAGGGCATACAATCTTGTCTCCAATCACTGAATGTTGAAAAGAAAAATCCAAAAAGTTGGATACTCCACATAGGTATTTACTACTCGTTCGGTCATCCTCTGCTATCCAGGACTTATCCATTCTACAAAAATAGTAAAAAATATAACATCAAGAATTGTGACACCCATTTGACTTGTGAATTGTGACAAATACTGTACAAAATACATTTATTGGTAATTTCCATATTTAAAAGTAACAAAATTTCATTCTACAAAAATAGTAAAAAATACATTTATTGGTGATTTCCTTATTTAAAAGTAACAAAATTTCATCAAGAATTGAGACACCCATTTGACTGGTGACTTGGTTGTTTTGTTGATGATGCTGTGTCGCAGAGGGAGTCCCTCATAGACGAATCCAATTAGCATGTTCGGAAGCCAGACATGGTCCTCTCGGCCAATTAGCATGTTCTGAATCCATGCAAGCCAACTGGTTGTGGATACCTTAAAGTGCATTCGCCATCATATTGAACGTCGATTACAGTTGTCGAGGTTCCATACTTTAAAATCACTTGACCATCCGTGTAGTGTTTTCTGTTCAAATGACACCACTGACTAGTAATGGTGAGTTGTGCTGGTGTATGATGGTCTAGGGTGATGTCCTGCTGATCTGTTTCAGTGAAATAGACTGTGGGGGTCGAAGCCCATGCTATAGTGATTGTTGTGGGTGGAAAGAGACTGCAAAATATTAGTACTAACAATTTAAGTATATATAATGATGTTATATATTTTTAATAAGTATATATAACGATGTTACATATTTTCATAGACAACTTGAGAAATACAAATCAGACTTAGATGGAAAGTAAGACGAGTATGTCATTATACCAACAATTATTGTAGTCTACATTATGAATTATTATGTCTATTTTAAGGAGATCACTTATGAATTATTATGTCTACATTATGCTTTTCAATTATGTTGATTGCTACATTTCACATCACCTGGTTTCTCAAACGATTTTGTGGGAAGACCATGTAAACATCGAATAGAAAATACCAATCCACCATCTTAATAGGGAACTGATTAATTACATGTGATGTTTACATGAACTCTATAAGTCATATTTTGTTAACATCTTTGAAGTGCTATAGTTTGTTCATTCTTGTCTTTCTTCAAAATTATAAAACTACATATAAAAAGTACTAATAATGTATGTAGAACAGAAGTCGGATCCAAGGAAAATACCTTTGAAGTATTGTCAATTGAAATGGCTGGAAACAAGAGTGGACTACTATTGGTAAACAAGTTATTAGTCAGAATATGTTTTTTTATTCTGCTGCAAGGTTTCCCATTAATAGTTATTGATGATTTAGGATAACCTACATATGAACAACAAATTCCAAGTGGCATGGCATTCGATACCTATAGATTTTTCATCCAAGCATGAGAATTGTTGACACTTTACATGCCTATTAGCCACCGGTCACGAAAGAGACCTTGAAGGAGGTATGTAAGCTACATCTTAGTTAACAGAATAGAGTGCGGCGATGGTTACCTAAAGAGGATTGATCGGAGTCCCTCACTCAAGCTCGTCGACGCCAGAGGGGCAGATTGAGTCTGCGTCCATGCTTCGGCTGGGATCAGTCTACCAAGGCGGATGAGGAAGAACGAACGGTGCCTGAGTATGCTTCGGTTGGGCTCGATTCAAATAGGTGGAGGAGGAAGAACAAACTCCCACGATCATAGGCAAGGTGTCCCTGCGACACCGACAACTTGGCACTCTATAGCCAGCAACTATTGGCACCACTGACAACAACTGGCGAACAGCAGGTGCCACTAGTCTCTCCCAGTCTACATACAATCGTGAGCCACCAACGGACCTAGGGTATGATGGGCCAGGGAGTGAGGAAGTCATGCAAGGAGAGAGGGGGAGATCGGAAATGTCAGGCTAAATGAGCACAGAGTGCAATGCGAAGGGAAAATTTAATTTGGAGCCGGAAGTCAATATAGTTTAGCAAAATATTTCCTAATTTGGTATGGCAATTTCAGATTGCCACTAATTAGAAATAAAAATGCCTTTAATGTTATGTCCTTTTCAGAAATCCTATAATAGGTGGTTCAACAACATTTTAATTAAAATGCATGTATATTAGAAAGATAGTGGCTTTTTTTTATAAATGCCACTTCAATAAATGCCACTAATGGGTTGTTTTGCTGTAGTGACCCCATATTTTCTCAATAGTGTAGCAAATTTCCTATTCATGAAGTGGGTGCCTCCATCGTTAATGACCATCCATGGTGCACCAAACCTACAAAAAAATGCTCCTTCACGAACATGCACACTACCACATCGTCATTAGTCCTTGTGGGTATTGTCTCTACCCACTTTGACACATAATCAACATCAAGAAAAATATACAAATTGGAATTAGAGGACACAACGGGTCCCATGAAATCAATGCCCCACAAATCAAATACCTCAACTTCTTGAAATACATTGACGGGCATCTCATTTTCATTTTGATATGTTACCTGCCCTTTGACATGAATCACACATCCTCACATAATCATAGGCATCCCGGAAAAGTGTAGGCCAATAAAGGCCACTCTCTAATACCTTCGCCGCAGTCCTCGTACTCGCATGATGACCACCGGTGGGCAATGTATTACAATGACTGAGCATACTATCATATTCACTCTCAGGTACACACCTATGCAAAATTCCATCCCTGCACTGTCTCAACAAAATAGGGTCATCCCAAAAATTATATCTCAAAGAATAGAAAAACCTCTTTCACTCTTGATAAGTCCAATCATCCAGAATTTCTTTACATGCGAGATAATTCACAATATGTGAAAACTAAGGGTCCTTAGATTGAATGGAAAGGATTTGCTCATCTGGAAAGCTTTTGGTAATGGGCATGTGGGTATCTCTCTCATCTACCCGCTCTAACCGAGACAAGTGGTCTGCAAGCACATTCTCAATTCCCGCCTTGTCTTTTATTTCAATGTTAAATTCTTACAAGAGTAGGATCCACCTAATGAGTCTAGGCTTGGCATCTTTCTTTTCCATTAAGTATTTTATGGCAGCATGGTCCGTCCGTACCACAACTTTAGACCCCACCAAATACTGCCTAAAATTTTCGAATGCAAAAGCAACATCAAGCAATTCTTTTTCAGTGGTGGTGTAATTGAGTTGGGCATCATTCAAATTCTTAGACGCATAAAAAATGACTGTGGGTTTGTTCTCAAGGTGTTGCCCAAGAACAACCCCCACGGAGAAATCTAACGCATCACACATAAGCTCAAAGGGCTTAGTCGAATCCGGTGTTTGAACAATCGGCACAGAGATCAACTTTTGCTTGAGGACCTCGAAGGCATGCATGAATTTATCATTAAAGTCAAAAACAACATCCTTCTCAAGCAGTTCTGATAATGGCTTGGAGATTTTAGAAAAATCCTTGATAAACCGGCGATAAAACCCGACATGACCAAGGAAAATCCTCACCCCTTTCACCTAATTCGGTGGAGGAAGTTTGTAAATAACCTCAATCTTCACTGGATCTACCTCTAGTCCCTTGCTAGAAAGCTTGTATCTCAACACTATGCATTAGCTAACCATCATATGGTATTTTTCCCAATTGAGGACTAAATGTATATCCTCACATCTTTGTAGCACCTTGTCTAGGTTATACAAGAACTCATCAAAAGATGCATCATAGATGGAAAAGTCATCCATAAAAACCTCTAGACAACGCTCCACCATATCTGAAAAGATAGCAAGCATGCAGTGTTGAAAATTAGCCGGTGCGTTGCACAAACTGAACGACATTCAGCCATATGTAAAAGTCCCAAAAGGACAAGTGAAAGTAGACTTCTCTTGGTCCTTAGGGTCTATGGAAATATGATTATATCTGGAATAGATATCTAAAAAGAAAAAGTGAGAGCGGCCAGCCAACCGCTCTAAAATCTGATCAATGAATGGGAGAGGAAAATGATCTTTTAAAGTGGTGGAATTCAACCGATGGTAATCAATGCAAACAGGCCACCCGGTTCAAAAGATTTTTAGTTACCATGATTCCCCCCTTTTTAGGGACTACCTATGTTGGGATCAACCATGTAGAGTCTGAAAACCATAGATGATGCCCACAGAGAAAAGCTTGATCACCTCCTTTTTTATGACCTCCATCATGACGGGGTTGAGGCGATGTTGTGGCTGAATCACATGTTTGGCTCCTTCAGCGAGCCAGATCTTGTGTTGGCAAAGAGTAGGGGAGATCCCCTTGATGTCATAAACTGACCACCCTAATGCACCACAGTGGTTCTTCAACACTATCATCAACTGTTCTTCCTCAGCATCACTCAAATATGTCGAAATTATCACTGGTAGCTTTGCATTAACCGCTAAGAATGCGTATTTAAGTGAGGGGGCAGCGGCTTAAGCTCTAACTCTGATGGGATGACTAAAGAATATTGAAGTGGTGGTGGAAGCGGTCCTAGCTCTTCATAGTGCTTGGCATAGTAGCAAGGAAGCACTTGAAGCATCTTAACACATTCTTGTAATGACATACTTCTCATCCAATCATCCATTATGTTAAACAAACAAGCTTCAAGAGGTAATTGTGCGTACGACTCAAGCATGGAGACTTCTATAGCTTCTTCCTCAGTAGACGGTGAAACTTCCTCTTCCTCATCATTGGGATAACCCACAACTTTAACAAGAGGAACCACTTTTTTTTGTTCCATGATGTCCACAACAATTGTTCCCTTATCTACCTTTGTCATGACACGAGCCATATCAAGAAACGTCTTCCCTAAGCAAAGAGATATGTTATGATCAAAGTGATTCACTTTGTGACATTGCTCATTCGCTTGTGACTACTTTGAATTTGGCGGCATGACTATCTCAAATCTATCATCAGCTATACCCATTGTCAACCGACCTCTACCCATCTCCAATATCATATCGGCAGTGGCTTGGAAAGGTCTTCCTAAGAGTAGCTCATTCCCTTGCTCAACTTGCATCTCCATGACAACAAAATCAGACAAAAACACGAACATGTCAACTTTGACTAAGACATCCTCGCAAATACCATACGGTCGTACCACATTATTGTCTGCAAAGTTGAATTGTCATGTTGCATTGTCGAGATTCTTTAAGACCAAGCTTTTTGAATGTAGAGAGGGACATCAAGTTGATACTTACCCCAGAATCACACAGTGCTTCACCAAATTTCACCTTCCCAATATAGCATGAAATATTGAAACATACGGGATCTTGTCACTTTGGAGGCAACTTTCCCAGAATAAAGGCGTTGACCTATTCCTTAAGAACTACCACCTCAGTGTCTAGAATTTTCCTCTTCTTGGTAATTATATCCTTCAATAACTTACCATAGGAGGGTATCTTCTCAATAGCCTCTAGAAAGGGAATATTGATCGAAAGTTTCCTAAAGCTATCCAGGAACTTTTTAAAACTGTGCATCAACTTTCTTTCCCTTCAAACTATTTGGATAAGGAACTGGGACAGTCTGTGCCCACTGATGTGGTGGCACATAAGGCGTCCTCTTCTCAACCTCTTTCCCTATAATGGGCTCTTCTGTGGCCTTCTCTGCATCATCCTCCATTGTCTCTATAACTACAACATCCTTTGTGGCCTCACCTATGTCTCCTTGTTGTGGTGTGCTCGGTTCATCGGCCTTGGAGTTTAAAAGTTTCTTTCCACTCCTCAATAGAATGGCCTTAGCTTGATGGTTCTTTCTAAGAACATCAGTATTCCCTAGGAAACCTTGCATTGTGGGCTTCTTTAGACTCACAATCTCCGCTTCCATCTGTGCTAAAGATGTCTCAAGTATCCTCATTTGTGCCTCATGGATTTGTAGCATCTTCCGAAACTGATTCATAAATTCCCCTTGAGTTTGCAGCTACTTGCTGAATGTGCTCATGAGTTCTTGGTTTTGTTTAACAATTTTATTGAGAAACTCATTACTCTTCTCCTTTGCAGTTGGTTTTGGTTTGGCCTCCAGATCCTACAGAAAGTTATTGGGATCCTTCCATGAGAACTTCTTATCCCTCCTCCAAGAGTAATCATTATTCATGTACCCTTGTTGTTGGCACATGAATTTGACATGTACCTCATCATCAGATCCTTCTTCCTCTTTTGCTAGCAATCTCTTTGCTATCAAGTCCATCTTCTCATTTAGCTCTTTAATTGCCTTTGATTCCCCTACAACTCAAATTTTTTATGGTGCATCTCTATTACCCCACGATTGCTTCTTGGTCATGTTCTTCAAGATCTCCCAACACCTTGTACCTGTGTTGTTCAAGAAGAAACCCAATCCCGCTGAATCTAAGTTGCTTCTATCATGCTCATTGAGAGCAAAGTAGAAATTTTTTACTTGCTTGTCCTTGTCTAGCCCATGATGTGGGTACTTCGTTAGCATTATCTGAAAGTGCCCCCATGTCTCTGAATAAGTCTCATCGGCCTTTTGACTGAAGTTATGGATCTTTCTTACGAGGTCATTCGTCTTCTCTAGTGGGAATAATATCTCAAAGAAGACCTCTACCATCTGGTCCCAGTCTCGACGGGCTCGTCATCGAGATTGTGTAGCCATTCACGTGCATTTCCCACTAGAGAATTGGGAAAAAGCTTTTAGTAGAGTGCTTCTTGCGGGAACCTGTCAATCTTTATCATATCACAGTTTTCCAAAAATGTGTTGATGTGGGCCACTGGATCTTCATTGTTCAGCCCATGAAATGCATTATACTTGACAAGGTTTATCAGTGCCAGATCAATCTTGTATGTAGGAATGTTGATAGCCTACTTTTTTATTGTCCCCTTTGATGCGGACAAGGAAGAAGCCTTGATCTTCTCCCATATTGTTTGTTCCTTAGCCATTACTTCAGGTTCAAAATTTGTGTCGAAGTCTTCGGGTTGATTATTGATGTGCTCCTCCTCATCACTTGATCTCGAAGGTAGAATCTCAGGTGTCGACTATGTGTAGTCTGTACTACACATCTTCACCATGCACTAGTAGTTGAAATGTGAAAAATTGATTAAGTACAGTGCTAGACGAATAAAGAATTTGAAAGATAGACAATTTACTCTCAATTATTAATATTATTAAAAGTGGCCTAGAGTGGCCTCTTGTAGCACTCGTAGTGCCGAAAATTGTCGTTTCCCCAGCAACGACGCCAAAAACTTGACACGACTTTACCGTGCGTATAACGCAAGTGTACACATTAGTGAATATAATCCTTGTGAGGCCCGAGTCGAACACAGGGAAATGTAATTATCGGTAGACTTCTAATAACTACTTGCGATCAGCTAAACCGATTATAAAAGTTTGGACATTGTTATGAAAAATAAAATGAAAAATAAAAGAAAACAAAACAATCAATTAAATGGTTGGTTTAATCAATTCAGAAGAAATCTCTAGGGTTGCAGTTTCACCGCAATTCTCATTGTACTAATTCCTTCATAGTTATCACAACTCGTCTCCCTTTCCGGATAGTGTCCTGTAGCCAGAATTTCTCACTTTCGTGATACAATTCACTACCTTAATCTAGGTCGGTTCCACGCCAGTAGTAACATATACCCTAGACTAGGTGCATCAAAAACATGTCTCTATGTTCCCACCATTAACCATACATCGCCTTTTCCAAAGAATTTAATAGTTAATGTGATTACCGCCTCATTTCAACCATTAATTCTTCATCAAAAGCAATTAAAGTTATTAGATTACCATTATGGTGATCAAGCACAATGATAGAAATGGATAAAACGATATCATACCATGGATTTGAGGGACAAATTATGATAAAATATGTAAGAAGAGTCATACAATGATTGCTCGGGTTACTCCTGGTCCTAGAGATAAAGGGGATTGGACCCGCATGTTCATCTCAATGCAAAACACCATAAAGAAGGAAAAAACATGAAGAAAACGTTGATGGAGATGGTGTAACCCCTGAACGGAGAAGAACCGGGGGATCCTCGGTGTGGGATGAGCATTCTGTAGCCTTCCGGAGGTGAAAAACTCTATCCGTGTCTCTGGAATCTCCTGGGGCATAGCTCTCAGCTCAATTCTTCGCTCTCTCCTCCTTCGGGGCTTATGCAATGGAATAGAACGTGAATGACGGCTTTGGACCATCTTTTCCTAGGTATAAGTACCACTTACGGCTGCCAAAAGAACACAATCGTCTGATTGAAGTCGTGCTGGACAAAACTCTGATCCAACGACGTTGATACCATCGATGGGGTGTCGATGGTATCGACACCTTAGGGTATCAATGCTTTCTTCAATTTCTGGGAGCCGCCTGATGGCATCTCGATACCATCGACCGTTCCCATCGATGGTATCGATGGGGTGATATTTGGCTCATTGTTGGACTTTTGAGACCATTAACACAGTGTCGATGGTATCAAACTATCTACTTCCTCTTCGTATCTATCACTATTGCTCTGTCGATGCTATCAACAGACTGTCAATGGTACCGATGGGTCCAGAATTGTGAATTGCCAGAAAATGAAAGAAAAACACCAATCACAACTGAGAAATATGATAATCTATACAAAAAAATATAAATCAAGATGAATTTGATGCAGGCAAGGATAATAGGCTAAAGGAATTGAATCATGCGATATTAACCATAAATATGACCAATAAGCACATAAAACGAGTGTAAAACTAGCATATAGAAGTGTCTCAAAACCCCTACATCAATGAATAATCAAAACTCAAGAGGTAGAAAACATGATCAAATTCAAGATAAAGTAGAAGACATATCCTTTTTTTTGGGACTACTCTTAGAACCTTAGGTCAAATCACAAGGAGGTAACTTGCCATCATGTCATTGAATGTATCATCATAAAACATGATGAAAGTAATGGACAAAAAGAAGAAGGTGCACGAAGTGATGCTTATCATGTACCTCTTTCAAATTTTCTTCTAAAGTGATCTTATTGAACATATTTAAGAATATGTATCATATACAAAAAGAGAAAAATGAACATACTACGGTTGTTGATTCTATAAATTATAATATTGATGAGTTAAATGCTCATTTTGGTAGAAACATAAAAGATAGATGATATTGTTTTTCAAAAAACTTCCATGCAAACTCAAGTTTCTAGTCTTTTGAATAAATTGAGTGATATAGCTCAACAACCTATTGTTTTCTCTCATGTTGATTATGATATTAACCATTAAGTGGATGTTGGTTAATCTTCAAAGTATCTACTCTTGAAGATAATCTTTCTTGTAGTAGACAATTCTTGATTTCTATTACTAAAGACTCTTTTTTTCTTACTAAGGAAAAAACTCAAGAATTCTTTAGATAAATTGTCTAATAGTAGAAATGTGTTAACCAATATCTTACATTTACACCATGTTCATGAAGGTACAAAAGGTCTTGTTTATGTCCCAAAAATGAGAGCATAATTAAGATGAATGAACCTATCTGATCAAATGCTAGTTCTTAGCTCTCAATTACCCATGTTACTTGATTTTATTGTAGGATATTTGGTACTATGCACAGATGTGGCAGAAGCATGGCTTAAGTTTCAAGAATCTATCTCTAAATGAGTTTATATGTGGTCATGAGCTCTGACATGTATCTACTTAATATTATAATGTTTCTTATATTTTGTTTTGTCTATCTTACTCTTAGGATGTTAGTTTTCTTGGAAAATATATTTATGGTTGTTTGTTTGATGTCACTTTTTTTAATATTATCTTTTTTTATCTAACTACCTCTTATTGAAATGCATTGACTGAGGGACAATTTGGTCGAGTTATAGTTTGTATAAATATTTTAATTTAATTTTGACTATCTTTCTATTGGTAATTATGATCATTTTGGTACATTCATATTTGATCTTATACATCTAGTACAACATAACTAACTTACTTACTAAATATGAATATCTAGTGGTTTATATGATATCTTTTAGTTAGCACATGTTACTTTAGTTTAAACTCATATTATATGTGTTTGTGATTTTATACGACCTCAGTCATATGCAATATACTACCATCTTTTATAGATTTTGTTTATGGTATGGTGTACTAATTGTGGGCTTAACATTCCTTAGTGTTGGTATATATATTCTTTGATTTTGTTGTTAGCGTTAATGGAAGCTTTCTATCATGGAGGGCTTCACGATGGTAATCTCTTCCAGCGGCTATGCAAACTCCTCTACCGATGTGCTCATAGGCTCTTGTAGATTGATGAATTCCATCCCAGATAGCTATTTTAGACCGCCACTATAAGAGGTGGACGATGCTGAAATGTACCTATCACATCCCAATATGAGCCTTGTGCTATGTCTTACCGCAAAAGGAGTTGTTGCTTGGTTACTTGTGAGAGATGTCTATCTTGTAGATGTCGTATGGCTTACTTCTAATGATATTGAGCTATTTTTAAAAAAAAATCATGGAGGGCTTTGCATTCCCTTGCATTATATGTAGATATCTTTCACAAGTTTGTTCCTTTACAATTAAAATTCCTTATCATTGGCTTAGGGCATCTTTCTTTGTTACTTAATGTTTTTATGGTACATATTTTTCATGAATGACTTCACATTCCTCTCAGTGGTATTCCTTCATCTTCTATAATAGCTCCTTGATATTATTGAGGCTTTTTTGTGTACCATGTCCTACTTTTCAATTATTAGTTTTAATTATGATTGTTTCTTGGATATGTGATTATCTCTCTATGTAATTATACAAGAGGGTAAAAAAATCCTTGAGTGGGATTTTCATTTTGTGCTTTCCTTTTTTACTTTAACAAGGGAAAGAAAATTCCATGTGATTAATTCACTTTTTATAGAAAGTGAAAGGTATGAGGATCTTACTTAAGGTATCATAGATTTATCTTTTTGAAAACATTTTTCATGATAAAAAAGGGATTATTGCCTTTTATTTGTGCCAAAATATAATTTTGATGATATAACTTTTCAGTAATAAATGAATTTAAACTGGATCCAACCTCAAGAATATGCAATATAATATATATTTGGATGTTTGTAAATCAAATTGTACCTAAAGTTGTAACTTGCACATATATGAATTATGTAATAACAACTAATGAATTCCTAAACATCATTCTTAATGGTGTTTTACACTTGTGTACATCCATTATACTAGGAAAACCTTTTTCAAACTGGTTGTGTCTTTTTCCAAAATTTAGTACTTTTGAGACAAGATATTTTTCAATCAAGTTCCAATTTGATGGAATGGACATTGGTCAAAGTTTCTTTCAATCATGAGATAGACAATAGATGAAAGGAGGCCAAGGTTGTGTTTTGAAAAAGAAAATTACAATTCCATTGACTATTGTTACGTAGACATTCCCTCTAGGGAACTATTATAGCTTCATTCCATCCGGCTATCCTATGATGACTATTTTCCAACTAATATGACCTAAACTCTCTCAATAGATAACTTATGAATTTCTAAGTTATCATTATATATATATATATATATATATATATATTTATGGAAAAAACCCAAATAACACACTTTTGCAAAAATATTACCAAACTATCACTTTCCCTAACTTATTTCCCGAACTAGCACACTTTCAGCGAAAGACGCCATATTAGTTAGCATTCTAATGGTGTTGGAGCTAAATACGCCACATTAGTTGGCATTTTTCTGATGTTAGGACTAAACACCCCACATTAGTTGGCAATTTTTGGTATCACGACTATACACGCCACATTAGTTGGCGTTGGTTTGGATTTTTAATTAAACATGCCGAAAATTTTGGTGTTTACCTTATACGCCACATATAGCGGTGCCTTTAGCTAATTGGATATTTAAAGCAGAAAAAGAAATGGGGTTTGCAATTATAATGTGAAACCAAAAGCATGAACTATTTGGTGTGAGTTTCAAATACACACCAATTAATGTGGCGTGTACTACATGTATTATATATATTAGATATATAAATTGTCATACCATATTTTTGTAATATCTATAATATTTATAATATAGGGTACACATTAATGGTATGCATATAAATTCTTTTTCCGATAATACATCTAACAACATAAAATATACAAAAATAATTTTAATCAATTGTAAGAAACTGTAATTAAAAATGATTATTTATTAAGATCTATAATATTATCATTTATACAATAGATGTATAAATGGTTATACTATATTTATCTAAGATCTATGATATTTTTAATATAGGGTACACATTAAATGCTATACATATAACTTTTTTCTATAAATAATACATCTAAGAACATAAAAATATACAAAAAAATATTCTAATCAATTGTAAAAAATCATAAATTTAATATGATTTGCACATAGTCATTAGTTGGTGGTTCTGAATTAGTGTAAAAATGTATGGAGTAAATGCTATATCAATTTTTGAAACTCAAGACAAAGTAGTTGGCATTTTTAGTTTGTAACAATAATATTTAAAACTCATTCTATTTGATGCTTTAAATTTTCACCCAGTCAAAGATGCCACTATATGTGGCGTATAAGGTAAAACGGCAGGTTTATGGGCATGTTTAATCTCAACATTAGAAAAATGCCAACTGATGAGGCATGTTTAGCCCCAAAATTAGAAAAATATCAACTAATCTTGCATGTTTATCCCCAACACCAGTAAAACGCCAACAAATATGGCGTCTTTCGCTGAAAGTGTGCTAGTTCGGGAAATAATTTGGAAAGAGTACTAGTTAGGTAAATATTTTAAAGAAAGTGTGTTATTTGGGTTTTTTTTCCTATATATATATATATATATATATATATATATATATATATATATATATTTGTGTGTGTGTGTGTCTTTCTATGTCTGTATGAGTGTCATGTTGACACCCATTGCACACTCGACAAACTGCTTCAACAATATATTTATTAAAAGCATAGTATTTACATTGCTATATTTGATTGATCAAAGAGGGCCTTAGCTAAGCCTAGCTCTAATATCCTAATCTACTATAAATAGTCTTTCCTAAACCTATGTAGAGTTTCTCATCATTTATTCATTAGTGATATAACAATATGTCTACTGCGAATTGAGTTTAACTTTTCTTATTCCTACTTGGTCTTCATTTGGTTCTTTGCTTTGGAGCTAATACTTGTGAGCAGAATTTATCAAAAGATGGTGGAGGTTGATTGCAATCTTCATTAAGATGGTTGTCCTCAGGTATCTGGATAAGAAGGCGGTAGATCATTTTAAACTGCAATCGAGGTTGATTTTGATCCATAAAAGACACTGATATTTATAACTTATAACAGTATAAGAAAAGATGAATAAAATTACACATTAAGTAACTCTAATTGGAAACAACTAGGCAGTAGAGATATAATATTTCAAGTCAACACCACAATATATTTTGTGTATGTTGTGGTTGCTTAACTTGACGATTACTTACTTTACTTTCTACTAAAATGTTCCTTAAGCAAGTTGTAACTAACCCAAGTTGTGTTTTAAGTTACTTACAATTTTATTTGTTTTATTTATTTGGAAATGATATGACTTGAAATTGAACTCTATATAATAAAAAACAATGAACTATGATTGATTGACATCTAGTTGATCAGTAAAAGTTTATGAAAGACATTTGATAGCATAATTATCATAATCTTAAGTGTGAAAACTAATATTATATGAAGTATACGGGCCCAGTCTTTTGAGGTTATTTATAAGTTTTCTGGAAAATTCTTTTAAGGTTGGAAGGATGTGATTAACTCAACTTTTAGGGTTTTATAATATATATATATATATATATATATATATATATATATATATATATATATATAATGTGTGTGTGTGTGAGAGAGAGAGGTTTTATGTATTTATGGGCTTTAGGCCCTTGATGATGATTTGTTAATCATATCCTAAGAGTAATAGAGATATGTTGACCAAAGTATGAGAGAGAAATATGTGACGATGTAGTCTGTGTGTGATTATGAGCCAATCTTAGATAATTTTATGACTTTGAGATTTTAGTGTTTCTAAATGACCTAGAAGTTGGCCATAAAGATTATAATTAGGAATTATATATATGTCGAAGATTTCAAAACTCTTGGAGATTGCTTGAATAATGATCAAATTCATATGGGTCAAAATAATGATTTTGATGATATTTTAGTTGGATGGCAAAAAAATAGTATGTTTGGATGGAACTAGCTCCGAGAGTTTTTATGATGGCATTCAAGTATGATGTAACATTTTAGGCTGTTTAAAATTTGTTTTGTTTTTAAGAAAAATATGCAAAAACTATATTCAGACTTGATCAATAGTTCATGTCATTTATATTATTTGGTAAACAAATAAATCATATTATATTGAGATTCCCTTAACCGAATAATGTGAAATTTTAACTGGAACCTTTTAAATATAAATTGTATTTTTATTCAATTTTGGATACTTCCAAGATATACTTTATAAATACTATCTGAGATCATGTTTAATGAATGGATTGATAAATATTTAAAAATGATGCAATTTGAAATACTTTTTGAAGTGTTCATGAGAAAATATAGTGTTATTAAACATTGTGTTATTTTATTTAAGGATAGTAAGGATTGGAGGTATTTTGGAAATTAATTATGATTACAAAAAGATTTTTTGATTGTTCAATGAATCTTAATGACAATTATGTCTTTTAAAAATATATCTTGTTAGGAGAATTATTTAGTCCTCTAAATCTTTCTATTTTACTGTCTTTTGTTTTCAACACATGAAGAGAGAGATAGACTTCTTACATAATAAGGAAGATCAAGTCAAGCTTTCATTCGAAGTCATGATTTTTTATGTTACAATTTTTCTAAAAGGAAATATTTGATGTGTATAATATTTTCTTTAAAGGAGTAAATTTAATATTAATAGTAAGTTGGTGATATAAAACATCAATGAAGTTGATGCAAAATATTCATATAGTATTGACACACAAGAGATTAAGATGTTGTGTTGGTCAAAGAGGAATAGTAAAAAGATATTAGTTGCTAGATGAAGGTATGGGAAGGTTCACCAAGATTTTTAATGCCAACAATACTCAAGATTGGATTAAGGCCTGCACCGCGAGCACCACTAACTAGGTGATGAAAGTTTATGACCACTTGCTAACACATATGAACCAGTAGGAACAAACATGTGTTTGAACATATTATGATCCCCACTACAAAATAGTTCATGTTCATCATGTGAGAATCCCATAACCTTAGTGACATTTGGAAAAGATATGAGACTCATCAAGATAGGCAATGTGCTATCCAGCGGTCTTGACCATCACAAAGATGAATTAAAATCAACATAGATGTGGATTTGAAGCACAATAATGTGGTGATTATAGGAGTCATAGGGGATGTATAAAGGAAGTGGATGGGAGGCATTGCTAAGCAATGCAATATTCAACATATCATAGAAGCAGAGCTTTTTGGTATTTGTTCAGCCATGGAGGTGGCACCGCTGAAAAATTGGGACAATGTCATCATTGAATCATATTGTTCTAATGGAGTAGAAAGTATTGGGTGCAACTATGAGCATAACCCCAGATATTCTAAGTGGCTTGTTAGGATTAGTTCCTTGAGGATACCAAGCTGGAAGACAAAGTTATGTTGGAGAGTAAACATTTGTTGTTACTGACATGATAGCCAAACACCATAGAAAAAACCTTCTGGGTGTAATGTTTACACATCCCCACCTAATGAGATCATGGTTCGCGTCCTTAATGAAATGTGTAATGGTAGTAGTACTATTAGGTTGTATTATCCAAGTTAATTAGCACATGTATTCCAAAGTTGAATTAGCTTGCAAGGGGAAGGCAATATGAACAAAAGAGCCTCTTGACTTCCCTATAAAAGTCTTTTCATACATTTTAAAGAAGATTAATTACATTGTGAAATTCATATGTACCTTGGCTAGAAAATTGTTTGCATGGTCAAACCAATTTATTATACAAGATGGAAAAAAATTATAATGGAAGTTTGGCCATTGTTCATCCATTTCTCTCCCTCACTTATATATATACACCCCCTATTGACTTCACCCACACACACTAGCAACAACTCATATTACTTCCTCACCCTCTCTCTTGCATTTTGTCACAAGATTGTGCCAGTGACATGATGCTATAGGGTGATAGTATCTCCCTCTCTATCTATTTTCATGGATTTGAATCTATCAACTTTTTTCTCCCAAAACTTATTCATCTATAGTCTGGTGAATGTACACTTATTATCCTCCTTGACATATATATGGTAGTACTTGCTTGTATTGATGTGTGTTATTCCCTTTTCCTTGGCATATAATAATATTTTTGAACTAAGTGACTAGCTATGATACAATTTTTAGATTTTCTATGATTAAAATATTCTAAAAAATTGGACATAAAGTAAATAAAAAAATTATTATACATTAAAATTGAACTTCTGTATACAAATCGACCCTCACCATTGGGTGTAGCCAGAGCTTAATGTATAGCAATAAACAAGCCCTCACCTTTGGGTGTTGAAAAGTCCTAATATACACCAACACAAATAGATCCACACCTATCAGTGCAATAAAAGGATTGAATATGGAGGTAAACAAACCTCAACTTTGGGTGTAGGAAGGGTTTAATAAATATATCCTCAAACCTAGATGGTAAAGGACAATAATAGCCACATATTTTGTATAATAGATAAATAAGACAAAATGTGTGGTATCCTCTTAAAGAATTTCTTTGATTAAAGTCTTATTGTTTGTTTATGTTATGAATAACAAAGTCCTATTTTATTATGAAATTTGATTTCTTTACTATGGTGTACATGTGTGTTTGCACTGATTGTGTGTCATTAATTTTTCCCATTAGAAAACATGCTTCAAAATGAAATGACTAAGATATGTTTCCACTTTTGACTACTATGATGACATGGACACATTTACTTCATCATGAAGAAATATATTATAAGGGATGGCTAGTTCCTTTTAACTTTTATGTTCTAATATATTATTCCTTATTGTATATGTCGTTGTGTTATTTTCTTCAGGCCACCCATGAAGGATGCTTCAATGTCTCTACCACTGCCTAGAAAGTGAGATTGGATTGCTGCGACAGTCACAAGTGCTCATTTTATATCTAGTGGAGAGACTAGGATTTATGTTTTAAGAGATAAGGATGGAGAAAGATTAAGTAGTAATGACATGAAGGAAAGAAATGATTTGGTCTACCATAAGGGCATGTTTGGTAGTGGCATGGAGAAAATAAATGATTTGATATACCATAAGGACTATTGACTTGAGAGTTATACATTGTCCATATTTTGGTAATGACTTAACCATTCCATTCCTATGTATCTAATATGTTTGTTCAAGATTGATTTTAGGATTTAGGTACATGAAAAACATCAAATTACACAAGCCCTAGCTTGTCCAAGTTCAAGTCAAAAGCAATGCAAGTGCACATTTTGGGAAATCACTCCAAATGACCTTAGCTTAATTTTTTAATCACTTGTGTTGATGATATGACTTGTAACTAAGATGAGAAAAAATCAGGGATACTTAATTTCAACGTTTGATCACTTAAAAGTCAAATTAGAAAATTTGTCATAAGTTGTTTATCGGTCTAGTTGGAAACTCGACCAATATGATGATGAATTTTATGAAATTACCAATCAGTTGAGTTGCACACTCACAAAACTTGAACGATCAATCAACTAAGTAAAATTGATTTTGACTCATCGGTATAGTTTCCCAGAACAAAATCGACCGATAGTTTGAAAATTGACTTTGCCACTTAGTGGATCGGTGATGTGGTCTATTATCGCACTAACAAATTCACTCACGGTTGAAATATCTGAATTTTTAATCAAAACTTGTGCAATAATACCACCTGCAAGTGTACAGGTCTTATCACAGTATAGTTAAGGATCGAATCCCAAGGGACAATGTTTTTAAGAAATGTTACTAGTCTAGTCTAGTTCAAGTAAGGCTAATATTTAGAATAAAGGTTGATTTGTGTTTAATTAAACTAATTGCAAGAAAGTAAATAACAGACTTAAAGTTGAATCTATATTAATGACAAAGATCGTTGGGGTGGTCCCGGGTTTCACCACCACTACACATGCAAACATATCCAATCACAAACATCCAGGCAAGATCTAACTATCCAAATAGAGCTACTGCAAACCCTCCGTTAGGATGTTTAGGTTCACATAAGCATCAGCTTAGGCATCAAATTTCTCATTGCCATCTGAATCATGTACTTACGGCTCCGAAGATATAGGTATCCAACTGAAGCTGTGACCCTCCGTTAGGATGTTTAGGCATATAGATTCATCATCGTGGGCGAGATGGCTCGTCCCCTCACGGATCACACACTTGCGACCTCAGGGAATCCCATCTGATTTCTCATCAGGGAGTCAACCGTGTTAATCGACATTCAAATCTTACATATAGATTTTCTTGCAACATATGAACAAACAAGATAAATGCAAGCATGTGATCAATCCATAAGCACACATCGACGATTAAAAATGAAAAGAAAAGTTAAATACATGCCATGGAATGTTTAATGAGAGGACATATAAGCATGGGCAGCGGGGCTAGTCCGTGCACCCCAGTGAAAAGTGACCACTCATTCATGATGCGAGGAACAACAAGACCAATAAAGTAAGAAGAATCTACCATGAGCATGATGAAGAAGAGTGGCATAGGTCGGTGAAGATGATGGGGTCTTCTACGCCATGTCAGAGTAGATCTGATGAGGTGCGATCAACACCAAGGTAGACCATGCAGTCTCTCTCTCTCCTCCTTCTTTCTTGTCTCACCCTTCTTGATTGCAGTAGAAGGAGCAGTCTATGGATGAGTGGATGGATGGGGAAGACGAGTAGAGTGTGTTATGGAGGCAGCGCACTGTTGGATTGGGTGGAGATGTTACTAGAGATGATGGTGGTTGGTGGGTGTGGAGTCATTGAGTCGTCGTGAGGGGTTGAGCACAAGTGTTTGTGTAGCCTGGCGAGTTAAGATAGTCCAACCGATCTTCAGCGGGGAGTAAGTGATGCCCACATAGTCTTGAGACCGCCGCGTCACCTCTTAGTTTTGGCTGCTTGTTCAGTCTTGGATGGTCTTGCACCTCCGAATGATCTTTGGGGTCACTTTCCACCACACAGTCCCAAAATCGTGAGGATTCATGTGGTCTTGAAACTAGGTGTCCTCACACGGTCTCGAACCTATGTGGAGGGGTAGGATGGTGGCACGAGTGGCAGGTGATGTCGTGGTGGCGATCTACTGCCGATGGCGAGGAGGATGAGATGGTGGATGAAGTCACTGTGAAAGGAAAGGAGGCGCTACAGTGGTGGTGAAATGAGGACGATGAGAGATGATAGTAGGAAGAGGACGCGGGTGGAGATCTTTGGCACCATCGTGGATGGCAGACGAAAGCAGCGTCAAGAGCTGATCTCTCATGGAGGTGCAGGAACTTTAGGGTTGCAGGTGTTAGAGACCAATGTTGGTACATGTCCACACGGTTTTGGGGTTGTGAGCGTCCTCTCAATCTTGGGATTGAGAGGGCTCTCACGGTCTTGAGGCCATGAGGGCTCACACGGTCTTGAGACCGTGAGAGGGGTTGAGGGTGTAAAACCATGGGGAGGAGGGTCGAGTGAGCAGACCACTAGGACAAAATCATTTATGTGAAACTGTTTGGAGAATGAAGCACAAAACCATGTAGGCAGGACTGAGAGGCCAAAGCTACAAAGGCCAAGTCCGAGATGTCAGATAGAGTAGGGTTTGAAACTGAAAGAGGGTGGACAAAGGTGTAAGGGTGATGTTGATGAAGATGGAAGTGGAATGTGAATCAAGTGATGGTGATGACCATTGATGGAAGGTGAAGAAGATGAAGGGTGTTGATGAAGGTGGATTAAGGGTTGAGTGAAGGTGGGCCCCAACTAAAGGTTCAACCTCATCGTGACCTGCATGATCTGCATGAAATTCATATAAATCTAGTTAGTAATCTTGATAATTCAACCAATTAAGTAAATTTGCATATTGTAAGATCTAGGAGATGAAAGTTAAAGTATTTAAGAAAAAATGGCCCAAAGATGGCGATTGAAATCATGATGAATATGCATTCATCAAAACACCCAGAATTTAAACATTGCTCATCCTCGAGTAACACAAAATCTAAAATAGTTGCCAAATGAATACTTTCGAATTGTGTAATTACCTCATTTTCACATCAAGATTATTTCCTTTATACTCAGTATGACTAATCATCTCAACTTCCTAAGATCACCGAACACATTTTACCATATCTTCATTCCTAAGTTTGTTTTCCAACATCACTTCCTTCTCACTTTTTCTAACAACAAGCATTTCTAATAGTTTCATAAGAGTCCAGAGATACTCGTAGAACAACAAGTGTGCACCTGATCTGACACTAGTGTTTTTTAGGGTAGGGGAGGCATTCATTGTGCCTTTAGGTGGAAAAGGGATTGAAGGGTGGTACGGAAGGAAGTTGTATATCTCTCCTCTATTTGACTCGAGATTTATTATATGGTCGCAATTACATTGATTACATTTTTGTGTGCAAATCTCTCCTATATTCGACTTGAGATTGCAAATTTTGTGTGTGTGCACATTGGCATCTTTTCTTGGTGGTACGCCCCTATTAATTAGTGAGGGGCATGGAAGAAGCGGATATAGAGAGAGGTGGTGTGCCACCTCAAACTTAGGGTTTGACACTACTTTGGCTATTTTTGTTTCTTTTTTATGGATGGAGGGGTAAGAAGATGATAGAAGAAGTGTAGAAGAGAGTTCAGATCAGAATGCAACTTGATTACTTAAGTATGTTTAAAATACAAAATGGACTTGAAAAATAAATTTAATTAGCAGTCAAATGGCTAGAAAGTAAAATTTCTAAAGTTGGTTTAGGTTGACCGTCGGTCCAGTTACAACTCGACCGATCAGTGACCAAGGGCCTTTTAAAAGAGACATTCAGTCGAGTTTCCCACTCACAGAGCTTGACCGATGGCCACGATGGAGCAAACTTCACTTAGGTTCAACCGACTTTTCTCCCTCTCAACTAGAGAAAAATTGACCGATCCAACCTCCAGATCCCTCTAGCTCTCAACCCTAGCCTCAACCTTCCTCTCCCTAGCCCTAGTTAGCCATAGATCGACCTCCCTTGACCTCTTTCCCATCAACCCTAGGCATGTGGATGGTTTGTGGTGGTGTTTCCATCGTCTTTGCTCTCTCAATCCTTCTCTTCTCATCCTCATGGTCCCAAATAGGAGAAAGAGAGCTGCCCCATCTATAGCACCATCCTCCTCCTCCAACTTGTGCCTTATACCCTTTGACGGTACCTTGTTTGTCTCCAATGATGTTCTAAATAGGTACAAGGAGCTCCTTCCTAGGAATCCCTTTCCTTTTTGTGCCCTTTTTAGGCACAACCTTGTAAAAAAAGATTATCGATCAAGTAGCTGAGTTGGTATATGACCACCACCTCTCCTCCTTCAGTGTTGAATGCACGTGCTACCACAATTCCATCACAAGCACCAAAGTTGTTCATGAATTCTATGCTAATTTGCAATGGAATTATGACAGTCTCATACCCCCACCTAACTCTCAATTAGTCCTTACTTCCATGATATCTAGGAAGAAATTCCAAGTCTCCAAGGATACCCTGAATATCTTTTTCTCAGGTTCTGAGGTGACTGACACCTGGAGGAAGGATTACCCTTAGTATTTTGACCTTGTTGACCCTGATGTATTCTACAAGAAACATAATATCACTCATATTGATATTCATTAATTCTTGAAGAAGCTTCAATTTCCCTATAGGAAGAAGTGCACCCTTCCCTCTTCAGCCTTAGATCTCAAGAACTGCATACTCGTCATAGTTGTTAACTACAATATTTATCCAAAGAAAAATTAAACTGAAATTGCAAAAAATACTATGGTGATTATGTTTTGTATGTTGGAGAACATTGGAGTCTAGTGAGCATGATATGTCCTCCACCCCATGACCTGATTTGAATCTAGTAACAACACCCATGGCACCCACCCTCCCTACCCTATCCTGATTTGTGGTCTTTTTCAAACTACCACTGGAAAATCTCTTTTCCATGACCTTCATTACAAACCTGACCAGAAAGGAGTTTGCATAAGTGAGACCACACTTTATAAGAGTGTTCCTACCCCTTCCTCTACCTCACTTGGAGACTCCACCTCCACCCAGGAACCTCCTCTACCTCAACCATCCTGACCTATCTGCACCTCTTTCCATGTATCATATGAAGCCCTCATGGGTTACATGATGCATCAATAGGCATATAACCTTTAGGTTCAGGAGCATATGCATCAGGATCTTTGTGGCATCATGTCTACCATGGACCTTTCCTGTGCACACCCTTATCCTACCTACCAACCCTACCCAGGAGGTGATTATGCATCCTATGCATATGATCACTTTTACCCTTCCCATCCACCTACTGCTTCCACTGCTACACCCTTTGTTGTTGGTGGATCTACCCATGTTGTGGAACCTCTCCCTACTTATCTTATAGCTATCGTGCTTGCAGGACTTGGCTAATATGCTCCTACCTTTCCACAAGCTTAAGAACTACATGGCCTTGGTATGTCTTGGGATGAGCAGAATGCCAGGTGGCCCAGTCATGGTTTCAGTCCCTCTACTGATGAGGAGATGCCAGATCAGGATGATGAGGAAGTTGTTTCTATTTATGAGGAGGCATCTTAGGATGATGGTGATTATGGTTCTAATGGCTCTGCTAGTGGTTTTGGTGATGAAGGTCATGTTGTTGTCTCTGCTGCACCTTTAGACGGAGATGATGACTATGAGCCAGAAGCATTTGCTAATGATGCTGATGATGATGATGTTGTGAACATAGATGATCTAGATTTTTAGATATTTTAGATTTTAGTCTATAGATGTTGATCATATATATCTTTCTAGACTATTTTGTACTAAAGACATTTGGGAACATTATCTGAGATGTACTATTTGAAAAACACTAGAGGGGGGGTGAATAGAGTTTTTAAATTATTTTAACAATTATTTAACTCAAACAACCACAATTGAAAATGGAAGAAGGAGACAAGTGTTTAGAGTGGTTCCAATCTTAGCAAATACTAAGATTGTCAGTCCACTACCCGGTTGCTTACCCAACCGGGATTTTGAAAGTATCAATTTTATTACCTTCACAAGGATTTACACAAAATACAATACTTTCTTACACCCCTTGAACAGCCTTCACTTGAAGTAGATGCACCAACCCGAGGTATCCTTCTTGAAGTAACTCCAAGCTCCCCCTTGAAGTAGCCTTCCTCTTTAGAAGTAACCTCCCGTTGCACCAGCCTTCTTGAAGTAGTTCAAGGTCCCCTTCTTCACCAAGAAGATCTTCCAACCTCTCCAATCAGCAGCCTCCAACCTAGGAGTAGCAAGGAGAGTACAAACAATAATAGTGAACAAGAAAGGAAAATGGAAATTACAACTTATCCTTTGAAGCACAAGGCTTGATTTGCCTAGATCAAGTGTGTAGATCTCCTAACCAATGTGTATGGAATTGTGATTGCTGTAGATTAGGAGATCATAGCCTATAGGACACAAAATTTGAGCTAGGAGAGGAAGTAGCTAGTTTCCAATATGATTAATTGCTCACAAACAGATTGCTCAATGTAAATGTATGCTCAAAGATTGCTCAAGTGTGGAATCAAGTGAGTTTAGGTGTCCTAAGGCATGTCCTATTTATAGGAATGTCCTACAAGTGCATAAGGATGTTCTAGACACTTTCTAGGGGTTTCTAAGTGCTTAACTAGCCGTTAGATATAAGTTAGTTGCTTTAACAACGACTAGTTAATTAATTCTGCAGTTGCTGTCAGAGACCATCTCGGTCGAGAAATGGTCGACCGAGACACCTACTCAGTCGATGTTTTGTCGACCGACAGGCTCTCTGGATCAAGTGTTTGCAACGTTTATCTCCAACTGCCAACTACCTTGTCAGCTGTGTCTAACGGCTACTTGGGTCTTTCTCGGTCGAGAAGTTTGTCGACCGAGAGTGTCTTGGTCGAGGAGTTTGTCGACCGAGATTGACCCTGTTTCAATCTTTCAATTAAGGCACTAAGTGTGTGTATGAGTGTGCATATGTGACACTATTGAAGGGGATGACCTATCTAGGTGTGGTGATTGGCTAGGGAAGATCTAACGCTTGATTGACATGAAGTCTAAGTACTTGTACATTATATATTTGTACAAGTTTACAATTGATTACATTTCATGACATTTACAATCATTCAAGCATATAGATTCCCTAGAGCTTTGTCATCCACCTCATTCCTGCAACACTCAAGTAGCACATTAGATTAACAAGAATGAAATGTTTGTCATCATCGAAACAAAGGGATTTATCATAATTTCCAATTTATCCAACAATCTCCCCCTTTTTGAAGATGACAAACATTTCCTAAATATCAAATAAGGAAATATAAAGCATGTGAGTTTCATACCTGAGGATTACCTTTTGTAGCCATTCTTATTTTGCAAGTGAGTGCTGGCTAAGATGTTATGAAACTTATTTATAACTCATATACTCATTTATATTTTTGATTTTATTTTCTTTCTCCCCCTTTGTCATTTCAAAAAGATATCCAAGTTGGATATTTTATATTTCTTCTCCCCCTTAATTTTATACTATGCTCCCCCTTAGATAGATATTCTATTAGGAACATGGATTTAATATCATTTTTGTCTAATTTAGCCACAATTTGTTTCTCAATCATTTGCAAAGGATGTTAAGCCTTGAAATGATATGAGATCATGTTAGGTTCATGGCATATGTATTGATTTCTCACCCATTTTACAAGAGATGTTAAGCCCTAAAATGAAATGAGAATCCTTTAATCTTAGAGTACATAAAAATGTCTCTAACCAAATGCATGGGATGTTAAGCCCTGATTTGTTTAGAGAGTTCCTTTAACAAGATATATCATTTTTATGAAATTCATAGATTTCTTCATAACCAAGAGTAAAGATACTAAGGTCGTAACAAGCTCCAAATGATATTTACAATGTTTTTGTAAGCTTATTAATCAAATAATCAAATTTGTTTTTATGAGCTCCCCCTTATTCTTACCATTAAAGAAATTTAAAGCTTCTAAGGTCACATATGATTTTAAATTTTGATTTTGACCTTTATCAAAAGTATACTAAGATTAAGTACAATAAAATGATGTCCAAATAAGCATTTTGTCAAAGCTTATTTTAGGTCGACCTTGACTTCGACCATAGCGCCCCTTGGTCAAATTTTATTTCAACCAAGAGGCAAATGTTGCAGATTGCACATTTGAACATTCAAATATTAAGTATAATTCTTGTAGGTAGCTTAAAGAGATATCAATTCTTTGAGTGAAACTTATTATGAATGATGTCCCTTAATATCAAGTCCTATTTCTTTTTGTGATCTTGTGTTAAGATGAATCATGTGATTCTTCAAGAAAATATATACTCTTGAAAGCAAGATTAATGTTTCAAGTTCTTAAAATACCAATAGAGAAATTTTATCTTATGTGTTAATAAGCATTGACATTCTTGTTCTAAAGCAACATGTGAAATAATGAACACATATGTATGATGATAGAACATTTAAATCATGAAATTCAATACAATGGTGCTATGTAGATATGTCAAGGAATACTTAGAATAAACCATGATAACAATAATTTTCCTTGACTAAAGCAAATATGATTCATAACATAGATGAAAATATTCTCATATAAGTGTTCAAGATAATTGTTCATGCCTAACCAGCTTTTTCAACAAACAGTCTTCTTATAGCACAATTTTCATAAATATCTATCTTAACTCATGATGGAAAACTTTAATATATTGTGTTCCAAGAATGATTTCCAGAATTTATTCTTATTTTGCATGTAAAACAGTCATTAACAACAAATAGATAGCCACTTGATCAATCAAAAAATTATTCAGCAATTTTACTGCATACTGAAATCAGTGACCTGCTCGGTCGAAGATTTCTCGACCGACTGACTGCTCGGTCGAAGATTTCTCGACCGATCAGGTTTTTGTATTGTTTTCAGAACTATTTATTGATTCCAAGTAAAATAAGATTATGCAAGTTAGAGCTCGATTGTGTTGAGATATGACATTTGTATATCAAGAATCAGTTTAGGTCAAATCTCAACTAGTTAAATTTAAGCTTCTATGTTTTAGGAATCCAAGCTAAATCATCATTCTTTTTCTTATTTGGGCATAAAAATGAATAATGTCCAAGGCGCATGCAATAATGACAACTAATGGAGTCAACTTCACTTCTCTTTCTAGGAATTGTGTTCTTAGGTACAAACACCATCTTAGACTTGGATGCTTTAGCTCTTGTAGGTTGATTTTTCTTTGGATCATATCCTAATCTGCTTCTTCCATTATAACTAGAGGAAATTTTTAGAATATTCTCAAGGATATCATTTTCTCTTAACTCATTTATTTTTCTTTGTAACTTAACAATATCATCCATCTTCTTGTTTATATCTTTCTTTGCTTGATCTAAATCAGATACTAGAGAGTTTCTTTCGTTTACAACCTCATCATAATCTAAGTGTGAACATAAGATAGGTTGTTTCTGAAGATCATTCAGTTGAGTTTGTAAGTTTAACTTCTCTAAGGAAAGAAGATTGCAATTAGCTTCTATAGATTTTAACTTAAGATCATAATCTTCATTTGCCTTTTTGAGATCTTCATTTTCAGATGCAAGAGAAAGAAATTTAATGTTTAAATCATCATTTACTTTATTTGATTTCTTAAGTTTCTTCTTGAACTCAATATATTTCTCATGAGTATCTTGAAGACTAGCAATTAGATCTTCTTTTGGTAGATCAAAAAGACTTACCTCTTTTTCTTCATTTGTTGTAGCAATGAGGCATTCTACTTCTTCTTTTCCATCATCACTATCATCACTTGAATCATCCCATGCAGCTTTATATGCTTTTTCTTTCTTTTTGTGAGATGATTTCTTTCCTTTCTTGAGTTTTGGACAATCACCTTTCATGTGTCCCTTCTTGCCACATTCAAAGCACCTGGAAGAATAAATACTAGAAGTTTTATTAGTTTTAAAACTTTTATACTGCTTACCATTTACAATGAGAGTTTCTTCTTCACTATCATCTTCACTTGTATCATGATTGTTCTTGGTTGATGCTTTGAATGCAATGTCCTTCTTCCTCCCTTGTTGAAGTTCACGTTCTCTTCTTTCTTCCTCTTCTAATGTTGCCTCATGAGCTTCTAGGTTGCCAATGAGTTGTTCCATCTTTAGTCGGGTGAGGTCATTTGCTTCTTCAATGGCCGTCACCTTGGGCTTGTATTTGGGAGGAAGTGATCTAAGAACCTTTGATACCTGATCTTCCTCAAGAACAACTTTACCTAAGGCATTTAAACCATTTACAATAGAAGAGAATTTTGCATACATTTCACTAATAGATTCATTTGGATCCATACGGAAATGTTCAAACTTTTGTTTAAGCATACTAATTTGGAATTCTTAACTTGAACTGTCCCTTCATAAGTTATAGAAAGTCTATGCCATATTTCATAGGTTGTTTCACAGTTTGATATTCTATTAAATTCTCCTACTGAAATTGAACAATAAAGAATACTTACAGCCTTTGCATTCATTTGAGCCGACATTACCGTATTGGTGTCCCAAGCTGCATATTCCATTTGAGGTAGCTCATAAGGGGTTGACACTATTCTCCATAGATCCCAACTTATGCCTTGAAAGTAGAACTGCATCCTTCTCTTCCAATATGTGTAGTTTGTTCCATCAAACACTGGAGGCCTAGCAACAAGTGTCCCTTCAAGGTTAAGGTTGTTGAGCACCCCGTCACCCATTCTTCAAGACCGTGTTAGGGTTCCTTGAAGCCTGCTCTGATACCAATTGAAAAACACTAGAGGGGGGGTGAATAGAGTTTTTAAATTATTTTAACAATTATTTAACTCAAACAACCACAATTGAAAATGGAAGAAGGAGACAAGTGTTTAGAGTGGTTCCAATCTTAGCAAATACTAAGATTGTCAGTCCACTACCCGGTTGCTTACCCAACCGGGATTTTGAAAGTATCAATTTTATTACCTTCACAAGGATTTACACAAAATACAATACTTTCTTACACCCCTTGAACAGCCTTCACTTGAAGTAGATGCACCAACCCGAGGTAGCCTTCTTGAAATAACTCCAAGCTCCCCTTGAAGTAGCCTTCCTCTTTAGAAGTAACCTCCCGTTGCACCAGCCTTCTTGAAGTAGTTCAAGGTCCCCTTCTTCACCAAGAAGATCTTCCAACCTCTCCAATCAGCAGCCTCCAACCTAGGAGTAGCAAGGAGAGTACAAACAATAATAGTGAACAAGAAAGGAAAATGGAAATTACAACTTATCCTTTGAAGCACAAGACTTGATTTGCCTAGATTAAGCGTGTAGATCTCCTAACCAATGTGTATGGAATTGTGATTGTTGTGGATTAGGAGATGATAGCCTATAGGACACGAAATTTGAGCTAGGAGAGGAAGTAGCTAGTTGCCAATATGATTAATTGCTCACAAACAGATTGCTCAATGTAAATGTATGCTCAAAGATTGCTCAAGTGTGGAATCAAGTGAGTTTAGGTGTCCTAAGGCATGTCCTATTTATAGGAATGTCCTACAAGTGCTTAAGGACGTTCTAGACACTTTCTAGGGGTTTCTAAGTGCTTAACTAGAAGTTAGATATAAGTTAGTTGCTTTAACAACGGCTAGTTAATTAATTCTACAGTTGCTATCAAAGACCATCTCGGTCGAGAAATGGTCGACCGAGACACCTACTCGGTCGACGTTTTGTCGACCGACAGGCTCTCTGGATAAAGTGTTTGCAATGTTTATCTCCAACTGCCAACTACCTTGTCAGCTGTGTCTAATGGCTACTTGGGTCTTTCTCGGTCGAGAAGTTTGTCGACCGAGAGTGTCTCGGTCGAGGAGTTTGTCGACCGAGATTGACCCTGTTTCAATCTTTCAATTAAGGCACTAAGTGTGTGTATGAGTGTGCATATGTGACACTATTGAAGGGGATGACCTATCTAGGTGTGGTGATTGGCTAGGGAAGATCTAACGCTTGATTTACATGAAGTCTAAGTACTTGTACATTATATATTTGTACAAGTTTACAATTGATTACATTTCATGACATTTACAATCATTCAAGCATATAGATTCCCTAGAGCTTTGTCATCCACCTCATTCCTGCAACACTCAAGTAGCACGTTAGATTAACAAGAATGAAATGTTTGTCATCATCGAAACAAAGGGATTTATCATAATGTCCAATTTATCCAACACTATTTATCATCATGTTTTTTTTCATCATTTTGTCTTGTGTTTGCTTTTGAGGACATGCTCTCTATGTTGTGATAATCATATGTACACTTACTCTTTGATTTACTATATCTCTCATGATTTGGTGCCATGTTTACCATATTTTGATTATGACTTAGATTGCTTGTTTCTCTCTCATCTCTATTTGGTGTATGCTTTGGGATTGCATGTTTCATCTTGTGGATGTATGTTTTGGTTGTGTTTGGAGAAGACATGTTTTTTGTGCTCTTCTACCCCCTTCCTTTTTGATAATGTCAAAAGAGGGAGAGAATTTCAATGTTTTGAAGCTCAACAATATTGCTTTTATTGTCTATGTGATCCTGTTCTTGTTCATTATATGCTTAATGATGTGACTGCTAAAGGATCATATAGTATACATGTTATATTGTTTTGTGTAGAAAAACTAACTATGTAGGTAAGAGTAAGCATAGATTGAGGGGGAGCAATTCACATTGTTAATATCATGAATCCCCCTACAATTCACTAGGCAAAGGTATAACTTTACATATCATTTTCAATATGATTGAGGAATGGTTTGTCATTGTCAAAAAGGGGGAGAATGTTGACTTGAGAGTTATACATTGTCCATATTTTGATAATGACTTAACCATTCCATTCCTATGTATCTAATATGTTTGTTCAAGATTGATTTCTGGATTTAGATACATGAAAAGGATCAAATTACACAAGCCCTAGCTTGTCTAAGTTCAATTCAAAAGTAATCCAAGTGTACATTTTGGGAAGTCACTCCAAATGACCTTAGATTAATTTTGTAATCACTAGTATTGATGATATGACTTGTAACTAAGATGAGAAAAAATTAGGGACACTTAATTACAAAGTTTGATCACTTAAAAGTCAAATCATAAAATTTTCCATAGGCTGTTTATCGTTCTAGTTGGAAACTCGACCAATCTAGTGATGGATTTTATGAAATGACCAATTAGTTAAGTTGCACATTCACAGAACTTGAACAATAAATCAACTAAGTAAAATTTATTTTGACTCATCGGTCGAGTTTCCTATAACAAACTTGACCGATAGTTTGAAAATTGATTTTGTCACTTAGTGGATCGGTGGAGTTACCTTTATTGAAACTCGACCGAATGTACTGCATGGAAAATGCAGAAAAAGTGATTATCACCGTTGGAGAGTTGTTATGAGCAAAAATAGATATGTTGTAACTTGTAAAATGGCTATATTTAATCCTTAAGTGATCCCACACTCAAAGGAAACCCCCAACTATAAATAGGACCCCTTAGACTTCAATCCAAGTTTGATCATTCATGCTACTCTAAGTCCTTTTTGTAGTTGAGTGTGTTGCAACCATTTGAGCCCCTTTCTCTCTCTCATTTAGGGGTGTAAACGGTGCGGGTACGGTGCGGGTCTAGCCATACCCATATCCTTACCCTAATTAATTTTACGGGTCCGGTTCCAGTTCTAGACCCGCTTCATAAAAATCTGGACCCGCACCATACCCGTACCCATAATAATAGCGGTTATGCGGTGCGGGTATGTGGGTAAGCGGTTCTCTATGTAACATCATATTGTTTTGCTAAGAAAATTTAGAGATATGTTCTATCACTTATAATAAAATGAGAATTGCTATCATGTATCATATGATATAGTTATATTAAATAATGTAATACTTTCTGTTTTGAATATTATGGCCCGTTTGGTTGGGCTGTAAACCAGCTCATCCAGTTGCAAGTACACGGAAATTCCAACAATTTGCGTTTGGTTGGACCTAGTTCGAACCAACAGCTTGGAAACAAACTGCATGCGAGATCTCCTGCTCTATACAAATCTGGGAAAATAGACTGCTCGAGTTTTGGACGCAGTTCCCATTCCAATGTGTGCAGCTTGTCCGATCTGTCTTCTTCTACTCCGTCCCCTCCCAAAATCTCATTGGTTTTACTTGGCCTAGGTGCTTGCTACAGCTAGGTGAATAATGCCAGCAATATACTACACCTTCTGCTCAACAAACAACACCGTGGAACCAAACAAATACAAACCAAGTCTGCTAGTTTAATCTTCCTAGAACCAAATAAAAACAATTGACTTCCAACTCATCTATTACAATATTATTTACATAGTTATTCACCTATAGCATAATTATCAATAGTTAATCTTACTAGGACTGCTCACATATTTAATCTTACTAGTCTCAACCTTATCATAATTATAGTATGATATAATCTCAAGTATTATATTAGTTGGACTAGTAAAGTGTGATATAAATAACATATTATTTACATAGTTATTCACCTATAGCGGGTACGCGGGTCTAGCGGGTCTGGGTCCAAGCATACCCATTAGTAGACCCGCATATGTGCGGGTCCAAGGGTATGCGGGTCCACGGGTACGCGGGTACAAAAATTTAGACCCGTGACGGGTTTTTAAAGGGTCTGGATTTGCGGGTCCGCGGGTCTACCTGTACCCATTTATAGCCCTACTCTCATTTACAAATCATTTCGTGATTATGAGTGAGTTAGGTATGTTGTAAGAGAGCTACCTTCATGTTCTTGTAAACCTCTCATTCCTTCCATCTTCCCATCCCCCTTTCTCAAAGAGCAAAGGTTGAAGTAAGCTACTCTGAGTGAAGGTGAAGCTATTTTTGGTCTTCTTCAAGGTTGAAGAAGAGGTGAAGATCTTATCCAGGTGAAGGAGAAGGGCAAGGCCAAGATTCAATAAGAGTGGATAAATCCTTCAAGGCCAAATACTTGATGCAAGTGTGGGTAAGTCCTTGTTGAAGGCTAAAGACATCTTGATCAAGTGGGTAAGTCCTTGTGTAGGTGGAAGACTCTTGTCTTGAGTAGGTAAGTCCTTGGATGTATGGTTGTCTCCTTGTATCTCTTATGAATGAATATAAGTGTACATGGATTGTAAAGTCCTATACGTTGACCTCTCTAGGTAGTGGATTGACTATGCCCTAGTTTGCAGATTGGAACCACTCTAAACCACCTTGTCCAAGTGCATGTTTTAATTTCTCTCATCCTTGCTATGCTTGCTTAGATAGGACTTCAAATTGTTCTTAAGCTATTGGTTTTGATTGATATAATATGGATGTCTAACTTATCTTTTGAGAATTTTGAAGCTCTATTCACCTCCCCCCCTCTAGAGCCGTAGATCCAACAAGGACATGTTTTGTGGGTTGTAGTCAGGTGAAAATTTATATCTAAAATGTAAAATTACACTTCATAGTTGGATTAACTCTCAACCAAACTAGCCTTAAATGTTTGGTTTCTTGTTTCAAGAAGTTTATAGTTTGGTAGAATAAAATGTTGTGTAAGCACGTGTGCAAGGTTTTTCTCTTATTTATATACCTATGCCCATGTCACACAATTTGTGTTGTATGGGTCTTCCATTTGAATGTTCAAAATCAAGGTCAACATGTTCAAAGGAAATGACACATTCAGACTCAATTTTAAGTGACTACTATCATAAACCATTCCCACAACTAAAATCAACTCACCAATAACACACCAACATCAAAATCTCCTATCACGAGGACCGCTATCATTTTCATAACTAACACCATATCCATTATTGTGATTGGCTAATTGCAAAAAAACATTATCTCAAAATAAATAAAAAACTGAACAAGAAAAAATTAGAAGTATGGTGGTAAAACAAAGTAAGATTTATTTTATGTCACTTGCCAATTTGCCACCTCATTCTTGTTAGCACAAGGGCATGCCCTTAGTGAATATAGAAATTGAGCCTAACATTCAAAATTGAAAATGTCAAAGGACATATCTCAACTTAAAAAGGGTACTTGTTAAATCCTAGTTTAAACTGACATAATATGGACTCATTCATATCATGTTCAACTGAAGGAAAAGTACCAATAGTGGGACCTAGGACTGAGTCTATCACTCACCAATGGTATATTTAGGAAAGAGAAGGGATGAAAGACCAAATAAAAATGCTTCTTTTCTTATGGGATTTTATTCCATTTCTAATTTTCATACTTGAGAAATGCTCTTTTTCAAACATTGGTTGTACCCATTCCTCTCCCGCAGGCCTCCTAAAAGGAAATACTTATACTAATTTTCCACATGAGCATGAAAGTGACACCAGATCCCCCTATTTTTCTCGGGCATCTTCAACCCTTAAAAATTGGGAATAAGATCCTATATGATGGAATGGAGATCCACCTTACTCAAGTTGTAACCTACAACTCCTTATAGAATACATCATAGAATCGATTTAGTAGTAGGAAAGGAAAGAGGTTGTAAACATACTAATCATGTCATTGACCTACCCGTCATGTTGGGCCCAACCCAAAAAAGACTAAAGTTTTAAAATGTCTGGTTTCTACTCTTTCAAGGGGTCTCTTTTCACTTTTTCCTGACCTATCTATACTCTTTTTTTCTTGAGGGGGGACTTCAAACTACTTGGATGATTCCAAAGACAATGGAAGCTTAGATTGGCTCACTTCTCTTGGATTATTTGACATATAATGAGACATCCCAATAAGACCTCCATAAAAATATAATTTCTCTCCCCCCACTTCTAAATTCTCCTTCCGTTCTAGAGTATCTCACTAAATAACAAGGATAGACCTCTAATGCTCAAAAATGGTGAGGTACTCCTAGTCCCTTGCTTGTGAATAAGCATTTATGATTTATTCTGAGAAGAAGTAAGTCTGAGGAAAATTGACTTTTCTTTATTCTCCCTGTCAACCTACTTCCAACCATACCCTTAAAAAAACAAGTTTCACTTCTTTTTTCTTCTAGGTATGTGACAATGTGAGTTTTTCCTCTTTTCTATTATTTAATTTATATTTTTACGTTTATAATTGTTACAACCCCAACTTTTGGGTTCATTTCTTTTACAATAGCCTTTTTGGTTTTTCATGGGCTTTATTGGCTATTGGGCCCAATAACAAGGAAAATACAAAAGGAACTCCATTATTAATAAGAAATGGAGAAAAGAAAAATGTAGAAACCTCTGGAAGGAAAAAGAATTTAATCCAAAGGTGGATTTCATGCCTCTTGGGTTCCTTGGGTTCCAAGGAGTCCAAACTCCAAAGTTGCAAAGAGAATGCAATAAGAAAAGAAAAGATCAATTAAATATTTCTTTATTAAGAAAGAAATTAAAAGTAATGATAAAATGTGGGAAATAAGTGAATAGAGGTATAATTGAGTTATCCTTGGTGGATTTTCATATCCAAAGGATTCCTAATGTTAAATGGAATGCCAATGATGAAAATAAAAAGAAAGATAAAGAGAAATCCTCAAAAAGAGATATTTTAATAAGAAATAAATAAGATAATGAGCAATAATGAATATAGATGCATCTAGAAGGATAATAAGTATCCTTAAAAAGGAATTTCGAAATCTTAGAGTTTCTTGGGGTCCAAGGAGCCCTAATGGAGAAGAAAGAAAAAGAAAATACCAATAATGCAAAATAAGAGGATAATGTGATACATTATTAATGAATTTTGTGGTATTGTTAAAAAGATGGTATTTTCTACTAAAAGAAAATATAATTTCGTGGCCAATGGATTAAAAAGCAAATACAAAGAGAATGAAAGAGGTAAATTCGAAATCCTAATATCTAAGGAATAAAGAATATTAAAAAAAAAATTAGGAGAGAGAGAGGAACTTGCTTCTCATTGAAGGAATTGGATTCCTATTGGGAAAAGGCCTTGTTTCCTCTTGAATGAACACCTTGGGGCGTGGATACCCTACCCTATATAAGGGGTAGAGCCCAGGGTCAAGTTCAAGGGAGTTCCATGTATCCCTCTCTTCTTCTTCTTCTTCTTCTTTGTAAGCAAACCCTAAGGTGGAGGAATAGCACGTCTATGAGCAACGAGGAACCAGTAGACAAGTACGAGGGAAGCAAAATGCTCCCATGACACATCAGGGGAGCATGTCCATCTTTCCCAAGCCCTGGTTCTTGCACGGAGGCCGCAGGAGAGCAGCAGGTCGTCCGCGTGTTGCAGAGTTAGGGAACTTGAACTGGCCATCTTGGCCATGACCCATCGGCATACTCACATGCGTAGAGGCACTACGGAGGTAGAGGAAACCACCCTAGAGGTCGACGGGGTTGGGGATGAGGAGTCGGAGCCGAGCCAACCACAGTTGTGGTGCCAGCTAGGTCACACAAGGAGGAAGATGACCGGAAGGCGCGTTGGACAGAAATGCCCCTCCGTGGGTTGATGGACCAGTAGCTTATGCAGGGGCATAAGGGTCTTTTTGAAATGTTTTCAAGATAGTCGAGTCATGTTGCATGGAAGGGACACATGGCGCCCTCTGATTGGCTCTGGTAAGTAATATCTTGCAAAATTCGTATTTAAATATCGGTAGCTCAGATGGATATGCATAAAATATGAAAATTGCTCAGAAAAATGAGAGGAATTATTAAAAATGATTTAAGAGTCTAATTCCTCTTACAATTTGAAAAGTAAAGGAAGTGATCAACTTTAATGCTTTAATGATTAAGAAACCCTATTTTGGAGAAGATTAAAGTATTTAGTAGGGTTTAATGGATGACTAAAGTTGATATTAACCTATTAATTGTAAAAAGGTATAATGAGAACAAAAAGGATGAACTTTGCATGTAATTGGTTTAATTTAGAAATTCATGTGCATAAATATGCTTTAATGGGCCTTGAAACCCTAATACTAGTAAATGTGACTTATAATGGTGTTAATTATTCAAAATTATGAATAAAGTTGAGATATGATAATTCCAAGCTATTTCAAGTATTAAAGTTTCAAATTGTGGATAAATACTCTTAATGTAGTAATTAGGGTTTTCTAATGGATAAAGGTAGAATTAATGACAAATAGAGTTCATATGTGAATTAGACCATAATGAACTATGAATTGATGATTAATGAGCATAATGATCTTGTCATGGATTAAAAGGATAAAAATTGTAGCTTTAATGTAAAAGAAGCTTAATGGACTTAATTGGTGGTTAATTATGCTTTTTTGGATATTAGGGTTAAATGTTGTTAAAATATAACCTTAGTATCTTTCATTATGAATAGATGAGATAATTAGGGTTTGTATAAAATTAGGGTTTAAAATAGTAAGAGATGAAGGGAAACCCTAATTGCAATGGAAACCCTAAAGGTGGATTAGAAACCCTAGGAAGCGAGCTAACTTTAATAGATTTTGATGGTATGATTAATAATAGGTAATTGTATGCATATTTTAGGATCTCATAATGTGCTTGCTTGCCTATTTTCGAATTCTTGATTGATTGGATTATTCTATCTCAAATCAGCCTAACAAGTATGTGGTTATGCTTGTGGATAATCGCTTTAGTTTCACGACGATTCCTGAACGTTTTTAATGGTTGCCTAAAAATAACTGTGTGGATGACTTTTATATCATGCAACTATAAAGTGACCATCACTATCACCATAAGTATACATACATAACTGGCTCAGATCCTGGTCCTCCTCTGTGGCTTTGCAAATGCTAAAAGGGTAACCTAGAGCAAGGTCTAGGTTATCAAGAGTTAGGGATTGGGCTACCTACGTGTAGTGCCATGCAACTCTTTAGCACACCATGAGTTAAGTAGTGGGTTACCTATGGGTAGTGCAATGTGACTCAACCCTAGAAATTGATTCACCTATTAGGTAGGATCATGAGGAGTTAAATGGGGATCTACCATAAGAAAGGTAGCATCCAGGTCCACTGCAGGGACAACGCAGAGGTTAGGGTATGTAAGGATTGAGCAGTTATGTTGAAAACGTAATGTTGTTTGATAAATCATATTTGACTGCTATATGTTATTATACTTAATTGCACGATTATTGTTTCCCGCACATACTAACATAATTCATTTATGCTGATCGATGTTTTGTTTTTTGGCATTTTAGGTTCAAGTGAAAAGAACAAATAGTAAAGTGGCACATGTGGAATTAAATTAGAATTAAATTACAAAGGAGGATTAGTTAGAATAGACTCCAGATGTGGATCAAAATAGATGTCCGAGTTTTAGAAAAAGGTATGCGAAGTTAATTTTTATTACAGTCTTTCAGTTTAGTTTAGTAGAATTTGATAATTATTATAGATTATTTGTCGAACATTTGATTTGGAAATTGGGATAACGGCTCTGACCTCTTGGTCTCCCTTAATTTGGGGTTACTGGGAGGCTGGGTCATTACATTTGGTATCAGAGGATAGGTTCCTCATTTAATCCTTAATAATTGTTGAATTTTACAAAATTTGTAGAACCCAAGGGAGTTATTAGAGGATCTTGCGAAAGATAGAGGTGTCTAGAAAAGGATCACGTCTAGGGGATGGGAAGATTTTCCTCCACACCACTGGTCAAAATATGAGGACTCCCGAATTAGTGTGACTGCCTAGCCAATGTCTCAGGATTTGACCCAAAATAAGATACCTTTAGGACTCTCTCATCTTGTTCATCCCTTCTCAACTCAAATGTTGTTAAGGACCTTAAGGATTAGGGTTTTATCTCTTTTCCTAACCCTCTTGAGGTATGGGTAAGGTTGATAAGGTCTAAGGAATCATCCACCAAATTAATGAAAAACATGTAAATAAGATGTCATGGACATAAGCTTAATAGATTAAGCGTAAAAGAATAGATACATGCTTAGGTCGTATGACATAAGTTGGCATGCCCTCAGGAGAGACATGAGGCTAGACCTTCTTGTCAAGAGGATAAGTAAATAGAGTTAGTCTTGGATGTAGAGACCTCCATTATAAGTGGAGACCTGGCACATCCTCTGAGAATGATGTTAACCCTAACCGTAAGTGAAGGTTAGAGAGAGAGAGAGATGACATGATAGACCAGGTGTTTGGATGGACATGCCTTGGATACCATATGATCCATGAGAAGTTGGATGACCGAGTACCTTTGGTGACCCAACCCTGGGAAGGGTCGTGCATGTTAGAGTGAAGGATAGCTCCTTTTTTGATGAGGTCAGAGAAGAACCTACGGAAACCCCATGAGCTTAGATGAGCATGGCATAGTAGGCACCCAGAATACGTCAGTAATGCGAGCAGTAGGTCGAAACCCTGGCCAAGGGAGTATGTTGGATAGCTAATGAGATAAGAATAAGGAGCTATGGATAACCTTGAGAAAACATGTGAACATAGGCTTCACCATGTAGAGGTATGCTTGTGAGCTTGACCCACCTTCATGGAGTGAGGACCTCTGGTAGTGAGGTTGTTTTTGGAGTTAGCTCTAGAGAGAGAGAGCAGGACCCAAGCAAGAAGGTTGGAAGCCTAGACTCTGATATATGAGGAAAAGTGGGGAGTTGAGGATGATGTGCCCTAAGTGGATGATAGTGGTTGCCTCATGCTTGATCATGGAGGTTGGTGATATCTTGGTTGCCATTAGAAGAACCAAACCCAAGAGAGAGGATGAGTCTAGTAGTACCTCTGTACCTATGGTATAGATGATAAGAAGAGTTCCTTAGACCTAGAGAGGTTTAGTAATAGGTTGTGAGGCCTTGTACCTTGTTGATTGTCCTTGATAAGGACTCAACTCTGAAATGTTGCTCAAGTAGAAGGATGACAGGAAGTGCATGTCATACCTTGTACATTTTTGGTTCGTGGTTAAGGGGTTGAGCAGACAGTTGGACATCAGAGAAGTGAACCTAGGGTTCCTAGACATAAGAGGGGAAGTGGCGTACCCGATGATCATGATGAGATTTGAGTTTCTATAGATTCGATCATGGTACTCCTCATGTTTAGAGGAAAAGGGAACCCCTTAAGTTTTAGGTATGTTTGATGAACCCCTCATAGCTAAGTTGATGACATGGGAAGGTATGATCTTGATCCAACATTGAGGAATGAGAACAAGTATGACCTAGTATGGTTTAATAGGTGGTCTGCTTGTGCCTTAGTAGCTTGCTAGGGTTAAGCATACTCATATGGATGTAAACCCTAGACATAAGAATGTTTGTGACCTTTGTTACCAAGATGTAGTTTCCTCCCATCCTGGGAGAGGGACCCTTTTGTAGGGCGTATACCAGTTTGTTGGTTTTGAGGTAACCTAAAGAGGTCTCTCTAGGATCTTGAGAAACTAAGTGAAAAGTACATAGTATGAGAATGAACCTGTAGACCCATAGATAACCATCTCTAAGTTCATATGGATGTGTTACCATGGAGGTAACCGGTATGGGGCCTGACCAAGGTAAGAAGGTTTCCATGACCCCTATGAAAGGATGGAAGTCAACCCATGAATGCAGAGAAAGAGATTATGAAGGCTTGGGTAAGGTTCTAAGTTGGACATGTACTATAATAGAATCCTTAGTCTATCCTAGGATCAGGTAGGGATAAGACTGATGGAAGTAGGGGTTTCCTAATTCCCTAGTTGCACATGACTATAGGGTCGAGAGGTAACATCTATCACTATCTGAGGGCCATGGGTTAGGAGATTGATCACCTTCATGAACTCATGGGACCCAAAGATCAGATGAGTAGGGCACTCTCTAGATGCATGAGGGAAGAGGGATGACCTCAAAAGTGTTGGCACCCTATAGACCTAGAGGAGATGACCAAGGATTGTGTGTGGACCCAAGTAGGTTCGAGATAAGTTCTCCATAGAAGTAACTTTGATATCAAGATGTTTGTGATGTAGAGACATAGGTGGCATGTTTCAACTTAGATTTAAAGGTGTGCAGCCAAGGTGGGATGTACCATCTCTACTCTTGGAACTGGAAGAACTTTGTATTTGGACTGCAACCAAATGTTTATTTCCTCTTATTATGGGAGTGAGAGATAGGACAATACACATGTCATACACCAAGGATAAAAGAAGAAGTAAGTTGTAATGTTTCTATGAGGTATGAGGATAGAGATGATAACATATCTGTGTGGAGTGAACAATACATGGATGGTTTACAAACATTAAGAGAAACAAGGTAGTCATCTTATGAGGATGTTTTTATCATGAGCTATGAGTTATACAAGTTTGAGTTCAAAAAACCAATAGAATAAGCTCAGAGTTTTCTTGATGAAGATAGACTTAGAACTGAGATGAGATAATAAATTAAATACATGGAGGTGTATGTCTTCAACGTTGCCTAACAACTAATGATGTGAAGTGGTAATGGATGCTCTGGATGAGATACAGTTGCCTAGTTTAGATGGAGGCTAGAAGAGGTTGTTAGGATAACCCCCAGTTGGAAAAAGAGATAACTTTGGCTAACACACATATGTAACAATATCGGTTGATCAAGTTAATGGTTGTTTGGTTAGCCAGCCTAGTCCTTGATGCAATGAAAGCATGGTATTAGACCTTCAGATGCACTTCTTTGGAAAGGAAGGTGATGAAACCCTGATTAGAGTGGTTTAGGGTTTCCGAGGAATCGATCTTAAGGAATCATGACAATACAGGAGATCATGATTTAAGATTACCATATACCATGGTACTACCAAGATAATAAGTGATAGTAGTACTTTGGATGCCTAAGATGAAGTTGCATGTGGTATGTTGCCATGCTAGCCAGGAGGTGAAGGATGAACACCAGTAACCCAGTGTATCGATATAGAGGATAAAAGAGTCCCTGAGAGGGAATGGGAGTTCATCACTATGGATGTTGTGGTAAGTCTCCCCTAGACCAAGGAAGGTTAAGATCCAATATGGGATTATGGTAGATCGCCTTACCTAGATGACATGACATAGAAAGAGTACTATCAAGGGACAAATTCGGTTGAACTACATATGAGAAGGAGATGGTTCAACTACACCATTATGTGAGTTCAAAAGTTATTGAGTATAACCTAAAGATACACTTCCATAAGGTGGAAGAAGAGACATGAAGAACTTGATGTTAGTACTATTTATCACCCCTAACTAATGGTTAGTGTGATCCAGACTAGAGGATCGGATGAGAGCATGTGTGCTTGTTTAGGGTGATACATGGAGATAGTTCTTGTCTTCGGTAAGATGTGATGATAACCACCATAGCCAGTATCGGGTTGTAAAGAAGCTTTGTATGGGAGGTTGTGTCGGTCACCATGATGTTGGTGAAGGGACCTCGTAAAGGCCTGAAAAGGACCACAGTGAGTGCAGATGAAGTTGCTTTGATCGTATGATGGCTGAAACGAGCCCAAGGATGACATGAGTCATAGCTGATACAAAGTAGACTAACATGCAATTCACTGTGGGGGAATATGTGACATGAAAATCCGACCCCTCTAAGTTATAGCTAAGAAAGTTGAGTCCCCGATGCATGGGTTCTTTTTGAGATGGTTTGCTGGAGAAGGTTATGTTTGATCTTACCCCTCAGAATAAAGTAATGTGTGATGAGTTTCATGTGTCCAATTTAGAGTACTATGTGAGGTACCTGGGCCATGTGCTGAGCAATGAACCTAGTGAGCCCCAGGGGAGGCTGAAGTGACCTGAGTCACCTGTGAGGTTTATAGAGGCCAAGGTGAAAGAACTCAGAGAAAAGAATATGTGATGATAAAGGTTCTTTGGAAGCACCATGGATAAGGTAAAGCCACATAGGGGCCAATGATGGACATGTAAAAGTCTTATCCTGAGTTGTTTGTTTGCTTGATGGAATTTTGAGGACAAAATTCATATAAGAGGGGAAGGATGTTACAACCACAACTTTTGGGTTCATTTGGTGAGAAATGTAATTTCTCATATTAAAGATATTGGAACAAATAATGACATAAATTGTTTTGAAATAAATAAGGTTCATTTACAATAGCCTTATTGGTTGTTTTGTGGGCTTTATTGGCTATTCGGCCCAATAACAAGGAAAAGACAAAAGGAATTCCATTATTAATAAGAAATGGAGAAAAGAAAAATGTAGATACCTCTGGAAGGAAAACGAATTTAATCCAAAGGTGGATTTCATGCCTCTTGGGTTCCAAGGAGTCCAAAGTTGCAAAGAGAATGCAATAAGAAAAGAAAAGATCAATTAAATATTTCTTTATTAAGAAAGAAATTGAAAACAATGATAAAATGTGGGAAATAAGTGAAAAGAGGTATAATTGAGTTATCCTTGGTGGATTTTCGTATCCAAAGGATTCCTAATGTTAAATGGAATGCCAATGATGAAAATAAAAAGAAAGATAAAGATAAATCTTCTAAAAGAGATATTTTAATCAGAAATAAACAAGATAATGAGAAATAATGAATATAGATGCATCTAGAAGGATAATAAGTATCCTTAAAAAGGAATTTCGAAATCTTAGAGTTTCTTGGGGTCCAAGGAGCCCCAATGGAGAAGAAAGAAAGAGAAAATATCAATAATGCAAAATAAGAGGATAATGTGATACATTATTAATGAATTTTGTGGTATTGTTAAAAACATGGTATTTTCTACTAAAAGAAAATATAATTTCATGGCCAATGGAGTACAAAGAGAATGAAAGAGGTAAATTTCGAAATACTAATATCTAAGGAATAAAGAATATTAAAAAGATAATTAGGAGAGAGAGATGAACTTGTTTCTCATTGAAGGAATTGGATTCCTATTGGGAAAAATCCTTGTTTCCTCTTGAATGAACGTCCTTGGGTGTGGATACCCTCCCCTATATAAGGGGTAGAGACCATGGTCGAGTTCAAGGGAGTTCCATGTATCCCTCTCTTCTTCTTCTTCTTCTTTGTAAGCAAACCCTAAGGTGGAGGAATAGCACGTCTATGAGCAACGAGGAACCAGTAGACAAGTACGAGGGAAGCAAAATGCTCCCATGACACCTCAGGGGAGCGCGTCCATCTTTCCCGAGCCCTGGTTCTTGCACGGAGGCCGTAGGAGAGCAGCAGGTCGTCTGCGTGTTGCAGAGTTAGGGAGCTTGAAGTGGCCATCTTGGCCACGACCCATCGGCATCCTCACATGCGTAGAGGCACTGCGGAGGTAGAGGAAACCACCCTAGAGGTCGACGGGATTGGGGATGAGGAGTCGGAGCCACGCCAACCACAGCTGTGGCGGAAGCTAGGTCATGTAAGGAGGAAGACGACCGGAAGGCACATTGGACAGAAATGCCCCTCTACGGGCTGAAGGACCAGTAGCTTACATGAGGGCATAAGGGTCTTTTTGAAATGTTTTCAAGATAGCCGAGTCACGTTGCATGGAAGGGACACATGGCGCCCTCTGATTGGCTCTAGTAAGTAATATATCACAAAAATCGTATCTAAATATCGGTACCTCGGATGGATACACATAAAATATGAAAATTGCTCAAAAAAAGAGGAATTCATTAAAAATGGTTTTAGAGGATAATTCCTCTTGAAATTCGAAAAGTAATGGAAGTTATCAATGTTAATGCTTTAATGATTAAGAAACCCTATTTTGGAGATGATTAATGTATTTAGTAGGGTTTGATGGATGATTAAAGATGATATTAACCTGTTAATTGTAAAAATGTATATTGAGAACAAAAAGGATGAACTTTGAATGTATTTGGTTTAATTTATAAATTCATGTGCATAAATATGCTTTAATGGGCCTTGAAACCCTAATATTAGTAAATGCGACTCATAATGGTTTTAATTATTCAAAATCATGAATAAAGTTGAGATATGATAATTCCAAGATTTTTCAAGTATAAATGTTCCTAATTGTTGATAAATACTCTTAATGTAGTAATTAGGGTTTTCTAATGGATAAATGTAGAATTAATGACAAATACAGTTCATATGTGAATTAGACCATAATGAACTATGAATTGATGATAAATGAGCATAATGATCTTATCATGGATTAAAATGATAAAAATGGTATCTTTAATGTAAAAGAGGCTTAATAGACTTGATTGATGGTTAATTATGCTTTTTCTGATATCAAGGTTATATGTTGTTAAAAGATAACCTTAGTATCTTTCATGATGAATAGATGAGATAATTAGGGTTTGTATCAAATTAGGGTTTAAAATAGTAACAGATGAAGGGAAACCCTAATTGCAATGGAAACCCTAAAAGTGGATTAGAAACCCTAGGAAGCGAGCTAACTTTAATAGATCTTGATGGTATGATTAATAATAGGAAATTGTGTGCATATTTCAAGATCTCATAATGTGTTTGCTTGCCTATTTTAGAATTCTTGATTGATTGGATTATTCTATCTCAAATCATCCTGATAGGTATGTGGTTATGCTTATGGATAATCGCTTTAGTTTCATGGCGATTCCGGAACATTTTTAACGGTTGCCTAAAAATAACTGCATGGATGGCTTTTATTTCATGCAACTATAAAGTGACTATGACTATCACCATAAGTATGCATACATGACTGGCTCGGATCCTGGTCCTCCTCTGTGGCTTTGCAAATGCTAAAATGGTAACCTAGAGCAAGGTTTAGGTTATCAAGAGTTAGGGATTGGGCTACCTACGTGTAGTGCCATGCAACTCTTTAGCACACCATGAGGTAAGGAGTGGGCTACCTATGGGTAGTGCCATGTGACTCAACCCTAGAAACTGATTCACCTTTTAGGTAGGATCATGAGGGGTTAAATGGGGATCTACCATAAGGAAGGTAGCATCCAGGTCCACTACAGGGACAACATAGAGGTTAGGGTATGTAAGGATTGAGCAGTTATGTTGAAAATGTAAAGTTGTTTGTTAAATCATATTTGATTGCTATATGTTGTTATACTTAATTTCACGATTATTGTTTCCCCCACATGCCAGCATAATTCATTTATGCTACCGATGTTTTGTTTTTTGGCATTTTAGGTTCAAGTGAAAAGAACAAATAGTAAAGTGGCACATGTGGAATTAAATGAGAATTAAAGTACAAAGGAGGATTAGTTAGAATAGACTCTAGATGTGGATCAAAATACATGTCCAAGTTTTTGAAAAATGTATGTGAAGTTAATTTTTATTACAACCTTTCAGTTTAGTTTAGTAGAATTTGATAATGATTATAGAATATTTGTCGAACCTTTGATCCGGAAATTGGGATAATGGCTCTGACCTCTTGGTCTCCCTTAATTGGGGGTTACTGGGAGGTGGGGTCATTACCATAATGGTCATTCATGATCTCATTTGACTCTTTGATCAATTTAGATACCCAAAATCAAATTCTATTGATTTCTATGAATTTCATGCACTCTTGGGCACCTTAATTAGCTTAATACACCTCTTTTCTCAAATACTTGAGTTTGACTAGGTAACTTTATCTTTTGGTCTCCAAACTTCTACACAATATTCTACACTTCATGTTGTACCTATTGTCCAAATTGGAGACCATTTTGACCTTCCGATGATTTAATATGAATTTCCTAACATCCAGCCCTTTCCTAGCTCTTTTTGTCCCTTTTTATTTCTTTTATCTTCTTTTCTCTTGTTGGGCTCGGCCCATATTGTACCTTGGGGAACCGCTGGGCCAGACTTTCCCAACTGATTGACCTAGCAGCCCTTGGATCTCAATCCAACGGTGCTAGGGTCACCCCCTACCTCGCGCCTGGTATGGCAAGTCCCCTAGCTCCTAACCCAACCGGCTAACCAAACCAGTTTCGCCCCAATGTCATGACTAAAAGCTCCCTTACCCTCTCTCAAAGATTCCTCATGCTTCGGCCTTGCAAAATCACATCTTGGAGGCTAAGAAATCGATCTGCCTCCATAGGGTGCGCCACCCCCTTCTAAGCCCTAACCCTAGCCCCAAACTCCTATATGAACCCCCTACTGCCTTCGGATCGCCCCCACAGACACGAACGACACCTATTTTTCCCACACCATGGTCTCTCTTTCCTATTCCCTTTTTCTCCAGCCGCTGTACCACTGTAGAGCAAGCCTGCTCATGGGCGGGTTCTTCTATTTGGGACGATCAGTAGTGACCCTCGGATCGGAGTCCATGCTGATCCAAATCTAAATCGATGGTCCTCGTGCCCTCCCTGGATCCTTCATCCTCCCACCCTTGATCAGCAACAGATGACTTCGCAACCACCAGATCCCGATCCAATCAAAAGCAAATGAGGAATCCAACAACCATCAAATTTTCTCGGCCTTTCTTTTTGGGTATTTTTTCCCTCTCTGCCCAAAATTCCAGAAAATGACTCAAACTTGCAAAAATGATATCTTGAGATTCCTAGCTTCAAATATATTGAAATTATAGTCCATTTTCATCAGAAAAATTAGCCTGATCTAATAAAAATGGTTTCAGAACCTGTTTCGTATCTATGTTCTCTATGTTGATGCAATTACATTTGAATAACCATCTTGAATATAAAATGGACAACTTTCTTAATTTCATGATCCTAATCTAGTTCATGATCCATCGTGCAATCTTACTCTAATGTTTAAGCACAAACCTATCATTATGATCTAGAAAATGGAATAATGACTTAGATATTGATGATATAACTAAGGTTATCTAATATGATTCCTAAAAACACAAAAGTAGATCATACATTCTTGATATATGCTTGATGCTTGATTAAATGTTGAAATATTGATATAATGTCGATTATAAAAGGATGATCTACCCTAGGGTTGTATAGGAATGCAAAACCCTAATCTTGCATACTCGATACATGGTTCTTGCATAATATGATATTGACCCTTAAATCTATATCTGGATTGATCTAGGAACTACTTGAGACCTTGACCTTTCACTCTTGAACCTTTACTCGGTTAGCATCCAAAAAGGTACGCCATTATACAACTCCTCCTTGATTGTAAGGATGATACTTTTAGGTATCTCTTGAACATATGCTTGGCTATTTATTTGAATGAACTATTGTTCCCTATGATTATTCTTTTGTTTTTCTTCTATACTGTATTTTGAAAAACATGAAACCCTAAATTTCAATACCCACAATGACTGCCTGTATATTGATGTTGATAATGATGTTGGAAAACTTGATAAAGTTGATATTTAATATAAGCAAAACCCACTTATTTGAAGGTTGGGGTTTTGTACATTGACCTCCTATCTCCTTTGGTGAGAAGGAGCTTGGTGACCTCCCCATCACATTGGGTTAATAGAGTCACATAAACTAATATAAGCATGCTTCTCGATTACAACATAATGGGAAATTTGTAATAAAATTCTTGTTGAACAACATTTTGGTTTTTGGAAGATCGTTCGATATAATTTTGAAACATAAGTCTTGCCAAGCATACTAGTTTTCTTATAAATTGTTTTACCTATTTTTATATAGCGTATCGTGCAATTGCATTGACATTGTGTCTTGATTTTCTCAATTTTTGGTAATGCAAGGAACTAGATATTTACACTCATCTACTCATTTATCTACTGGAATAAAGATTGCTACATCAAATATGGACTCTACACGGGAGCTATTTGTAAAAGGGATGTAGTTGTTGGCTAGTTTCTTATCTTTTTCTCTTTCCATGTTGTGTACAGGCCTTATGTACTAAACCTTTTGGTTCATTTTAATAAAGAAGAATGTTATTTCGTTTTTGCATATTATCTGTGTGTGATTTTTGGGCCACTCAGGGATGGGCGCTCTAATCCCTTTAACACTGCCCATTTGGACAGTGGGATTGGGATTAGGGTAAGAATGAATTGGTGACAGTTGGTATCAGAGCCATATCACACTCCATATGCATTATTGAAATGATGTTATTAATTTCTGAACCAAGGAAGCCCTAAAATTCACTATGGTGAAAACTGAGGTGTCTAGAAAAGTACAAAGGGGGTTCTGGCATTATTCCTCCTATTCGTCTTCACGGTGGCTGGGGTTCCTCCTGCTCCACTTGACCTTAGTTGTTCCAGAAATGAATGGAAGGACTTCCTATAACCCTAGGGAGTCTTCTAGCATCTTATCTCTTCATTAAGGATTTCCCAAGCCACCTACTAGAAGGAAGTAGGATGACTTCTCATCTTCTTGTTCTCTTTAAGGTGTCATGACTTAATCTATGTACTCTCTCTATTTTGGGTAATTTAAGGATGGGAACAACTAAAATCCAAAAATAAATTGAGAAAACTTGTTGCAATATTTCCATAATCTATCATTTTTATTTGCATTGAAAGTTATAAATAAGAAAACTTATATCACTTGAACACTTGTAGATGGCCCCAAAAACTAGGAACAATAGGGATGGTGAAGGGACCTCTGGTACTAAAGATAAGGGGAAGAAGCCCCGTATGAATGATGATGAAGATGTCGGTTTTTCCAATAAGACCACTGATATGGGGGAGTGGGAGTTGAAACAGAAGGCCATTATGGATGCCCTCCATGACCTAGCTATTCGTACAACATCCCTTGTGCCAACCCATAACCCAAAACCCATCACTATCCAGGATTTTCTGAAACTCAGCCCGAAAGTCTTCTATGGGGAAGACAAAGATGATGTCCTAGACAAGGTTGATGCCTGGTTAGTGTCCATGGAAAACACCTTTAGGGTTTTGAGGTTCCCTGAACAAGACAAGGTTGGTTTTTCTACCTACCACTTGAAGGGGGCGGCCAAGTTGTGGTGGGAGAATTATATCCGGTCATAATAGGTCATCCCTGTCAACTGGGAAGCCTTCAAACCCATTTTCACCTATTGTTTCCAACCCACATCTGAGAGAATGGAGAAACATAAATAATTCCTCAGCCTTACCCAAGGAACTAACACAGTGGCTGAATATAGCTGACAGTTCCACCTTCTGGAGAGGCATGTCACCAACCTCATTGAAGAATAAAAACTTGACCGTTACGTTGATGGGCTCTTCCTTACCCTAAAAGCTTTTGTATCCTCATCCAAACCAACCAATTTTCAAGATGCCTATGACCATGCCTTATCCATAGAAAGAACCCTAGGGATGGGACACAGGAAACCATTACCTACCCTTGCCTATCTAGCCCTGACTGAAGTTGTACCTGTAAAACCCGAATAGAAGGGAAAACCCCATATTGGTAGCAATAAGAACAAGAACCGACAGAAGAACCAGAGAAATCCTCCTGCCCAGAACTACAATCAAGGCCAGAACTAGAATTACAACAGTGGTCCTGCACCAAACCAGAATCCTGGCCTAAATAGGGGTCAAGGTCGGAACGCCAATATTCCTCATTGTCGCAACTGTGGTAACTTCCACACTGGCCAATGCAAGTATCCATCCCCGGTCTTCCACTACTGCAAACAGGAGGGTCACTTCAGAGACAACTGCCCCCACCTTCCTCCAGCATGGGCCAGGTAAGGTGAACATTGAAAAGCCCATATCTTTGTCGTGAATGTAGATGAGGCGAAGGCCAATGAAAACAAACTCATGGAAGGTACCTTTTTAATTCAAAATTATTTCCAAAACATTATATCATGATTATCTTGTACAAAATCCTTACACAAATATATGTATACGTAGGTATGATGAAAATCTCTGACCATTTTTTTGTTACTCTATTTGACTCTGGGTCAACAATCACCTTCATGTCTAAGAATCTTACCTCTATGTTGAATCTTGAAACAAGGGACTTAGGGTACATACTTAATGTAACTACCCCAAGTGGGATGATGAAATTCTCCTACTATATTGTCGAAAAAGTCCCTCTATCTTATGTTGGACGTAGTTTTGAGTCATATTTCATAATCTTAGACGTGGAAGACTTTGACCTTAATTTAGGGATGGATTGGCTCCATAAAAATCATGCCTTGATCGATTGTCATGCCAAGAAAGTCATTATTTCCAAACCCAACCTCCCTATTCTTGTAATTCCTGGAAGGAAAGATCGAAATCAAAATGTTGTTATTTCTCTTATTAAAGCCCAATACCTGATAGCTAAGGGTGCAAAGCATACCTAGCAACTGTAGTCATAGTCAATCCTGATACGAGTACCCTACAAAACATTGATATAGTGTGGGAGTACCTGAGTGTCTTTCTTGAGGATCTCCCTGGGCTACCACCAGATCGTGATGTCGAGTTTTCTATCGAATTAGCACCTGGTACCGCACCCATTTCTTAGGCACCCTATCAGATGGCTCCTGCTGAATTGACTGAGCTAAAAAGCAGTTGTAGGAATTTCTTGATAAGGGTTTTGTCCGCCCTAGTACCTCTCCTTGGGGAGCCCCCGTTCTATTTGTTAATAAAAAGTATGGTTCCCTTCGCATGTGTATTGACTATCGTCTGATCAATCAAGCTAATGTGAAAAACAAGTATCCGCTTCCCAGAATTGATGACCTTTTCAATCAACTCTGTTATGCCCATGTCTTTTCAAAAATTGATCTCCATTCTGGTTACCACCAACTCAAGGTTAAGGATGAAGACATCCCTAAAACAGCCTTTCGAACCTGGTGCGGGCATTATGAATTCCTTGTCATGCCATTTGGGTTGACCAATGCCCCAGGTGTGTTTATGAACTTGATGAATAGTGTCTTCCAACCTTTCCTCGATGAGTTTGAAGTGGTCTTCATTGATGACATATTGATATATTCGACTGATGCTGAATAACACCATATTAACCTTTGCAAAGTTCTTGACATCCTCCAATCTCAAAAACTCTATGCAAAGTTGTCAAAATGTGAATTTTGGATTTATGAAGTCATGTTCTTAGGCCACATAATTTCTGGTGGCAAAATTTATGTTGACCCCACAAAAGTCTCGGTTGTTCTAGAGTGGCAAGCCCCAAAGAATGTTTCTAAGATTCGAAGTTTTCTGGGTCTTGCTGGCTATTATCGATGTTTCATTCAAAACTTTAGCATGACTGCCTTGCCTCTCACAAAGCTCACCAAGAAAGGAGAATAGTTTATCTGGTCGAAGGAGTGTGAGTCTAGTTTTCAAGAGCTAAAGACAAAGCTGACAACTGCAACTGCCTTGACTCTTCTCTCAAGAAATGATGGGTTCATCATCTTCACTGACGCATCAAGGTTCGGTCTGGGTTGTGTCCTCATGCAAGAGAGAAAGGTAGTTGCCTATGCCTCTCGACAATTGAAGCCAAACGAGGTCAACCACCCAACCCATGACCTCGAGCTTGCCACCATCATATATGCTTTGAAGATATGGTGACACTACTTATATGGTGCCACCATCGACATCCTCACCGGCCACAAGAGTCTAAACTACATCCTGACACAGAAGGATCTCAATCTCAGACATAGGTGTTGGCTCAAGTACCCTAAATATTATGACTTCACCATTGCCTACCACCCCGGTAAGGTAGATGTGGTGGTTGATGCACTTAGTAGGAAGCAGGCTAAATGTGATGATGTCTTTACTACTGAATTGAAGAACATGGAAGTCATGTCACCTTGGCCCCCGAGGCATATGAGCAACATTCTTAGATTGGCCAGTGTCCATGTAAAACCAGGCCTCCAGTCCGAGATCTTGTCAGCCCAAAAGAATAGCAAGAGCCTTGATGAAATGACTAAGTTGTTGGAGAAGCCCCAAACTCATATAATAGTTGATATGGATGGTGGAATCTGATACAAACAATGCATATGGGTCCCAAAAGATTCAGTCATGATAGAGATGGTGTTACAAGAAGCTCACGGGTCAAAATATACAGTGCATCCTGGATCGACTAAAATGTACAAGGATCTGCAAAGGCACTTCTGGTGGATGAATATGAAGACTGACATTGCTACTTTCATCTCTAAGTGGCTGACCTGCCAACAGATCAAGGATGAACATCAATGTCCAGGAGGTCTTCTATAACCCCTACCTATCCTCGAGTGGAAATGGGAAAACATCACCATGGATTTCATGGTGGGTCTACCCAGGACCAGGAAAGATAGTGACACCATTTGGGTTGTTGTTGATCGCCTAACTAAGTCATCCCATTTTATTTCGATCAAGAAAACAACCAAAGTCCTAGAGCTAGTAGAATTGTACATTCGGGAGATAGTCAGACTGTATGAAATTCTTGTATCTATTGTATCAGATCGTGATGCAAAGTTCACTTCTCACTTGTGGCGACAAGTACAGGAAGAACTGGGAACTCAGCTGAATTTTAGTACTACATATCTCCCACAAACTGACGGACAATATGAGAGGACAATCCAAGTTCTAGAAGATTTTCTAAGATCATGCGTCCTCAATTGGGGCATTTCTTGGGACCACTACCTTCCTCTCATTGAATTTTCCTACAACAATAGCTACCAGTCCAGTATAAGAATGCCTCCCTATGAAGCTTTGTATGGAAGACCGTGTAGATCTCCACTTTACTAGGATGAAGTAGGTGAAAGATGAATTCTGAAATCTGAGGAACTACAACTCTATTCTGACAATGTCAACCTAATCAAGCAAAGGTTAAAAAGGGCCGAAGATCGTCAGAAGTCTTATGCTGATGCACATAGGACTGACACTCAGTTCTTAGTAGGTGACCATGTTTTTATGAAATTTCGACCGATTCGAGCTATTGCAAAGAACAAAGGGAAGCTTAGCCCTAGATACGTGGGTCCATTTGAAATTTTGGACCATATTGGGGAATGTGTATATAGGCTGGCCTTACCTCCACAATACAGTATGATGCATAATGCTTTTCACATATCGAATTTGAAGTGATATGTCAAGGACCCTAGCCATGTTCTAAATCTTGAACCAATTGAATTAAAAGACACCCTTGTATACCAGGAAGTTACAGTCAAGATACTTGATACTCACACCAAGGAACTAAAAAATAAGAAAATTGATATGGTTAAGGTGTTGTGGAAGCACCATGGGAGTGATGATGCTACCTGGGAGTTGAAGTCAGATATGGAGGAAAGCTTTTCTGACCTCTTCAAGGAAGTTTGTATTTTGGGGACAAAATTCCTTATGAGGGGAGGATGTGACAATGTGAGTTTTTCCTCTTTTCTATTATTTAATTTATATTTTTACCTTTAAAATGGTCATTCATGATCTCATTTGACTCTTTGATCAATGTAGATACCCAAATCAAATTCTATTGATTTCTATGAATTTCATGCACTCTTGGGCACCATAATTTTCTTAATACACCTCTTTGTTCAAATACTTGAGTTTGACTAGGTAACTTTATCTTTTGGTCTCCAAACTTGTACACAATATTCTACACTTCATGTTGTACCTATGGTCCATATTTGAGACCATTTGGACCTTCCTATGATTTTATATGAATTTCCTAAGATCTAGCCCTTTCCTAGCTCTTTTTGGCCCTTTTTATTTCTTTTATCTTCTTTTTCCTTGTAGGCTCGGCCCATCTTGTACCTTGGGGTGCCGCTGGGCCAAACTTGCCCCACTGATTGACCTAGTAGCCCTTGGATCTCAATCCAATGACGTTGAGGTCATCCCCTACCTCGCACCTGGTATGGCAAGTCCACGGTGGACCGACCACCCTAGCTCCTAACCCAACCGACTAACCAAACCAGTTCCACCCTAATGTCATGACCAAAATCTCCCTTACCCTCTCTCGAAGCTTCCTCATGATTTGGTCTTATGAAATCACATCTTGGAGGCCAAGAAATTGAGCTTCCTCAATAGGGTGTGCCGCCCCCTTCCAAGCCCTAACCCTAGCCCCAAACCCCTATATGAACCCCCTACTGCCTTCGGCCCGCCCCCACAGACACGAAAAACACCTATTTTTCCCGCGCCATGGTCTCTCTCTCCCATTCCCTTTTTCTCTGGCCACTGCACTGTCACGGAGCAAGCCTACTCGTGGGCGGGTTCTTCTGTTTTTGACGATCAGCAAAGACCCTCAGATCGGAGTCCACACTGATCTAAATCTAGATCGACGATCTACGTGCCCTCCCTAGATCCTTCATCCTCGTGCCCTTGATCAGCAATGGATGATTTCGTAGCTGCCAGATCCCGATCTGATCAAAAGCAACTGAGGAATCCAACGGCCATCAAATTTTCTCGGCCTTTCTTTTCGGGTTTTTTTTTCCTCAAACTTGCAAAAATGATATCTTGAGATTCCTAGCTCCAAATATATAGAAATTATAGTCCATTTTCATCAGAAAAATTAGCAAAATCTAATAAAAATGGTTTCAGAACCTGTTTCGTATCTGTGTTCTCTATTTTGATGAAAGTACCTTTGAATAGCCTTCTTGAGTATAAAATGGACAACTTTCTTAATTTCATGATCCTAATCTAATTCCTGATCCATCATGCAATCTTACTCTGATGTTTAAGCACAAACCTATCAGTATGATCTAGAAACTTGAATAATGACTCGGATATTGATGATATAACTAGGGTTATCTAATATGATTCCTAAAAACACCAAAGTAGATTATTCATTCTCGATATATGCTTGATGCTTGATTAAATGTTGAAATATTGATATAATGTCGATTATAAATGGATGATCTACCCTAGGGTTGTATAGGAATGCAAAACCCTAATCTTGCATACTCGATACATGGTTCTTGCATAATATGATCTTGACCCTCAAATCTATATATTGATTGATCTAGGAACTACTTAAGACCTTGACCTTTCACTCTTGAACCTTTACTCGGTTAGCAGCCAAAAAGGTACACTATTATACAACTCCTCCTTGATTGTAATGATGATACTTTTACTTATCTCTTGACCATATGATTGGCTATTTATTTGAATGAACTATTGTTCCCTATGATTAGTCTTCTGTTTTTCTTCTATACTATATTTTGAAAAACATGAAACCCTAAATTGCAATACCCATTATGAATGCCCATATATTGATGTTGATAATGATGTTGGAAAAGTTGATAAAGTTGATATTGAATATACACAAAAACCCCTTATTTGAAGGGTGGGGTTTTGTACATTGACCTCCTATCTCCTTTGGTGAGAAGGAGCTTGGTGACCTCCCCATTGTGTCGGGGTAATAGAGTCACATAAACTAATATAAGCATGCTTCTCGATTACAACATAATGGGAAATTCATAATAAAATTCTTGTTGAACAACATTTTGGTTTTTGAAAGATCATTCGATATGATTTTGAAACATAAGTCCTTCCAATCATACTTGTTTTCTTATAAATTGTTTTACCTATTTTTATATAGTGTATCGTGCAATTGCATTGACATTGTGTCTTGATTTTCTCGAATTTAGGAAATGCAAATAACTAGATATTTACACTCATCTACTCATTTATCCACTGGAATAAAGATTGATACATCAAATATGGACTCTACACAGGAGCTATTTGTAAAAGGGATGTAGTTGTTGGCTAGTTTCTTATCTTTTTCTCTTTCCATGTTGCGTACGAGACTTATGTACTAAACCTTTTGGTTCATTTTAATAAAGAAGAATGTTATTTCATTTTTTTCATATTATATGTGTGTGATTTTCGAGCCAATGAGGGACAGGCACTCTAATCCCTGTAACACTGTCCATTTGGACAGTGGGATTGGGATTAGGGTAAGCACGGATCTGTGGCAAGGTATCTATTCTGATTCTTCTAAATATGTAGTTGAATCCACTTATTTTTCCTGGTTCACTAGGTTCTACCACTACATGACTCATATGGCCATAATTTGAGATTGATCTTGACTTTGAAAAAATGCCCGCTAGATTCTTAACATGTGAAAGTTGAATGTTGTTTTTAGGGAGCTGATTAGAAGGAAATGGGGCTACCAAGAGAAATCATCTCACCTAGCTGCTAGAGTGCATGGGCATCCTCCCATAGTTCTTTTCAACCTCTGTTTATTGAGAATAGTTGAGAAAAAATTCTAATTTATATACATTGAAAAGCAAATAAATTTTCAAAAAAATATTGGTACCTAGCTCATGATATTTGTAAATTGACATTATTTCAAAATTTACTTGAATATTGGTTCATAAGTCATTTCTTTCTAGATCATGTTGTGTGCAACATAGGTCCATATTAATTGTAAACTTAGTTCATGTTTTACAGAAACCATGAGGTGATTGAACCCTGATACAAACTATGATGACTTTTCCTAAATGTTGTGGTTGAACATGGTTCATTTATGAACTTAATAATGGTCATACATTACACAAATCATGGTTCATATAGTAACGCATGCTAGTTTAATTTATTGTTGAATATTTGATCATACTTTAGTTAAGAATCATCTATTTCCTACATCAAACATAGATCCTAATTTTACTTATTGCTTACTAACCCATATACTCATTGACATGCCACAGCTAGGGAAATATTTATATTTTAATCCTTCCAATAGAAAATTCAATTCGTGATAATCAACAATGTGCATGAATACATAAATGATTTTATACTTACCACACTCAATGACTCACAAACTTTTGAGATGCCTCTTTCAACATTAAATTATAATAGAAAATAAAACATTTCATGTATAATATCATGAAGTCTAAAACCCTATATTAAACTTTTGGATCCCTTATCACTGTATGTGATGAATGATATATAATAAATTAGATCATGGTTATAAGTGATAAGTTCTTGTTATATAGTTGAGAACACATTTGAACCTCTTAGTAGTTGATTATGCCACCCAATATGTACTTTAATGTTGATATGGATTTTTTGAGTCAAATGATTACAGTTATAACCAATTAAATGATATCATAGTTCATCAAGGTATGCTATATCAAAATCATCGCAAACATTATTATAATGTGTTTAATTATTAATTATAGACATATTTATTTATTGATTATTTAAGAAGTAATTTTGCTAGTTACTTTTGTGACTATTGAATGAGCCTATTCGAGGAAATAAGCAAAATGGTCAAATGTAGAGTTTTTGTTCTAACATTTTTAATAATATACATATAGCGATATAGATAGTCTTTAAATTCAAGGTTTATCTAAGTTATTGTATTGGAGATATTAAATTTACATGATTAGAGGAATAACATGTGCATTTATATATTGTTGACTTTCTTATTTTAGGATAATTATATATTTGAGCCCTTAGATCTCCATCTAAGCGTTGATTGTTCAATATATTTGTGTAGATGACCCTAGGGTTAGAAATAGATAGATGAATGGTTGCCTGTTATCTCAGAGAGTGGTGGAATTGCCCTTATCATAGAGAGTTAGCCTATTTTGAATGATGAAAGATCTCTAGAATCCATAACGATCTCTCTTATTATCCTTAGATTATGAATTGAAGTTGATAATTTATTTTATAGATTTATCTCTCTTCTTCTTTTCATTCTTCAATTTTACCAACAATGTGGGCAAGGGGGAGAAGAGGTGCATTACGGGTCTTCTAGGTGTCAATTGTGGTGAGTGGTCTTCACCCATTCTTGATGGAACCATACAAATTTTTACGAGTTGAGAACCTCTGATGATGGAGCTCATCTTACCTATCACCTACTCAACCACTATCCCTAATAGGAGGTGGAATCCAAGATCAAGCTCCTTCGTCATGGTGTGGCTTCCCACTTTCCCGATCCATCAATAGATTATGAAAGATCTTCCAACCTTGATAATGAGTAGCGATGGAGGTAAGTATACTCATTGGGGGATCTTGGGCATGGTTGTGGCCTAGTTTCTGAATTTGACAATTGACGAGGTTGTTCATCAGCTAGAATGGTCTCCCAAGCGTTGTTCATTTGTAATATGAATAGAACCTAGATCTAGTGGAGCCGACACCCAATGTGAGGCTAACACACACACTTTAGTATGGGCCTCACTTGTGAACCCTGGTACTAAGAGTTGTCTTTTATTATAAGTGGAAAATAAGACTCTTCTTGTCTAGCAAATGAAGAATACATAACCTGGTAACACAAAAAGTTAATTATGTTTTAGATTTCATGTTAAATAGTTCAAACAGGTAAACTTTCTAGAAGTTGCATATGATATCCAAATGAATATAAAAATAAAATGTATAGATAAGGATGGAAAATGTCATTCGCCACATCGAATGATCATATCAAACATGTGGGGTTTTTTCTTGAATCTAAAAAATTAAGCACAAAGTTTATACCCTTAATTCATTATAAATAGCTCTATTGACGAACTTAAATAGAGTATATTTTGTAGTATCATCTTGATCTCTAGAACACCCTCATGATATTATATTTTATTATTTATCCTAGAATGTAAGATTATTTAGAAATCTAATTTTCTAGGCCTAAGGTCTATACAAAATACTAAAAATACATATTGAGTCAAGATACTATGAATTTTGGACTATTGCCATACTTTGATACATAAAGCATGCTAGCAGAATTTAACTAAGATGGATATATCACCTATTAATCACCTATATGCACAGAAATCCTATATTAATGATGAAAACCTCAGTTTCTTTTAATAATGGTCAGTAAAAGATGTAAATAATTATTTTGGTGTTCGAACTTGATTGATATTAATAACTAGTAATAGATGCATGTTTCATGGGTTGGCCTCAGATCAAAATATATGGAATAAAAATCCCTAATAACTTTCAACTACTAGGATTGTGAGTGATTCTCATACATTCATGGTTAATTCCCTTTATCTTGATTTGACCAGGATCTAGGGTGGTATGAAGTAATATTTCATATGTACTTTGACCTAAGGTATGAGGAAGTACTCATCATGACTTGATAATCAGATTTATTGATTTAAGTTGATAAATTTAACCTTATATATGTCGTCACAAATTAACCCATTTATTCAATTCACTTATTGTTCATTCATCCTAGAAAACTCTACAATTTTTGTTGCATTTGTGTTGAAACATTTGGTCTAAAAAGAAAGGTAATGATCGATCAACACTCTTTTCAGTCTCATAGATTAGTTTCTTATATGACCAATACAGTAATAGTTCCAATAAAAAAATTAGGAATATGAAACAACAAAGAAATGTCCCAGATGATGGTGAAAAAAGATGGATTATTTTTAAGGATCATATACTTCCAGATAGATTACAGAAGTTGTAAGAGATACGTCATTTCAAAAGTGTGTTTCCATGCAAGTGGATGATTCATAATGAATCGATTTATGCAGTCTTTGTGAATGTTGAAGCACCTAACAATGATTGATATTCACCAACCCTTATAGCAACTCCAACAAGCTCACAAATTCTCTTTATATGGTAGAGAGAGTAGAATATGTCTTTGTAAGTGATATGATTGGAAATATATTAAGCAATAGCGACATGGAGAAAAGAAATGATTTTGATATCCCTTAGAATGTTCAATAGTGACATGGAGAAAAGAAATGATCTTGATCAACCATAAGGGCATGTTGGGTAGAGTAAAGTCAGGTGACAAAGAGTGAATCTACCATGAATATTTATGTAATAAATTCAAAATTCATAGTCGGACTACTCCTAACCAAGCCAACTTTAAATGTCAAATTTCTTGTTTTAAAAATTATAGTTTGGCAGAATAGAAACTTGTGTAAGCACGGGTGCAAAGGTTATCTATACCTAAAGTACCTATGACCATTATTAGGAATACGACCCTATGTTTCCATACCATTAGGGCATTATTGATGTTGTCATGATCAAGGTATAATACCCATCACCACGCAGCCACAAGGGATTAATACAACACCCACCATTTGCAACTTGTAAAGAGAGTCACCTCCTATTTCCTTTAGCTGTTGTTGATGACAGAAAGAATATGACAAGGAAGAAAGCGAGGAAGAGGAAGAAGAAAAGGAAGGAGGGCTTTATCACTCATGTTCCCTTCTTCGATTTCTACTACTAACTTCTCCACTGATACTATCTCTATCCACCCGAGTATTGTCTATAGGGGGATCTTTTCGGGAGGCTTTTTGGTGCAATGACATATCAAGTTGGTAAGTCTGTATTTCTTCATGTTGCCCTATATTCCTCAATTTTTGGGTTTTAACTTGAGATGAACTCTGTTATCTGTTGATTATTGAATTTCTCCATTGGGCTTTGACCCCGTGGGTTTTCCCTCACACATTGTGGGGGTTTTCCACATAAATCCTGGTGTTTTTGTGGTTGTTTGTTTGCTATATTATTTTTGCATGCCTAGTCCATATGTACAGGTGCTTCAGATGTTGTTGTGCATGTTGTATACACACATCTTGACCTAATAACCAACTTTCAAGTGGTATCAGATCCTACTTGGCTACATGGACTAGATGGACAACGCAGATAATATGCTGAATTTGACAGCATCAAACCTGTAAGACCCCTGACCTAGCTTTTTGGCTAATCCTTTTTTCTTATCATAATAGATGCTTAAAACCTTAATCCAATTTCTTGAGATAATTTAATAGCATGTGATGTGTTTATACTTTCAGTTTGGTCCAATTTGCATGACGTTTGAACTAGTTATGCTACATGTATGCTTGTTTGGGACCATGTTGCAATTTACCCATGTTGAGGGTGTATCTTGCAATTTGTCAAATGTTGGATGTACCTTCTATGTTTTAACATCATTAAGGAGATAATGATTCTTAGGGGTGCCTTTTTTTACCTTGGATGTTGATGTGGCATCATGAGTAGATGTATGGGTTTGCTTTGGTGCCTTGTGTAGATGGTTGACCTTGCTTGAGTGTTGACCAGTTGAGTTGGTTTTTAATGACACACCTTGTTGTGTATTCGACCTTGGTTTGAGTTCACCTAGTGTCCTTAGCGATCAAAGAGTCAAGAAATCCTAGGATTCTTTCTATGTGATCAATGAGCCCTCCTTGTTTCTGTTCTACCTATGAGCCTTGTGGGTTGTGTTCTCTTCAACCTATGGTCCTTTGGACCAAGTGAGTTCGTTGAACTTCCTTGTTTTTCATGACCCCTATTTCATGTGCATTTTTAGTGCCTGCATGTATGTTCTATGATGGACAAGTGACATGTTTAGTTGGACACCTATCTTTCCTTATCTCTCACCTACCCTTGGAAATATATACCTTCCTCCTTGAATGCATATCATCCTTCTACATACTCTTTTTCTCTCCTCTTTCTTGGAGATCGTCCCTATTTGGTACTTGGAGGAGAAGGAGCTTAACCTAGGAGCCAGGAGGCCTAACCTTGCATTTTTGGATCTAGAGTTGGAGCTACTCTCTTTTGGTGATCCTTTGTATCTCTTAACCTTGGTAAGTGATCTACTCTCCTTGGTTTCATTTTCTTGGAACCCTATCTCCCTCCCTTATTCTCTTGGTTGAACCCATGGATTTTTCATTGTGGTTCTTGTGTTTAGATAGGGGAACTTCTCTCTCTTGGACCGAATCGATGATTTTTCCATGGTAGTGTTCAAAGTTGAGTTAAGGAACTCCTCTCTTTGTCTGTCTTTTATTTGTTTTCCATCCTAGAGCTTTCCCTCTTCTTGGTGAATCTTTAACCTATGGTTATGTTTCCTCATTGAGGTGATGTTGGCTTGGGTGTGGAGTTGAACAAGCTAGGGGTTTCTTTCTTCCTTGGAGATTCTTGCTTGTGGAGTGGTCTTTGCTCTTCAATCCAAGGTGAGTTATATAGATTTCCCATCTACTATTATTGCACTCATTTTACATGTTCTTAATCCATCTCCAAAACATAGTGCTAAGCTATGCAATGATGATATGTTGAAGTAAGGTTTATAATCATGTGGCAAACTTGTTTAGATTAATTCTTTTTCATGAACCCTAAGACTTGTAGACAAAATCCCATGAATGGTGGAGGTGCTAGTTCTTACATGCACACATTTAAATGTTGGTTTCGAATCATGATCATTGTTCGGTTCTTCTCTTTTGGTGATGGATGGTTTGGACGCATGCTATGTTTTGAAATGTTGATTTCTTTCTCTCTTGGATAAGGATTTGTTTCCTTTGTGTGGAGGATCAAATTCTAGGGTTTTGGTTGATATTTTCCTTGAAGTACCTCACTCCTTGAGGTTTCAGTTTTATGTTGATAAACCACCTGATTTGATCATGTTTTGATAGTGGTTTTGTCTCTCTTGATGTTCTTGATGATATGGTCAAGTAGTCGAAGCTTTTGTGATGGTTTTTGGTCACTATGATGGTTTCTTTGGGAGGTCGCGTTGATGATACCTTGTTCTTCAGTCGATGAGATTGTCTTTGGTGCTCTTTGGTCACATGGCTTGGTTTCTCTTCAACGTGAGTGTGATGTTGTCCTCTTCAACCTAGGTTTGATGTTTGAGTTCCTCTTTGGTCAAGTAAATGTTTTGTTCTCTTCAGTCACAGAGGAGGACCTCTCTCTTCAGTTGTTTGGGTTGGTGATGGTCTTCAACCAGGTTGGCATGATCTCTTCAATCACATAGATTTGGGACATAGATCCCCTTCGTCCAATGGTATTTCCTAGACACCTGTTTATGGTGTGTAACTACCTTGTGATGATAATTGTTGACCTAATAAGTTCCAAGAATGTTGGAGATCAACTTCTTTTGGGTTTAATGTTGGTTTCTATTTGGAAACCCTAACTCGATTAACTAAGTGGAAACCTAATCCTAATCCGAGCACATGATGTTAATGATTAGCTCACTTAAATTATTTCTCTATCCTACATGTGTAACCCTAATATTGCAGATTGAATGAACATCATAGCATTTTACTATTATGGTATCTCTTAAATAGCACATGGTGATGATTATGAGCCTTGATGAGGCATGGTAAGATATTGATGATGTGACTAGGTCTTATGAACTTGACAGATTCTTAGTGCCTAATTTGAGGTTATATCCTCTAGTGATGTGATGAGGGATTTGTTATCGCATAGTGACGTGATGATGGTAATAGCCTTGTGTATGGCAGTAAGACAGTATCATGTGATGGCATGATCATCTTTATGCTTAATACATTTTATATCTTCTAACGTTGCAATCTACACTTATATTTGTAGAATTTGTTTAAAATTTGTACATTGTAACTTGATTGATGCAGTAAAAGATATCCAATTGGATTAATTAATTGAGTGAAACCCAAATCATGTAGATGCCCCATGCCATAGATCCATTCTAGTGTCAGGACTTGTTGGATGGTGAAACTAGTATTCTTCTAATGGAAGATCGAAGTTGTATATTGTTGAGTATATACATGTTCACAAGGATGGATGCGGTCATACCCTGGAAGGAGAATAATTGTGGTCGTATCTCAGATGATATGATTCAACATTTGTGATATGATTTGATGATGGATGTTGCCATACCTCGGCATGAGTATAGATGTAGTTGTATCTCAGATGTTTGGGTTTATATACCCTAGTTTCACTATACTGTGACCTTTTAAGGATGGACTAGGTTGTTCACTAGTGTTTTGACCTATATACCAAGGGTGGACTTGGCTATTTGGTGCTTGACCTTATGTGTCGATGCGGCAGACTCATACTGATCGAGGGAGGATGTGATCTAAGGATACTAACTCTCCTACATATCTTATATGACATTGATTTTGACTTAGCAGTGGTTAGTTGGAGTATGAGTTGTATTCCTCATCTCCAAGGGGCTTAATTAAAAGATGTAATATAGACATATCGTATATATGTTTAGGGATAAACATGATTCACATTGGTTGTTTCCCTTGCCTTGTTTCGTATACTGCTTAGTTGTTAATTGTTATACATGTTCTTCATATTCCTTCTAAAAGTATACGATGTTCAACTTATCAGTTGTAGCTGCCTAATCTGCCTAAACTATATTATCAGTTTTAATTGTTCATTTTGCTGAATCTACTCTTAATGCTTAATTTGTTATAATCTATTTGTCTTAATAGTAGTTGTTGGTAGAGAGTTATATCTCTCACTGGGACATTGGTCTCACCTTGTAGGTTTCCACATCTTTTAGGTGGTCATGCTCGACGTGGTAGAGATCGTGCGCTTGACGAAGAGCATCAAGGAGATCAGTAGTTGTTGAGGTTGGAAATGTTGCTAGTGTTATGTAGTAGAGTCATGTGTGTCGTCCCTATATTCTCATGTCCTTGGGGGAGTTTTGTAGATGATGGTACATCGATATGAGGTTTTTGGTAGTATGCCATTTTTGTACATGTATGTTTTGTATATGTGAACTGGTTATCTTTTATGATAGATTTGTGGTAGGATGGATACTGTATAGTGATGTAATATTGTTATTTTACAATATGTGATACATATGGCATGGTTTTTGGACCTTGATGTTTATGTTTCCACTTGAGATGGTTATATGAGATCAGCTTTAAGTTACCCTATTTTGTGGTAATGTGGTTGTTAGTAGATAATTCCTCACTTTTTTTTAGTAATCTTGCTTTTGTGGTTGTGGGTCATCACAAGTTTGGTTGCTATCAAAGTTTAAGGTTTGCTAAGTCTACAGGGACATAGGACTAGGGTTTTTGTTTGTTCTTGCATTATCTAACATATCTTATTGTAGCTTCTTCTTATATAGAAGAAGAAAATATGTCTGTAGAATACAAAGAACATGCCGAGAGCAGTGTTGATGCATCGGGAGGTGGTTCCAGGAGGTAGGCTAGAGTAGATGGAGTGCCTAAAGTTCCTCAGACTGACCCACCAACTATAGCCAACCCCTCCTTTCAGTCCATGTTTGCATACTTTATGTCTATGATTTCACATATGGTAGATAGGGTGCCCATACCTTAAGCAAGGGTTGTTGTTGTTCCCAATGTGGAATCCTAGGGTTCTGGGAAGACAATTGAGGGGTTGGGGCATGTTGGAGTATGTGGTATCGTGGACCCGACCGATGCAAATATGTGGTTGAAGAAGCTAGAGAAGGCCTTTAAAATGTTTAATATCCCTAAGAAGGTAAGGTGAAGCATGCAGTGTATCTACTGAAGGGCAGTGCTAGTCGTTGATGGGCCATTGAGGAGGAAAAGCGGGTCGCGACACCTGCCTTGGTCGCGGTTGTACCCCCAGTAGATGTAGATGCCTCGACCGCGGTCTTGTCACAGTCGAGGTTGGTGTCTCAGTCACGGTCAGGGTGGATGTCTCGGTGGCGATCGCGGTCACGGTAGGGGTTGGTGCCGCGTTCAGGCCTCAATTGTGGTCGCGGTCGGGGTGGATGCCTCGGTCGCGGCCACGGTTGAGGTGGATCTCACAGTTCCGGCGTTCTCTTCTTAGCCACGGTCGTGGCATCCTCCTTGGTCACAACCGCGGTTGCATGGCCCAAATCGACCCCCCTGGGGGAGCTATTGTCGGTTGTCAAGTGTCCTGCATCGATGAACATTCTGATTGGCGAGGATGTATTTTGATAAAGGACTAGACATCAAAAATAGGGTCCAAGAAATCAAAAGTTTCTTGGTCCCGCTATTCGGTTAGTGGGATTACCATCTCCTAAGTTGGTGCACATAGTGTGATTCTTAATCCATCGTGGTCATGACAGATGGAAGCCTAGCTGCTGCAAAAACCATGTGTTAGGGAGAAATCATAGAGAATAGATGTCTTCTCAGGTCCGGTGCCTACATGTCCCAAAATAGGCTAGTTGAGCAAATTTATCTATTAAAAGATATTAATTACTAAAAGATAAGAATCTAGGGTTATTTTGGGCATATTAAGGCTATAATAATACACAATCATAAATAAATGCTTAGCATAGATTCCTAAATTTGGGTGTTATTAGTGACTAGAAGAATTTTATCTGACCCGCCACCACATTGCCACATGTATGCCTAAACTGTCGTTGCACCTCCCACATTGCCAAAAACTACAACTACAGTAACCCTCCACCACAATCTTCAAAAAACCGCTTTGCCATCCTTGGTAAAAACCCACACTCTATAGTATCACAACAAACCCCCACCTCCACCAATCAATCTACTTATAGAACATCATTACCGAAGGCTTCTCACACCAAACAAAACCCCCAACAACCCCACCCATTATGCCTGCCCCATGCAGGAATAAGGATTCATGTTGATCCTCAGCCTTTCCATGCTAAACCCCAGCACTTTTGTGAAAAGCTACCTTTGTCTGCATCCCACCCCATGATACGTAGCTTCCCCATGCCATTCAACAAACCTTTCCCCTGGGAAACATTTTCTTAGATGAAAACACAACACACTGACCTTTCTTGCCGATTTCACCGCTTCTCCAACACCTCCCCTGAACTTATTAAAAACCCTATCTCCAACCCCCATAGAACACAATTGATGCCCCCTCCTACACTTTGAGCACCTCCATATCTTCACACGAACAAAACAACATATCCACTCCCACTACAAACATGTTCATTACCAACCCCCAAACATCCATCACCCTTCCAATTGACCTCCCTGACAACTCCATGCGATCTTGGAAAGTATTCCACTCTAGGAGCATCCTGGCCACTATTATGAACAATATTGACAACAAACACCTTGACATCCTCCACATAACCAAGGCCATTTCTAGTTTTCTACTGGGCGTCACGGTCCTGAAACCTAAGATCCTTTCCCCCTCCAAACTCCTCTACACTGTCCCTGAAGGCACCCATATTCAACCCCTTTTTGACTATTCTTTCACCCTGCCATGTGATGACAGCTTCGTCAAAATACACCTCACCAAATGGTCACCCTTGGCGGGTGCCACCATTGCCAATGATGGTGGATCTAGGTGAATTTCCATAGCTGGTCTCCCCCCACATCTATGGGACAACAATATATTTTAAGACATTGCTCATGTGGTTGGAGCCACCTTACAATTAATCTCCCCTGAAACTGTCAACCCCACAAACTATATTAAAGCCTCCTGTGTCTTTGCCGCCATAGCCCCTACCAAACACCCTGCCACTCTCTACCTCCGTCTTGGAGAGACGCTTCACCCTATTTGTCTAAATGTTGAATCGCCTGCCACCACACCCACACCCTTTATAAACTTTGAAAGTCACCCCTCCTTATGGAGAAACCCAACAAACCCCACTACAGTACCCAAAACCTCCACCTTCCATCCAGGGCCTGCCAGCCCCAGGAGAAACAAACACATCAAAACCAGTACCTATGGCCATATTCCCACTGCCATTGCACGCCTTAATCCCATTCATAAGCCTATCAGCCCCCCCAACCAAATGGACACCTATTCAACAACACCTTTCGAACACCATGCACCACCCCACAAGATCACCCTCAGGGATATCTCAGAGGAAGCAAAAGCTCTATTGAAATCAGAGATCATCACCGAGATTACAGTTGAGGACAGCCCATTGTGCAAGATTCTACAGACACACTCTACAGGAAACATGATAGAATCTGCTACATCCTTGAGAGGTAACTCCCTCACACCCCCCTCAACTTCTAACTCATAACATGCAACACCTATACAGTAGCACACACAACACATACCATGGAGAACCACCCCTTCCACAGGTTCTAGTAACTCTGAGCGCTCGAACACATCATCATATCCTCATGTCAATAGCCACAACCAAAACAACCCCACCTCCCCTGGGAGAGACATCATAAATGACCTGGCCTCATGGTCTGAGATAAACAAGTTCAAACAGTTCACAAAACATCTTAGACTAGAATTTGAGACTGATCTTAATGAACATCAGACTCTCAGTAAAATTGAACACTTTATGGGATGGAACAACAGGAGACTCGAAACGTTGACTAGAACCCACCTTGAGGATTTGCAGATATAACAACCATCTGTGATTAGACATAATATCCCAAATGTTTCTATGTTTATTGCAACCTAGAATGTCAATGGTGCCTCTTTTGCCAAACACCGTAGGAAGATTAGAAACTTCATCATAGCCAACCATATACAAATTATCATCATCAATGAAACCAAAACACACCTTACGGACTTCATGCTTCACACCATTGGTGGTCGTCACATTAACACTTGGATTAAGACCCCACCCATTGGTTTCAAAGGGGGCATTATCATTGGTATAAACAACCAACTGTTCACAATACGCCACACCATCTTACACTCCCACCACATCACGATCCAACTCACTAACACCTTTGATGTCATCGAGTGGTCCCTTACTGCCACCTACGGACCCCCATCCTCCCCTAAAACGGATTACCTCCACCTACTCCAACAACTTGCCACCAATCATGCCTCTGACCCATGGCTCATTGGGGGTGATTTTAACCTCATCACCTCTCTGATGGAGAGGCTTAACACTCTCAATGATGGCCAACACTTAACATATTTCGATCAGCACTTCAATGACCTCATTAAACTACAAAATATCATCGATCTATCCCCCCAATAATTTTACATGGAATAGGGATTGCCACTGGGAAAAACATGACCTCTTCATTTGCAATTACCAATGGCATCATCTATACCAAAACACCATCACGCACATCGCACATAGACCCATATCTGACCACTTCCATGTCATCCTAAACACCTACCCCCCATCCTTCAGACAGAAGCATAAACGCATAGAGAACTATTGGCTAAAACACACCGATTTCCTCCCCTGGTTCTCCTCTCATTGGGGCCTCATTCCAGAAATACAAAATCTGGGCTTACACCTCTCTGTCTCCCTCAAGAGCATGCAGAATGCCACCTTTATATGGGCAAAAACAAAATTTGGCAACATCAAAGACTCCATTTCTGACAAATAAGTAGAACTAAAAAAACTGGACTCTGATCCACAAGCAGACCCAACACTCATCCAAACCCTTTGTACAGACCTCAACACTCTTTCCAATCATTGGGAACAAATCTAGGCTCAAAGAGCAAAGATCAGATGGCTTAAATTCGGCGACAAGAACACCAAATACTTTCATCAATGGTGCAACCAAAAGAAAAAGAAAAACCACCTACATTCCCTCACCATAAATGGTGCATGCACCACCAACCATAACACTATTGTATCACACATTGTCTCGCACTTTCATGAAAATTTTAATTCTAAACATCAACCACACCAGGACCACATCTTTTACTGGAGGAACATCTTCCTCTTACAACATATAAACTATGACATCCTCACTGCCCCTTTTTCATTGGAAGAAATCAAATAGGCTGCTTTTATGCTGGGTAGGGATAAAGCCCCTGGTCCTGATGGATACAATGTTGTCGCCATCCACACTATATGGCCCTATATTGAAGCCAACATAAACAATTCTTTTGAACACATATCGGTAGCAGACAACCCTTCAACAGTCATAGGACCTATAAATCAAACCAATATCGCCTTCATTCCCAAAACCATCCTCCCCTCCTCCATCCACCAATATCGACCCATCAGTCTAATCAATACCTCATACAAGATCATTGCAAAGACCCTTAGCAACAGACTAAAACCACATCTACAACATATTATCCCTCAAAACCAATGTGCCTTCCTCCCGAACCGCACCATTCAAGATGCATACATTGCAGTCAGTGAGATGCTCCACTCTGTCATATAACCAACACCCCACCCTAGCCCTCAAACTCAATTTTACTAAGGCCTTTTACCATGTAAATTGGGATAGTATAAGGTACTTCCTCTAACATCACAACTTCCCTCACAAATGGAATGATTGGATCATATCCTGTATTTCTACTTGCAAATTCTCCACACTCATAAATGGGTCCCCCAGGGGTATTTCAGTAGCACAAACGACCTCAGACAAGGAGATCCCCTCTCGCCTTATCTATTCATTCTGTGCACTACGATCCTCACCAGAATGATGACCATAGCAGCTAAAAATCACCTCATCGACACCCCAGATACCTGCAACTTCAACATCACTCAATATGCAGACGACACTATGATCTTCATTGCCCCCTCTGATCATAACATCATTAACACCATCAGACTCCTTTGCATCTTCTCATATCTCACCGGACTTAAAATAAACTTTCAAAAATCCACTATCATCGGAGTCCATATATATGACGATGATGTGATCAAGTATCAGAATCTTCTCAGCTGCAAAAGAGAACACTTTCCCCAAAACGCATTCCCACATCTGCATGGAATCCCATTATCAACTGCCTTGAAGCAATACTTTTCAACTGGAAATCAAACTTTTTGAGTTTAGCGGGAAGACTCACCCTCCTTAACAGCTCCCTAACCCCAATTCTCACTTACTACATGAGCTGCATCCCACTACCTACCAAAACTACAAATCACATAGACAAGCTCTGTAGAACCTTTTTATGGGACCATAAGGGCCAACACATACATCTCACAAACTGGAGATCCATCACTGCTCCAATTGATCAGGGTGGTTGGGGCATCATTGACATCAAGACACACAATGCATGCCTCCTCCTCAAGATCATCGCTCAACTATGCTACCATAGAAAATCAACTTCGTCAAAACATATCAGTGAGAAATACTACACACACAACCCTCATTGGCGCCCAATTAAGAGAAAATATGCCTCCCCGCTATGGAAACACCTCAACAGTCTTCTCCATCTCATCCAATCAACCATTTTCATGCCACCCCACTACCATCTTAACATCCTATTTTGGTTAGACCCATGGTTTCAACAGCAACCCATCACCAATTTCCCCACCTCTCAAAACATCCCACAGACACTTCTACATATCACCATCCCCAAGGCCATGCACCTCATCAGAAGCAACAAAAACAACAATCTCAAACGTACACTTACACAAAATTATCTTTCCCTTCCCATCACCAACATCATTCAGGTCTTAGAACATAATACATTATCGCACGTCACCTGGCGATGGGGCCCCACATTCTCCACCAGCCAAGCATACAAACACTTCTCTTACAGAGGTTTTACAAATCCCATATCTCACATTTGGGGATTCAACATCCCCCTCAAATACAAACTTTGCGCATGGATTCTATGGAACAACAAGCTGCTTACCGATCACAACCTCTGTCGCAGAGGATTTCACGGACCATCTAGATGTTATCTATGTTGCAAGGCTTGTGAAGACACCAATCACATATTCTTCATCTGCCCCATCACAAGAAACATCACTCAACAATATATACATCCCTCACACCACACCCAACACTCTTTTCAAGAGGTCATCACATCCACCTTTACAAAAACAATCTCAACCAGATACAACATTAACTTCGCCTCCATCATCACCATCATTGCATGTCATATATGGCAGGAAAGGAATCACCGCAGGAATAATTCTTCACACCCTGCAGATTTTACAATATCTAATATCACTACAACTCTACTTCATGTTTGCATTGCTCAGGAGACGCCGGTAGAATGACTGAGACAACACCCTCACCTTTGAAGGACATGAGCTTCCACACTCCCATGTGCGCCTACACATTGGAGGAAATAGAGGAGGACAAAGTGAAGACGGATTTTGATGATGCTCCCTACTCACCCATTCGACGAGTACCTTCTAATGATGTTGCAAGGATACCGCATTAGCTTTTTTACTTTATCTCACTGGGGTTATATTTTTTGGGGTGCCCCCCTCCATCTTTTCTCTGCCAGCTCAAACACCCCTGGTGTCATGAGCTTTATATATTATGTTAGTCTTATGTAATGCTCTTTTATCCCCCTACATGTGGTCATAACATGTAGGTGTACTCTATTTTCAATATAATTCAGCCTTTTGATAAAAAAAATCCCGAAGCCAACAGGGGCTAAAAGTTGAAGGTGCTTTTCCAATTTGAAATGGAAAAGGCCGAACGAATTCAAATCTGGGTTGTATGAACAGAGATTCTTCAGATACACCTTTGACTTTGAATACTTGTTAGGTAAGAGTGGGTTACACTTTGTCCTGACACTGGTTTTAATATATCGTTAGGTGGTGCTAAATCTCTGCCCAATGCAACCACAAGTCAGTGTAAGCCGGGAACGTAGCAAATGGCACAAATGGGGAAAGCTCATTCCTCGGTCAAACAGTCCCAGCGGCAGCACTTGAGCATGATAGAATAAAGCTGCTACGGTGGTGTCTGTGATCATGGGTATGCGCTGGGCTGGGTTGTCTGTTTCTGATTCCATGTTACTCCTGGTTTTTTTTTTATTCTTCTTCAGTTTAGCTTTTCTGGGCAATAAACTTCGGCCTCCTTCCGAGTAAGCGGCAGCGGCAAAATGGATCAAAATAAAAGTAATCAGTCCGTGGTTTTCTTTATCTTCTCATTCTTCTCAGCTGTACTCACTTTTTACTGATTTTCGGCCCGCTTCCGAGCGAGTGACAGCAGCGACAAGGATGGAAGAAAAATTATTGATCCGTTTCTTCACTTCCCTCACGCATAGATACACACATGAACATCAAAATGTTGTCACGACAAAAGTTGGGAAGGGCGCTGATATTTTCACGCAGAACAAAGTTCATATACAAATAAGGACCTGCATCGACTAGTGACAAGAACTCTCTCTGTCAGTGTCCTCAGGGCCCAAAGCTCTTTCTAGTTTCTATCCTCTCTATATAGGGACTTCCCTAGCTAGCCGTATAGCTTCTCCATTTGGCATCGCGTTGCCCATCGCTGTCATGGTTAAGGTTATTGCTACTCCTCGGGTCATAGACATTTTCCTCGGGTCATAGACATAAACCTCATCCTCCCTTGACTAGTTCGTACATGAACAGTTGAGTACAGACCGAAGCTTCCAGGTAATACATATATTGAGGTTTCCCATTTGTGTTAAAGTTAATGCTAAAGATGGGTGTTGCAATTCGTTTTTTTTTGTTGTTGTACATTCATGGAAGAATTTGGTATTTTTAAACTCCCCTACCCCAACCCACCTTTTGTTATCTTTGCTTCCGGCTTATTTCCTGGTCTTACAGGACATTATATAATGCAACGCTTAAGCATTCTTACAATTCCACATCTTATTTGTGGAGCTTCTTCTGTTAGATTTTTGTTTAGGAAATTGGAAGGATGCAGAGCAAATTAGCATGTTCTATACACAATGATGAGTTGTTGGAGAAGATCGTAAAAAGAATGGCCTCTTTTGTGGGGCGCATGTTGGCCTTTGCATGAAAGCTTACCCTGATTCTATCTCACTTCATAGCGATCGAGTTTTTCTACTAGCTTCATTTAAATTCCCTTAAAAGTCTTTCGGAATATTGAAAGAAATATGGCATCCTTCTTATTGAGGTTGGTAGGTGGGGAATCGAGAAGACATTGGAAGGGTCGGGATTGCTAGATATATGGCTCCTACAATCATGTATATAGCATAGGTTAAACCCAATATAGTGCAGCTAGTACATGTAAGAGAAATAGTTTTGTCTCTAGTTTAAATGGAAAAAAAGTTTTATCCCATATTGCTCACTCCTAGAACTTTTATGGTCCTTATATGTAGGATCATATGGGACACTAGTGTCCAAGGATCCTAGGAGGAGGATATGCCCACCTCCTTGGTGGGTATGGTGACCACAACACATACGCACGCAAGCGCGCACGTGCCACGCCACACCGGGTCTGTCGGCCCGGACACGGGTTCGGGCTCGGGCTTGAGTGTCTCTTATGTAGTATTTTTCACAATGTGTACAAAAACATCCAGATGGTTTAACATGAATAGGATTATTGGGGCATGTAAGGCTATAAATATATTATACATCTTTCGAACACACAACCTTCATTGTGAGCTGCACTGGTAGTGCAACTGGTTCGTCTGCATCGTTCTTCGTCAACACGAGCAAGACGTCTCTTCTTCAGGTTCGTGACTGGGTCGACTAGGAAAACGACGACTGTCCAGAAGGATTGCAAGGCGCTGATTTCTTTAAGTATATCACTTTCATTTTTTAACGAACGGCCTGGTTTTGCTCCTAATTTTATTTACTTTTGTTCTTCTGCATTGGTTTATTCTACGTTTTCTTATAAGGATCGGCCTGAATTGTTAACCTAAATTACACCTGTCGCTGTTGCATGTAACAACGTAAATCAAAATAATAACAGATTTATAGAAATCATCATTTGTCGTTAGTTAACTATGGTTGATTCTGGCTTGAAAATTGATATGTCTAGTATGTCCTGTAACTTATTTTGCTCGTTGACAAAGTAGGATGCAAATCTGACATGGTAAGGTATGATCAGTATTTAGAAGAAGATGAACCCAAAGTAGATGAAACTATTCCTGATAATACTAATATAATTGCAACCTGAAAGAAAGGTGACAAGATGTGTCGAGTGTTGATTTTGTTTGCGTTAAACAACAAACTGTATGACTCATACTCTAAGCCGTCTACTACTACATCTAAGGCTCTGTGGAAAGCATTAGAAAGGAAATACAATATTGAGAATTAGAGAACTGAAAAATATTATGTCTCTAAATTTCTTAAGTTTCATATGTCTGAGGGTAAATGTAAGGACCCTGACCTCCGTTTTGGGCTTATCCTATTTGTTTTACCTAACCCTGTGCTTAGTTTCTTGCTAAGGGTTTGCTTGTGTTTTGTTGAGTGTTGGAGGTGCTACTTGTAAAATAACCTAAGTCTGGGGTTGATAGGCAAGTTTGTCACCTTGAGAGATGTTCTACTCTCTCTTTGCTTCCTTTAGAATAGAGAGGGAGGTTTGGGCTCGTGTCTTGAGTTGTTTTGGGCTTGGTTGAGCTATGTTGGGCCTTGTTTCACCCTTTTTTGGGCCTTGCCTTGTTGAGCCCTATATCGGGCAAGGATGCCTTGTGTCGACCATGGAGTGTCGCCCATGGGTGTGTTGGCCAAGGTGGTGATGGTTTGATGTGTGTGTCGGCCTTTGACCTCTTTAACCATCTTGCTTTGGTTGTGTCACCCTAGCTTGGACATGTGGCCGATCCTTGGATGAGTGGGAGGCATGACTTGTGCATGTGTCTTGCAAGGTGGCAAGATGTGTGGACATGTGTCCCTTGTCAAGGTGAAACCTTGCCTTGGTTCCCCTTTGATCCTCATCTATATATGCCTTGCCTTTCACTTCCTTAGGAACCCTTTATCTCTTTGTTGCCCTTCTCTTCTTTGGTGCACGACACACCTGTTGGCTAAATGGACATCATTTAAATCCCTTTGTTTTGATAATGACAAACATTTCATTCTTGTGGATCTAACGTGCTACATGAGTGTTGCAGGTCTTAGGTGGATGACAAACACTTGAAATATCTATATGCTAAAATTTCTTTAAGTCATGAATGTAATCAAATGTAAAAATTTGTACAAGTATATAATGTACAAGTACTTAGACATCATGTAAATCAAGCGTTAGATCTTCCCTAGCCAATCACAACACTTAGATAGGTCATCCCCTATAATAGTGTCACAACTACACACTCATACACACACTTAGTACTTGGCTTAAAATATTAAAACAGGGTTAATCTCGGTCGAAAAAATTCTCGACCGAGACACTCTCGGTCGACAAACTCTTCGACCGAGAATGACCCAGGTAGCCGTTAGACACAGCAGACAAGGTAGTTGGGAGTTGGATTAGAATGTTATATACACTTGCTCCAGACAATCCCTCAGTCGACAAGTCCTCGACCAAGAAGGACTCTCGGTCGACAATTCTTTGACCGAGATGAGTTCTGTCTGCACTTTTCATAGTTAATTAACTAGTTGTTGTTAAAGCAACTAATGGTTACCTAACGACTAGTTAAGCACTAAGAACCTCCTAGAAAGTGTCTAGAACATCCTTAAGCATCCATAGGCCATTCCTATAAATAGGACAAGCCATAGGACACAAAAAATACACTTGTGCAATACTTGAGCTTTCATACTTGCAATTGGCAATCTGTTTTGAGCAATTGAGCAACACTAGTACTTGCTACTCATTTCCTTTGCTCCAAATTCGTGTCCTATATGCTAGCATCTCCTATCCACTAAACCTACACTTCCATACTCATTGGTTAGGAGATCAATACGCTTGATATAGGAAATCAAGCCTTGTGCTTCAAGTGGTAAATTGTAATTTCCATTTCCTTTCTTATTCTTTCTTATTGCTTGTACTCTCCTTGCTACTCCTAGGGTTGGAGGCTGCAGATTGGAGAGAGTTTGATCTTCTTGGTGAAGAAGGAGATCTTTGGACTACTTTTAGAAGGTTGTCTCAACAGGAAGCTACTTCAAGAGGAAGGCTACTTCAAGGGGGAGCTTGAAGTTACTTCAAGGAAGGCTGCTTCAAAGTTGGTGAGACTACTTCAAGGTGAAGGTTGTCCAAAGGGTGTTGAAAGTATTGTAATTTTATGTAATATCCTTGCGAGGTAATAAAATTAAATACTTTCAAAATCCCAGTTGGGTAAGCAATCGGGTAGTGGATTGACTGCCTTCGTATTTGCTAAGGCTGGAACCACTCTAAACACCTTGTCTCCTTCTTATTATCTCAATTGTGGTTGTTTGAGTTAAATTATTTTAAAATATCCATAAAACCCTATTTACCCTCCCTCTAGTGGTTTTTCAATTAGTATCAGAGTAGGGCTTCAAGGAACTCTAACAATGTCTTGAAGAATGGGTGACAGGGTACTCAACAACCTCAACTTGGAAGGAACACTCGTGGTTAGACCTCCAGCTTTTGACGGCACTAACTACACCTACTGGAAGAGGAGGGTGCAATTTTACTTCCAAGGAATCATCTGGGACTTATGGAGAATGGTATCAACTCCATATGAACTTCCTCAAATAGAATATGCATATTGGGATGCGAATACGGTAAAATCTGCCCAAATGAATGCAAAAGCTGTAAGTATACTTTATTGCTCAATTTCCGTTGGTGAGTTTAATAGAATATCAAATTGTCAAACAACTTATGAGATATGGCATAGATTGTCTATAACATATGAAGGAACTATTCAAGTTAAGAATTCTAAATTCGGAATGCTTAAACAGAAATTTGAACAATTTCGTATGGATCAAGATGAATCTATTAGTGAAATGTATGCAAAATTTTCTTCTATTGTGAATGGTTTGAATGCTTTAGGAAAAGTGATTAGTGAGGAAGACCAAGTGTCAAAGATTCTTAGATCTCTCCCTCCCAAGTATAAGCCCAAAGTGACTGCCATTGAAGAAGCAAATGACCTCACCCGACTAAGGATGGAGCAACTCATTGGCAATCTAGAAGAACATGAGGCAACCTTCGAGGAAGAGGAACGATGAGAGCGTGAACTGCAACAAGGAAGAAAAAACGATATGGCTCTAAAAGCTTCAAAGATCATCACGCAAGAAAGTGATGAAACAAGTGAAGGAGAAGGAGAAGAAGCCCTAATTGTTAATGGTAAGAAATATAGAAGATTTAGACCTAACAAAATTGCTAGTTCTTCTTCTTCCCCTCCTAGGTGTTTTGAATGTGGAAAGAAAGGACATCTCAAAAATGAATGTCCTAAAGAAAAGAAGGGAAAAAAAAGCTCACACAAAAAGAAGGGAGAAAAAGCTTATAAAGTTGCGTGGGATGAGTCAAGTGAGAGTGAAAGTGGAGAAGAGAATGTGGAGTGTCTCATGGCAAAAGAAGATGATGACGATTCCCAAGAGGTAAGCCTTCTTGATTTTCCAAAAGAAGATTTAATTGCTAGTCTACAAGAAACTCATGACAAGTATGTTGACTGCAAAAAGAAACTAAAGAAGGTCACTAAAACTAATGAGGATCTATATGCTAGATTAAATGATCTTTCTTCTGAAAAGAACAATATTGCTCTTGAAAATTTGTCTTTAAAAACATCTTTAAATGATTGTAATATAAAGTTACTTAATTTAGAAATGAATCATGATCTTCTTTCTCAAGAAAAGGCTGATTTGCTTTCCAAACTAAACAATTTTCAGACTCAACCTATTCTATGTAATCATCTAGATTATGATAATGTTGTTAAAGAAAGAAACTCTCTATTATCTGATTTAGATCAAGCAAGGATAGATATAAATAAGAAGATGGATGAGATTGCTAAGCTACAAAGAGAAGTAAATGGCTTAAGGGGAAATGGCATTCTTGATAATATTTTGAAAAATCCCTCTAGCTACAATGGAAGAAGAAGCTTAGGATATGTTCCTAAAAGAAATTTCTATCAACCCAAAAGAGCTCAAGCATCCAAGATCATGTTTGTACCTAAGAACACAATTCCAAATCCTACAAAGAGAAATGAAATTGACTACATTACTTGTCACTTTTGTCTACATCTTGGACATTACTCTTTTTCATGCCCTTACAAGAAGAAGGATTCTAAGTTAGTTTGGGTCCCCAAACCTCAAAATTAGAAGACTTGAATGTAATTTAGTTGAGATATGATCTAAATGCTTATCTTTGAAAATTAAAATGTCTTATCTCAACTAAACAAATAGCTTCATGCATTATTTTAAATTCAGAACTGATATAAACAAATTACTGAGACAAACAGAAACATTCTCGGTCGACAAATAGTCCGATCGAGATACTCTCAGTTGAGAAAAACTTCAACCGAGCAAATGTCTGTGCCAAACCAAAATCTACAGCAGAAATCTTAGTAAAACAACAACTATTCCGGTCGAGAAATGATCGATCGAAGAAAAAATTGATCGAAAAATGGTCGACCGAACAAACTTCTATTTCTATTCAGCTTTAATCTGTAAAATAGCAACTTTATCGATCGACAAATTGGTCGACCGAGATACCTGTCGGTCGAACTTTTGTCGACCGAATAAAGTTCTGATCAATTTTCTTTGTTAAAACATGTTCAATTTGTAATTAAATATACCTAACCATAACAGACCATCACATGGGTACCAAAACCTATATCTTAATGCAGGATTGGGTGGTCGACAGCGGATGTTCCAAACACATGACCGGAAACAAGGAGGCATTTCAAACTTTTGAGGAAAGGAAAAGTGGAACAGTCACTTTTGGAGACAATGGTAAGGGTAAAATTGTTGGAATAGGTAATATTGGTACAAACCTTGAAATAAAGAATGTTTTACTTGTTGATGGCTTGCATCATAATTTAATAAGTGTTAGTCAATTATGTGATAGTGGATATGATCTTTTATTCAACAAAAATTGCTGCAAGTTACTAATAGACAATACTACAAAATAGATTCCACCTTCCTGGTAGAATCTTCCTCGCCAGAGCTACCCTTTCTGCTTTACCCACCTACACCATGCAATCATCTGTGCTACCGCTTCAAGTATGTGACAAAATAGATTCCATCATTCGGAGCTTTATCTGGGGGGGTGCTCAGAAGATGCACCCCCAGGCTTTGGTTGCTTGGAACAAAGTCACTAACCGTAAGGACGAGGGTGGCCTAGGTATAAAAACTATGCGGGACTGGAACCAAGCTTTGATACTAAAACATACCTGGGACCTAGCCAGCAAACGTGACTCTCCTTGGTGTTCTGGTATGAAGCAAAGATTTGACAAATGCGGATCTGCTAAATGCTATCACTACTCAAGACTTGGCAATGCGGCTATTGCAGGCAAGGACTTCGTTAACCAAAACTCCTACTACATCCCTATGAACGGGCAAAGCATCAACTTTTGGGAGGATATCTGGTGGAAGAACGGACCTAAGCTCAAGGAATATGCGCTGCAGCCTATACCTGACGAGCTGCTTGATCTGAAGGTGAGCTCTCTAACCAATCTCGATGGGGATTGGGACCAAGATTTCCTAAACCAGTGGTTGCCGAAGAATATTGTTAAGGAGATCATGTTGCTCGAGCCACCGTCTGAAGCCGATGGCGAGGACATCCGCGCTTGGGCACTGACCAAGAATGGTCAGTTCACGACCAAGACAGCGTACTACAAGCTGAGAGAAGGCAGGGGTATCCGCGTTGAGGGTCAATGGGGATTGATTTGGAATCTACAGGCCTCGGAAAATATGAAACTCTTCTTCTGGTTAATACTCCATGGGGCGCTGATGACAAACCAAAAACGATACCAGCGACACCTCACCAATGATGATACTTGCCCCAGATGTCATCAGGGTCAGGAGACTATTCTGCATGCCTTGAGGGATTGCAAACAAGCCAAGAAAGTATGGGAAGAACTGGCTATAACGGCAATGGCACCTACTTTTTTTGCTGAGCAGGACACTAAAACATGGTGCCATAAATATCTCAAAGCTGAACAAGATCTTATGTACATCTTCATGGTTGCTTGCCGCACGATTTGGATGAATAGGAACAGAAAAATCTTTGAAGGAACCCAAATCAATCTGAGACAGCAGGCCAATGCGGTGAGGAAGGAGGCGGCAGCACAGAAAGAAGCTTTCGATAGCAAAAGAGCGAACAATGAGTCTAAGCAAGGAACGAACTGGTCTAAGCTAGACCTTGGTGTTATCAAAATTAACACAGATGTTGCTGTTAAAGGCAAACATGCTGCCTGTGCCATCGTCGTGCGTGATTCTGAAGGTAAATGGATTGGCGGGGTGGCTGAGAAGGTGATGACTGATGATGTTGTGCTTGCGGAGCTGATAGCGATTCGGATGGCTATGGAAGTAGCCGACCACAACAGATTGGCAGAGATCACCATTGAGTCGGACTCCCTAGCGGCCATGAATATGATAGCTGAACCAGTAACCATGAATCCTGGATATGGTAAAATAATCAACAAGATCCAATCGCTTAAGAAAAAGAGGTGGCAACTTTGTTATTCTAGTAGGGTTACTAATGAAGTGGCGGACAGCCTTGCCAAACACCACCTTAAGAACACTGGTGGATTCCAAAATTACCCCTTACCTCCAATGGAGGTTAGTACCTTAGTAGCTAAAGAATTTTGTAATGGTAGTAGTACTACCATGTTTCCTATTCACAGTTTAATTAGTGGATGTAAGTTAAACTTTGATTTAGCTCGCACGAGGAGGGCGGGATGAATAAGATTGCCTCCTGACTTCTCCAAAAAAAAAAATACTACAAATGTTGTTTATGAAGGAAAAAGAGTTGGAAATATTTATATTCTTAGACCTAACTCTATGCAATCTGTAGTTGGAAAATGCTTACTTGCAAATGAAAATTATGTACAACTATGGCATAGAAAATTGGGTCATGCTAGTTCACATGTTATCAGAAAGCTAGTTAAATATGATCTTGTTCGTGGTTTGCCTAAATTATCTTTTGGTCAAACTGAAAATTGTGAACCATGTACTTTGGGTAAACAAACTAAAACATCTTTCAAACCCAAAAATGTACTTAACACTTGTAGAACACAAGAACTTATTCATATGGACTTATTTGGACCTATGCAGACACAATCTATTGGCGGCAAAAGATATTGTTTTGTTATTATTGATGATTATAGTAGATATACATGGGTACACTTTCTTACAAACAAAGATGATACTATTCAAGTTTTTACTAAATTTTGTTCCAAGATTGAAAATCTACTACAAAAAAAATATGTACAATTAGGAGTGATCATGGGGGAGAATTTGAGAACCATTTATTTGAAGAATTTTGCACATCCCAAGGCTACACTCACAATTTTTCTGCTCCACGCACTCCACAACAAAATGGCATAGTTGAAAGAAAAAATCGATCACTACAAGAAATGGCTAGGACTATGATGCTCGAACATAATACACCTAAAACATTTTGGGCTGAAGCGGTAAATACAACTTGCTATGTGCTAAATAGAGTAACCGTTCACTCTTATTTGAAGAAAACACCATATGAAATCATATATACTAAGAAACCTAGGGTTGACTATTTTCATACCTTCGGATCAACATGCTATATCTTGAACACAAAAGAGGATAGAGACAAGTTTGACTCTGAATCACATAAGGCCTTTTTCTTGGGATATTCCACCTCTAGCAAAGCATTTAGAGTCTACAACACTATTTCTAGAAAAGTTGAGGAATACATTCACATTACTTTTCATGAAGAACTACAATATGAAAATCTTGAAATAATTGATCTCACTCATCAATTAGAAAATTTATCCATACCAAACGATAGTGACAAAAACACTACTAACAACCACCAAGTTGAGACACAACCTGTTCCTAGACTCATTAAGGATCATCCTCAAGAATTGATCATTGGAAATCCAAATGATAGAGTCAAAACCCATTCTTCTTTTAAAGATGTTGCAAATATGGCATTTGTTTCTATAATTGAACCTAAGAAGGTGACTGAAGCTCTCAAAGATGACTATTGGATAATGGCAATGCAAGAAGAATTAAATCAATTCACTAAAAATGATGTATAGGACTTAGTTCCTAAACCACAAGATAAAACCATTATTGGAACTAAATGGGTTTTTAGGAATAAGTTAAATGAAGCAGGAGAAGTGGTAAGAAATAAATCTAGGTTAGTAGCACAAGGATATAATCAATAAGAATAGATATACTTTGATGAAACTTATGCACCAGTAGCAAGACTTGAAGCCATTATAATGCCACTAGCTATAGCTGCACACAAAAACATCAAACTTTTCCAAATGGATGTAAAAAGTGCATTTCTCAATGGAATAATCCAAGAAGAAGTATATGTTGCCCAACCACCTGGTTTTGAAATACCAGAAAAAGGTGACTATGTATACAAGCTTAAGAAGGCACTTTATGGTTTAAAACAAGCACCTAGGAATTGGTATGAAAGGCTCAAGAACTATCTATTTGATAACAATTTTTCTATTGGAAATTCAGATTCTACTTTATTTTTCAAAACATATGCATCTGATTTTCTAGTTGTTCAAATATATGTTGATGACATTATCTTTGGCAACTCAAATAAATCATTGTGCAAACAATTTAGTGATATTATGCAACAAGAATTTGAAATGAGCCTCATGGGTGAACTTACTTTCTTTCTTTGTTTTCAAATTAAACAAACGCCCGCCGGGATTTTTATAAGACAAGAAAAGTACACCAATGAACTCCTAAAATGTTTCGGGATGGACAAGTGCAAACATGCTACCACTCCAATGGCTACTTCTACTAAAATTGATAAGGATGAAAATGGGGAACCTATTGATGATTCCTTATATAGAGCCATGATTGGGAGCTTGCTTTACTTAACCGCTTCTAGACTGGACATCATGTTTTCAGTTGGTCTTTGTGCTCGATTTCAATCACAGCCTATGCAAACCCATTTTCAAGCCGTCAAGCGGATTTTACGATATTTAGCTGGCACCACTTGTTATGGTCTACGGTAAAGGATAATCTTTAGACTTTAAAGCTTATACTCATGCCGACTACGTTGGTTGTCGACTTGATCGTAAGAGCACAAGTGGTAGTTGTTTCTTGTTAGGAAGAGCCTTAGTATCTTGGTTTAGCAAGAAACAAAATACGGTGGCCCTCTCTACAACTGAAGCTGAATATATGGCAGCCAGATCCTGTTGTGCTCAGGTGCTCTATATGCAACAAGTGCTAAACGATTACGACTTTAATTTTTCATCCACACCCATCTTTTGTGACAACACAAGCGCTATAAACTTAGCACATAATCCTATTTTACACAGCCGAGCCAAACATATTGAAATTCATCATCACTTTTTAAGGGATCATATATCTAAAAATTATGTATCCCTTCATCATGTTGATACGGAAGATCAATTGGCCGATATTTTCACAAAACTACTTCCACTAGACCAATTTAACAAAATAAGGAAGCAACTACTCACCACTCCCTTAGAGGATGTTTTCTTTGATATCTGTGCTTCTTAAAAACGGTTTTTCGTGTTATTTTTGGCTTCCAAATGGACATTTTTTTTGTTATATTTTTAAGGGGGAAAACAAATTAAGGGGGAATCTTTCTACATTTATTTTTAACGGATATCTTTTTGAAATGACAAAGGGGGAGAAATAAATGTAAATCTTAAAATGGTAACTTTGAAAAACTCAATCAATGAGTTTCATAATCTCTTGGATTTACATTAAAGGTTGCTATATTCCCTAAGAATTGGATTAAGAATTGGATTTTATGTTCCATACTTCTTTGGGAATAATAAGCACACATTTCATAAACAAGAGAAGAATTCACAAAGTAAATCTCAGGTATGAAACTCAACTCATTTTAAAGACTAGTTGATTTATATTTTGGAAATGTTTGTCATCTTCAAAAAGGGGGAGATTGTTGGCTAAATGGACATCATTTAAATCCCTTTGTTTTGATGATGACAAACATTTTATTCTTGTGGATCTAACGTGCTACGTGAGTGTCGCAGGGCTTAGGTGGATGAAAAATACTTGGAAGATCTATATGCTAAAATTGCTTTAAGTCATGAATGTAATCAAATGTAAAAACTTGTATAAGTATATAATATACAAGTACTTAGACATCATGTAAATCAAGCGTTAGATCTTCCCTAGCCAATCAGAACACTTAGATAGGACATCCCCTACAATAGTGTCACAACTGCACACTCATACACACACTTAGTACTTGGCTTAAAACATTAAAATAGGGTTAATCTCGGTCGACAAAACTCTCGACCGAGACACTCTCGGTCGACAAAATCTTCGACCGAGAATGACCCAGGTAGCCATTAGACACAGCAGACAAGGTAGTTAGGAGTTGGATTAGAACGCTATATACACTTGCTCCAGACAGTCCCTCGGTCGATAAGTCCTCGACCGAGAAGGACTCTCGGTCGACAATTCTTCGACTGAGATGAGTTATGTCTGCACTTTTCAGAGTTAATTAACTAGCCATTGTTAAAGCAACTAATGGTTACCTAACGGATAGTTAAGCACTAAGAACCCCCTAGAAAGTGTCTAGTATGTCCTTAAGCATTTATAGGCCATTCCTATAAATAGGACAAGCCATAGGACACCCAAAATACACTTGTGCAATACTTGAGCTTTCATACTTGCAATTGGCAATCTATTTTGAGCAATTGAGCAACACTAGTACTTGCTACTCATTTCCTTTGCTCCAAATTTGTGTCCTATAGGCTAGCATCTCCTATCCACTCAACCTACACTTCCATACTCATTGGTTAGGAGATCAATACGCTTGATATAGGAAATCAAGCCTTGTGCTTCAAGTGGTAAATTGTAATTTCCATTTCCTTTCTTGTTCTTTCTTATTGCTTGTACTCTCCTTTCTACTCCTAGGGTCGGAGGCTGTGACCGGCCTAAATCACGCATCCTAAAATGGGAGGCGGATTTGAGGTAGTCGAGCTTTTACATTTATAACCCGAAACCTTCTAGGCCCCCGCAACTTTGTTCACGGGGTCAAAGTAGATATACAGGGTCGAACACAGGGACAAGGGTGGTAGTGTTGAGAATGCGGAGTCGACATGCTACACTCCGGAAAGGAAAAGAGATGGTAAAATTCCCAAAAGGGAACAGTAGAAAAAGATCGATAAAACAAAAGAAAACCCTATCACCAACTGGTGTTACAAGGAAAACTTAGGTTTTAAGCATTTATCAGTTTTTAGGGATTTTTATGTAACAGAAGCAGAGAGATAATACTAAAGCTAAAGCAAGATACCAAGGAGAAAACTTCGATAAAACAAGCGGCAACAGAAACACCATGTACCCCTCCTCTCAGAGCGGGTACCTCTAATCAAGCGACAACACCTCTCTCGAGGTTGTTGGACTTAAATTAGAGTGGAAAGGTTACTAAAGCAACTCTGATTCTGGGCACTCTCGTACTCCAGAATCGGACCAAACACTAGAGCCACAACACCTCTCTCGAGGCTATTGCAACGGGAAAACACGATTCGGTAGCTAATCAAAACGCGATCCAAGCATGCAAGCTAGAGTTCGGATGTTAAACATAGCAATCATCCAACAAGAGTACCAAATATAGAGCAACAGATAATTAAACTCTTCTATTTCTATTAACATATAAAGGTTTGATTACATTGCAGAAGTAAAAGAAATAAATGACAGAAATAAAGGATAAACGTCGCCCTCTTGATATAGAAGGTCGACAGGCTACAACTGACCCTCCGGCCTGATACCGGGCAGGACCCTAGCCCGTTACAGCTGTGTCAGGTGGTACACCCTCTCAGGCGGCACGCGGTGACGGGCCAGTTGTATCGTGCGAGAACCCTACCCCGATACGGTCATGTCGGGCGGCACCCTCTCGGGCGACACGCCACAGCGGGCGAGACGTATCGGGGTTAGTATCGTGCTGGGCTAAAGTGAGGTGTGTCTAGTATCGGTCACTTGTATCCAGTATCTACATTATGTTGGCCGATATCGGCCTGCAATGGTGCTCTGGACGACACTAAGTGAACCATTCCCTCCCTCTCGGGATGGGGAAATGCTCATCTAGTGTCGCTCGTCACAACCACTGAGGCACGATGCTCTTGCTCTTGCAGCATTCCTTGGGAAGATTCATGCAAGGTTCCAACCTATCTTTTCAGTTTCCTATAGATGTTATTTATAGGCAGCGGTTGGGGAAGTTATGGTGCACATGGCACCACGTCTCCTCCTTGTCTTTGCGTAGTCAGTGGATGGCCGATATCGGTATCGCCCGTCACAAGGATTGTCGGCTGTCGGTCACGTGACGAGCGGCGCCTGCCGGTGGGTGGCCTGTGCCGCATGCCAAGCTTTGTTGTCGTGGCGAGCTCGGCTCCCTGTCGGGTAGAAGACTTATCGCCCGCTAGTTTCTTCTTCTGCGGCATCCTTTTGTCGCGCGTCAGTATGTGGTGCTACCCTGTCGGGCAGTGATCGTATCGGCCATCTGGAAGGCCGATGCAGGTGGAACTTGTTTGTGGGCCGGGACGGCCTTATAAACGATAAATGGGTCAAAATTGGAGGAAAACATTGCAAAATACGAAAATATTGAATTAAGAGCGTTGTTTGGAAAATTATTGCAAAAGTACATATAAACAGAGAGGAAAACAGTTAAAAAGGCAGTTTTGATAACAGAATAACAGTCTAAAACATCACAAAATTTGGTGTTATCAACTCCCCCAAACTTAGCGCTTTGATTGTCCTCAATCAATATTTAAACTTTATTTTGTGATGCTTCTTCTTGCTCGGTTTAGTTTTTAGCTCAAGAGGTAAAACACGTATCGCGATGTCTTTAGAGATAATACTGCCCCACTACGAAAAAAAGACCTGGCATTTCCTGCCTTATTATTTCAGTAAAAAAATTTCTCTACAGCTTCAGCGAGACTTTGGTGCATGATTCTGAAGTTAGCTTTCACACCAAACAGCTTTGGGGGCAGAAAGTTGTGTGTTGGGTAGGCTAAGGCTTTTTGGGTTTTTCCTTGTTTCCCATCAATCCATCCAGGTAAGGGTCTGTTAGCGGGCAAGTGGTCCCTGTAGTCCAAGCCATTTGGCTTTAGAGCAGTGATTTCACATCCTACGTACCACTGCCTCAGATCTACCATGCCTGAAGATGGGTACTTTTGGAAAACACGTGTGTATATATATATTTTTTCATTTTCTTTTTCTTTTATTAGGCACAACTCTCATACTTGTATTCACTCTCATAAGGCCACTTTCTCTTTTTGGGATTTTGTTGGGTAAGGGGGGAACAAGAGAGATTTTTGCTGTTTGGGCAGCTTTTTCCTTCTCCATACACGTCTCTTAGCTGTAGCGAGATTATTTTTTCGAAAACTTTGGCATGGAGATTTGCAGTCTTTTGTTGTTTGAGGCAGCATTATCAGAAAGATATAGAAAAACGTGCATCACCCTAGGTACATAGAAAACAAATAGGCAAGAAGTTGCATCAGGTTTTTACTAATATAGCAACTTTATACATATACAGGGAGACAAAATAGACAAAATTTTTTTCGATTTTTCAAATTTTTGTAGCAAAGTTTTTGTATGTACACATATTGAAGAAAAAGAACGAAAAGGACAAAAGGGATGGAGCTAAATTTTTTTTTTAATTTTTGTACCTCCCTCACTAGTACATGGTACCCCCCCCAAAATTACTCCACACTCTGTCCCAGAGTTGTGAAGAAGACAAGGTAGGGTAATGTTAACCCAGTGAGGATTAGCTGGTGAGCGTGCCTGCGCCAGATAGAAGCTCCCACACATATTCTCCATGTTTGCTATGATAGTCGATGTGGTGGAGCTGGTCAGGCGTTGCTTCATTTGCTGTCCATTCCAGGATGAAGATGCCGCAGTCGTTGGATAGAGGAATCTGTTGTGGACCGCGGTGGCAGAATTGGAGTTCGTGTCATTTGCTTGCTTGCGTGTCCAGGAACGGTTGGATCATCTTTGACACCTCCTCGTAGTATTTTTGAACTAAACGTTCGACGGATGACAACGGTTCTGATGTACACGACACTGGATGGTTTTTGTTGCTGTTCGAGCTGTTATAAAAGATTCCTACTCATTGTCGAGTGTACATTGTCAGGAGCGTCCAATGATTATAATGCAAGATGGGAAGAAAAAAATTTCTTGGGACCCTGCTCTCTAACTCTGCCAAAAAATGCTGCTTTGCTCCTGTTTCATCGGTGAGGCAAATGTCGTTGAACAACATAGGATGAGCTATGTATGCGTGTTCGATCTTTGGTTGTAATGTTTGGATGTAAGCAGCCACCACAGATACAACCAAGCATCCTCCTTCTTTTACCATGTCCCTTAAATCATCAACCGGACTACGACATCGCCTGCCTTATAAATGACATCTGCCGGAGTAGAATCTGTTAACTTCAGAAGGATTTCATTTACCTACTCCTGTGTGAGCGTAGCGCACGAGAAGCGGTCGAAGTTTTTGATTAGCCCCTCTGTAGTTTTAGGCGAAGCAGTGTCTTCCATCCCGTGCACTTTCCGCAGGGTCTTCAACTGCTTGCCTGCCCCATAGGCGTCAGTTGCCATTTCCGCTTCTCTCTCCGGAGAGCTGCTGGATTGTGAAGATTCGTCTTCTTGGTCGCTATCCAGCAGCCTATCAGGTACCCCTGCGTCTCGGAAATAGCGTCTGTCTTTAATCAGCAGCATGGCGTATGTGCTCCTGCGACAATAGAAGCATGTTCCCCTAAGGGCCCACAAGTTTCCAAATGTATTGAGCACCTCTATGCAACTTTAGACGAAGAAGGCACTGTTTCCGCTTCCCTCTTCAGCCTGGATGGGGAAGTCGTGGATGGAATAGAAGTTCCAAATGCTGTCGTGACATTTGGCTCCTTGCTTTATAGCTCATAGAAGATGCAACGGTAGAAGCCTCAGATTTTTGTCCTCCGGGCGGCTGAAAACATTCCCGGAGCGTGGCACCTCGTTACTGCTACAGCTCAGCAGTCGGACGTCGTGGTTCCTTAGGTCTGCCACGCAGAGGAACCATATGTTGCGGTTCTTGTACAGTGCCAACACGAGGTTTGGGTTATGCTCGTCGATGTGCTGCAACATGTTGGCCACCGCAACAGAGTCTGGTTCTCCCCACATCATCCTTCTTGCCAAGGTCGGGGTGGCGTTGTATATTGCCTTCCGACCTGTCCTGCTGTCGATATTTTCTATTATTGCATTTTCAAGGACCCTAAACAGTCTTTTGTTGATGACGGAAGGTGAGCGGAACATGCTGCGGAGTGCTCCCCGTCATACAGAGAAGTAGCCGTCGCTCCAGATGACATCTTCTTCATCTGCCTGCGATCTTAGGACCTTGTTTAGCAGTTTATGGTCTCTGATCGTCACGCAGCCGATGACCCTTCTATCGAAGTCGGCCATCTCAAAGGAAGGTATCTATGATGGCTCAGCGAACTTATCTGCCATCGAGCGTCTTCCTCGGGGGAGGTGTCTTTCATTGGCTGCATAAACATCCCCTTTTTCTCCCTCTAATTCATCAGAAGAGTCCACCCCGTTGCTGATATCTCCGTTATCATCTTCAATTTCATTCAGGGGAACTGAGGGATTTTCTTCCTCCAGACCTAGGGAGCTCTCCTGTCCTACTGGAGCTCCGTCGGTTGACCTTGGTTGCGTCCCCTCCTCGGGCATTGTGGATCGCTCGCTGGAGGCGGAGGAGGACGCCGATCAAGAAGAGGATGTTGATGAATAAGATGGAGAGACACGGCTCGGGGGCGACGGCGACCTTCTCGGCTGCCTTCGGTGTGGATGGTCGTCCCTCCTGTCCAGCCTCTCCTCGATCTTGTCGAGGCATTGGAGAACTTGCTGAAGTGTCACAGTCAAAGTCTCTAGTCCGTCGGGGAGGCTAGCTAGAGTCAGCAGCTCTCGTTCTTGGCTATTCAGCCTGTCTTGGAAAGATGCAACCTTGCGGGTTAAGGAAATACAGGTAGCTGAGATATTATCCGTTACCTCCTGCAAGTAGTCGAGCTCGTGCCCTAGCATCTTCCTGAGCGATGGAGGGGTTCCTGCGGGTCTCCCTCCTGTCCTCGTGACAAGTTGCTCGCGTGATGGCCTACTAGATGAGGTAGAGTCTATCTCAATAGTTCGCGATGCAGATGCCGCTGGGCGAGGTGACGACACTTTTCCAGCCATCACCACCTTGTCTTCTCGTGGTGGTGGAGAAGGCCATGGTGTGGGCAGACGTTGCTCCACCTCTACACTACCGGCGATCTCCTCAGCCACTGCAACAGGAGACACCGATGGTGGTGTCGGCATCAGCTGTGCTCCTTCGAGCTTCATTCTTAGGATCTCGTCGAACACCTCATTACTAGCATCCGACTGCGGTACTTCTTCTGCCTCTACAGGCCTTATGGGGATGTCGGGGGTTGTGGCTGTCTCTTCCACGGAAGCTCCCGCAGTTGTTGTCTCGGTGACCTCAACGATCACCGGTTCTTCTTCAGCCACCACAGTCGTCGTTGTGGTTGCGGCTGGTACAGTAGGAACGACGACAACTCTATTAACAACTATCATCGATAGCTCTGGGATTGCGGCTAGCTCGGGGCAGGTCGTTGAAGCTTTTTCCCGTCTTGGGTCGAGAGGAATCGGTTCTCCTCTCACGGCCGCCCTTTCCTGAATTTGGGTGGTGGCGGCGTAAGCTGTGTCTACCGCCACAGCTTCTATCTCTGCTGTGGTGAAGACCAACTTTTCTACGTCATAGGTGGCGCAGCGAGGGAGCGGGAGGAGGGTGTTTGTCCTCACAAATTTGTGGAAGTAGTCCCTTCCCTCCTTCTTTATGAAGCTGGCCCTCATTAGGTATTTGATGTCGATCAGCTCATCGCCCTTCGTCCTCAAAAGGCTGCGCGGCTCTTTTAGGTACTCGAGCCCTGCTGCAATCAAGTTGACGATGCCACCCATACAGTAATCTTTGGTGGCATCCTTTATCGGTTGTAGTCTGTTTAGTAAAAACCGTCTGAGGTTGATCACTCGTCCCTCCATCATGTGTCACATGACATGGAGTTCTTTAGTGTAGATATTGTTGGACTCGTTCTTGCTGAACAACAAGCATGCCACCAGCTTGTGCACTATTCTCCAAAAGCAGGAGTGCACTGCTGCCACCTTGCTTCCCAATTTAAAAGACAATTCGCCGGTTAGCTTTTCCCAGAGCTCCATGGGATTGAACTCATCTCGTTCGGTTATTCTCTCACCGTTATTCATCAAATATTTCTCCTCCTCACTGGAAGAGAAGATCTTGTTCAGTAGCTTCTCGAAGATTGTGTGCTCCGAGTTGTATAACCGTGCTTGGAGTCTATCTGCTCTGCCGTATTCTTTCTTTTCAGCAGCAGAATTCTTCACTCGACGGAGGGATGACATGAACTCCTTTGTGAGTTCGGTGTAGGAGGAAGATCGATTGAGGCAGATCTTCCTCAGTCCTGCCGAGGTGAGGACACCCTTCAGCCTTTCAAATATGCCCAGCTCAGCGAATGAAGCCTGGTGGAAGAACCTGCTCGGTCTGTAGACCTTAGTTGCCATCTCAGCATAACGACGTGCGTGCTTGTCGTCCCTCGGCACAAACCTTCCTGGCGTGTATTCCAGGGGTTCTACCATTGCTGTTGGTGTTGGAGCCGCCACCTCTCCTACCCTCGTCCTCTTTTCTGTAGTTGACGGCCCAGCTGCTTCTGGATTCGGGCGCTTCTGCTTGACAGTGGGCGCTTCACCTGTGGGCTCAGTGTAGATCCTCCTACCGTGCTTGTCAACCCAGACGATAGTCTACTTGATGCGGGCCATTTCTGTTAATAATTAAACAAATTCTTTGGTCAATTAAGTGTGCTAATGTTTAAAGAAGGGAAACTGAATGCACGATAAGATATGCCCCGATAAGATATGCACGATCCCACAACACTACATCGGGTGATATGAGGTTTTAGAGGTGAAGTCTCGTGCCCGATATGAGATATGGGTATTGCCCGTCACGTCAAAAGATCATACATGTGATAAACAACAAGACGATACGGTGATAAATACGTGTCAGGTATGTCGGGCGATACGGTCGTGAGAGATAAGACACCCGATAGGGCTCTCTAAATGGAACGCAGTGTGTCGTCCGACAACAAAACAGGTGAGGTGGTGCAAGGATGGGCGACAAGGCGTATCGGACAAACATGAATGAAAGGTGCATCACACGACATACGTATCGGGTGATACAAGGTTGCTCAGCTAGAAAGTTGTTAGCCCGACAAGTCATGCACAATAGGAAGGTCGTATCAGGTAAGCTGGGATGATACGGCTGTTGGGCTATACCTTTGTTGTTTTCTTAAGCTTCCGCGTGACACGAGAGTAGGAGAATGTTGCACGACACGGGAGCAATCTCAGAAAATCACAGCACGATACGGGTAGGTGAAAACAGTAAAGGAAGTAGCCCGACACGGTAAACTCTCCACACTATTTATAGCGACCTAGACCGGGGGTAAAGCGGGTAATCTCGGGACACATGCCGGCCGTTGGGATAGGTCATTCACGTGACGGGCAGTCCATCCGTCGGAACAAGGGTAATTACTCCTTATGCACGATACTGGTGCACGCTGCCCAGGAATGTCATTTGTCACGGCCTTTGCGATGCCCGAAATACCATCCCCTGATATGAGCGCGTTCAGCGTGCCGGCTGGGCTGTTGCCGGATACGAGGACTTTAGAACAGAATCAAGGTGAGAAAAAAAATCAGGGAAACAAAAGCGGTCGATGAGTAAAACATCATTGGCCCAAAGCTAAGATCCCTGCCTCAGATGGTATTACCCATCCCGATCTCTAAAACATAGCGGTGGCCCATAGGAGAGTCAGTGCATGTGGTGCATGCACTGACTCGGGCCTTATTACAGTCCATAATGTTTGTAATGTTTGTTTTGCAGTAAAGTAAAATGCATCCTATTCTAGGAAATAAAAGAAAACTCGGGATCCCTCCTGAGAAGTGATGTAATCTTTGTCTCCTGCTTGACGTCCTTTAGCTTCATCACTCCTTAGTCTCTACCATCATCCTCTTGTGCAACTTGATCCTCATCCCTTTTGATCACTGTCCTGGTTCCTTAGCCGTTTCAGTGTTCGACGGAATTTTTCCTGACGGATTCTTTATTAAGTTAGCCATTTGAGCCAGTTGCTGATCAATCTGACGCTGATGCGTCTGCATGTCTGCCATTTGTACGTACAGCGAGTTCAAAACACCTGAATTTGATAGCACGCTCTGTGCTAACTGGTTGTTGATAGTGTCTTGCCTTTTTACAAAATCAAACAGTTGGCCAACCACGTCAGACTGGCCAGAAACCTTATCCTGTTCCTTGGTTGATCCTTGGTACTTAGCCTGACCCTGGAAATTCCCCTTTTTTGTCTAGAAGGAGGTGTTCTTGGTGTACTGGCTCGATCCTCCTCTCTTCTCAAAGGGTTGGGGTGGCTTACAGGAGATGTGGAGCTGATGTGAGTTCTCATCCGCATCCTTATTGCCGTAGCTGAAACCGGGGTGGTCCGGCCTTTTAAAGTTCACAAAAGAGACATTTTCCATCCCCTCAGCCTCAGAGTCAGAATCACTTGACGCATCCGGTCGGGTGTAGATGCAACTATCTACCCCATGCCCTCCTTCTCCACAGGTTACGCACTTCATTACTTTTTCAACTGACTTCTTCCCTTTAACACCATATTCTTCTAGCTCCTTGACATCAGTCACTATCCTTTGTATCTGAGAAGTTATAGATTCCAGAGCCTTGGATTCAAGAGAGAGTCCTTCACTGACCTTCTTAGCCTGCCCTCTGTCAGATCTATCATACTCAGCGTCGGCTTGCAACTCGACCATGTTTTTGATGATCCTCTCAGACGTGCTCGACTTTTTCCCTAGGAAGTCACTTCCTGCCACCGCATTCAGTGACATCCTTTCATCGGGAGTCAGACCATTGTAAAAGGTGGTGACTAGGAAACCTTTCTTGTAGTTATGATGAGGGAAGTCCCTCTAATATTCTTGGTATCTTTCCCAGGCATCATGGAGGTTTTCGTTAGGCTTCTGCATGAAAGAGGTTATCTTCTGTCTATTTCTCACAGTCTTCTCAGTCTGGTAGAATTTATTTACAAAAGCGTCTGCTAGTGCTCCCCACCTGTTTAGAGATTGATGGGGAAGTCCCAAATACCACGATAGAGCCTTGTCTTCCAAAGAGAAGATGAAACCCTTGCAGTAAATGACTTCCTGGGGTACACCTCGCATCTTAATTGTGTCACAGATATTCTTGAAGGTGTCCAGGTGATGATAAGGGTTGTCATTCTTGGAGCTCCCTCTGAAGCTCTTATTTTGGATCATGGAGATTACAGACGGCTTAAGCTCAAAGTTGGTGGCGTTGAATTGTGGAATGATGATCGGGCACCAGGAATTGTTAGCCTTTGTGGAGGCTAACTCCCTCAGAGTTTTCTCTTCTTCTTCCAAGTCATTGATGTCACTCCCTTCCTGGTGTTGATTCTGATCATTGTGGTTCCTTCTGTGCCTTCGATGGTGACGACGTCTATCTCAGTGTTGGTCATCTTCTAACTGCTCAACTTCTAAATCTTCCTGTTAATCATGGCCTTCATAGCGGTCATTGCCTTCAGGTGGAGGGGAGTTAGGTCTAGCCCTCCTTTGACATTCGCCCTCTGAAAGAGGTTGTTCAACATGAGGTGGCATGTTTGAGCTCGGTCGAACAGATCACCGTTCTTCAGAGTACCTCGAATAGCACGAAAAACTCAAGTTAGAAAATCGAATTATTTATTTCGGGCAAAGAATAATGATAATAATAACAAAAGAAAGAAAATAGTGTTGTCAAGCTTATTTCTAAGCTTGAGGCATGTGAATGTAGTTAGGGGATTCAGATTCGTCAACAGTGCCATTTTGCCTTGTCCCCGACAACGGTGCCAAAAAGTTGACCGGCCTAAATCGCGCGTCCAAAAATGGGAGGCGGATTTGAGGTAGTCGAGCTTTTACATTTATAACCCGAAACCTTCTAGGCCCCCGCAACTTTGTTTACAGGGTCGAAGTAGATATACGGGGTCGAACACAGGGACAAGGGTGGTAGTGTTGAGAATGCGGAGTCGACACGCTACACTCCGGCAAGGAAAAGAGATGATAAAATTCCCAAAAGGGAACATCAAAACAAGATCGATAAAACAAAAGAAAACCCTATCTCCAACTGGAGTTACAAGGAAAACTTAGGTTTTAAGCATTTATCAGTTTTTAGGGATTTTTATGTAACAGAAGAAGAGAGATAATACTAAAGCTAAAGCAAGGTACCAAGGAGAAAACTTTGATAAAACATGCGGCAGCAGAAACACCATGTACCCCTCCTCTCAGAGAGGGTACCTCTAATGAAGCGGAAACACCTCTCTTGAGGTTGCTGGACTTAAATTAGAGTGGAAAGGTTACTAAAGCAACTCTGATTCCGGGCACTCTCGTACTCCATAATCGGACCAAACACTAGAGCCACATCACCTCTCTCGAGGTTGTTGCAATGGGAAAACACGATTCGGTAGCTAATCGAAACACGATCCAAGCATGCAAGCTAGAGTTGGGATGTTAAACATAGCAATCATCCAACAAGAGTACCAAACATAAAGCAACAGATAATTAAACTCTTCTATTTCTATTAACATATAAAGGTTTGATTACATTGCAGAAGTAAAAGAAATAAATGACAAAAATAAAGGATAGACGTCGCCCTCTTGATATAGAAGGTCGATAGGATACAGCTGACCCTCCAGCTCGATACCGGGCAGGACCCTAGCCCGATACAGCCGTGTCGGGCGGTACACCCTATTAGGCGGCATGCGGTGATGGGCTGGTTGTATCATGCGAGAACCCTGGCCCGATACGGTCATATTAGGCAGCACCCTCTCGGGAGACACGCCACAGCGGGCGACACATATCGGGGTTAGTATCGTGCCGGGATAAAGTGAGGTGTGTCTAGTGTCGGTCACTTGTATCTAGCATCTATGTTATGTTGGCCGATATCGGCCTGCAGTGGTGCTCGGGACAACACTGAGTGAACCATTCCCTCCCTCTCAGGATGGGGAAATGCTCACCTAGTGTCACCCATCACAACCACTGAGGCACGATGCTCTTGCTCTTACAACGTTCCTTGGGAAGACTCACACAAGGTTCCAACCTATCTTTTCGGGTTCCTGTAGCTGTTATTTATAGGCAGAGGTTGGGGAAGTTATGGTGCACAGGGCGCCACGTGTCCTCCTTGTCTTTGCGTAGTTAGTGGACGACTGATATCGGTATTGCCCGTCACAAGGATTGTCGGCTGTCGGTCACGTGACGAGCGGCGCCTGTCGGTGGGTGGCATGTGCCGCGCGAAAAGCTTTGTTGTCATGGCGAGCTCGACTCCCTGTCGGGTAGAAGACGTATCGCCCGCTAGTTTCTTCTTGCACGACATCCTTATGTCACGTGTCGGTGTGTGGTGCTACCTTATCGGGCGGTGATCGTATCGGCCATCTGGAAGGCCGATGCAGGTGGAACTTGTTTGTGGGCCAAACGGCCTTATAAATGATAAATGGGTCAAAATTGGAGGAAAACACTGCAAAATACGGAAATATTGAATTAAGAGCGTCGTTTGGCCAATTATTGCAAAAGTACATATAAACAGAGAGGAAAACAGTTAAAAAGGCAGTTTTGATAACAGAATAACAGTCTAAAACATCACAAAATTTGGTGTTATCTGGCTGCGGATTGGAGAGAGTTTGATCTTCTTGGTGAAGAAGGAGATCTTTGGACTACTTCTAGAAGGCTGTCTCAATGGGAAGCTACTTCAAGAGGAATGCTACTTCAAGGGGGAGCTTGAAGTTACTTCAAGGAAGGCTGATTCAAAGTTGGTGAGACTACTTCAAGGTGAAGGTTGTCCAAAGGGTGTTGAAAGTGTTGTAATTTTATGTCATATCCTTGTGAGGTAATAAAATTAAATACTTTCAAAATCCCAGTTGGGTAAGCAACCGGGTAGTGGATTGACTACCTTAGTATTCGCTAAGGTTGGAACCACTCTAAACACCTTGTCTCCTTATTATCCCAATTGTGGTTGTTTGAGTTAAATTATTTTAAAATATCCATAAAACCCTATTCACCCCCCCCTCTAGTGGTTTTTCAACACCTCCTTTGGAGTGCTTGGTGGTCGATACCCTTGGAGGAGCTAAGGTTGGTGGTCGATCCCTTTGAAAGAGTTCTCTTCTTCTTCCTATAGCTTGGTGGTGGAACCTTAGGTGGACCTTATTTCCTTGGTAAGCATCTTCCCTCTCTCCTTAGCATCTTCTTCTCCATCTTGCCTACTCTTCTGCCATGGTTGCTATGATTCTTGTTTGTTTTCTTGAGGTGGATGAAATTAGTATGCTTGGAGCTAGGAGCTTGAAGCTTGGAGCTTTGGAGTTTGAGGAGCTTGCTTAAGGTGGGTTACATAACTTCTAACCCTAGATATACTACCTTCTTTATGTTGCATGATTCATATATGTTGATGATTGGCCATTGCATGTTATGTTTCTTTCTCTAGTACATGTTGTTGATCTTCTAAATATAGTGAGCATGCGGTTGTTGATGTTTTTGATGGTTTATATGCCTTTATATCTAGTTGGTCGAACCATAGTTTGGGGTTTTCTTGTTGAGCAATACCCCTTTCTCTCCTTAGTTTTGGGAAGTGAGTTTGAGCTCTAGTGATGTGGGAAATACCCCTCTCTCGTTTAAGTTGAGAGGTGAGTCTACATTCTAGTTGCTTGGGAAACACCCTCCTCTCACCATGGATTTGAGAGGTGAGATCTTGGATATGTGATGACCTAAGTTGAGGTTGATCCTTGTGGTTGCCCGATTTGTGATAGAGGTTGTGCAAAACCCCTCTCTCTTGGGTGTTGAGAGGTGAGTCGGTCTTCTTGATCATTTAGCATTTGGTGCCCTAGTGCTTGAGGTTGAAGACAATCCTGTAGAGTTGTGTTTTGCACGTTATGACCTTGGAGTAGTGCTGCCCGATAGCCTCTTGTCTAGGATTTTACCCTTGGCCGATACACCTAGTTGAGATGGTTGGTTTGGTGCCCGATATGGTGGTATAGAGAAATCCTAGTAGATACCTGAAGTGGTGGCCGATATGAGAAGTTTGACTTAGATGTACGATATGGCCTTCTTGAACTAAGTGGTGTTGTTCCCTTGGCCGATATGATGCTTAGAAAACATCTCTGTTTGGTTCCTTGGGCGACACAAGTTGGGTGAGTTTGAGCTGCCCGATATGGGTTGAGTGGAAAACCTAGTTGTTGCTTTGTTAGAGGTCGATATGGAGTGCTGCCCTTGTTGATCAATAGGCTTCCTTGAGGTGCTTTTGTGTCGCCTGTGTCATGAACATGTTGGGCGATACAGTTTTGGATTGAGGCGTCATGATCTCAGCCGATACAGTGGTGAGAATGGGTGCCCAATACAACCCTAACCCTAGCTGGCCGGTAGGGTTTTAGCCGATACACCTCTTGAGCTAACTACACGATATACCTTGTGCACCTGGTATGCATGACAAGGTTGCATGATAACACCATGTTCTTTAGTTGCACGATACACCTTGGGTGGTGGTTTGATATCTTATAGGGTTGGCCGATATGTGGCTAAATGCCTAGGTCGGTAAGCTTTTGGTGAGGGTTGATACCCTACCAGATACCACCTGTGGTGAGGGACACACTACCCACCACACTTTTAGTGATGGTAGAAGGAGTTTTTGGTGAGGGTTTTGATAACCTGGGAACCTAGTAGATAGTTCTTGATCATGTAATTATATCTTTGATGATAAGGATGGTATGGATGATATGTTTAACCCGAGGAAAAACCTAATCAATGGATTAATTACCTTGAACCCGCATCTATGTTAAATAATGAGATAAGATGATAGGTTGTGAACCAGGAAGTTTGGAAGGATATGATGTTGCTACACATGATAATGTGACACATGTATATGATCACAAGTATGGGGTATGATATATGCTTATGATTGATAATGAAACTATGATTTCTACATCTTATGTGTAATATACTCGTGGATGTTGCTTTATACTTGATAGCATGATAATCATGTTAATCCATGATGGTTTCAGTATCTCTACGGATGTGTATACTAACCATGCATGTATTTTATGCGGATTCATAGCCTGGTAAGAGCTATGAGATGTATGTGCTTGAGTAGCACCATGTGATAACTAGATAACAAGTTGGTAGGTCTGAGGACTTGATATAAGGCTGAGTGCCTAGTTGAGGTGTTATCCTCTGATGATGAGATAAGGGATGTGTTCCCAAAATGTTGATGCATGATTATGATGCCTTGAGAGGCAGTGGTTGATATGATGAGGGATTGAGGTCCCATGACAGTATGATGATGGAAATAATGGTGTAATTTTATAAGGCTATGTTTATGCTTTGGTTGCCTAAACAATTGGCTTAAATATACTAATTAATTATAGATGAACATATCATGTAGTTTTCCTTGGCCATAGATCCATCATCATCAGTATCATGGTGATGGTGAAACAGGTTTATACTACAAGATTACCTGGAGCGCATATTGTTGAATATGTGAGGTTTCCCCTAGGCTAAAATAGGAGGATTTGAGTGCAACTATGGTTGCAGACTCAAGATATATATAGAGCATGGTGCACTTGCCCATGACTCATCACGAAAGAGCATGAATGCATTCATGGATCAAGAGCACGGTGATCAGGCCCATGGCTTAAAGGTATATTCTAGCACCTGTTTCAAGGTGAGCTAGAGATATGGGTTGCTTGCAGAGCTGACCCTGAGGGTGAGGCCATATAAGCATGAGAGATTGGTCCTACTTTGGTTTTCGTGCACTGACCATGAGGAGGTGAGGTCATGGAGTCCGGCTCTCCCATTGACCTTGTGTGGCACCAGTGTTTGGGCTTCACAGCCAAAGGTTGGATTTGAGCAGGGACAACTCACTTCCTCAGGGCATAATAAAATGTAATCCATCTGAATAGTATATCTTGCTTAGAGAAAAATATGGAACATTGTTTGAGGCCTTGCTTATATAGGTGATCTAGTTATACCTTACAGTCGTGTGTACGATCCTTATATTTTGTGATAAGTTCCTATAAATCTTATCTTGTCAATCATGTTCCATAAATAAATACTCGGTTATATGCCTCCTGGATATCTTGGTAAGAATGATGGGAATAATGGTCTTGCTCAGTATACTTCTCTTGTTATACGTTTTATCAGTTATCTACTTTAATTGCTTTAACCTTCAGAGGTTTTATAGTTTCGGCGGGGAGTTATGTTTCTCACTGGGACTGTGTGTCTCACCTCGCTGGTTTACAACCTTTTTAGGTGATCGCTCTAGACGTGGTGGTGGTCGTGAGGTTGCGGCCGAGCACTAAGAAGAGCAGTAGAAGGTAAGAGATGGATATGCTGCTATTTTAGTGGTTTTGTAGTAGAGTCCTAGAGTCATCCATGTACTCTCAACTCCTCAGAGGTGTTTGACGATGTTTCATGATGACTAGCTGTTGTAATTTTCGTATATCCTACTGCTTACCGTGCATGGCCCGTTATGTATGTATGAACAGGTGATGAACTCTGGTGCTGACGGTACAACTGGTTTTGATAAGCTGTGGACATATATCGAAGCTTGTAATATTTTTTATAATCTATTTCTCTATAGGATCTGGATGCAAAAGTTCTCTTATGTATGCTTTACGCAATCAGTTTTAATTAACCTGTGTTTTCAGTAATATGTGATTCCACATGTTTTCGCTTGTCATCTCATTGTCTGTGTGATGGCGGGGTGTCACAATTAGTTTGGTATCAGATCTCTAGGTTCACTGAGTCTGCAGGGATCTAGGACTAGGTTTGCGTCTGTTCTTGTGAGTTTTCTAGATTTTCTTACAATGATCTTCTGTCCTCAATGAAAGATAAAGTTTAAAGATGTCTGGAAACCATGAAGAAAATGCTGTCGAGAGCAGTGATGCTACATCAGTTGAGGAAGCAAGAGTGTAGGCACATGAAGATCGGGTGCCTGAGGTCCTCCAACTTGACCTAACCATTCTCGAAAATCCTACCTACCAACATCTTATGGGGCAATTGATGTCTATGAGGAATCACATGGTGGAAAGGTTGCCAGTGCCTCACCTAAGAGCACAGGCTCCCCATGGTGAAACATCGGGTATTGGGAAGACCTTTGAGCGGCTTCGCCGAGTCAGAGCTTCAAATTATGATGGAATAGTTGATCCAGCGGATGCATATCTATGGATGATAGGTCTCGAGAAGGCCTTCTAGATCCTCGACATCCCTGAAGCAGACAAAGTCAAGCACACTATCTACCTTCTGAAGGGTAGCGCTGGCCTCTGGGGGGTCATCGAGGAGGAGAAGCGACCCGGTGAGGAGATCGGTTGGGAGGTTTTCCGAAGAGAGTTTGTCAGTAGATACTTTTCGAAGACGTATCTGGATGAGAAGATCAACCAGTTTGAGTGTTTACACCAAGGATCGATGAGAATCACTGAGTATGAAGCCAAGTTTATGAACTTGTTGAGGTTTTATCCTCACATGGCGGTGACAGATGATGAGTGGATCAGGCGGTTTGAGAAAGGTTTGAGTGCTGAGTTGTCGACACATGCTGTTGCTTTGGAGAATCGCAAGTGGTTTGCCACGTTTATGGATTTCGTCCATAGGATTGAATAGTCTTTCAGGGAGATAAGGGAGTCCATGACTAGGAAAAGGCCTGCACTATTCCAGGGACAAAAATCTGGTGGCTTCAAGAAGCCAAGGTTTTCAGCACCTTCCGTAATGCAGAGTTCTCATACACCATCTCAGTGGTCTCCAAGTAAGGGAAGAGGGCATGGATTTTCACTATCCAAAGCACACAGTACCGCTTCAGTGACAGTGACAGGGCCGTCTAGACCACAGTTTGAAGGTAGGTCATGTTATCACTGTGGACAGATTGGACACTTGAGGTCAAATTGCCCAGGGAAAGATGTTAAAGTAATACAACAGCTAAGGCAAAATCAGCAAGGGTCAGATAGACAACAGCCTAGTGGGAGAAGATGGCGAGGATGTGATCAAGCATCGCAAGCGAGATCATCTTCTCAAGGAAGCAAAGGACGTGGACAACAAGCAACGACTCAATTCTATGATATGAATCAGCCGGAGGCGATAGTCAACTCGCGAGTGGTGATAGGTTAGATGGAGTTATTTCATTCTGATTTGTCTTTTTCTTGCTTTATATATGTTCTGGTTGACCCAGGTGCTACACACTCTTTTATCGCACATAGTTTGCTTGATAGTTGTCCTTTACCTATTAGTTGTAAGAAAGATAGCATGTTGTTAGAAACCCCTCTCGATGGTTCCTCGATGCTTCGAGAGGAGTGTCAGTCTAGTGTTCTATCTTTCTCGGGACACAGTATACAAGTGGATCTTATACCACTTGATATGCATGGATTCGATGTGATCCTTGGGATGGATACCTTAGAGAAGTATAAGGTTGTGTTGGACTGTGGTTCCAAGTAGGCAATATTTGATGACAGTAGAGAAAAGTGGATCTTCCAAGGAGATAGGAAGATTCTTCTAACATGTCTAATGTCAGTGATGGTGACAGAGAAGTTGTTGCGGCAAGGTTGTAAGGCATTCTTAGCTCACGTTGATGATACCAACATGAAAGGTCCTAGCCTTGAGGAGGTGACGGTTGTCCAATAGTTTGCAGATGTGTTTCCTGATGAGTTCCCTGATGTTCCCCCACCCCGAGAGATTGATTTTGAGATCAATTTGGTACTAGGAACACAGCCAGTTGCACAAACACCATATAGGATGGCTCCAGCAGATGGAAGAGTTGAAGAAGCAGTTACAGCAGTTGTTGGAGAAAGGTTTCATCAGATCGAGCACGTTGCTGTGGGGTGCTCCGGTCCTATTTGTAAAGAAGAAGGATGGATCAATGCGGTTGTGTATAGATTACCGGCAGTTGAACAAAGTCACGATCAAGAACAAGTACCCATTGCTGAGGATAGATGATCTATTTGATCAGTTGTGTGGTGCTACAATATTCTCAAAAATCTATCTACGGTCTGGATATCATCAGTTGCGAATTAAGGATGATGACATACCAAAGTCAACCTTTAAGATGAGGTATGGACACTTTCAGTTTGTGGTCATGCCGTTTGGGCTAACCAATGCACCTACTGCTTTAATGGATTTGATGAATCGAGTGTTCTGTCCATTTCTAGATTAGTTTTTTGTAGTATTTATAAACGACATCTTGATCTATAATCAGGATAGTTAAGAGCATGAACAACATCTTCGACAAGCATTGAATCTTCTTCGTCAACATTAGTTATATGCCAAGTTTAGTAAGTGTGAGTTTTGGTTAAAAGAAGTGACTTTCTTAGGTCATGTGATATCTTCAGAAGGAGTCAGAGTGGACCCCAAGAAGGTGGAGTCAGTGGTAGATTGGGAGCAACCAAAGACGCTGACAGAAGTTCATAGTTTTCTGGGTTTGGCAGGATACTACCACAGGTTTATAAAGGACTTCACTGTGATTACGTTGTCGATGAAAAAGCTGACCAGGAAGGATGTACCTTTTGTTTGGAATGATCGTTGTTAGTGAGCTTTCTAAAGTTTGAAGGAGAAGCTGACTAGTGCTCCCATCCTAGTGCTGCCAGAGCCTAGGAAAGACTATGTTGTTTTCTACGATGCTTCCAAGAATGGGCTAGGATGTGTGTTGTTGTAGGAGGATCATGTGGTTTCTTTTGCTTCACGACGGCTTAAGAAACATGAAGAGAATTATTCGACACATGATTTGGAGTTGGCAGCGGTGGTCCATGTGTTAAAGATTTGGAGGCACTATCTTTATGGGGAAGTGTGTCAGATCTTTACAGATCATAAGAACTTGAAGTATATCTTTTCACAGAGTGAGATGAACATGCGACAGCGTCGTTGGATGGAGCTAATCAATGATTATGATTGCACCATTGAGTATCATCCTGGTAAGGCAAATGTGGTAGCTGATGCACTTAGCAGAAAGTCTTCTTCTCTCCCCCACAAAGAAGGCACAGTTTAGTTCCTTGGTATGCCATAGGAGGGATATGTTTGTCTCCTTACGGTAGACGAATGTGCAATTGGAAGTCTCCTTGTTGGTAGGACTGTTGGCACAGATGCAAGTCAAGCCTATGCTAAGACAGCAGATCAAACATGCATAGAAGGCAGATGATATTGTGCCGTTGATCAGGTCAGAGCTCGGCAGCAAAAAGTGTGATGGGTTCCATGAGTCCGAGGATGGACTAGTTTTCTATCATGGTAGGATGGTGCTCCCCGATGTTGATAATCTAAGAAAGCTAGTGCTCGAGGAAGCACACACATCTATGTATGTTATGCATCTAGGAGTCACCAAGACGTATCATGATCTGAAGGACATGTATCGGTGGTCTGGCTTGAAGAAGGATGTATCCTAGTTTGTGGCTAAGTGCGTAGTATGTCAGCAAGTTAAAGTTGAGCATCAGAAGCCGGCAGGTATGTTGCAACCCATGTCGATACCGAAGTGGAAATGAGATCATATAACCATGGATTTCATAGTTGGTCTGCCAAGGACAACTAGGAATCATGATTCCATTTGGGTGATAGTGGATAGGTTGACAAAATATGCTCACTTCATACCGGTAAAGACGACATATACATCAGAGAAGTTTGCTCAGGTGTATGTAGACAAGATAGTGCGTTTGCATGGTGTACCCACAATGATAGTTTCCGATAGAGGTCCTCAGTTCACGAATCGTTTCTGGGAACAGTTGCACAAAGTGTTGGGAACACAGTTGAGATTCAACACCACTTTTCACATGCAGATAGATGGGCAGTCTGAAAGGACTATTCAGACTTTAGAGGATCTTCTCTGAGCTTGTGTTTTGCAGTTTGTAGGCAGTTGGGATGTGCATCTCAGTCTCATAGAGTTCACTTACAATAATAGTTACCAGTGGATCATTGACATGGCTCCTTATGAGGCTCTATATGGAAGGAAGTGCAGATCCCCTTTATGCTGGTATGAGTCTGGTGAGTATCAGCTTTTGGGTCCTGAGTTAGTGCAACAGACAACAGAAAAGATCAGAGTGATACAACAACAGTTGAAAACGGCACAGGACGGACAGAAGTCTTATGCAGACAATCATTTACGACCTTTAGAGTTCTAGGTGGGAGACAAAGTGTATCTCAAGGTCTCACCTTAGAAAGGCGTGCTGAGGTTTGGCCGGAAAGGCAAACTGGCACCCAGGTATATGGGGCCATTCCTAGTAATAGCATGTGTTGGCAAGGTAGCTTACAAGTTAGAGCTACCGCCAGAGTTGCACAGGTTACATCTGGTGTTCCATGTCAGCATGTTGAAGAAAAGTCATCCAGACACAGGGACAATGATACAACCAGTTGAGGTTGAGCTTGATGAAGTTGTGACCTATGAGAAAGGTCAGTGATGATCCTTGATAGGAGGGTAAAGAGGTTGAAAAGGAAAGACCTGGTTCTTGTGAAAGTTCTTTGGCACCATCGTGGTGTTGAGGAAGCCACATGGGAGCTTGAGGAAGAGATGAGGTGGAAGTATCCCTCGCTTTTCTCTTTGGATTTTGGGGACGAAATCCCTTTGTAGAGGTTTATGGCTTGTAAGGACCCTGACCTCTGTTTTTGGGCTTATCCTTTTTGTTTTGCCTAACCCTATTCTTAGTTGCTTGCTAATCACCTTTAGTGGTGATTAGGGTTTCCTTATGTTTTGTTGAGTGTTGGAGGTGCTACTTGCAAAATAACCTATGTCTGGGGTTGATAGGCAAGTTTTTCACCTTGAGAGATGTTCTTCTCTCTCTTTTCTTCCTCTAGAGTTTAGAGGGAGGTTTGGACTCGTGCCTTGAGTTGTCTTGGGATTGTTTGCACTCTGTTGGGCCTTGCCTTGTTGAGCCTTGTATCGGGCAAGGATGCCTTGTGTCAGCCATGGAGTGTCACCCATGGGTGTGTCGGCCAAGGTGGTGGTGGTTTGATGTGTGTGTCGGCCTTTGACCTCTTTGACCTTCTTGCTTTGGTTGTGTCACCCTAACTTGGACATGTGGTCGATCCTTGGATGAGTGGGTGGCATGACTTGTGCATGTGTCTTGCAAGGTGGCAAGACGTGTGGACATGTGTCCCTTGGCAAGGTGACACCTTGCCTTGGTTCCCCTTTGATCCTCATCTATATATTCCTTGCCTTTCACTTCCTTAGGAACCCTTTAGGTCTTTGTTACCCTTCTCTCCTTTGGTGCACGACACACCTCCTTTGGAGTGATTGGTGGTCAATACCCTTGGAGGAGCTAAGATTGGTGGTCGATCCCTTTGAAGGAGTTCTCTTCTTATTCCTCTAGCTTGGTGGTCGAACCTTAGGTGGACCTTGTTTCCTTGGTAAGCATCTTCCCTCTCTCCTTAGCATCTTCTTCTCCATCTTGCCTACTCTTTGGCCATGGTGGTTATGATTCTTGTTCCTTTTCTTGAGGTGGCCAAAAGTGGTGTGCTTGGAGCTAGGAGCATGAAGCTTGGAGCTTTGGAGTTTGAGGAGCTTGCTTAAGGCGGGTTACATAACTTCTAACCTTATCTATACTACCTTCTTTATGTTGCATGATTCATATATGTTAATGATCGGCCATTACATGTTATGTTTCTTGCTCTAGTACATGTTGTTGATCTTTTGGATATAGTGAGCATGAGGTTGTTGATGTTTTTGATGGTTTATATGCCTTTATATCTAGTTGTCCGAACCATAGTTTGGGTTTTTCTTGTTGAGTAATACCCCTTTCTCTCCTTGGTTTTGGGAAGTGAGTTTGAGCTCTAGTGATGTGGGAAATACCCCTCTCTCATTTAAGTTGAGAGGTGAGTCTACATTCTAGTGGCTTGGGAAACACCCTCCTCTCACCATGGATTTGAGAGGTGAGCTCTTGGATATGTGATGACCTAAGTTGAGGTTGATCCTTGTGGTTGCCCGATTTGTGATAGAGGTTGTGCAAAACCCCTCTCTCTTGGGTTTTGAGAGGTGAGCCGATCTTCTTAATCATTTAGGGTTTTGTGCCCTTGTGCTTGAGGTTGAAGATGACCTTGTCGAGTTGTGTTTTACACATTATGGCCTTAGAGTAGTGCTTCCTGATAGCCTCTTGTCTAGGGTTTTACCCTTGGCCGATACACCTAGTTGAGATGGTTGGTTTGGTTCCCGATATGGTGGTATATAGAAACCCTAGTAGATGCCTTAAGTGGCGGCCGATATGAGAAGTTTGACTTAGATGAACAATATGCACTTATTGATCTAAGTGGTGTTGTTCCCTTGGCTGATATGATGCTTAGACAACATCTCTGTTTGGTTCCTTGGGCGACACAAGTTGGGTGAGTTTGAGCTGCCCGATATGGATTGAGTGGAAAACCTAGTTGTTGCTTTATTAGAGGCCGATATGGAGTGCTGCCCTTGTTGACCGATAGGCTTCTTTGAGGTGCTTTTGTGCGCCTGTGTCATGAACATGTTGGGTGATACAGTGTTGTCTTGGGGCACCATGATCTCGGCCGATACAGTGGTGAGAATGGGTGCCCAATACAACCCTAACCCTAGCTGGCCGGTAGGGTTTTAGCCGATACACCTCTTGAACTAGATGCACGATATACCTTGTGTACCTGGTATGCACGAAAAGGTTGCATGATAAAGCCATGTTCTTTAGTTGCATGATACACCTTGGGTGGTGGTTTGATATCTTCTAGGGATGGCCGATATGTGGCTAAATGCCTAGGCCGGTAAGCTTTTGGTGAGGGTTGACACCCTGCCCGATACCACCTGTGGTGAGGGACGCGCTACCCGCCACACTTTAGTTGATGGTAGCAAGAGTTTTTGGTGAGGGTTTTGATAACCCGAGAACCTAGAAGATAGTCCTTGATCATGTAGTTATATCTTTGATGATAAGGATGATATGGATGATATGGTTAGCCCAGGGAAAAACCTAATCAATGGATTAATTACCTTGAACCCGCATCTATGTTAAATAATGAGATAAGATGATAGGTTGTGAACCAGGAAGTTTGGAAGGATATAATGTTGCTACACATGATAATGTGACACATGTATATGATCACAAGTATGGGGTATGATATATGCTTATGATTGATAATAAAACTATGATTTCTACAGCTTATGTGTGATATACTCATGAATGTTGCTTTATACTTGATAACATTATAATCATGTTAATCCATGATGGCTTCAGTATCTCTAAGGATGCATATACTAACCATGCATGTATTTTATGTGGATTCATAGTCTGGTAAGAGCTATGACATGTATGTACTTGAGTAGCACCTTGTGGTAATGAGATAACAAGTTGGTAGGTCTGAGGACCTGATATAAGGCTGAGTGCCTAGTTGAGGTGTTATCCTCTGATGATGAGATAAGGGATGCGTTCCCAGAATGCTAATGCATGATTATGATGCCTTGAGAGGCAGTTGTTGATATAATGAGGGATTGAGGTCCCAAGACAATATGATGATGGCAATAATGATGTAATTCTATAAGGCTCTATTTATGCTTTGGTTGCCTGAACAATTGGCTTAAAATATACTAATTAATTATAGATGAACATATCATGTAGTTTTCCATGGCCATAGACCAATCATCGTCAGTATCATGGTGATGGTGAAACAGTTTTATCCTATGGGATTACTTGGAGCGCGTATTGTTGAATATGCAAGTTTTCCCCTAGCCTAAAATAGGAGGATTTGAGTGCAACTATGGTTGCAGACTCAAGATATATATAGAGCATGGTGCACAGGCCCATTACTCACCAAGAAAGAGCATGAATGTGTTCATGGCTCAAGAGCACGGTGATCAGGCCTGTGGCTCAAAGGTATATTTTATAACCTGTGTCAAGGTGAGCTAGAGATATGGGTAGCTTGCGGAGCTGACCCTGAGGCTGAGGCCATATAAGCATGAGACTGCGGTCCTGCTTTGGTTTCCATGCACTGACCATGAGGAGGTGAGTTCATGGAGTCTAGCTCTCCCATTGACCTTGTATGGCACCGGTGTTTGGGCTTCACAGCCAAAGGTTGGATTTGAGTAGGGACAACTCACTTCCTCAGGGCATAATAAAATGTAATCCAGCCGAATAGTATATCTTTCTTAGATAAAAATACGAAACATTGTTTGAGGCCTTGCTTATATATCTGATCTAGTTATACCTTGCAGTCATGTGTACAATCCTTATATTTTGTGATAAGTTCTTATAAAGCTTATCTTGTGAATCATGTTCCATAAAGAAATACTTGGTTATATGCCTCATGGATATCTTGGTAAGAATGATGGGAATAATAGTCTTTCTCAGTATACTGCTCTTGTTATACACTTTATTAGTTATCTGCTTTAATTGCTTTAACCTTCTGAGGTTTTATAGTTTCGGCGGGGAGTTATGTTTCTCACTGGGATTGTGTGTCTCACCCCGCTGGTTTGCAACCTTTTTAGGTGATCGCTCTAGACATGGTGGTGGTCGTGAGGTTGCGTCTGAGCAGTAAGAAGAGTAGTAGAAGGCAAGAGATGGACATGCTGTTGTTTTGGTGGTTTTGTAGTAGAGTCCTAGAGTCATCCCTGTACTCTCAGGTCCTCGGAGGTGTTTGACGAAGTTTCACGATGACTAGCTGTTATAATTTTGGTATATCATGTTGTTCGCCATACGTGGCCCATTATGTATGTATGAACAGGTAATGAACTCTGGTGTTGATGGTACAACTGGTTCTGATAAACTATGGACATATATCAAAGCTTGTAATATTTTTTATAACATGTTTCTCTGCAGGATCTTGATGCAAAAGTTCTTTTATGTATGCTTTCCACAATCAATTTTAATTAACTTGTGTTTTTGGTAATATGTGGTTCCACACGTTTTCACGTGTCATCTCACTGTCTGCGTGATGGCGGGGTGTCAAAGTAAATCTATTTCTGATCAAACACACATTTTTTAACTCTTGATGCAAGAGCTCACTGATACGGGCATGACACTTCCTAAAAAGTTTGTTGCTATGTCAATCATTGAGAAATTCTCAAAATCTTGGGAGTCATTTGGCATGACTCTTAAGCACCACAAATGAGACATCTCAATGAATAATCTCATGATGGACATTAATATACAGGAAGAGCATATGAAAGAGAATACTATCAAAGTAACCATTGATGTTAATGAGACTGTTAATTTTACTACTACTAAGAACAAGGATAAGAAATCTAAGAATTCAATTAAACCAAAGGTCAAGATCCAGAAGAAACCGAAGAACAAACATTGTTGGACTTGTGAACATGTTGGCTACTGGAACAAGGACTGTCCTTCAAAGAAGGCCAAGAAAGCTGACACATCTACAACCGAGGAGACTGTAATTAACATGATGATTGCATCCTTGAACCTCAATGATCGGTACATATCTATAAAACTTGAAGTTCTTTCTAATTTTGAACCACTATATTGGATTGCAGACACACACTCCTACAGAAATGGCTTATAAAGCCACTATATTAAATGACGTTGATGTTCCTCTGATGTTGAGACATCATAAGAATGAATATGATGAAGTGATACAGTTTTCACAAGCTTGGGCATCAATATAAAGCTTGTAGAGCAAACCTTGTGCATTAAAACCTAGTTTTGGTGTAATGTGCAACTTACCCAAAATCTAGGGTTCAATATGTAAAATATCACCTCTTGAGGGTCTCTCATGTTTCTTGGTATCAAGTAGAGCAAATAAAATTAGAGGGGCGCCTCATTTGAATTATCATGGAAGAGAGAGAATCTTGATATTAAATAATCAAGATTTAAGCACAAATGGCTCTTTAATATAACTTAATGCAAAAAAGGAAATATATTAACTATGGATCCCTTCAATCAAAAGTTGGAGGATGTGTTTGTAATAGTTTGGATGAGCTTGTGCCATGATTGGGCACCAAAAAGATCTTGATTGAAGTGGAAGCTACTCACATTAATAATAATATATAGCAATATCCAATTAAAGGATGGATATTAACACATAACTCTTTAAGATCTTTGGTAGCTTTTTCCTTTAAACCTTGGATAATGGAAGAGTTTTGCATGGTAATAGAAGGTGGCCACGTATCCAAAGGATGGAGGAAGTTGGTGGATATATTTGGGAGATAAAAGGAAATAATTATCTTTTTCCATTTTCATTGAAAAACCCATAAATATATATATGTATCTCTTTTTCCAAAACACCAAAGGATCGTTTCCCTTAGTTCTTTTCTTCTTCACCTTTCTTTGACGGACCAAGGAGGGGCTCTGGAGCAGAGGGAGGATGATCAAACCTGTTGGTAATTTTGGATCATCTCCTACCTCGAATTCATGGTGGAAACCATAATATAAGGTTAGATTCATGGTTTTCTTTACACGATTTCCTTTTCTAGCCATCTTGTTCATCCAAAGATTGAAGGATAGACCTTGGAAAAATGTTGTAGCTCAAACCACCATTAAATCTATGGATCTTGGAGCTCTGAATCAGTCCTAGAGGTGGGTTTTATAACTCTAACCCTTAAGCTTTTCTAATGCATCCTTTTCTCCTAAAATCGTTGGTTAATTCTTCTTCTTTAGATACTCTTGTGTTCTTGCTATAAATTTAGTGAAGAACAGCCCCTGTTCTTGGTTGAACAGAGGTAGACGAAGGTGGTGTTAATTTTTATGTTTATCCAAGAAATTTTCTTTATAAAACGGTCTCCTTTTCTTGCTCAAACGGTTTACCAAACCGTTTGGGAGCAAACGGTTTCAAACCGTTTGATTGCAAACGGTTTCAACCAAACCGCATAGAAGCAAACGGTCCAAGACCGTTTGGAGGCGTTGACTAGGCATTGACCGTTTGGAGGACTGTTGAAAATATTTTAGATCAAAAATCTACAAATAATCATCAATTGATTCCAAGTGGTTCACCAATTCAAGGTCTAACAATCATCAAAACCCTAATCGGGTTGAAGTGTTGATTTCTGGAGTGAATAAAGTTGAAGTTTGGGTTGAGTGACCCAAACGGTTTCAAAACCATTTGGGGATCACCCAAACGGTATCAAGACTGTTTGGTGATCACCCAAGACCATTTGGAGGTCTAGGGTTAAGCATGGTTGACCAATTAAGGATCTAATGGTATCAAGTTGATGTGTAATCGATTGCTGATTTGGTGACCAATTCTAGGATTCAAACCCTAAATGAATGACTTGGTTATTGATGAAATAATGGGAAAACGGTCTCAAGACCATTTGGAGGATATCCAAATGATCCCAAGACCGTTTGGGGGTCACCCAAGACCGTTTGGAGGTATAGGATTGACTATGGTTAAGTGGTTGAAGATCCTAAGGTTTTAAGTTAAAGTGCAATCAATTGTTGACCTAGTGATCAATCCAATGAGTCAACCACATAAACCTGTTAAGACTCCATATGATTTATCCAAGGCCTTGTTTAATAATGAGACTGGGGTTCCAGCGTCTCAATTATGATACTCTCAGATTATCAAAAGTTTGATGTATCTTATGAACTGCACACGTCCAGACATTGCGTTTGTCGTGAGTAACTTAAGTAGATACACCAGTTGTTCCGACAAGACCCATTGGGATGCTCTTGACAGAGTGTTGAGGTATATCAAGGGAACTTGTTCTCTTTGGCTACATTATGGCAAATATCATTTTGTAGTCGAAGGATATAGTGATGTAAGATGGATTTCCATCAACTCTGGGAGTAATGGTGTCTCAGGATATGTATTCCTGTTGGGATGAGGATTTGTTTCCTGGAGGTATAAGAAACAAACTATGTTGTCTCGATCTACTTTTGAGGCAGAGTTGTGTGATTTACATGAACTGGATTGGAAGTTGAATGGCTACATGGACTTATGTCCAGTTTACCTATGGTAAAGAAGTCGCTTCCTGCAATTTTAGTTCACTGTGAAAGCACTGCAACTATTACCAAGATCACAAGTACAATAAAAAACAACATACACATCCAAGTTAGACTCATATCTATAAAGGAGTTAGTGTCTAATGGGGTTGTGGTTGTGGACTATGTCGGTACCAAAGAAAATACATCTGATCCTTTCATTAAAGGTCTTAACCTAGCTTTAGTGGAAAAATCCAAGTTGGGGATGGGATTGAAACCCCTCATTATTCGCTGGAAGTAATAATACAACCCAACAGAGTGGAGATCCCACATATTGGGTTCAATGTGGTAATAACAAACTTTCGAGTGAATTGGATGACACTATATAATTACTTTGATGATTCATGCATCTGTGTGTCTATCCCCTGGGAAACATGTTAGTGTCATGATTGCAAGTACGTAAGATATTAATCTATGAATGGTGTCAAGTCTTAGGACAGGATGTTAGTAGTACATCCTTGGAGACTCCAACTTAATGATTGATGTTGTGTAGGCCGCAACAGGAGAATTGGGTTGTTCTCTATTATCAATCATGACATAAAATTTTGTATGCATGGTATTAATGTATTGTTTTCTTTTCTACCATGTCTTTATTGTGTAGTTAACAACCTATACTCTTGCACCCAAGGTTCAGGTTCAAGACTTTTTTCCACTTAGTTCCTACAGGGATCACAGTTGGATAACTCAAGTAGATTCAAACTGAAAGGTATCCACTAAAAGCACAGTATGGAGGACTGAATGGTAGAGCACACTACACATTGGACTTTGTGGGGGATTATTAGATATATGTCTTCTACAGCCATGCATATAGCATGGGTTAAGCCCAATGTAGTACAACTAGTACATGTGAGAGAGGTAGTTTTATCTCTAGTACAAATGGGAAAGAAGTTGTATCCCACATTGCTCACTCATAGAACTTTTTTGGTCCTTATATGTAGGATCACATGGGAAACTAGTATCCAAGGGTCCTAGGCGGAGGGTATGATCACCTCTTTGTGGGTATAGTGACCACAACACACACACGTGCACACACGTACGCGCCATGCCACGCCTCACCTTGCCTTACCTGGCATGGCCTGGTCGGGCTGGGCCGGGAATGGGCTCGAGCTTGTGGATTGTGGATTGTAGAGAATGTCTTCCGTCTTCCATCTTATTTTTACACTAGGATACAACTACATAATTAAATATTAATTTAATTAATTAATTCTTTCCTATTTAGATTTATTAATCATAATTAGAAAGTGTCTCTTTTGCGTAATTTTTCGCAATGTGTACAAGAGCAACTGAGTGGATGTGTCTTAATAGGAATAGGATTGTTGGGGAGTGTAAGGATATAAATATACCTCCGATCATTAGGTTTAAATACAACTTTCGAACACACAACCATCAGTCGTTCGAGTACATGTTTGTGAACCCTAAAGACAGAGTCTGTCGCCATCGTTCCGTGGTGTTACATGGTGACCTTTCTCTTGGACGTAGAAACATCATTCATCCTCTTCCTTCAAAGGCTCAACCTATTATGTGGTGGTTCCTATGGTTGCTGAGCTATACTGGTAGTACAACTAGTTCGTCTACATTGTTCGTCATCAACACGAGCGAGACATCTCTTCTTCAAGTTTGTGACTGAGTTGACTAAGAGAACAGAGCATGTCCATAAGGATTGCAAGGCACTGATTTCTTTAAGTATATCACATTTGTTTTTCAACAAATGACCTGGTTTGTCTCCTGGTCTTATTTACTTTTGTTTTCATGTATTGGTTTATTCTATGTTTTCTTATCTAGATCGACCTGAAGTGGTAACCTAAATTGAACCTATAGTTGTTGCATGTAACAACATAATTCAAAATAATAATAGGGATTAAATAGATGTGACCTATGAAGGTGGATGTCTTCATCTTCGATGACATAGGGATATATATGAATATTATCACATGAAGGTGGACTCTCGTGAAGTGAGCGTGGGATATCCATAGAGATGGATCATTTGGGACCATGTTTCGTAGAAGGAAATGGGAGAGAGAGAGAGAGATTGGTATTTGGGTGATGAGTACCAATGGTTTCTTAAAAAATAGAAATAACTCCTAAATTTAGTGAGGGAGAAATTGGATGGTTTTTTCATGGGTCTTGAAGAATAGAAGATGGGTTATTCACAAAGGAGATATTCCCTTTGTGATGGCCTAATGATCCTCATATAAAATATCAGGATAGGCATGATTTGAAGTGGATGTAAACCCTAGATTTTTTTTATAAAAGACATGATAGATGAGGGTGGGTGTGGAGACAATGGTCCTTGGTCAACGCATTGCCCCATTCGGGATTGAGGAACCTAGTGAAGGACGGACCATAGTGACATAGTATAATGATAGTCATTTACAGTGTGATGTGAGGATGGATATTTTAATTAACACTTGACAAAAAATGTGATGATACAAAGCATGGTATAGGAGTCTCATCAAGTAGTTACCCTGGGTCTGTTAGGTTTGACAGAATGCCTACCGAAAAACTATCATGTTCTTGGGTCGGAGGCTGCTTTGAAAATTTTGTTGTAATTTTGTAACATCCAATTAATACTGATATGTGTTAGTTGTATAGGGAAGAGATATAATCTTTGGATTATATTTTCTTGCAAGAATAGGTGGCAAGTATTGTTTGGGGAGATGAAACAAGAGTTATGAATACATATGTTTGAGATAAAAGGATCACTGGAAAAGGCATTGCAAGCTTGTTGGGTTTAGGCTGATAAGAAGAGCAAGATAGGCCTAGTGAGATGGGTGATCCCATACATCTTCTTATGGTGTATTTGGGTTACAAGATGTGCTTACAATTTGTAGTGGAGGTTGTGGTGGAGATAATGGTGTTGGGGGAGAGTTCTACATATATTTCAAATAATTTGTAGAGGGCTAGTATTCAGACAGAGTTGGTCACAACATCAATGTCCAAGACAAGAGAAGGTGGATCAGCTTCCATCTTGACCTTAGGTTTGATTCTTATGCCTTTTGTGAGGTAATGTAGATGAATCCTAAGAGGGAGGTCGTAAATTTCACAAAAGGCTATCCTTGGTTGCACATTCATTATTTTATTTAACTTAATACTTGTATTAGAACCCTAGGTTTTTAGTTTGGTATCTCTCATACCTTATCATGGTGGGATTATCATTGCTTTCAAAAGTAATACTCAAGTCATACATACTAGATGCAACACTTGTTTTGTAATTTTAAATACATGTTCACTTTTTACTAAAAGAAATATCTCTATTATCTTTGTCACTATAGTCACATTGTTTATATAGTAATCTCTCTCTATCTCATTTTTGTTGAGAACATGCGGCTATATTTTCATAATCACATTTCCCCTTTCTTTGAAAATTCATTATATCACATTCTTGTTAACTAGGAAACACAATGAAATGAAGTGTCTCTCTTAAAGTTTGGGATACATCTTGGGATTTGGTTATAAGATTGGAACTCGAAAAATTACTAAATACTATCACGAGACGCAGATGTATAACACTTATAATATCATAAGGGTGAGATTTTTTTGGCATATCCTTGCATAATAGAGTTTGAGCAATCAGCAAAAACAATTGTTTCTTTTATTCGAGGAACACTATCTTAGTACAAGTTACTAGCAAACAATTATTTTTTAATAGTGGAGGTACAATAGGAGCATCAATCACTAAAATTATCATCTCAGTGTGACATGAGAAAATGTCGCAGATGTGGGCTTATGGAGGTTGTTGAGCCATGCGAGTCATTGGTTTGCCTTTCAATTAAGAACAACAATTGCATATGAGGCCCATGCACCCTTTTATGCCACCACATATGTTATTCTCCACCTATATCAATACAGATAGCTATAATTCAATGTATTATGTGGTTTGGATGCATATGCACACATATGCACTCATATGTGGCATATTTGGTGCTCCTTTTCATATAGATATTAAATTTGTGTACTTTTTATCAATTATATTCTTATATTTTTATTAAACTACTTTTATACACAAACATGCACCTACTATATTCATAAATATAAGATATACATGTATATTATTTGTCTAACAAGGAGTCCATCTCGGGTAAGGCCACTATTAGACCCGACCCAACTAAGGATAAATCCTGGAACCACCTGCGTGCATTGGGGTACTACATTGCGCTTAACAACGTGGGACTTTGCTGCACCCCGAGGGAAACAACCAGAGTCGAACCTGAGTCTCTTCATTGGGGATTTCCAAGCCACACCGTTGGGTACCTCTCCCCCATCATATATGTGTATTTGTATATTACATACTGTATATATACATATATATAATTATAGATTTTTTACAATTGAATATATAGTATTGTCATTCATAATTTTGTTAGAAAAAAATAAGAATTTTATATGCCCCACAATTCACCTATGATTTTCATATACTCTGTGCAATTTTGACCGAATGCATATCGATTACCGCTTTTTAAGTACATGATTGGAGGAAAATATGAAGGAGGAGTCCAGATTTGTTGTTCCTTTTTTCTACCAGGAGTAGGTTGCTCTTTCTACTATCAATTTACACATGTCCCTGCCCATCAATTTATGGGGTCCAAATTTTGTTAACGGTACAAATGGAGCAATCTAACACAAGGTGTAGCATGCTCCTTGTTTTTTTGGGTGAAACAAGCTCGTCTATTGATACCAAAACTTTGGACATTTACAAAAAAACACCCCTAGCCATAAAAAGAAAACAAAAGAAGATCCCACGCAAGGGATCGATCGCCACCTACCAGCAGGACCACACACAACCAAGAAATAGGCTCAAAGACACAACAAAAATAAAGATAAGATACAGGGAGTGACTAACACAGCATGCCAGCCACCAGCCCAAACACTAGTGTTAAACCAAACTAAAAGATGTGCTCGATCCGCTAGCCAGAAAGCCATATCAGCAAAACCTGTAGAAACCAACTCTACTGTAGTGTATAATCACCACACAACCTGGGCGTGCAAACCTATGGTCATGGTTGGAAAATACCCAGGACAAAAACTCAAACAGCAACACATAAGCAGAAGAACCCCCCGAAAAAGGGATGATTCAAATAGTGTCGATAATATGTTCGAGGTCGCAACTTGGAACTCTTCCATATTTCCTTTATTTCCTTCTCTTTCTTTTAGGCTTGGAGCTTCCCACTCTAACTTTATAGACAATTAGGGGGTCAGGCGAATCAAAATCTTCAGATCGAAGATCATCATCCATATGTTTCTCCCTTCCTTGTTTATAATTGAAAGAGAACCCACAGCTTTCCCATATCTTCTTAGCATGTGCCTGATTGCTGTCACCAAAATCACCATGGGGCCGAACAAAAGTCTCAAGCTCCCAATCTAGATTAAGGCTCTCAAACCATTCACACTAAAGAAGATTATTACCCATGTCTGGTTCTTCTAAGGAGAACACATTTCCATGAACATCACATGTACGATTTCTAAATCCAACTTTACACCCCACTTCATTAGCAAGGAGCCATCCATCATCCACGGAGCTTCATTAAGGACTCTCTCTCTCTCAGTGGAGGATGGCATTGACACTATGAAGCCCTCCGTCTCTTCAACTATCATCTCAAATGGGCCACTGGGACGCCATTGCCTTCTAATCCACCCTTGTAGATGGCCTTTAAATGGCTTTCACCCTAAGAATCGAATGGAGAGATATGTACTCCATTTCGGAACTTAATCGCCTTGACTAGAGATGGAAGCACATCAAACACCATCCTTCAACTCAGGGGGAACAAATGTTAGTATAGAGATGTCCTCAGCAGTGCGGCCAACCCGACTGGCGATGCACCAGTCTGTGACTGGGTCGGAGCTGTGAGGCGCCTCTACATCATCAGGATGAGGAAGAGGTTGAGAAGGGGTTGCTTGGGGAGGAGGAGATTGAGTCGAATCAGACGAAACGCCTCTGTCTCTGTCATCATGTAGAAAATTCGTCGATGTGGCATCAGCGACCCCCTATTCAGAAACTGTTAGTGTAGGAGAAGAACGGCCAGGATCTACGATCTCCTCTCCATTAGCCCCTTCTTGGCTTGATGGAGTAGCCGATGAGTTCGGCTCTCTTGTCATTTCACCATCAGTGGATCTTCCTTCTCCCCTAGGGTTTCGTCCCCCCAAGCTCACCCCCTTCCACCTCTCCCTCTTCCGCGGGCCATTCGTCTTTCACCTCTAGAATGCTCCTTGTTAAACAAGCAACAACAAATCCTGAGGGATGAAGGAGTGTAAATAAACCGAGCAGTGATTATGTTAGGTGGTTAATCATCATCGTTGAGGTTACATATGTGTTGTGGAACATTGTATTCATTTCTAAAGTATCATTTGTATGTGCTATCCAAATGTTCCCTAGACTAAGGAAGACTCGATAGCTTTGTTTTTGGGGAATTCTTGTATGAATGAAGTTTAAAATGGTACTAGTGAGGTGTTGATCTAAATCTATAACATTCAGGTAATGTGATAGCCATATGAATGATTCTGATGGGCATACAACATTATGGACTAGTGTTTAGTGGAAGCTCTTTCCTATCCTATATGGTAATTGTGATCCCAGTTGTTGTCTTGATTTACCACTCTTTCGGGAGTTCGGCCTCCTCCATGGGCGTGGGAGAGGGGGGAGAAATCTTTCTCTCTTAATCCCATATATGGTAATAATGTTCATGTTGGTATCAATGGGTATCTTATTAATTAGAAATGCCAATTAATTTTATACGGGTCTTATTTGGAAGGTTCATAAGTGTGTATTAGATGGAATTGAACAACCACTAAAATATAGGAACTTACATGATTCACTGATGGATAACGATGGCATGTGTATGCCATATTAGGTCTACATTGAGACAAGACGACTTGTGATTCTATTTGGTTTAGAATTGGGATTCCTACAAAATTGTATAAGGTAGATGTTTGGAATTCATTGTTACTATTTCCAGTGAGATACTTTGGAATTTAATAATATTATAGAATGGAAATACGGATTTTAGATGCTAGAAGCTTATTTAATGTTGAGATACTCAAACCAAGGGTGCACCAAAAGGATAGGTGGAGACACAATCATTCATTTGAAGGAAAAGGATATTGTGATACAGTATTTTTTCTAGGCCAAGTTAGTTGGTGGAAAGCTGTGGCCTTCCATGGCATTCCAAGCAAACATCATTTAATGTGGTCAAAGATTTTCTCAAAGTAAAATTTAATAGTGGTCATATGTTTATAAATATATAGTAAGAGTATGTGATTTCATTGTCTATAAGATAACCATTACATATTTTATGAACTTATGTAAAGGCCGATTGGTTAACTAATATTATGTGTTTTATAGTAATTAGTTTGCAGTTAAAGACTTTGGATAGGATCTCATGCCTAAAATTTAGTAGACTTATCAGGTGAAAATAAAAGAGCTACTTCCAGAAAGTTTACTACTATATGCGTTGCCTTAAGTCTAGAGATCAACTTGATAGTTATTCGGCTCTAATTTCAAGGTTTCGAAGGTCTCCATGATGTCATTTTTTAATTGTTGGCCAACACGAGATATAGAAGAAGCTTAGAAACCTATCATGACCCGCGAGGACATAGAGGGGTTGGGGGTGATGTCGGGCTTTACCACCTCCCCCCACAAAAAATAATAATCTCATATATATATATATATATATATATATATATATATATATATATATATATATATATATATATATACAAAAATGTATATAAATACATTAAAAGCATAATTGTGAAGAGAAAGTAGTTGATTGGAATGGTGGATGATTTATTCAGAAGAGCTAGCGCGGTAGGTTCAACTTTCAATGGCAATATATTTTAACTCTACCCTCGTGATGAAACTAAACTACATTTATATATACATTAATTTCAGCTCTAGTGTAATTTTTTGGATCCTCCACTGATGACCCATCATTTGTTGGGGTAAGACTTTTTGCCACAAAGAGTACTTCATCTTAAGTAAGAAGGTGATGGAGGATGGTTGTGGGACAACCTATCATTGGAAGATGTCCAGAGTGGGTGCACGTTGTATGCCAATGATGCTAATAAGTTTGGGTTTTGATTTTTTTTTTTAAAAAGGTATTGGTATTGATTGAGTGGATTCTTGAAGTAATTGATTATGTGGCTAATTATGCCACATTTGTATTGATCTATTGGCCATTGATAATGATGATTGTTATAGTGTTGCATTTTTTGTTAGTCGAGCATTGTGTGTGTGAATGAGAAAATGTTACGGTCTCCATCTATAAATCGGTATGTCCATTCGTTCGGTCAAAAATAAATAAATTAATAAATTCTTATCGATGTCACAAGCCTTGAATGAAGTCCCATAAGGCTTCGATTGATTTGTTTTAAGTCATAAATTTTGTGAAACTCATTTTCTGGGAATTCTAGTTCAGTTTCTGAAACTTAACTTCCATTCATTTCCATGTGATTGGTTTGTTGTAAATGTAAATATGGAAATTTAATAAAAATTTGTTGATTTCATTGTGTGATATATAATAAGTAAGGATGATAAAAAATTAAAGAAAGAAATGATATCTGTGACTAATCATAATATTTTTAACCATGATAACATCAATAAGTGAACATGATGTGGATGTTGTTCCTTTGAAAATATTTTAATGAGATATAATTATAATTTTTATAAAAATATTTTGATTCAAATCATTTTATGATATTTAAATTTCACTCTGTATGTATAAATTATTGTAATGATATATAAATTTAATGTGTTTGTAACGATAAGTTTAGTTTCATCATTGTTTAACAATATTTTAACTTTTCATGTATGCTTATATTTCATTATCATTTTTCACATTATATTATTTAAACATAAAGTACAAAAATATGTTAGGGAAATCACATTTTATGTCACATGGTGCGGTGTAATTATTTTTTTGTAGTGTTCATATATTTTTTGTTTTATTGACCACATTGATAATGGTAGTTGTAATGTAAAATATTTTACATGGTGTCACTTATATTGTATAATATTTTGTCATATTATGTTATGATTAAGGCAATAAACTATATCCATACCTCTAACAATCCTAGTCATAAATATTTTACATGTCATTTATGAAGAATGAAAAATATAATTGTACATAAAATGTTGTCAATTGTTCCGGAACTCGTTTTCCGCCCTTTTTTTATGGGAACTCAGAAACTGTATTTTGTATGTAACTTTGTAACTCACCGAAACCTATGGAACTCAAGTTCTAATATTTACTTTAAACCAATCATGAAAAAATACTTTAGTAACTCTAGTTCATAAATTTTCCGGACCAGTTATAATAAATCAATCGGAGCCTAAGATGAAGTATTGGTTGTAGGAGTTAGAGTTTGTTAAGTTATACTTATCGGAGTTTTGTACGAAATAAACTGCACGGCTGAGTTAATTCAGGTGACCACGCAGCCGCAGGGTTCCATACCGTTCATGTTACACCAACCAGGCTGCTGGAACGTCAAGCCTAGTGGGCCTCGTCCGTACGTAAATCGTAAAGGAAAATCTAAACCCAACACGGCATGTCAAACTGGATCCAAAACCTAGAAAGGGCGTGGCGTATGTCGTCAAACGTAGTCACCTTTAGGATCCAATCACATATTCTTTTCGCCCCCACTGACCAACCTTTAATCTTTCTCATGGGATTTCCCCCCTCCCTTATTGACCTAAATGAAGCAAGTAGTGTCAAGAGCATAGGAACACGTTCGCCCCCTCCCATGAGACAGCCTGTTAGAGGACCAACCTGATCATTTACAACTTGCTTGTCAGACACTGATCGGGGTCATCAGTCCTGCAATAAACCAACTAGGTGTAACATGCAAATATATCAGAACCACAATTACTTGGTTGTGACAAGACACAACAGACTGTCCATTCGGAATCAGAGCTACATCACAATGAAACAAAACCTACCCAGACGTGACTGGAGTACGACTACACCCAACTCATATCTAAACTGAAGTTATATTAATTATCAGTCAAGAGAAGGATGGCACGGTTGCGACTTCAATTGAAAGTGAGGTACATGGAGTGCAGAATATAGGGTCCCTCCCACTCAAAATGATTCACTTTCTAGTAGACCTGTAATGGATATTCGATCCGAATTTTTGAAATTTTTTTTGACATCCGCAGAATTTGAATCAGATTTCCGATATCAAATTTTAGATTCAAAATTTTCGGACTGGATATCGGACATTGTTGTATCCTCTCGAAAAAAACCGGAATCCGACAAATATGCATATATTATTAAATATATATGATTTATACATAGAAATATGAAAATATAGACATTATATAAGATTTTATCTTATATAATTAATATATTATCACCATTCTATTTATAATATATTTACTAGCGTTAAATGTATTATTTTTTATTAGAATCGGATATTTATCAGAACTTGAATATTATTTGTTAGGATCAAATTTGGTATAATCATATGGTATTCGTCGGAAATTAGATCAGATATCGGATCAATTTTTTTTTTCAAATTCGGATATCAGTTTTAGGAGTATCTTAACCATTTACATGTCTACTTCTTCAACCAACACGTCTCCCCTTTCTGGTTTATATATATATATATATATATATATATATATATATATATATATATATATATATATATATATATATATATATATATATATATATATACTTGTGATGTTTGAATATGATAATAGATGTAAGTTTTCGCTTGTTTTACAATGAATATGTGAACATAGCATTTTGGGTTTGTTGACGATTGTAAAACAACAATCACGATAATGCAGGACACTTTGAGCAAGCAGGCAGAAGATTATTACAACGTTTTGGTTGAATATATCGGGTGAATGGTTTATTGTAAACATTCTTTTAATATGCAAGGGGCGACAACATGGTTCAACAAAAGTGTACGAGGGGCCATTGTTGATATTCTGGGTTTTCAGAGGCCCTTTCTTATAGAACCTTTATGGGAGGATGGTTTTCTTACTCCTTCGACTCGGGACTTGGGTTTGTAGCGAGATCTAATATCACGGGCACTTCAGGATCAAATTTTGTGATGCAGCGAGATCTAAATAGACCCTGATTTTGACTTATACTTTGTAACAATATTTCTATTTTTGACCTTAATTATTTTTCCTACAAGGGCATTGCCTCACCCCCAAGTCCAACATTCTTTGACTAGTGCCCTTTTTAATAAATTTATTAAAGGACACAAAAGTTAAGTTTGATATGAGCGCTAGACAAAAGGTACTTGTGGGAGTGTTTGCAAGCATATCATGTTCAAGATTTTTTTCTTGTTATTCCTATTGGTGGACTGGGCTTTTGTATATGTCACCCGTGGCGTATCATACTGTCCTCAAATATTATCTTATGATTTAACTATTTTCTATTGATGAGGTATGTCTAGTTTGTCATAAGGCATGCTGGGACACTATTGCCGAGTTTATTATAGGGAGCTCCCATGCTTAGAATACAAAATGGTTTTGTTACAGATGTTCTTTATGATGCACTCAAACATGTGAGAGTTTTTACTAAGAAAGAGGCACATGTGAACTTTTTGAAATGTCTAAAAGGAGAGATCGACACTTAGATCAGTCGATGTCTTGTTTTTTTGATGGTTTGGAGAGAAGCATGCATTTGTCGATCAAATAGAAGTTTTTGCACTTGTGGGCTTGAGGGATGGAGCTTGTAAAGAGCGAGACCTAAGAGGGGATCACTCCTCAGTTAGTTGAGTAATAAAGTCATCACATCCAAACACAATTATATGCATGATGGAAAATATTTTCTTAGGTATGATGTACCAATTTGAGTATTTGTTTAGTAGCAAAAAAATTGAAAATTTCAATTGAAATCTCATTATATTATTTCTCACCTCTAAGGTGGTATTATAAAAGATAATGATACATCTAAGTATAATAAAGGATCACTTGAGAGGGCAACATGTCCATCCCAAGATATTCTTCGAAGTCTATGGTTGAAGGTCTTAGAGAATACGTACCAGACTACTGCAAAGTCTCCATGATCTATGACCTCGATTCTTCCCTAAACACCAAAAGAAACAATGCTAGCCGGTAGCGAGAGTTGGATTGACAATAACACTATGATACAGAATAGTAAAAGACGACCAAAAGTCCATACGAAGAAGTTGCGGAAGCGAGCGTACTCCTAATAGAAGTGAATAAGAGCAAGGAGTGGTTTCTCTGTCCTGTGGAATCCCCAATCGATGGATGTTGGTTACAGATTAATTCCCTAGAGAGAGGACCAAACCAATATATAACAATATGTTGTCTCTCTTTCTATCATGAAGAGACACGTCGGTTATGGAAACTTGTCCAACCGAAGAGATGCATCTTTTGGAAAATATTTAACAAATAAATACACATAATTATTTTGGGCCACACTAAAAAGGAATATTTTAACATTTTCCCACTTGGCCCAAAATGCCATGGCAATAATATTTATTCATTTTTAGTTGATGCTCAATATGAATTCTTTCACACATGAGAACAAGATACGAGTCATAGCAGTTGATACTTTAAATTGAGTACTCCTTTCTATGCACCACAATATCTAAAACATCTCATATGTAATAGTATAAACTTTATGAATACATTGACCTCACATCTATTCTTTGGTCCAACTTTATGTCAAAACTGACATTCTGTTATAACTAGTATTGAAACAGAAATAGTGAGTCAAATATATGATCACATAATGAATATTACATTGTCACATCACATTAAGCATTACACATCAAAAGATTTTCTCAGACCCATATCCTTTACATGAGATGTATACAATTATGGAGCTAGCCCTTTTGTAAGAGGATCTGAAATCATATATTGTGTACCAATGTGATCAATTGTTATCATCTTATTGTCAACTTGCTCATTGACAACATAGAGCTTTATGTCTAGATGTCTGCATGTAGTGGTGATCTTATCATTATTAGCAAAAGTGACTACTGCTTCATTATCACAATATATCTATATTGGTTTATGAATTGAATCAACAACTTTAAAATCTTCAATCATATTCTTAAGCCAAATTGCTTGTGATGATGTTTCATGGCAAGCTATAAGCTCAGCTTCCATGGTGGATGAAGCGGTGGTCTTTTGTTTGACACTCCTCCATGATACTGCACCACCAGCTAGTAGGAAGACATAGCATGTTGTAGACTTCCTACTATCCAAGCACCCAACAAAATTAGCATCTGAATATCCCTTAACCTCAAGGCAGTTTGTCCTTCTATATGTAAGCATGTAATCCTTTGTTCCTTGTAGGTAGCGCATCACCTTATTCACATCTCTCCAATGGTCCATGCCTGAGTTACTTTGGTAACGACCAAGCATTCCAGTAGAAAAAGTAATGTCTGGTCGGGTGCATATCTAGAGATATTGTAGGCTCCCAACTGCAGATGCATATGGTATTTTCCTCATTTCATTCCTTTCCATATCATTACTAGGACACTTCTTGGAGTTAAATTTATCTCCTTTAACTATAGGAGCAGGTCCAGGTGAACAATTTTTCATTCCATACTTCTCTAAAACTTGAGATATGTAAGTTTTTTGGGATATACCAAGTATGCCCTTATCTCGGTCTCGATGAATCTCCATACCGAGTACATATGTGGCTTCTCCCATATCTTTCATCTCAAAGTTAGAGGAAAAAAATTCTTTAGTTTCATTTAATATAACAATGTTATTACTTGCTAATAGAATGTCATCTACATAAAGAATCAATATTATGAACTTATTCCCACTGACCTTGAGGTATGTACACCGGTCAAAAATATTTGGTATAAACCCAAAGGTTGATATAATAGTATTGAACTATATATACCATTGTCGGGATGCTTGTTTAAGTCCATATATTGATTTCTTTAGTTTGCAAACCATGTGACTTCTATTATTATCAATGAAACCTTCTGGTTGTTCTATATAAACTTCTTCAGATAAATCCCCATTTAGGAATGCAGTTTTCACATCCATTTGGTGTATCTCAAGGTCAAAGTGAGCCACTAAGGCCTTGATTATCCTAAAAGAGTCCTTTAATGAGACTGGAGCAAAGGTATCTTTATAATCAATGCCTTCCTTTTGTGTGAAACTCTTTGCAACTAATCTAGCCTTATACCTCTCAATTTCACCATTTGAGTTCCTTTTGGTCTTAAAGACCCATTTACAACCAATAGGTTTAATACTCTTTGGTAAAGGCACAAGGTCCCATACTTGATTCTTATCCATGGATGCTAGTTCCTCCTTCATGTCATCAAGCTACTTAGAGGAATTTTCACAATCCATTGCTTGTGAAAAAAATAAGGGATCTATATCTTCAAAGTCTATATTTGGCTCTTGAAGGTATACAACATAGTCAGCTGGGATGGCATGCCTCCTTGATCTTGTGGATCTTCTTAATTCAACATTGGGTCTACAATTTATGTAGGCTCTTCAGGTTGTTCTTCATAATGATTATGATCAACTTGTTCATTTACAACCTGACTAGGAGCATGATCTATTTCTATTGGCTCACCCACTTGACAATTGTTAATGGGAACAATACTTGGATAGACTAAACATCTTTGACTAGATGCAGGTGTAAGGGAAGTATCCTGCATTTCATCAAAAGATATATTCTGAAGTAGGTCATTTCCACTGAGATGATGATCGTCTAAAAATCTAGCCTTACCCGTCTCAACTATTTTTTGTGGATGAGATGGACAGTAAAATCTATATCCCTTTGACCTTTCTGGATAACCAATAAAGAAACCACTAGTGGTTCTTGGGTCAAATGCCTTCTCATGTGGATTGTAGATTTTAGCTTCTGTACGACATCCCCATATGTGCATATAGTTCAAGGATGGTTTCCTTCCTGTCCATAATTCATATGGGGTTTTCTGGACAGACTTGCTAGGAACCTTGTTTAATACATGCACTGTAGTCTTTAAAGCCTCACTCCACATTATAGAAGGAAGGGATGAATTACAAAGCATTGCACGAACCATTTCCTTTAATGTTCGATTCCTTCTTTCAGCTACACCATTTTGACTTGGTGTGCCTGGCATTGTATATTGAGGTACAATATCCTCTTCTTGAAGGAAATGTGCAAATGGTCCCTTTCTTTGTCCCATCTTAGTGAACCTTCTATAATATTTACCACCCCTATCTGATCTAACTATCTTAATCACTTTACCTAATTGTTTCTCCACTTCAACCTTAAAGTCTTTAAAGGCTTGAAAAACCTCACTTTTGTCATTTAGTAAATAGAGAAACATATATCATGAATAGTCATCGATAAAGGTTGCAAAATATTTTTCCCCTATAAAACAAGGTGGAAAAGGTCCATAGATATCCATATGAATTATTTCTAGTGTTCCACTACTCCTCTTGGCACCCTTTTTAGAAGTGTTGGTTTGTTTAGCCTTTATGCATTCAACACATGATTCAAAATCAGTAAAGTCTAAGGGCCCTAAAATTCCCTCCTTTACTAATCTTTGGATTCATTCTTTAGAAATATGTCCCAACCTTCAATGCCGAAGAAGTCATGATTTCTCATCTAACAATGTGTGCTTATTGTCAATAATATTATGTTGGACTGTAAAAGATTTCTCAAAATGAGTACTTAATTTAACTTGATGAAGATCATTTATTAAAACATAAGTACCAATTAAACTAGATTTTTTATACAATGATAGTTGTCCATATTGAAGAGTGAAACCATAGTTTAATTTGTCTAATCTAGAAACAAAGATTAAATTTTTACTATAGTTTGGTACATAAAAACTATTTTATAAGTCCAACAACCTTCCATTGTCAAGGATTAATCTGTAAGTGCCAACAACCTTTACGCGAGAGCCCAATTTATTTCCGCAATAAAGGACTTTTTCATGCTCCATTGGTTTCTTTTGATTCAGAAATCTCTACAATGTATTGGAAATGTGCACGGTTGCACCAGAGTCAAGCCACCAACTATATAATGGAACATTTGAAAGATGACATTCATATGAAACAAAAGACATTATACCTTTCTTCTCTAACCATTTCTTATACTTGAAGCACTCCTTCTTAGCATGTCCTTTCTTATGACAGAAGAAGAATTTCATATTAGCCTTGCTTCCCCCAGCCTTGCCATCTCCTGGCTTGGACATCCCACCTAATATAGGAGCAGTTCCTTTCATTTTTCCTTTACCCTTGCGGTTATGCTTGTCATGAGTGCTTAAATGAGCAGTAGAAACTCCTTCATTCTTAAGTCTCTCTTCTTCTTGGACACACATAGCCAATAGATCATTTATTGATCATTTTTCCTTTTGTGTATTGTAGGAGACCTTGAATGATCCATACTGACAAGGCAAGGAAGTTAAAATGAAATGAACAAGAAATGAATCAGAGATGGATAACTCCATATCATTGAGTTGTGCGGCAATATCTCTCATCTCCATGATGTGTTCACAGATCCCACAAGAACCATTTTACTTCATAGAGCACATCTTAGCCATTAAGGTGCTAGCCTTAGAATTACTAGAAGAAACATATTGTTCCTCCACTGCTTTTAGAAAATCTTTTGCCAATTTAGAAGTAGGAATAGACCGTCTAATATGCTTTCCTACATGCACTTGCATAAGCAACAAACTAAGCCTATTAGAACATTCCCACTTATCATAGTTGACTTTTTCAACAGCAGTACTTTTCTTCGTAAGTGGTTGTGGTTTTTCCACTCGGAAAGCTAAGTCTAAGTCCATACACCCTAATGTAAACATGACCTTTTCTTTCCATTCATTAAAGTTTGAGCCATTCAGATTGGAAATGATGTTGTTTTCACCATACAAAGATGAGGAAATAACTACAATAATATAATTTAATATTAAAACCACAACTAAAAAGTAAATTTAGAGGTCTACTTTATTTATTTTTATGATACTAATCACAACTACTCATTGCAAATTATCTTTAAATAAATTTGTAACATTGAGCAAGATTAATATATAATGTGGATTAACCCACAACAAAATATATGCATTATAATGATAAATGACCTACCTTTGAGTAAAACAATTTATTAATCTAAAGACATAATGTGTTTAACGTCTATAATGATCCATCTTTGGGTGGTATCATTATTGTAAATTTAAACACTATCTAATGTTACTTGATGGAGTTACATTCCTTAAGTACCTTATTGGCTGACTTTGATTAGACACTAAGGTAACATGCACAAAATTATACATCATTTCATAATATTAGATATTACCGATATCTTCTTTTAATAATACGTGCTGATTTAAAGCACCAATTTGCAAGGCTTTTCGCATAAGAAGTTGCATGATTTGATAAAATGGCAATACTGATACGATTGTATTCAATGTCAATCACAAAGTACTTACACAATAGATATGCCACCGGTGTATATACTCTAAATATGCCACCAGTTGTGTGCTTTGATACGTTTGAGTGAAAGAGAAATGAATATACTAATGTGATGAACACCATAATAGAAAAACGTGTTCCAATATGTGTGAACTTTGACTCGAATGAATCAATATAAATAAAAGTAAGAGCCAAAATGATTCATCTATCTGAATCATATATAGTGACTTCGAAAAGAAGCAACGTCAGACAGGTATGTCGTCATCAGGGCAAGTATTAGACGTTCCAGTTGCCAAGTTACGAACAAATGTAATATCCTACAGAAAGAATACAGTTTCAGAGCGTATACCAATCAAATTTGTTCGACAATCCTGGATCGTATACCAATCAAATTTGTTCGACAATCCCTCATCGTGCATACTGCATATGTATTCATAAAAAAATGGTACATGTAGAATTGCTTCCAGAATGGCACAATAAGAGACATACTTGGAAATAGGCGTCTCCGCCTTTACCGAGATATGGAAGCATGATGGGTGATACGTTTCCAGATCACAAATATCTAGTCTTTTCAAAAAACTTAATAAAGACCAGACAATACACAACATACATTGATAATAATTACTGAGCGAGTAAAATTTGTCTAGAGAACGATTGCTCTCATACCAATCTTAGAGAATACGTACCAGACTGCTGCAAAGTCTCCATGATCTATGGCCTCGATTCTTCCCTAAACACCAAAAGCAACATTGCTAGTCGGTAGCGAGAGTTGGATTGACAGTAAAAGATGACCAGAAGTCCAGACGAAGAAGTTGCGGAAGCGAGCGTACTCCTAACGGAAGCGAACAAGAGCAAGGAGTGGTTTCTCTGTCCTATGGAATCCCCAATCGATGGATGTTGGTTACAGATTAATTCCTTGGAGAGAGGACCAAACCAATATATAACAATATGCTGTCTCTCTTTCCATCATGAAGAGACACATCGTTTATGGAAACTTGTCCAACCGAAGAGATGCATCTTTTGGAAAATATTTAACAAATAAATACACATAATTATTTTGGGCCACACTAAAAAGGAATATTTTAAGAGAAGGTACTCCTGAATCATCATCCTCTACAACTCCTACACCTGGGTAGTTTGGAAAAAAACATCTGAAAAGTGAGAAAATGAAATTACGTTTCAGTAACCACTGAGTATGAGCATAAAGAAATATTTAGACATAACAGGGTAGTTATGCAAAAAAGGAGTTTTCATACAAGAGAAGATTTATCAACATATAGGTAAGCTCAATGAAAACATACCAAGAGAATGATGTGTTAAAAAGTAACAGAGCATAATAAAGTATCTTTCCTTAATGAATTTATTACATCACAAATAAAATAATTGCATATATATAAGAAGTAGACTAACATTATCTAAAGTATGGCTAAGATACTACTGGATCGTTGGCCTAAAAGGGATGGGCAAAGAAAGCACACCCTTAGTGAAATAGCATGCCCTAAAATATAGATGGGTGAAATAGCATACCCTGGATGGAACAACACACCCTCATATAAAAATAGGTGGAATACTACCCTGGGAAAGAATAACACACCCTTACAATTCTAACTACAATACATAAACGTAGTCTAAGTACCATAGACACATAAATGAGTAACAAGATAGATATTCAAGTCAAATTTCATTACAAATAGAATGGAAAGTGGGGTCATAGACCCTATATTCAATATATTCAATGATCCTAGAGATAATTTCCACATTATAATAATTGTAAGTTCGTGATGATATAAATGTTCAAACTAAAATGGAATTTGGCATACATGATTTTCAAAACTAATGGTAAACTCAATAGAAATACTGAGGTCCAAAAAGTCAAGTTTTCACCCTAGGAACATAATAGGTATGTTAATCAAAGCAAAGAAAATTTACACAAACATCCCCAGTATAGCTATACATATATTTTTTTATCCTATTCCTAATCACCTAATGACAAATTAGGATTTTCAGTCTCATTAGGTGAACTTAAAATCCATTAGATATCTACCTTAATTCTAACATACATTTTCGTACATAGAAGTCTGCGTGTGTCAAGGTTACATATATGTGTGGATAATTCACTCCAGCAATTTAGGTCTAATAATATTATCATCATCTAATATCATTACACTTTAATTTACCAAAATAAGGTTTAATATACCTATAATGCATATCTATGAATCTTTTTATATGATTGATTTGTATTTTAAATACCAACAAATATGTACATACATATATGTGAATCTAGGGTTTTGAATTCTTGTATGATAAAAACTAAGGCAATGTAACAAATACATTATAATATTATCAAGTCCTCATTTACATTTAACATGTTAATGTTTTCTTCATTATTCAACTTTGATAGAGTTACAGGCCTGTTAGTTACCAGTAAATGCATTATATTATATATACCAACTGCAGGAAAATATGACATCAGAAAAAAAATTTACCTACCATATACCCTTTGACTAGTGGATCACGTCAACAACTATGAATTAGAAAGGAAAGGTTACAAGTCATATAATTGGTCCTGGAGCAAGTCCAACAACTATCCTTGCTGCAGCATGCTTCTTTCTCAAGTTTCACCTAGACAACTGTCAGCGGCAGCCTACTGGTGGATCACCATAGAAAGTGGTTGATGACGTCCTCCTTAGTGGGTGACAAAGGCCTCCTCTCCTATATGTTGTTACGACCCCATCTGAGCTTAATTGGTAAACTAGGGTTTACCTAGACAATCACAAAGATTAATTAGAATAATCATTCTTGAAATATAATAAATGACAATAACACAATTAGGATGTTTTAACTATGATAAGAAGTCTAAATGTTCTTTTGTCTTGAGAATTAGGGTTTGAGAAGCATAAACCCTAATCGGCCCAAAATAGGGTTTTAATGATGCATGAATACAGAATTTGATAAGTAGAATGTCTCACTAAATGATTTTTAGTATTTTATGTGTAACTCTGATTTACTTAAAATTTGGATATGATTTGGATATATAAAATGTGAACAACATTGAAAAATATCAGAATTTGTGAAAAATGCCCTGACCTGTTTATCGGCCGAGTTTCAAACTCGACCGATCACATTTCCAGAATTATACAGCAGTGTGGTAATTGAATTTTATCTTTTTATTGGTATATCAAATTGATCTCAAATTTTAACTGTGCCTGAAAAACACAGTTTTAGACACTCTGTTAAATTGGCATAATTTTTAGAGGACTTTTGAATCCCTATAGTAAGGGTGTCGGTCGAGTTTGTGCAGGACAAACTCGGCCGAATATTTTGCAGACTGCAATATAGCAGTGTACTGTTCTATTTTTAATTATTTATTGGTAACTCCAAATAATCTCAAATTTCAATTGAATCTTTATAAATCAATTATAAACAACGTACTAAATTCCCATAATTGTTGGAGAATGTTTGATCTCTAAAATAAACGAATTACAGTAACTTTTGTATAACTGAATATTCAGCCTATATAATTAAAGTTAAGTGTTGGGTCAATATGCAATTGACCCAAGCAGCTCAATTGACTTATATGAGCAACCACACACACACACAGCTCTCATTCTTCGTCATCCATCCCAGAGAAACGAAAATCTAGAGAGAGAGGGAGAGTTAGGGCTTGAGTGGAGAAAGAGGAGGAATTGCTGAATTAGGGTTCTGCGGTCCCAAGAGTGGTGAAATCAAGTAAGTTTGGATCCTTTGCATAGACTTTTATGGTGAATCTTCTCTCTCATGTCAAGATTCTGTCCATGCTCTGATTTGATCCAAGAGGATGTCGAAATTCCCTCTTTTCTCACCCTTTCTTCATAATCCCTCATTTTCAAGGTTTCCTAGTTGAATGGAAGAAGAATTGGGAGATTTGCTAGGGATTTGATAGGAATTCGAGATTCCCTGAGTTGAGCTGCAGTTGTGAGGTGTTTTCACACCTTAGGGTGAGTGGGTTCTTCCTTTAAACATTCTAATGCACGAATTTGATTATAACATCCAAATCCTTAAATGCTTAGCATGTGAATTCTAAATCCTGAAATGTCCATTTGATTTAAGTTATTGTAAATTGATATGATACGGATTCCTTCTTTGTTTGAATGACTTTTGAATGGTACATTCATATCAGATACGTATACAACACTTCTTAGTGAGAATGCTTTTCAGATTTATATCGAATGATGTAATTAGGGTTTAACCTAATTGAGACATCACTAGTGTTTCAACCTTACTGAAAAGGGCTAGTAATCCTATAATTGGTCAGGATGTATCTCATGGGTTATCTTAATTGAATTTTACTCTTGATAAATGATATCTCAGTAAATGATATGGAAAATCTAAATTTAGTTAAGTTTCCATAATTTCATAGCTATATTGATTATATAAGATTTGTTGGAAACAGTTTTTATTTAGTGAATGCTTATATCTTATGAGATCATGATAAGAGCCATGTGACAAGTGAATGAGGCAAATGAAACCCTAAGAGTAGGGTGTTGGCATGTGATGAATGAATAAGGCGAATGAAACCCTAAGGATGGGGTGTTCAATGAATCATGTTATGGTGACATGAAAGGTCTCGATATGAGATGTGGTGATACTTAACTGTTGAATTGTATGTTTCTAGTGCATTTAATTTTATATGCTTGTTCTCTCTGAATTGATATCTACATACTGCAGGGCTTCTTATTTTCAATACATATCTTGTAAATTGCAGGTAATGAGATATGACATGCCCTAGAAAGGGATTTATTGAGACATGGTATATGTTGAATGCATGAGTTATGATATTTATATGTTAACTAATTAATAGACTTAGGTGCCCTAACACCGTAGAACCCCTCGTGAGGTCTGCACCTTGGGGTGAAACGACCTACCTAGCGTGTGTCTAGATGGTCGGTGACTCGTGTTTAACAATAATCCGTGCGTGTGTCACGGTGGCACGAGGGCAGAAAAGCAGTGTTCAACAATAATCCGTGCGTGTGTCACGGTGGCACTGGGAAAAAGAAAGAAAACACGGTTATCTAACACCATTCGTGCAGCATCATGAAGGTAACCCTGTGACTCTCCACCGATGTACTTAGGTTAAAGGAGGAGTCTAGTGTACACTCTTTTGAGAGGGCAGTGAGGCCGTGTGAGCCTGAGAGTCATGTAGCAGACTAGGACAGAAGTCAGACTTAGCATTTCCCGGGTGTGTCGCTAAGTCTTGTACGGTGGGACTGTAGCATGGACTTGTTGCGGATCTTTATATGCAGAGTACACTGCATATATTTAGGGCATAATAATAAAATAAGTATGTAATCATATAGGATCACAGTAAATTAAAGTATTCGAACTTGTGTGCTATTTCTTTATATCTGATTATCTGTTCAAATTATGTGCTATTGCATGGAAATGTGATTATATTATGCAAATCTATTATGTTATTAGAACTGCCTTGCTTAGTTCTGCATTTATGTTAAATTTTAAATCGTTTACTCAACATTATATCTGTAATCACCTTAGTGCATTAGTATGTTTCCATGAAGTATTCATTCACTGAGCGAGTAGGCTCACCCCTCTACTCAAACATTTTAGGGTTAATCGCGTGGACTTGAAGATGATCAGAGCGTCAGAGTAGATCTGCCACATGAGTCAAGTATGAGATTAGTTGAGTCAGTCGGTCCTTGTCACTCTAGGTCCTCAGTAAGATTTTTTAGAGAGAGAGTTGTAATTACAAGGTGTAATATTGTTCCTCTTTGATATGTATGCTAATTACAAGTTTCATGTGCATAATGTGTGAAAGACATCATGAATGTTTATACATGTATATTTACTATTAAAGTTTGATTAGTAAAGGAAATGTTCAGATTCCCTTGTTAAGATGTTTTATGTGGTTCAATGCGAAGAAACAAGAGTTTTTAAGAAAAGAAAAAGTTAAGGGTGTTCTTGGTGTTACATATAAATCCCATCTTATGCCCTAATCTCATGATTTGAGGAAATTGTGAGATCGGGGTGTAACAGCTTGGTATCAGAGCTTAGGGTGAGTTGTCAAGGACCATTAAGTTAGTATGTTAGAGTCCTATGTGTGGCAGATAGGAGATGTTTGATGTTAGCTTTGGGGATTTGAGTATTTGGATATCCTGGCCCGATATCTGAGTACTTGAATCAACCAGTACAAGCTACTCTATCCATTCTCTCACGTATACCCTGGCCAGGTATACAGTGGAAGAATGCGCTAGAGAGGAACCCTAGAAATGTTAGGGTTAGAAAACGAGAAAAGAAACAAGAGTTAAGAGCATAAATGTAAAAGGAGATAGAACTTACATTTCATAATGTTGTTTTTGTTGGAAATGTATAGAAATGCTCTTATATGTTTGAATTGAAATATTCAATACTTTGAAATATGGGTCTTTAATATCTGTTGTACACTATGCAGTTTTTGCATTTATTGATTTCATTCTTTGTAACATGTAGATTAGAAATCATCTTGAAATAAGCTTTTGTTTCTATAGTTTTGCCCACTGGTTCGAGTGAAATTGACATCAGCAGGTCTGTTTAGGTTTTCAGTCTGTACGCGATTCGGCCGAGTTGTATGTGATTCGGCCGAGTTTCCTTAATAGGCAATCGAACAGCAAACTGATCGGTCGAGTTGTATGTAATTCGGCCGATTTTCCTTTTCCAGGAAATCAAACGGCAAGTTAATCGGCCGAGTTTCAAGCGGATCGACCGAGTTGTGAAGCAATCGGCCGAGTTTCTGACCAATCGGCCGAGTTTCTGAGCTGTGAGTGGCAGTTCAGGAGGAATGTAATCCTTTGTAGTTCTTAGATTTAGGACTTCAGGTTTGGCCTGGTCCAGTTGGCAGGATGTGTTACTAGGATCTAATGAATCCTATTAATAGCATAATAAGAATAGAATTGGAATATTTAGACCCACATCAGAGTAAGAATGTACATACGGTAAGATGTTGAAGCAGATGGGCAAGATCAGAACAACTAAGAATTAGTTGAAACTGATATCTGAGGTTCAACTTTGGGGTCTCAAATGTGAAACCCTTAATTGGGAATAATAGAACATGATAAGAAGTTCATAATCAGTTTATTGATTAATATTATATGAACTATATATATGAAATATAGAAAAGATATGTGAAGTGTATGTATGGTTCAAGATAACAAGAATCAATCATGAAGAATGAATCATAGAATAGAGTATAATGCTTTTATGAACCCTAAAGCAAAGGCTAAGTAGAGAATAGGGTTGAGCATTCAATAGGTCCATAGAAGTAAAGAGTCTTCAAAAGAGTAAAAGTGAAGAGGATCGTATGAACAAGTAATTCATAAGACTAGGACAACAAACTAGTTTCTAAGCAAAGAACATAGGTGTAGTTTAACAAATGAATGAGTCATACGAAGGTGGACTGTATTCAGAAGAGAAAAACTTGATTGAAAGAGAAACTATGTTTGACCCATGCATGATCCACTTGATTTAAAAATGAAGAATATGTAATGTTTTCAACATGAGGAAAAACTAATAGAAGGACTATTAATTTAGAATGTTAACTTCACAATAGTATAAAGATAAAGGAGGAAATATATGCAACATGGTATACATGACCATACATATGAATAAGCAACATGGTCATAAGAAAAAAAAATTTAGAATTAAAGATGACGGGTTAAAGAGTAGTATATGGTAAGAGGACTATGAAATGTAAGAAAGGGTTTGAAATATGATGGAGAAGTTATAAAATAAAGAGGTTGTGAGATTCAAGCAAGTGCTAATTAATCAAATATCTCTGTTGATAACTAAGTAAATCTACATACGAGAATGTATTAAGGGAATGTTTGAATACAAGTATTCCAAGTCTGAAAATCATCTTCCCTTTCATATATTCCTTAATAAGAGCAAGGCGGGAATGAAATGATAAGAGAAAATGAATCATATACGGTGCATAACTACCTTGGTGGGGTCATCTAGTGAATGTAATAGTGACATACTATATGATGAAGTGTGATAAGAAATAAAATTCTTGTGTGATAGCAAGAATGATGAATAGTCTATTTCTATCTTAAATGCTTCAATGTTAATGATGTTTATTGTATATAATCATATGAAAAGGATAGGTAGAAAAAAGTAAAGAAGTAATGAATGAGCAGAGAGATATGGGAAAACACTAGCTTTGTGTAATATGTAAATTTGTTTTTACATGTATGATTTGTTGAAGGCATATTAAGGTATGAAAGCTGGTTCTATATATGATTTCAGTGTATTTGTGCAAGCTATATGTTAAATTAAAGGTGTATGATAGTTGTAGTAATTCATACTAGATATGCATCCTAGTATTGTATATTTGTGACATGGTGATACGGTTTGGATGATGTCAGAACATATGGAGAGATACCTTAAACAAGGTAGTCATACTTATCCACTCATATTAATAGAAAGGGATGATAATCAGATTGTTTGGACAAGTAACCCTAATGAGGTGTAGCTTGTTATACCTAGCTCTAATATAACTGAGTGATGATAATTGAGTATGATTAATGCTTGAATGACTGATACAATTGTGGATTACCTTATTACTGTTGTTGAAACCCTAAAATGATATAATACGATGGTTACACTTTGAATTGTGTGTGGGCCCATAACCCACAGGTCCCAGGATCGAAACAGGATAGTATGGGATGAGGTGGTAATGCTTCACCTCATGCATCCATGACCCAATGGGGATGCCAAGAGTAGTATTGTGCAATTGATTGTTGAATCTAGCCTTTTAATTTAAGACTGTTTTGCTATTTGAATAGCACTTGATTAAAGTTTAAAACAGTATGGTGAACTTGCTTTTGTCACTTAAAGGTGATACAGAACAATAGAACTCTCTGAGCAGCATAAGTTGAGATAGTTGTATCAGAGTATCAGAGTTGCGCAGTGAAAGCGTGGTGGTTTATCTTTGCATTCTATGTTTGACTGTGGCATAAAGAATTTGCTTGATATCATTGAGAACTATTTGAAATATGTTGTGATTTAGTAAAGAATTAAAAGATCTAATGTTGAAAACTACATTCAGGTATGAAATACAAGAGTGTAATGACATGGAAGGCTTTAGAAGCTTAGAATAACCTTGAATTTATCTTTCTTGTAGGTTTATGTTTCGAGGACGAAACATTCTAAGGGGGGGGAGAGTTGTTACGACCCCATCTGAGCTTAATTGGTAAACTAGGGTTTACCTAGACAATCGCAAAGATTAATTAGAAAAATCATTCTTGAAATCTAATTAATGACAATAACACAATTAGGATGTTTTAACTATGATAAGAAGTCTAAATGTTCTTTTGTCTTGAGAATTAGGGTTTGAGAAGCATAAACCCTAATCGGCCCAAAATAGGGTTTTAATGATGCATGAATACAGAATTTGATAAGTAGAATGTCTCACTAAATGATTTTTAGTATTTTATGTGTAACTCTGATTTACTTCAAATTTGGATATGATTTGGATATATAAAATTTGAACAACATTGGAAAATATCAGAATTTGTGAAAAATGCCCTGACCTGTTTATCGGCCGAGTTTCAAACTCGACCGATCACATTTCCAGAATTATACAGTAGTGTGGTAATTGAATTTTATCATTTTATTGGTATATCCAATTGATCTCAAATTTTAACTGTGCCTGAAAAACACAGTTTTAGACACTCTGTTAAATTGGCATAATTTTTGGATGACTTTTGAATCCCTATAGTAAGGGTGTCGGTCGAGTTTGTGCAGGACAAACTCGGCCGAATATTTTGCAGACTGCAATATAGCAGTGCACTGTTCTATTTTTAATTATTTATTGGTAACTCCAAATGATCTCAAATTTAAACTGAAGCTTTATAAATCAATTATAAAGAACGTGATAAATTCCCATAATTGTTGTAGAATGTTTGATCTCTGAAATAAACGAATTACAGTAACTTTTGTATAACTGAATATTCAGCCTATATAATTAAAGTTAAGTGTTGGGTCAATATGCAATTGACCCAAGCTCAATTGACTTATATGAGCAACCACACACACACACAGCTCTCATTCTTCGTCATCCATCCCAGAGAAACGAAAATCTAGAGAGAGAGGGAGAGTTAGGGCTTGAGTGGAGAAAGAGGAGGAATTGCTGAATTAGGGTTCTGCGGTCCCAAGAGTGGTGAAATCAAGTAAGTTTGGATCCTTTGCATAGACTTTTATGGTGAATCTTCTCTCTCATGTCAAGATTCCGTCCATGCTCTGATTTGATCCAAGAGGATGTCGAAATTCCCTCTTTTCTCACCCTTTCTTCATAATCCCTCATTTTCAAGGTTTCCTAGTTGAATGGAAGAAGAATTGGGAGATTTGCTAGGGATTTGATAGGAATTCGAGATTCCCTGAGTTGAGCTGCAGTTGTTAGGTGTTTTCACACCTTAGGGTGAGTGGGTTCTTCCTTTAAACATTCTAATGGACGAATTTAATTATAACATCCAAATCCCTAAATTCTTAGCATGTGAATTCTAAATCCTGAAATGTCCATTTGATTTAAGTTATTGTAAATTGATATGATACGGATTCCTTCTTTGTTTGAATGACTTTTGAATGGTAGATTCATATCAGATACATATACAACACTTCTTAGTGAGAATGCTTTTCAGATTTATATCGAATGATGTAATTAGGGTTTAACCTAATTGAGACATCACTAGTGTTTCAACCTTACTGAAAAGGGCTAGTAATCCTATAATTGGTTAGGATGTATCTCATGGGTTATCTTAATTGAATTTTACTCTTGATAAATGATATCTCAGTAAATGATATGGAAAATCTAAATTTAGTTAAGTTTCCATAATTTCATATCTATATTGATTATATAAGATTTGTTGGAAACAGTTTTTATTTAGTGAATGCTTATATCTTATGAGATCATGATAAGAGCCATGTGACAAGTGAATGAGGCAAATGAAACCCTAAGAGTAGTGTGTTGGCATGTGATGAATGAATAAGGCGAATGAAACCCTAAGGATGGGGTGTTCAATGAATCCTGTTATGGTGACATGAAAGGTCTCGATATGAGATGTGGTGATACTTAACTGTTGAATTGTATGTTTCTAGTGCATTTAATTTTATATGCTTGTTCTCTCTGAATTGATATCTACTTACTGCAGGGCTTCTTATTTTCAATACATATCTCGTAAATTTCAGGTAATGAGATATGACATGCCCTAGAAAGGGATGTTACTGAGACATGGTATATGTTGAATGCATGAGTTATGATATTTATATGTTAACTAATTAATAGACTTAGGTGTCCTAACACCGTAGAACCCCTCGTGAGGTCTGCACCTTGGGGTGAAACGACCTACCTAGCGTGTGTCTAGATGGTTGGTGACTCGCGTTTAACAATAATCCGTGCGTGTGTCACGGTGGCACGAGGGCAGAAAAGCAGTGTTCAACAATAATCCGTGCATGTGTCACGGTGGCACTGGGAAAAAGAAAGAAAACACGGTTATCTAACACCATTCCTGCAGCGTCACGAAGGTAACCCTGTGACTCTCCGCCGATGTACTTAGGTTAAAGGAGGAGTCTAGTGTACACTCTTTTGAGAGTGCAGTAAGGCCGTGTGAGCCTGAGAGTCCTGTAGCAGACCAGGACAGCAGTCAGACTTAGCATTTCCCGGGTGTGTCGCTAAGTCTTGTACGGTGGGACTGTAGCATGGACTTGTTGCAGATCTTTATATGCAGAGTACACTTCATATATTTAGGGCATAATAATAAAATAAGTATGTAATCATATAGGATCACAGTAAATTAAAGTATTCGAACTTGTGTGCTATTTCTTTATATCTGATTATCTGTTCAAATTATGTGCTATTGCATGGAAATGTGATTATTTTCTGCAAATCTGTTATGTTATTAGAACTGCCTTGCTTAGTTCTGCATTTATGTTAAATTTTAAATCGTTTACTCAAAATTATATCTGTAATCACCTTAGTGCATTAGTCTGTTTCCATGAAGTATTCATTCACTGAGCGAGTAGGCTCACCCCTCTACTCAAACATTTTAGGGTTAATCGCGTGGACTTGAAGATGATCAGAGCGTCAGAGTAGATCTTCCACAGGAGTCAAGTATGAGATTAGTTGAGTCAGTCGGTCCTTGTCACTCTAGGTCCTCAGTAAGATTTTTTAGAGAGAGAGTTGTAATTACAAGGTGTAATATTGTTCCTCTTTGATATGTATGCTAATTACAAGTTTCATGTGCATAATGTGTGAAAGACATCATGAATGTTTATACATGTATCTTTACTATTAAAGTTTGATTAGTAAAGGAAATGTTCAGATTCCCTTTTTAAGATGTTTTATGTGGTTCAATGCGAAGAAACAAGAGTTTTTAAGAAAAGAAAAAGTTAAGGGTGTTCTTGGTGTTACATATAAATCCCATCTTATGCCCTAATCTCATGATTTGAGGAAATTGTGAGATCGGGGTGTAACATATGTAGTCCATGAGAACCACCTATAAATCCTATCATTCTTTTAGAACATATAAGGAGTTGTCCCTTCTAATTATTGTGCTAGCATCAACTTGCTTCCCTTATTGTCTCTCTCTTGATGTCTCTCCCTTTGAAGGCTAAAACTTGCTCAAGTTCTCATGCTACCACAACCGTGAGAAGACGACAATTGTCAGAGCTTATTATTGTGTCTTTTAAAAGTTTTGACTACCCCTATATTTATAGGAGGATTAGGGTCTGGATTTCTTGATCACTTGGGAGTGAAAGAGATGTAATTTCATGAATTTTTTGAAAAGTATGAACCATGAATTAGTCATCTCACACCTAAACTGGTTAGATCAACCCTTAAAATGACAGTTCCCCATGTTTCCTAATTACATTCAAATTGTCTTTCAATACTCAATTAATGCACAACATGACATCATCATCAATCTTTGATCCAATCTCATTGATCAACCAAAAGGTCCGATCAAAACCTAAACCGGTCAATTCATACATCTGAACTGATCTGTCCACTAGCTAAACCAGTCATTTTAGAGTTTTGATTGCCAATCTTGTTTTAATTGAATACCTTATACTTTAGTAATCAAGTTTAAACCACATTTATGAGTAAACTCCCACTTTAAGAGTATCCTATGTGTGTGACCTGATAGGTCCAAAGTTACGATGACAGTGAATGTACATAACTATTTATGACATCATAAGTAATGAGTGGTATCTAGAAAGACACCATTGGTACCCACATAATTGGAAAGTTGAAGAAAATCTTCAACCTACAATTTGTGATTAGTGTTACAGTGATCATATAGTTCCTTTGTCTCTGATATCCAGATTGAACTCAAGGTATGGAATCATCATCCTCTTCAGTCTGAGATATATGTGAACTCAATACCATATATTGACTCACATGAGAATGGCCAAGCATTTCTCAATCTCACTTATCAAGTGGATGGGATATCAAACTCTTATAGGAGGGACAAATCTCATCTACATCACTCATAGTCATTCCCCATGTGTCACAATGTATCTGAGCATCAACTTTATGGTAACCCTTATTCAATGTCACGTTGGATGATGTTAAGTTACATCAAATGACATGTGGTGAGTGTAGTGATTTTAGGTCTAAGAACCACAATCACCACCATCACTATGAGAGTTGATTATGAATACCATTCCATGGTCTCCATGTATCAATCTCAAGGTGGGTCTGTCTGATACACTATTCTCTAACAAGTACCTTTGTGTTTGGTTTGATATCACATATCATGACTAATGATATTCTTTCATCAACAAACACTAACTCGAGTCTTATGTGTTATTGATGGCTATCATCTTCCACAATTACAACCGACTAGGGACATAACAAGAATGTATATACTCTTAACATCCATATGATCTCATTGTTTAGGTCCTCAACCTGAAGACATATGTCACCGAGTAACATCATTCTTTAGTCATTTGTTATGTTAGATCATTATCTCATAACTGCATAAAATAAAATAAATGGAAGACTGCATTTTTATTAATCAAATCATTTAAATGTTTTGTCATTACAATCGTCATATTATTGGCTCTCTAGGCATACATACCAACAAAATCCCACTTGCACCTAGATCCAATCACCCATGAACTTAATCACAAGTGACCTAACATGACATTCATACTTTTGTTGTAAAAGTGCTTTTGTCAAGGGGTCAGCCATATTGCTTTCAGTTGGTACTCTAGAAATTTTCACATCTCCTCATTATACAATCTCTCATATGATGGAACCGTCGTTGTATGTGTTTGGAACGCTAATGGAATTCTGTTGTTAAGGGAAAATGTAAATCCAAACTGGGATCTCTCGTCATCTTTGTCAATTTGGAAGTTTGCATCGATGTAACCATTTACCACCAACTCTTCATCACCACCATAAACAAGGAACTGATACTTAGTTCTTCTCAAGTACTTAAGGATGTTCTTTATGACAATCTAATGACATTCATCGGGATCTGACTGATACCTACTAGTCATACTCAAGGCATATGAGACATCAGGGTGAGTATAACATTACGTACATGATATATCCAATTGTAGATGCATATAGAATCTTTCTCATGTTCTACCATTCTTTACAAGAACTAGGTCATTGATCTCTAGAGATACTAACACCATCAGAAATGGGTAAGTTTCATCTCTTTGAGTTCGCAATGTTGAACCTTTTCAACACTTTGTCAATGTATGTGTTGTGACTTTGTCCAAGAATCCTTCTAGATCTATCTCTATAGATCTTGATTCCTAAGATATAGGATGTTTCACCTAAGTCCTTCATAGAGTATGTATTGACTTGCTAGGTCTTTACCATCTATAAAGTAGGGATGTCATTCCCCATCAATAGTATGTCATCCACATACAATATATGGAATACAATCATGCTCCCACTAACCTTCTTATAAACACATGGTTCATTTAAATTTTGACTAAATACAAACTATTTGACTATTTTGTCAAATAAAGATTCCATCTCTGAGATGCTTGCTTCAATCCATAGATTGACCTTTGTAGCTAAGAAAATTTATTTGCATCCTTTGAATATATAAAACCCCCAGGTTGTGTCATGTACACATCCTCAAGAAGATTCCTGTTACGGAATGTGATTTTAACATCCATCAGCCAAATCTCATAGTCATAATAAGCTGCAATGGCAAGCATGATCCTAATGTGATTAACCATGGGAATTGGAGAAAAGGTTTTGTCATATTCAACACCTTAAACTTGTCTAAAATCCTTTGCAACCAATCAATCTTTGTAAGTTTGTACATTACCATCCATATCGGTCTTCTTCTTGAAGATGTTTGCACCTTGTGGGTTTTACCCCTTCAAGTGGATCCACCATGGTCCACACCTTGTTGGTGTACATGGATTATGTAGAAGATCTCATGGCTTCACGCCATTTCCCAGATTTTGGTCCCTTGATAGCTTCTAGGTAGGTAATTGTCTCATCATCCATGATCAACTCATTGCCTTCTTGAGTCAAAAGACAAAAAAATATTTTTGGATCAAGGTGTGTCCTACTAGATCTCCAAGGTTCATGTGTTGCATGAGGAATTTGAGATTCCATAATGGTTCATGACTCTCTATATTCCTCTTGTACCTCTATAGGTTCAATTTTTTCTTGTAGGTTTTGAACCTCTTTGAGATCTACTTTCCTCCCACTAATTTCTTTCAAAATGAATTCCTTTTCTAGGAATACCACATCCCTAACAACAAACACTTTGTTGTTAGATGGAGTATAAAAGTAGTATCCTGTGATTTTCCTAGGATATCCAAAAAAATAACACTTATCTGATTTGGGTCCAAGCTTTTCGGGAAATAGCTTTCTCATATAAGCTTCACATCCCCAAATCTTCACAAAAGACACACTGGGATTCTTCCCATATCATCTTTCATATGGTGTCTTTTTGAACCAATTTATATGGTACACATTTTAGTGTCAACACTGCGGTTTCTAGAGCATAACCCTAGAAGGAAGTTGGAAGATCAACTAGACTCATAATTTATTGCATCATATATAATAATGTGTGGTTCCTTCTTTCTGACACACCATTATGTTGTGGTGTTCTAGGTGGAGTCCATTGAGATATGATACCACAGTCTGTCAGAAAGTCCTCAAACTCTTGGCTTAAGTATTGTAACGAACCCGCCTCCCGATAACCCCCAATTAAGAGAGACCAGAAGGTCAGAGCCATTATCCCAATTAACAGGATCAAAGGTTCGACAAATAATCAATAAAAATTATCAAATTTTACCAACTAAACTGAAAACTGGTATTAAAAAAAACCTTGCATACCTTTGAAAAACTTTGGTAAGATACTCTATCCGCAACCTAGATTCATTCTATCTAATCCTCCTTGCACTTTATTTCTTATTTCCATAATGTGTCACTTTACTATTTGTTCTTTCAATTGTTGTACCTAAAACGCCGACAAACAAAATGGCGGTCATCATATAGGAATATGTTGGTATGTGGGAACAACCAAAATTTCACAAATATGGCTAACAATTTAATTATCACAATTAGGGTAATTAGCAAACCAATTTACATTTTCAATGTGTCATTCTCCACTGCTTTTTCCCTAACCCTGGAATACCCCTCTAGGGTTTCTCTTTTGCCATTGACTTAAGGCCACCTTCTCAATCCTGAGCTTGGTGCCTGGGAGTCACTTCTCATGGTGCTCCATAGTCATGCATCATAAACCACCTTCTCATTCCCGAGCTTGGTGTCTGGGGTCACCTCTCATGGTGCTCATGGGTCTACCCTCTTGGGCCTGACCTTTATGACATCTTCCATCAGGGTGGCATGTAGGTGCGAGAATACACACTTCTTTATAATTGTGATAACCATAGTGACTTTATAATTTTACAGGTATGAACATCCAACTGTTTAGATTGCATTCAGTATCAGGAAACATTCAGAAAACCCTTGGGAAACTAATGTGATTAACCATAATTAACCACATACCTGTCAGGCAGACTCAGGTGTAGGAATAATCCAAACAAGCAAGTAATCCAGAATCAGGCAAGCACACAATTCAGTCCTGAAATTACATTCAATTCCTTTTTATCAAAATCTATCCAAACCATCTTGCTACTTATGGTTTCTATTCCTTTTTAGGGTTTGTTCCTCTTTTAGGGTTTGCTTTGCAATTAGAGTTTTACTTCACCTTACTCTTTTAAACCCTAATTCCACATCTATCCATTACAAAAGTTATTAAGGTTACCTTTTACAAACACATATCCTTAATTCCAGATTAATGCACAATTATCCATCAATTAAGTCTATTAAGCCTATTTTACATTAAAGCTACCATTTTTATCCTTTTCAATCTATGACGAAGTCACTATGCTCGTTTATCATCAATTCATAGTTCATTATTCTCTAATACTCATATGAACATTATTTATCATTAATTCTACCATTTATTCACTAGGAAACCCTAATTTCCACATTAAGGGTATTTAACCACAATTAGGAACTTTAATGCTCGAAATAACTTAGAACCATCATTTAACAACATATTTTCACAATTTTCAAATTAAATATTATCTTCTCCTCTTTTACCCTAAATTAGGGTTTCTAACTGCTTAATCATTCATAATTGGTGTAAAAATCCTAAACCATGAAATAATTGATCTAGATCAAGTTCAAGTTCAACATCAACATTTCAACAGGTTGCTATTACTTAATTTCATTAATTAAGTATCATGAACCTAACCATGATGTTCAATTAAGGTTTCCAATCTAATTCATAAGCACTTTTCATTAGATTAGCACACTTTTGCAAGTAGGAATGAAATCAGGCTTTAAAAGTATTTTATTAGATTCTACGCGTTCTCCTGATCAATTTTTATATTTTGCATGTTTTCATTGGAGCTACCCAGAAATAATTATGAATTTCCAAAGAACTTACCTTTTGGGCCAATAATAAGGTGCCACATGTCTTTTTGATTATTTGTTTTTCCTGGCGATTTCCTTTCAACCCGGCTAACCCGTGTGCTTGCGTCTCCTTCTCCGCGTGCCCTACTTTGTTTCCTCTGTGAAACAGAGTGTCGTGGAGTAGGGTGATTCCGCCGGCAGGTTCCGATCTTCCACCCTCTCTAGATGTTGATCGACGCCTCCTTAGCTCTGGCATCCCTCTCCGTCGACCCAGGTTGTGGTGATGCCACCAACACTCACATCCATGTGGATGCACGGTGATCTACTCCCACGGAAAGATAGGGTGGCACCGCAGCTGCTCCATCCACCAGGTGGGAGGAGTCAGAGCTCCGGTTAGAGCCACGGTGGCCCTCGCCCTAGCACCTCGTACCATCCTAACTCTCTGAATCATTCATCGGTTGTTGGGTGGGGATCTCGAAACAACCATTATCTCTTGGAGGCAACAACCGAGTGGAAGCCGCCTGACTCCTCGAGCATCTTGGCGCTTCCCTCAGACTCATGAAGAGCCAACTCACGTTGTTCTCAGACTCATCAATCACTGGGTATAAGCGCACCTATATATAGGTTGTAGGGGAACATGATCAATGGATATGCGCCCCTCCTATTCCTAATATTCTTAGGATATGTGACATGAATTGACCGTAGACTTTTGATCCAATGGTCAGAATCCGTTCATCCATATCCCAATCAAATTGGGCATGCGACATTTGAAACAACTCCCATTACTTTAGGGAAACTTCCAAAATTCGTATCTCCCAAACTGTGTATCCTTTCAATCCCAAATTTTAGGGGAAAGTCTATGACGACTCAATGCATGTATGTACCAAATTTGAGACTCAAACTCGAAAATATGAGATGTTTGTCTTTATATACAAGTTATGACTTATTTATATATATTTATCACATATTTTCTCTTTCCCTTGCCATCAAATTATTATTTTGAGTTCCTTGAACCTCAACAAACCTTAATGGCTCAAAATACCATCTTGGGAATATTCCTTAGACTTTTACTTATCTTTTAACCATTTTCTTATTATCTTACTTATTTCCTTATTCTTTTTAAGGATTTCTCCTTATCTTTCATATTTCTTTTATTAGAAATCATATGTAAACGAATTTTATTCAACCGTGGCCATTAATGCCACTTTATAAGTATTTCTTATAATTACTTTGCTTAATACTCATTATCTTGTATCTTTTTCTAATATTTGGACTTTTCTTCTTTTCTACTCTTTTATATCCATTATTGGATTAATATAATAATAGGAATCACGAAATTCCTATCCAAAGGAATATTTGTAAGGAAACCCATCCTTTGAAGCAAATCTGACAAATTTTTTAGTTAAGCCCAAATTCACAAAATCATTATATTTCAATTATGAAAACTCATGCAAAATTGAGGTTGTAACATTCTTTCCCTATTATAGGAATTTTGCCCTCACAATTCCACCAGGCACACAAACAAATAGGATAAGCCTTTCTTATGTCCATCATGGCTGCCATGTAGTCTCACCCTTTCCATGGTGCTTACCAAGAACCTTCATCATCTTATATTCTTCCATCTGAGTTCTCTCTCACCTTGGTATATTGTACCCTCATAGGTGACATTTTAGCCTCTCAAAAGATGAATAGGTTCAGGGCTCAGCAAATGGCTTGGGTATCTCACATAGTGCTCTAGATCAGACTCATGGAACACACTACACATCATGTTATCCTGAGGGGCAAGGCTAAACACAACCATATCCACCAATCCATCTCAAATGGACCCATATATCGGGGACTCAACTTTCTCAGTTGTAGCTTAGAGGGGTAGGATTTTCACATCACATACTCTCCCACAGTGAACTGCATGTCAGTCTGCTTTGCATCAGCTCATGACTCATGCCGCTTCTAGCTCCCTCTCAGCCATTGCACGACCAAAGTGACTTCATCTACACACACTGTGGTTCTTTTCTGACCTTCGCGAGGCCTCCTTCACCAACATCATCTTAATGAAGTGGTGACCAACACAACCTCCTTATAGAACTTTTTGCATCCTGATAAAGGCTATGGTGGTTAACATCACATCTTAAGAACTGTCTCTATGTATCACCCTAAATGAGCACACATGCTCTCATCAGACCCTCTAGCTAGTCTGGATCATATTGCTCAGTAGTATGGGGTGATAAACTGTACTAACATTGAGTTCTTCATGCACCTACTTCCACCGCATGGAAGTGCATCTTTATATTAAACTCAAGAACCCACATCATGGTGTAGTTGAACCATCTCTCTCTCATATGTAGTTCAACTGGACATCATTCTTTCTTCCTCATGTCATCTAGGTAAGGCGATCCACCATAACCCATAATGCATCTTGACCTTTCTTGGTCTAGGGGAGACTTACCACAACATCCATAGTGATGAACTCCCATTCTCTCTCAGGGACTCTTTATCCTCCACATCAATTCTTTGGGTTACGGGTGTTTGTCCTTCACTTCCTGACTTGCATGGTGACGAGCCACGTGCAACTTTATCTTAAGCATCCAAAGTACTACTGTCACTTAATATCTTTGTAGTACCCCAGTGTATGGTGAACTTAAAATCATGATCTCCCGTATGTCATGATTCCTTAAGATCGATCACCTTCCTATCCAAAGAAGTACATTTGAGGTTCTACAACCATCCTTTTATTGCATCAAAGCCTAGGCTGGCTAACCGAACAACTACTAACTTGTTCAACATATCTCGTTACATCTGAGTGTTAGCCAAACATAACTTCTTTCTCAAACTTAGGGCTAACCTAACAACCTCTTCTAGCCTCTAGATAAGCTAGGCAGCTGCATCTCAACCCGAGCATCCATTATCACTTCACATCCTTAGGTGTTAGGTAATGTTGAAGACATACACCTCCATGTATTTCATTTATCATCTCATCTCAAACCCTACATCTATCTTCATCAAGAATCTCCGAGCTCATCCTCTTAGTTTTCAAACTCAACCCTGTATAACTAGCAAATTCCACATAGCTCATGTTAAAACACCCTCACAAGATGGTCACCTTAATATTCTTAGTATTTTTAAACCATCCATGCATTATTTATTCCACAAAGGTATGTTATTATCTCTATCCTCATACCTCATAGCAAAGTTCCAGTCACATCATCTTTATCCTTGGTGTATGGCATGCGTACAGTCCTATGTCTCACTCCCATAACAAGAGGAAATAAGCATTTGGATGCAGTCCAAATACAAAGTTCTTCCCATTCCAAGAGTAGAGATGGTACATCCCACCTTGTCAGTACACCTTCAAATCTAAGTTGAAACATGCCACATATGTCTCTGCTTCACAATCATCTCAATATCAAAGTTACTTCCATGGAAAACTATTCTCAAACCCACTTGGGTCATCACACAATCCTTCGTCATCTCCTCTAGGTCTATAAGGTGTCAGCACTTTTGGGGTCATCCCTCTTCCCTTATGCATCCAGAGAGTGCCCTACTCATCTGCCATTTGGGTCCCATGAGTTCATGAAGGTGATCAATCTCCTAATCCATGGCCCTCAGACAATGATAGTTGTTACCTCCTGACCCTATGTTCATGTGCAACTAGGGATTTAGGCAACTCCTACTTCCATCGGTCTTATCCCTACCTGACCCTAGGATAGACTTAGGATTCTAACATAGTACATGTTCAACTTAGAACCTTACCCAAGTCTCCATCATCTCTCTCTGTAATCATGGGCTGACTTTCATCCTTTCATAGGGGTCATGGCGACCTGCCTACCTTAGTCAGGCCCCATACCGGTTACCTCCATGGTAACACATTCACATGCAGTTAGAGATGATTATCTATGGGTCTACAAGTTCATTCTCATACCATGTACTTTTCACTTAGCTTCTCACGAACCTATGAGACCTCTTTAGGTTTCCACAAAACCCACAAACTGGTACATACCCTACCAAAGGGTTCCTCTCCTAGGATGGGAGGAAACTACAACTCTTGATAACAAGGTCACAACCATCCCTGGGGTTTATATTCACATGAGCATGCTTAACCCAACAACCACTAAGGCACAAGCAGACCACCTACTAAACCATGCTAGGTCATACTTGTTCTCATCCTCAACATTGGATCAAGATCATACCTCCTCGTGTCATCAACTTAGCTGTGGGGGTTCATCAAACATACCTTTAACTTAAGGGGTTTCCTTTTCCTATAAACATGAGAAGTACCATGCTCGAATCTATTAAAACTAAAACCTCGTCATGAGCATCAGGTACACCACTTCCCCTCTTAGGCCTAGGAACCCTAGGTTCATTTCTTTATGCTACAGCTGTCCAACTGCATGCTCAACCTTTAACTACAAAACAAGCATGTCCAAGGTATGTCATGCACTCCCATGATCCTTTTATATGAACAACACCTCAGAGTTGAGTCCTCCTCAAGGACAGTCAACAAGGTACAAAGCCTCACAACCTGTTACCAAACCTCTTCATGGTTAAAGGAACTCTTCTTCTCATCTATACCTTAGGTACGGAGGTACCAACAGTCTCATCCTCTCTCTAGGGTTTGATTCCTCTAATGGAAACTAAGATATCGTCAGTATGAGGCAACCACTATTATCCACTTAGGTCGCATCATCCTCAACTCCCCACTTTTCCTCATATCTCGGTGTCTAAGATTCCAACCTTCTTGCTTGGATCTTGCTCTCTCTCTCTCTCTCTCCAGAGCTAATCCTACAACCAATCTCACTATTATAGGTCCTCTGTCCATGAAGATGGATCAAGCTCACAAGCATGCCCCTATGTTCCACTTATGTTTGCTCAAGATTATCCATAGTTCTTTATGCTTATCTCATAAGCTATCCATCATGTCCTTCTAGCCTCGTTTTTAACCTACCGCTCATACTACTGATGTACTCTGGGTGTGTACTATCCCCTACTGACATAAGCCTATTGGGTTTCTATAGGTTCTTCACTAACCACATCGATGAAGGAGCTATCCTTCACTCTAACATGCACAATCCTTTCCAGGGTTGGGTCACCAAAGGTACTCGGTTATCTAACCTCTCATGGCTCGTATGGCTTCCCAAGGCATTTCCATCCCAAACACTCGGTCAACCATGACATCTAAATCATCATGTCATCTCTCTCTCTCTAACCTTCACTTAGGGTTAGGGTTGACATCATCCTTAGAGGAGGTGTCAGGTCTCCACTTTTAATGGAGATCTCTGCCTCCAAGACCAACTCTCTCTACTCATCCTCCTGATAAGAAGGTCTAGCCTCAGGTCTCTCGTGAGGGCAATGGCAACTCATGTCATACGACCAAAGCATGTATCTATTCTTTAGTTTATGCTTAATCTATTGAGCTTATGTCCATGACATCTTATTTACGTGCTTTTTATTAATTTGGTGGAGGATTCCTTAGACCTTAACAGCCTTACCCATACCTCAAGAGGGTGAGGAAAAGAGAGAAAACCCTAATCCTTAAGGTCCTTAAGAGAATTTGAGTTGAGAAGGGATGAACAAGATGAGATAGTCCTAAAGGTATCTTATTTCGAGTCAAATCCTGAGACATTGGCCAGGCAGTCACACTAATCCGGGAGTCCTCGTATTCCGACTAGCGGTGCAGAGGAAAATCTTGCCAGCCCCAGGACGTGATCCTTTTGTAGACACCTTTGTCTTTCGGAAAATCCTCTAATAACTCCCTTGGGTTCTATAGAGTTTTTAAAATTTAATAATTATTAAGGATTAAATGAGGAACCTATGCTCTGATACCAATTGTAACGACCCCACCTCCCGATAACCCCCAATTAAGGGAGACCAGAAGGTCAGAGCCATTATCCCAATTAACAGGATCAAATGTTCGACAAATAATCAATAAAAATTATCAAATTTTACCAACTAAACTAAAAACTGGTATTAAAATAAAAACCTTGCATACCTTTTAAAAACTTTGGTAAGATACTCTATCCACAACTTGGATTCATTCTATCTAATCCTCCTTGCACTTTATTTCTTATTTCCACAATGTGTCACTTTACTGTTTGTTCTTTCAATTGTTGTACCTAAAACGCCAACAAACAAAATGGCGGTCAGCATATAGGAATAAGTTGGTATGTGGGAACAACCAAAATTTCACAAATATGGCTAACAATTTAATTATCACAATTAGGGTAATTAGCTAACCAATTTACATTTTCAATGTGTCATTCTCCACCGCTTTTTCCCTAACCCTGGAATACCCCTCTAGGGTTTCTCTTTTGCCATTGACTTAAGGCCACCTTCTCAATCCCAAGCTTGGTGCCTGGGAGTCACCTCTCATGGTGCTCCATATTCATGCATCATAGACCACCTTCTCATTCCCGAGCTTGGTGTCTGGGGTCACCTCTCATGGTGCCCATGGGTCTACCCTCTTGGGCCTGACCTTTATGGCATCTTCCATCAGGGTGGCATGTAGGTGCGAGAATACACACTTCTTTATAATTATGATAACCATAGTGACTTTATAATTTTACAAGTATGAACATCCAACTATTTAGATTGCATTCAGTATGAGGAAACATTCGGAAAACCCTCGGGAAACTAATGCGATTAACCATAATTAACCACATACCTGTCAGGCATACTCAGGTGCAGGAATAATCCAAACAAGCAAGTAATCCAGAATCAGGCAAGCACACAATTCAGTCCTGAAATTACATTCAATTCCTTTTTATCAAAATCTATCCAAACCATCTTGCTACTTATGGTTTCTATTCCTTTTTAGGGTTTCTTCCTCTTTTAGGGTTTTCTTTTCAATTAGAGTTTTACTTCACCTTATTCTTTTAAACCCTAATTCCACATCTATCCTTTACGAAAGTTATTAAGGTTACCTTTTACAAACACATAACCTTAATTCCAGGTTAATGCACAATCATCCATCATTCAAGTCCATTAAGCCTATTTTACATTAAAGCTACCATTTTTACCCTTTTTAATCTATGACAAAGTCACTATGCTTGTTTATCATCAATTCATAGTTCGTTATGCTCTAATACTCATATGAACGTTATTTATCATTAATTCTACCTTTTATTCACTAGGAAACCCTAATTTCCACATTAAGGGTATTTAACCACAATTAGGAACTTTAATGCTCGAAATATCTTAGAACCATCATTTTACAACATATTTTCACATTTTTCAAATTAAATATTATCTTCTCTTTTACCCTAAATTAGGGTTTCTAACTGCTTAATCATTCATAATTGGTGTAAAAATCCTAAACATGCAATAATTCATCTAGATCAGGTTCAAGTTCAACATCAACATTTCAAGAGGTTGCTATTACTTAATTTAATTAATTAAGTATCATGAACCTAACCATGATGTTCAATTAAGGTTTCTAATCTAATTCATAAGCACTTTTCAGTAGATTAGCACACTTTTGCAAGTAGGAATGAAATCAGGCTTCAAAAGTATTTTTATTGGATTCTACACGTTCTCCTGATCAATTTGTATATTTTGCATGTTTTCACTGGAGCTACCCAGAAATAATTATGAATTTCTAAAGAACTTACCTTTTGGGCCAATAACAAGGCGCCACGTGTCTTTTTGATTATTTGTTTTTCCTGGCGATTTCCTTTCAACCCGGCTGACCCGCTTGCATGCGTCTCCTTCTCTGTGCGCCCTACTATGTTTCCTCTGTGAAATAGAGTGCCGTGGAGCAGGGTGATTCCGCCGGCAGGTTCCGATCTTCCACACTCTCTAGATGTCGATCGACACCTCCCTAGCTCTGGCATCCCTCTCCGTCGACTCGGGTTGTGGTACTGCCACCAACACTCACATCCATGTGGCTGCACGGTGCTCTGCTCCCATAGAAAGACAGGGAGATGCCGCAGCTACTCCATCCACCAGGTGGGAGGAGTCAGAGCTCCGACTAGAGCCACGGTGGCCCTCGCCCTAGAACCTTGTACCATCCAAACTCTCTGAATCATTCATTGGTGGTTGGGTGGGGATCTTGAAACAACCGTTATCTCTTGGAGGCAACAACCGAGTGGAAGCCGCCTGACTCCTTGAGCCGCTTGATGCTTCCCTCTGACTCGCGAATAGCCAACTCACGTTGTTCTCAGACTCATCAATCACCGGGTATAAGCACACCTATATATAGGTTGTAGGGGAATATGATCCATGGATACATGCCCCTCCTATTCCTAATCTTCTTAGGATAGGTGACATGAATTGACCGTAGACTTTTTATCCAACGGTCAGAATCCGTTCATCCATATCCCAATCAAATTGGGCATGCGATATTTAAAACGACTCCCATTACTTTAGGGAAACTTCCAAAATTCGTATCTCCAAAACCGTGTATCCTTTTAATCCCAAAATTTAGGGGAAAGTCTATGACGACTCAATGCACGTATGTACCAAATGTGAGACTCAAACTCGAAAATATGATATGTTTTTCTTTATATACAATTTATCACTTATTTATATATATTTATCACATATTTTCTCTTTCCCTTGCCATCAAATTATTATTTTTAATTCCTTGAACCTCAACGAACCTTAATGGCTCAAAATCCCATCTTGGGAATATTCCTTAGCCTTTTAGATATCTTTTATCCATTTTCTTATTATCTTACTTATTTCCTTATTCTTTTTAAGGATTTCTCCTTATATTTCATATTTCTTTTATTAGAAATCATATGTAAATGAATTTTATTCAATCGTGGACATTAATGCCACTTTCTAAGTATTTCTTATAAATACTTTGCTTAATACTCATTATCTTGTATCTTTTTCTAATATTTGGACTTTTCTTCTTTTCTACTCTTTTATATCCATTATTGGATTAATATAATAATGGGAATCACGAAATTCCTATCCAAAGGAATATTTGCACGGAAACCCATCTTTTGAAGCAAATCTTACAACTTTTTTAGTTAAGCCCAAATTCACAAAATCATTATATTTCAATTATGAAAACTCATACAAAATTGAGGTTGTAACAAGTATTCTCCACCTCAATCAGAATGAAGTACCTTAATAATTTGACCAAGTTAGTTTTGTATTTCATTCATGAAGTATTTGAACTTTGAAAGGTTTTCTAACTTATGTTTCATCAATTAAACATAACCATACCTACTGAAATCATCTGTAAATGTAATGAAGTACTAATAAGCACCTCTATCATTTATTTGAAAAGGGCCAACTACATTAGTATGCATGAGTCCTAATAAATAAATAGCCCTCTCACTATTACTAGTGAATGAAGTCTGTGTCATATTGCCCAACAAATAAGGCTCAATTGTCTCTATTGATTCCAAATCAAAAGAGTCTATATATCCATCTTTATGGAGTCTAGAAATGCATTTCTCATTGATGAGACCTAGACAACAATGTCCAATATATGTTTTGGTTGAGTTATTGAGTTCTAATCTTTTGGTTTTTATGTTATAAAAATTTGTCTTTAGATCGAACAAACAAAGACCATAGGACATTGGGGAACTGCCATATAAGATATCATCTTTTGAAATAGAAAATTTACCATTCTTTAAATAAAATTCATATCCATCCTTGTCCATACAAGATACAAAAATAATGTTTCTACCAATGGAAGGTACAAAATGGCAGTTCTTTAACTTGATTACAAGCCTCATGGGTAGAGATAAATTATTAGTTCCAACTGTTGTGACAAAAACTCTTGCTCCATTTGTAACGTGCAGTTTGAGCTCGCCCTTTCTTAAAGGCTTACTTCTTTCTAGATCTTGCATATTCAAACATATGAAAGATCCACATCTGGTATATAGTACCCATGATGAATAAGTAGACATATTTATCTCAATAACCTATATACTAAAGTGGAGATCTTTATCCCCTCCTTTGTCTTCCTCAATTCCTCTAGGTAGAGAGGATAATTTATCTTACAGTGTCCAGGCTGGTGACAATTGGCTCCCTTGGTCACCCCTCCCTTTTCTTTGAGTATAGAAGACTTGGGATTCTGTCCAAATTTAGAACTCTTCTTAGTTATGCCTTTGCCCTTAGACTTCCCTTGGCCTCTGTTGATCATCATCACAAACTCGGGCTTTCCTTTCTTCATCTATACTTCAGCTATTCTCAACATGCCAAGCAATGCTGACAACGGCTTGTCAAAATCATTCATGTTGTACTTCATGACAAAATGGTTGTATGATTATGGCAGTGACTGTAGAATCACATCTATGGCCAACTCTTGACCCAAGGAAATTATCAATCTAGCAAGCTTCTCCACATACCCAATAAGTTTGAGCATATGTGGACCTACTAGATCTCCTTCTGCCATTTTGCTCTTGAACAACACCTTGGAGACATCATGTCTCTCTTGTCTTTCCTAATCTTGGTACATGTTCTGAAGATGTGTTACCATATCAATATAATCCATGTTCTCATGTTGTCTCTACAACTCATAGTTCATTGAGCAAACATCAGGCACTTGACATCTACGACATCTTCAGAGTGCTTCTTGTAAGCATCCCTGTTAGCCTTAGATGTAGTGGGGGCATGTTCATCTAGTTCTGGTGTCTCCAGGACATAGATCTTGAATTATTTTATAAGAATGATTCTCAATGTTCTGAACCAGTCATAGAAATTATTCCCATTCAACTTGTCCTTCTCAAGGACAGATTGCAAGGAAAAGGTGTTATTGGTTTCCATTTGATTCTTCAAGAAAATTTTGCAATTTGTAAAAATGCTTTTTAAGTTGACTTGATTAAAATAAAACTTGACGATGTTTAATTAGACCTTTAATTAATTAATTTATCCCACTATTTTGTTCAAATTGATAGCCCTCACATATCAATTTGGATGATTGCAACGTACAACCTTCTAGTGATCCAAGACACAAAACAATTGACTTATTACCCAGACAACGCTAGTGTCCATAACCAATTATTAAGGTAGGAACACTTTTGCTAATTGCATTTCATGCAATTCTGGGATAGATGGTATGCAAAACTCTTTGCCATAGTCATCAGCATGCTTCTAGGCACTAAATCTCATTAAAGCCACCTAGTTAAGTCTGATCCAAAAAGCCAACACGATAGCAATGCATCCTACTTGGCAGACTCACATAACTACCATTACACTTCCATGAGATGGATGGTACACCACACTTTGTGTACCCACACTTTAGTCGATCAAGCTTTTCATGTGTGTTGCTTATGGAAAGCATCTAAGACTTAATATTTTATTAAGGGATTTTATATTTATATAAATTCATATGCATATCCAATCACCACATACTTATATGTATCATATACATAATATATCCACAATTGAACAATGCAATTATAAAACACGAGCGATAGTATGGTCATACTAATGTAATTCCTTGAAGACACAAGGAATTACTAACACTTAAGGTCCACATCATATGTAGCAACCTGTTGTTGAAGAAGTCTTATTGGAAGCAGTCGAGGTTGATCAATTAACTCTTGAATTGATTGGTTGGCCTCTTGGTCGGTCGATTGGTCTCTTGGATCAGTCAAAAAGTGAAGTTCGGACTCCTCCAGTCGGTCAGTTGGGCCACCAGCCAATTGATCAAATCCTCCTATTGTCTAGCCTCCTTAGTCCTCCAATCAATCAGTTCGACTTTTGAGTCAGTCGGTCCATATGGAGAAGAACGCCTTCTTTGCCATAACATGAAATAAAAACTATCCTTTACTACTTAACATATTACATTGTAAGAGGGAAACCTCAAGTTACATTCGAGGGAAGCACATGAAGGAAAGTATTAATACTTTTATATATGGAAAAGGAGAGAGAGACTCAGTATGCAAACCAAGATATAAAATAGGAAAAACAACCATCCAACCAAGCACAAAGATCTAGGGAGTTATTGGCCATAACCATGCTTACATCGAGCATCAGAACAATCTTATAGGGTGACCCATATAAATTGCATATATATCATATACACATATATATAGGGATCATATGTGTTATTTAATCATATATGCACATTAATCATTTGAATATTTTTATAGCATGCAAATAAGTGACAAAACCAAAATCTGGTCATATCAATTAAATCCCAAAACATAGTAAATTGGCGTGGTTGTGATACCATTATAGGGAAATAATGCATCAGATATGGTAGCGGAAACAAAATTTTTAATTTCCATATTGTTCTTGACTAGAGGATTGTGTCAACAACTAAATATTGTGAAGGAAAGGTTGCAAGGCATATACTTGGTCTTGGAGCAAGCCCAACAACTATCGCTTCATACTTCTTTCTCAAGTTGCACCTATATGGATTTCAGTGGTGGCCTCCTAGTGGATCACCACAAACTGAAGTTGATGATATCCTCCTTAGCAGTTGGCAAAGGCCCCCTCACCTCTACTATTCCACATAGACCACCAAGAACTCCAATCGTTCTCTTAGAACAGATAAGGATTTTTGCCTTCTAGTCAAAATGCTAGCGTCAACTTGCTCTCCCTTATTGTCTCTCTCTTTCTATCTCTCCCTTTTATGGGTAAGTCTTCCTTAGGTTATCACAGTAACACAACTGTGCGAAGACAATAATTCTCAGAGTTTCTTGTTCTTATTGTTGTGTCTTTTGAGAGCCTCTACTACCCCTCTATTTACAGGAGGGTTAGGGTCAGGATTTCTAATTAAATTGGGAGTCAAAGAGAGGGAATTTCATAAATTTTAGGAAGCCTATAAACCATGAACTGTTTGGATTCACACCTGAATTGGTCAGTTCACATACGAGTTCTTCGGTTCAACCCTTGAAATAGTTGGTTCACCATGTTTCCTATTCACAATCAGATTGTCTTTCAATATTCGATTTATTCATAATATGAAGTCAACATCAATCCTTGATCCCATCTTATTGATCACCAAACGGTCAGTTCATAACTTGAACAGGTCAGTTCATACATCTGAACTGATCGCTTCACTAGCTGAACTGGTCCTCTCAAAGTTTTGATTGCCAATCTTATTTAAATTGAATATGTAACCTTTAGTAATCAAGTTTAAACCACATTCATGACTAAACTCTTATTCCAGGTGTATCATATGCATATGACCCAACATGTCCCAAGTTTTGTTGGCAGTGAATGTCCATAACTTATTTATGACATCACAAACAATGAATGGTATCTAAGAAGACATCATTACTACCTAAGTAATTGGAAAGTTGGAGATCAATTTCAACCTACAATTTATGATTGGTGTTACAGTAATCATATAGTTCCTTTGTCTCTGATATACCGATTGAACTTGAGTCATGGAATCATCATCCTATTCGACATTCAATTCTTATTCCTTGATCTAGGAAAGACTCTCTAAGATATATGTGAACTCAATATCACGTAATGACTCACATGAGCCTGGCCATGCAATTCTCATTCTCTCTTATCAAGTGGTCAGGATATCAAACTTTTGTAGGAGGTACAAATCCCATCTACATCACTCACAATCATTCCCCATGTGTCACAATGTATCTAAGCATCATCTTTATGATAACACTTATTCAAGTTCACATTGGATGATGTCAAAGTACATCAAATGACATGTGATGAGTGTAGTGATTTCAGGTCTAAGAACCATAGTCACCACCATCACTATGAGAGTTGATTCTGACTACAATTTTGTGGTCTCCATTTATTATTCTCAAGGTAGGTCTGTCTGATACATTGTTCTCTAACAAGTACCTATGTGTTTGGTTTAGTATCACATATCATGACTAATGAGATTTTGTCATCAACCAAAACACACTCTAGTATTATGTGTTATTGTTGTCTATCAACTTCCACAATAACAACTAACTAGGAACATAACAAGAATGTATATACTATTAACATGTCCCATTGTTCAGGTCCTCAACCTAAAGACACTCCTCATTGAGTAACATCATTCTTTATACATTTATTATGTTAACTAAATGAAATAGAATAAATGGAAGATTACCTTTATTATTAATCAAATGTTTACATGTTACACCATTACAATCATCATATGATTGGATCTTCAGTAATACATACCAACACCAACACAAAGATTATTGGGTAGTTGACTAAGAGGTCCTACCATAATCTGAATCAAGTTTTACATTTATATCCGTCTAAGCTATTATTTGTACATTAGTATCACCGATGTGAATAACAGTTCCAACAATATGATATTAGTGTAGTACTAAGTGTATACATATATGTATGTGTTCTATGGGACTGAGGCATTTAGAGTAATGGTGTGGTTTTCTTAGTATGGTAGCTATTTTTTAGATTTGCATTTATATTACCCTTACTACTGATATCTTGAAACCTAGAGTCAGGAGACAATGTAATATACTTACAGTTAATGAAAATTTAGATCATATTTCTATATGCTGATATCCATAATAGTTGTGACTACTCCCCACTCCTTTACTATTTTATTTGAGTGAAATGACTTTGTTAGTTTAGATGTCTGAATGATATGGTAAGTTGTGATTCCTTTAAAAAGACATCAATCATGTTGTGGTTGTCTAGGCTGCCGAATTTGCAAGAGTGCTAGCCATGAAGGAGGGGAGGGGAGGGCTCGATCCTAGTGGTGGTCAAATCCTTTAAAGATGACAAAGAATAGAGGGGTCAAGTCAAAGGATGAGGCACACAATCACTATGTAACATACCCGAATTAAGGTATATATATTAACCCTCACTCCCAGACCCTTTTTATGTAGTATAATATTATGCCTTTTTCTAGTAGGGTTATTTATTCTAAACCACTAATTTAATTAGTTTTGACCCTAATGGAAAGTCTAGAATCACCCAAAGTAAAATTGATGAAAGGCATTTAGTAGAATAAAGTAACATATCAAATTGGTTTAGAAAGACATTAAATACATTAACTGAGTACATAAGTTACAAGTAATAAAATTAAACTTACAAGTAATAAAATAAAATACTAAATGTTAAAAATAAAATGACATTAAAATTGATTTAGTCAAACCCTAATTAGCCAACCCATAATTTTTTGTGTCAATCTGAATCCATTTGACAATTAATGTTACTAATTAGTATTTGAGCCTTAATATATTCAATTTTGCACTTTGGTCAATAGATTCAATTAATTTCGTACTAAAGTAATGTAGAGCGTTGCTATAATATTTCCCTCTCCATGTCCTAACCCCCACACAAACCTCTCACTTTTCCACCTCTATTCACAAACATCTAAAATTGAGGATCTATGGTTCCTTCATCCCTCTAGTTTCTTCCTCATCCTTGCTTCCTTCTATATCTCGCCGCCTATTTAATCACTTTGTTCCCCACATGTACAAAAATAGATGAAACCCTAGTCTCTACTTGCACACCTCACTATTCACAAAGAAAAAAGGATTCTATGCCAACAATGGTATTGGTCAACATGGGTGTCCTTCTCAATCATGTACGTCAGTGCCTCCTCCACAACTCAATTCCCTACCCTAGATCCCCCCTTCCTTCTTCTTTCTCTGTCATTCCCTCCCAAGTCTGAACCTTGGCCGACTCTTCCACCATGCGCCCAGGCATCCAATGACCTATAAAATAACAAAATCTCTCATCTCGCTCCCTCTCCTTGGTGGTGACACACAATATGATGATCTAATGATGGTCGAAAGCCTCCCCTTGCCATCTTAATAGGCTCATCATCACCATTGCTGGTCCAAAGAAGCAACATTGATGTTACTAACAACTCCAGTGCAACTGCCTTGAACCCTATGTCTTCCATTCTCCTTCTTTCCTTCTTGTACCATCACCATTTTCACTTCTGGTCTAGACCTGCAACACCATGTATGAAGCCTACACATCCAGATCCAACTGTCATCTTTAGAAGAAAGGATAACAAAAATGTATATGGGCGACTCTTGTAACATCCCAAATTTTATGAGAAATTTAAAAACTTTAATAGAGTTCTTCCTAACAAAAGATAAGTATTGGACCTAATGAAATACGTTCAAGTAATAATATTTATTATTGAATAAAGAGATAAAAGATTAAGGCAAAAGACTTGGATTTTGAAAATATGAAATAAAGCTGTAAGTAGTGATAATACTTTCTTTTTAATTTAAATCTTTGTTAACATAAGAGATAAATAGCATTATCTTCTCTCTTTTTCTCTCTCTTCCAAAAGAATTTCCCCAAAAAAAGAAAGGATGTAGAACAAGATTTACTCAAGTAACTATATAAAGAAAGATTAATTGAATTTATCATATTTTGTAGTCATTAAGATTAAGATAGTGACACATGAAATTTTTTTGATTAAAAGATAGTCTAAACCTAAAGATTGGAAGGTTCTAGACACTCTAGTTGGATCGTGGTTCAATTTTCATATTGTTTGAAGTTTATTTGGTCACCTAAATAATTGAAGGAAGATTATATATAGTTATTACTAGATTTCCATCAAAATATCATATATGATCATCTCACCTACAGTCTCGGTCTTTAGTATGTTGTATGTGGCCCTTTTTGCCTCCAACTAATGTGTGGGTCTTTCTGAGTTGTGAGATCAAGAACGAGCAACAACCTACTTTTGTTCTACCTTGTGTTTGGTTGTGGTTGGACTGTACAGTCAAGAGCCCTCCCCTCTCTAAATTCTCCCTCTATATAGTCCCTCTGACCGCATTTTCTTCACCTCCACAATTGTCACTTCGAACCCATCAATTCCATACCCAATTTTGTAGGGTGTCATTCCCTTGGATCCCAAGTAAAAAAGAACTCTCCCCTTCATCCCCTATTTACTAACCCAGTGATGATGCTATCCCATCAAACACGAAAGTCTATAAAGGGGATCCCCAAAACCTTCCCCATCACTCTATAGTAACCCCATTTTCCAACCCTTAGATCATGGGGATAGACCCTGGTGCTTGGGACAGCTTCAGTGAGTCGCCAGGAGCCTTGTTGATAATCAAATCCACCTATCTTGTAGTGAGCACTAGTTTTCCCTTTTTTGTTGTTGCTTGCATTGACCAATGAAATGGTTGTATGATTCTGGTAGTGACTGTAGAGTCACATCTATGGCCAACTCTTGACCCAAGGAAAATCCCAATCTAGTAAGATTCTCCACATACCCAATAAGCTTGAGACCATGGGGACCTAGTGCATCTCCTCCTGCCATGTCACACTTGAATAACACCTTGGAAACATCATATCTATCTTATCTTACCTGATCTTGGTACATGTTCTTAAGATGTGTTACCATCTCAATAACATCCATGTTCTCATGTTGCCTCTAAAACTCATAGTTCATTGAGCACAACATTAAGCACTTGACATCTACAACATCTTTAGAATTCTTCTTGTAAGCATACCTGTCAACCTTAGGTGTAGTGAGAGCATGTTCATCTGGTTCTGGTGTCTCCAAGACATAGAGCTTGCATCACAAAAAGTATTCACATTCAACTTGTCCTTCTGAAGGACTGATTGCAAGGAAAGGGTGTTATTGGTTTCCATTTGATGCTACAAGAAAAAATGCAATTTGTAAAAACATGTTTTGATTTGATTTGATTAAAATAAAACTTGACAATGTTTAGTTAGGTATTTAATTAATTATCACTCCCACTATTTTTTCAAATTGATAGCCCTCACATATTAATTCGAATTATTGCAGCACACAACCTTCTAGTGATCCAAGACCCAAAACAATTGAGTTATTATCTAACCAACGCCATCATCCATAACCAATTATTCAGGTAGGTAACATTTGTTAATTGCATCTTAGCAATTCTTAGATAGATGGTATGCGTAACTCTTTGCCATAGTCATCTGCATGCTTATAGACACTTAATCTCATTTAGGTCACCTACTTAAGTCTGACTTAAAATCTAACATGATAGTAATCCACCCTTCATGGTAGGCCCACATAACTACCATTAAACTTCCACGAGATGGATGAAGAACCACACTTTGCGTGCCCACTCTTTAGTCAATCAAGCTTTTCATGTGTGTTGGTTATGGAAAGCATCTAAGACTTAATATTTGGTTGGTAGATTTTATATTTATATAAATACAATACATATCCAATCACCACATTTATGTATCATATACATACTATATACACAAATGAAACATGCAATTGTAAAACACGAGCAATGGTTATATGCAAACTAATGTAATTCCTTGGAGCCACATGGAATCACTAACACTTAAGATCCACATTATATGTAGAAACCTATTATCAAAGAAGATTTGTGTCAAAACTAGTCTGGGTCGATCGATTCAACTCTTGAACTGGTTGGTTGACCTCCTTGTTGGTTAGTTGGTCTCTTGGATCAATCGATAGGTCTTTAGTCCAAGTGACGTTTGGACCCCTCTAGTCAATCAGTTGGGCCACCAGCCAATTGATCTGATCCTCTTATTGTCTAGCCTCCTCAGTCCTCCATTTGATCGGTTCGACTTTGAGTTAGTCAGTCTGTATAGAGAGGAACATATTCTTTGCCATAACATGAAATAAAAACTATCCCATTCTTGTGTAACATATTACACTGGAAGAGGTAAACCTCAAGTTACATTCGAAGGGAGCATAGGAAGGAAAGTATTATTACTTTTATATATGGAAAAGGAGACAGTATCAATTTGAAAACTAAGATATAAATAGGAATAACAACCATCCAACCAAGCACAAAGATCTATGGGGTTATGACTAACTATGAATTATGAAGGAAAGGTTGTAAGGCATATACCTGGTCTGGGATCAAGTCTAGTGACTCTCCTTGTTACATCATACTTCTTTCTTAGGTTGCACATGTACGACTATCAGTGGCGGCCTCTTGGTGGATCGCCATGAACAACAGATGATGACGTCCTCCTTAGTGGGTGGATTAGGCCTCACCTCTTCTAGTCCATGAAAACCACCAAGAACTCCTCTTATTCTTTTCGAACAAACAAGGAGTTATTCCTTCTAGTCAATGTGCTAGTGTTGAATTGCTCTCCCTTATTGTGCCTCTCTTGCTGGATATCCCTTTTAGACTTGCTCGGATTCTGACATTACCACATCTACAAGAAGACAATAATTGTCAGAACTTATTGTTGTGTCTTTGAAAATCCTCAACTACCCATCATTTATAGGTGGGTTAGGGTCAGGATTTCCAGAACATCTGGAAGGGAAATGATGGAATTTCATGAATTTTATGAAACTCATAAACCATGAACCTTTTGAATTCATGACTAAACTAGTTCGTTCAAAAGTGAGTTGATCGGTTCAATATTTGAAACAATCGGTTCACTATGTTTTTGATTCACAATCAAATTGGCTTTCAATATGCAATTAATGCACAACATGATGACATCATTAATCCTTGCTCCAATCTCATTGATCATCCAAATGGTCAGTTTATAACCTGAACCTATTGGTTCATAACATAAATTGATCAGTTCATACATTTGAATCGATCTATTTACTAGGTGAATTGATCATTTTAGAGTTTTGATTTCCAATATTGTGTAAATTCAATACCTCACACTTTAGTAATCAATTTTAAACCAAATTCATGAGTAAAATCCTATTCCAGGTGTATCCTATGCATGTGACCCTATAGGTCCCAAAATAGAATGGTAGTGAATGCCCATAACTTATTTTTGACATCAAAAGCAATGAGTGGTATCTAGAAGCACATCATTACTACCTAAGTAATTGGAATGTTGGAGAACAACTACAACCAACAATTTGTGATTGGTGTTACAATAATCATATACTTCCTTTGTGTCTGATATACAAATTGAACTCGAGTCATGGAATCATCATCCTCTTTGACGTTTAATCCTTGTTCCTTTAGCTAGAGTAGACTCTCTGAGATATATGTGAACTCAATATTACATATTGACTCACATGAGAATGACCATGCAATTCTCAGTCTCTCTTATCAAGTGGTCAGGGTATCAAGTGGTCAGGGTATCACTCACAGACATTCCCCACGTGTCACAATGTATCTGAGCATCACCTTTATTGTAACCCTTATTCAAGGTCACGTTGGATGATGTTAAAGTACATCAAATGACATGTGATGAGTGTAGTGATTTTAGGTCTAAGAACCACAATCAGTACCATCACTATAAGGGTTGATTCTAACTACCATTCCATGGTCTCCATGTATCACTCTCAAGGTGGGTCCATCTGATACACTATTTTCTAACAAGTAACAATGTGATTGATTTGATATCACATATCATGACTAATGAGATTCTATCATCAACCAACACTGACTCTTGTCTTATGTGTTATTGCTATCTATCAACTTCCACAATAACAACTGACTAGGAACAAACAAGAATGTATGCACTATTAACATGTCTCATTGTTCATGTCCTTAACCTGAAGACATATGTCATTGAGTAACATCATTGTTTAGACATTTATTATGGAAGATTGCCTTTATTATTAATTAAATCATTTACATGTTACACCATTAATCATCATATGATTAGATGTTTGGGCAGACATACCCACACCAAAAAAATTGAGTATTAGGTAGTTGACCAAGATATCCTACCACAATCAAAATCAAGTACAACAATAGTAGAAATCGTAGCCTCTTCTTACACACCTTACTACGCGGGAAGAAAAAAGGATTCTACACCAACGGTGGTATTAGTTGGTGGGGGTGTTCATATCAACCATGTACATCGATGCCTCCTCCCTAACCTAGTTTCCTTCCCTAGATGCCCCCTTCCTTCTTCTTTCTTTGGCATTCCCTCCCTGGCATGAACCCTAGCCATCTCTCCATCCATGTGCCTAGGAATCCATTGACCTATAACATAACAACACTTTCATATTGCCCCCTGTCCTTGGTGGTGACACACAACATGGAGATCTATTGATGTCTGAAAACCTCCCCTCACCATCTTAACAGACTCACAATAACCATTGTTGGTCCAAAGAAGCAACATTGATGTCACTGTCAACTCTAGCACTGCTGCCTTGAACCCTACATGTTCCATTCTCCTTCTTTCCTTCTTGTTTGATCACCATTTTCACTTCTAATGCAGACCTACAACACCATCTATGAAGATCACACACCCAGATATCACTGCCATCTTTAGTAGGAAGGATGACAATAATGTACATGGGCGACTCCTACAACATCCAAATTTTTTTGAGAAATAAAAAATCTTTAATAGAGTTGTTCCTAATAAAAGATAAGTATTGGAACTAATGCATAAGGATCAAGTAATAATATTTCTTACTGAATAAAGAGATAAAAGATTAAGGTAAAAGACTTCAATTTTGAAAATTTTAAATAGATCTATAAGTAGTGATAATACTATCTTTTTAATTTAAATGTTTGTTGATCTAAAATATAAATAGAAATGTCTTCTCTCTTTTCTCCTCCAAAAGAATTTCTCCTAAAATGGTAGGGAAGTTGAACAAGATTTACTCAAACAACTAAATAAAGAAAGATGAATTGAATTTATCCTATTTTGTAATAATCAAAATTAAGATAATGACACATGTAGAAATTGTGATTAAAAGATAATCTAAACCTAAATATAATAAGATGGGAAGGATATAGACACACTAGTTGGCTCGTTGTTCAATTTTCATATTGTTTGAAGTTTATTTGATCATCTCAATAATTAAAGGAAGATTATATATATCTATTATTATATTTTCATCAAAATATCATATATCATCATCTCACCTATTGCCCTTTTTGCCTCCAACTAATGTCCGGGTCTTTCTGAGCCATAAGATCAAGTTTCAGTGGTGACCTACTTTTCTTCGACCTTATTCCTGGCTGTTACTGGACTCTATAGTCAAAATCCCTCCCCTCTCAGAATTCTCCCTCTACACAGTCACTCGAACCACATTTTCTTCACCTCCACAATCGTCAGTTCAGACCAATCAATTCCATACCCAATTCTATAGGGTTTCATTCCCTTATATTCCAATTCGACAAGAACTCTCCCCTTCATCCCCTATTTACTATCCCAGTGATGATGCTAGCCTATCCAACACTGAAATATATAAAGGGGATCCCAAAACCTTCCCCATATATAAGGGAACCAAACCTCAATACCCCTTAACGCTCTAATAACCCCATTTACCCACCCTTAGATCATGGGGATAGACCCTAGTGCTTGCAAAAGCTTCACTGAGTTTCTAGAGAGCCTTGTTGATTATCAATTTCACCTATCTTGTAGTGAGCACTAGTTTCCCCCTTTATGGTTTTTCTTGCGTTGACCAGCGATTCTCGACCATCTTGCTACTTTTGCCCCAATTTCTCTACATCTAGATTCAATTTTGGATAAAGAAGCTATTGGTACTATTTGTCTTTCCATGTGAGTTGTTTCTTGGTGTCATTGTTATTCTTGCAAATGTTCTTAGGTTGGAAGCCACCCTGGCAGTTCTTGAAGGATTGACAACCTGTGTTGGATTTGCCAGGGTTGGTCAGACCCATGAAGGGTTCCCCGCACCCTGGTTTGATGAGTTATTCAACCTTTCTACTTTTTGTTTGGAGATATGTGCTCCAGGAAATTGATAACAACATGGTTTGATAAAGAGGATGACTGGGTTGAGGAAGACTTTCTTTCCCTCATGATGTTAATGATTTTATCACATGTTCTAGGCTAGTGTAGTGTTTCCCTTTCATTTCATTGATCAACCGTCAGTTGATTTAAATGTTAATTTGACTAAGTCACCATTATCAAGAATGTGAGAGGAAAATAATGAGAGAGACATCTCCCTCATTTCATTTTTTGTTTATCCAATTCTAGAATTTATGAAATGCTTTTATCTTGCTCCTGCTTGGTCAAACTTTAAGAATTCATATTTTTTGATTTGTTTGCCCTATGGAGACAAGTCATATATGAAAGTTGATTGATTTTTCAAGATCTAGATGATGGACTAGGAGTCAAATCTTGTTTTGAATTTGAGTTTCCTTCTCTTATCGAAGAATCATGAAATTCTAGAATAATTAATTGAATGTAATCATTACTAAAGGACTATTGAGTGAACAAGGTAATTTGGTTTTCAATCACCCAAGGAAATGATCCAGGTTATTCAACCTAAGGAAAATAACTAGGATTTGCTTCAATAGAGGCAAGTGATTCATGCCCATGAGTACTCATATATATTAATCTCACTAAATTTACTTGTTTCTCATATAAGGAATTATGAATTATGTTTCTAATATTCTAAGATTTGAAGTAAGATATGCAATTCAGTTTTAATACCTCCAAGATGTTCTCACATATACCCAATATATCAAGTAGAGATATGTTATTAAGATATTTTGGATAATTGGAATTCATGAACCAATTTCATGAGAAAATTAAAGGATCATTCTCATATAAAATTTCTTAGTAAAATATTCATATTAATGAATACGAATACAAGATAAGATATGCAAGAAAGGTATTCATACTTACTTTAGTGTGGGATTACATTTCATTTATGATTTCAAGTAGATACATGTTATCAAGATTTCTTAGAGAGAATGAGATTTGAGAACCAAGAAGTTATTTATATTTCATATAATGATTAAGATTTAAGAGTTAAGTAAGATATAAGAATATAAATTTTCAACATATTAATAGATGATCAAGTTTTCAAAGATTCAAATGTATTGAGAATTCAGTCCATGATAAGATTAGGATGTACTAGGTCATTAAGTTCCAAGATAAGATTTTATTCAAATCCATGATTTGAGTCATGATAAGGATATGAGAAAGAAAAATGATTTAAGAACTATGATGTAAATGTACTAAGATGTATGCTTTAGATTTCATGATAAGATTCATGTATTAAGATTGAATATTCTAGTTCATGATAAGAGTATAAGTTGAGAATGTATTAAAATTCATGTTAAGATCAAATTTAATAAGATGACATCAGATTATGGAGTTAAACATTGGTTGTAGTGTAGGTTAACTCAAGAAAACCATGACCCGATCCCTTTTAGCAAGTCATGTGTCTCAAACGGCCTAGTACATGCCAATGTAAGAGTGACATGAGCCATCCCCTTTGTGCAAGTCATGAGGCCCATACCCTTAGTGCAAGCCAACTCGGATATATATCCCAGGACCAGAGCGCATGTTATGTGAATTAGACACCTTAGTGTAGGTCATGAGATCTAGGAACCAGAGTACAGGTCTCCAGAGAAAGATAAATAAAAAGACAAGAGTGAAGCTAAAGAAAGAAGAGTTATTTACGTTTCAGAATTTCTACATATTTTATGTTAATATGAAGCATAAAATGTTTAAGAGTTTATTACATTATATTATTACTCTAGTTTTATACACATACAATATTCATGCCACTTATGCTAACAACCATTTTTCCAATCCATGGCTAGGGATGAGATATCTGCAAGTGAGGAGAAGGAGCAAAAGTAGCACAAACTTAGAGTAGGATAAGATCTTTGGGTGCCAACTATAAGATGATCCTCATATTTATAGACTCAACTACACATTTCAATGTTTATAAGTTTAGAGTAAAGACTATGTATCAAGATATTTAGTTTTTCATGTGATATTCATTATGTTCCTTTAGTAAGAAAATTATGAGAATGTTTAATATTTTCAATTTGTGTGATTGATTATATTGTTGTAATCAATGCCAACTTTATGTAATGCCCCCTTGAGTACACGAGTGATGGATAACTTTGTGTTGCCTCCTTTATAAGCATGTGTCTGCTTAGGGAGGGTGTTAAAATTCCCCCCTTATCCTCATCCTATTATGTCTTCTTTTGAATTCCCCTACCCTCTGAAACCCTTACAACCATCCATATTTTGACACCCATTGACCTGGCTACAAGAAGCCAAAACCTATAGCTATGAATGTCAACCAGTCTCGAGTGCCCAACATATGTGATAGAGAGAGATAGAGACACCAATTGCTTCTCCAATCGATCCATGATTGACTTCTCCCTATCCAAGAACCCACCACCATGTAACCCTCTATCGCCTAATGAACTCATTGGAAACTAGATCAGGTTGAGAGTTTGCTGAAACCATAGGCTTGCGCCTAGTGGCATGGCCTGCCAAAAAGGATCCTTGTCGTCACCTGAAGTATAGTTGGCACTCTTTGTCTAGAGAACCACCATGAAGAGGTACAATGATGAACTAGGAAGATATTCTTCACAACCACCATTTGTAAACCTACAACTCAGTAGCTGTGATCCTGCACCTGCCAGCCATCACTATCACCTTTGCTTCACCCTCTCCATCTACTAAACTCCACTAAATTAGGCAAATACATTCTGACTTCTAATCAAGAAAAGAATTAGGAAGATGCACCCTTCTTGCTACGATGTTCAACTCAATGCCACAACTGCAATAGAGTTGGTGGTCATCCATGGTGACAAGAACTCATGTAAAATATATAAACCACCAAGGAAATCACTATTCACCTTCTACATGGAATGATCAAGGAAAGAATGGTGTGAAAGACCAGACCTAAGACATTAATCTACATGTGTTCTTCTTGTTGCTCATAATTTTAGAATATTTAGGATGATGACACCAATTGGTTATAGTCACCAAACCTCTAGATCAATTACCATTACACTAACTATATTAGTATATACAATAGATTGTTAATATTTGTAATTAATGTGACTCTAGTATCTAATATAAGGAAAAATATTCACACATATATTAATAATAACATTTAGTAAAGAGAACATGTTCAACATGATAATGTTTAACGTAGTTGAAGGATCACCATAATGGTTGTCACATATGAAATGAAAATCCTAAATATACAAACAAATGTATAAATATAATTGAAGGTAATTTCTGACAAGGAGTGTCTCAAGTGGTCAAGCACAATGTCTCCTAACAAAGGGGCCGAGTTCGAATCCCATTTGTCGCCTTGATTTACCACCCTCCAGGGCATTCGACCTCCGCCATGGGTGTGGGAGAGGGGGAGTGTATGCATCTCTTAATCCCATAATTGAAGGTAATTAGAAACATAGATGAATCAAGGGAGTATATCTAACCACGTTGACTGATTTATGAATCAAATGGTAAAAGAGAGAAAGAACATATATAAGAATGTACTTTTGTAAAGATATACATAAATGACTTTATAATTTGATGAAGGTACTAATATATAATGATATGTGGAATTGAAATGCTAGATTCACATAATAAGAGTATATACCATATATATGGTATATAGAGAAAGTACAGTTACAAGACAATAATGGGAGGAATACATATTATTACCCACACATGTATGTAAACCTAGACATGCTTATACCTAAGTAAATAAGATGAATATTGGGACTAAAAAATATCGATGAATCATATGTTCACTTAATAAATAGTAAACAACCCTAATATAACATCACACAATTGGGACTAGTATGATAACAATATGAGAATTTATAATAAGAATGTATTTACTTGTTCACTTTAGTTTAACTAATGTATATACTGTGTTCCTAGGATGAATGACCTTGGGGACCAAGTATATTCAATGAGTGGATGTTTAGTCATGAAGAATAGGTAGATGCAATCTCTATTTTATTTTAGGCATTTATTTGACTTTGACATATACTTTCCCATAATGAGGCATCTTTTCACATTACTTCTTCTTATTTGCAAATCTATGCCTTTCATTTGGCATCCATTCAAATATCTTGAAAATATGTTCATTCTTGTTATTTTGGGTTTGTAACCCCTCCTACCATATAAATTAATGTATTTGATGTTATTGGTGACATATATCATGCCTCCATATTTTGCATGTGGTTTTAGACTAATTTAACTATGGTACATGCTTTTGCATAACCTTGCTTTTTTATATAAGGACGTGCTTTTCCGTCTGGGGTGCACTATTCCACCCTTATTAAATATAGGGGCGTGCTTTTCCACCTAGGCATGCTATTCCCCCATGCTTATTTTTAGGCCCCACTTTAGTTATTTGTAGTTTGTATATAAATGCCTTTGTTTATATTATGGATTTCTTCATGGCAAGACACTTTATGAAATGATGTTATTATGTGACGCCTCATTCTTTTGAATTTCAATCTCTTGTTTATATCTTTTTGATTTCACCTACTTTTAATAGCCCATTTATGAAAGGGAAACCCCTTTTTATAACCACTTTGTACTAAAATTCCTAAATATTATTTTTGTGCACATACTCAAAAGTGTTTTGACACATACCTTTTTGCTTCCTCCTATTGGTTGTCATTCCCAAAATTGTCTAGATGCAGGAGTGTTATATGGAAAATGACAAGATGATCACCTTCAGGAAGTCGACATAAGGATAATTTGGAATTATTTAGTTGCCCTCTTCTAAGGATCTTATATGTAAATAGCTGTAAAACTATGTATTTGTATTACCACCATCTTAAGGTGAAGAACAATGTATCTGGGATATTTTTGGAAAAGTAAATAGTTATGCTTTCCTCAACTTAATTATTGCATGGATCTATTTATCATATCATTGAAGTGGATCCCCTCTTGAGTCCCACTCTTTACATACTAATGAATCATTGGTTCTCCATGGTTGATGTCATGGAAAGATTGATATGCAGATTCCAGCGCTAGCTTAAGGAGGAAGATGACTATTGACAGGTTTATAGGATATATGGGGGTTTAGAGAAGGAAGTTTTTCACTCAGGAACTTAGTTCGTTAAGGGGATTTAACTATGTTCCATGTCATTAAGTTGTTGAAGGTCAATATTAGTAGTGAAGGTGGCATCAAGGATCATGTGGTTTTTGGAGGCTACCCTAAGGATTCTAGTATCCAGAAGCATTTATCATTGGCCACTCAAGTTGGTTGTGATAGAGATCAATGTCTCATCATATTTACACATGTAGAGGGGCATGAATGTCGGTTTGGGTTTAAGTAGTAGGTTGCGAATGAAGAAGTAGGTGAAAGAAGACTATGTGAAGATCAATTGAGAATAGAGTAAAGAGAGGTGGATGGAAAAAGGAGAAGAGGAGGATGATGAAGGGTGAGGACGTCCATCACCAACCATTGTGGAAGCAACACCTAGCAATAGGAACACATATGTGAAGGGCCATGTGCTTGGGTTTGAAGGTGATACAAACATTAAACCATAAAATTAGGTCTTAAATGATATATTAAATGCATTTATATGTATTAAAGTTTATGAAATGAATTAATAAAATGAAGGGGTATCCAAAATCATATTGACTTGAAAATTTAACCATAGTCTAAACATGATATGAGGAGCCCAATTTAAATGTTAGTTACTCCTTTGGGAAACATTTGATATTTTATCTCCTTACTTGTAAATTGCATAATAAATAAATTCATTTTACTGTGTTTATTAGTGGATTTGACACATTGTATAATATTCATCAAGTCCTTCCATCAATAGGTCTTATGATTATTTTAGATTGTAAAATTGAGTCAAAAAGATTAATTGGTGAATTTGCGTAGTTAACTCCCAATAGAAGTTTAATTAGTTAACTTACCAATAACCCTATATAAAAGTTTATTTGTTAAAAAAATCATATTTGTTTGATCTAATTTCTCTTAATTAATCTAACTCAAAGGAAAAAGTATTTCACACGATCATAATTACAAATAGGCCAAAGGAGAGGGAAAGTCGATCTATGTACCCTAATTCAAGTATGTAACAACACTCCACCACTTAAAGAGGATTTTCATTAATGAAATCCACCCATTCATAATCTATTCCACGAATATTCCAAACATCTACTAAATCACACTTTTCTTGGGTACTTACTAATTTATTCATTGTGATAGAATTGATCAAGAGATTATCCCCTTCCTTTCTTATCACTTGATTTAATTTATTATGTAGGGTCATAATGTAAGTTCATTATGTTTATCATTTACTAAAATTTTTAACTTAATTTCCATATGCCTTACAATGTGTGAGTGCATAAGGCCATGAAGATTAACTATTAATATGTTGAGGTACTAGATTATTTACCTCCTTGTAATACTTTCTTTCTACTATCAATATATTAGGTTCATACAATCTAGGAAAGAAGCTTAATTTGATAATATTATTGTTTGGATTAATTTTAGAGTATCCAACTTATGTTCATGGTATTTATCTTAATAAGGTTTAATTAAGATAATTAGGTAGTAGTTATATTTGTATGAAATTTATTGAGGAACTTTACCAAAGGTAACTAGTGGATTCCCTATTATGACCAGACAATACTAAAGTCAAAATACTCTCCTAAACTATTGAGGTGTATGACTCCAACCATTCAAGAACTAACATATAATCCAACTAACCACCAAAAGTGATAATCCATGGTAGATCTACTAAGTCACTTATATCATACACTTATTTTTAGTCATTTATCTAAAATTAGGTATAGGGTTTCATGGTTAGCCTAACCAGACAGAGGGTGCTTTCTTGAGGGCTTATAACTATATAAAAATTCATATGGTAGTGACTTGGTTCATGTAACCAAAAACAAAAAAAATCTTTTTTGTGTGCATGGAGTATAATAACGAAAATAATTTAGTGATAAAATCTTCGTGATCTAAGTTTCAAATGGTGCCAAAATCAACATGTGAACCAAGGCAACAATTTTTTCACCATGACAAAACTGCCTACTATTTTACTACTACTACATCCCAGTAAGAGAGTCCAATTATTCAAACATTTAGAAGGGCATAATGAAATCATCTTCTCACTTATGGAATATGAGGGAGTATCATGGTTCCATATTAATATTATGTCCACTCATACCAAACATCTAGGTTGAAAATCTGGTACAATTGTGTTGAAGAAACCATGTTGAATAAAATGCATGCCAAACAATAATGGGGATACTTATTTACTCCAAAACATATAGTGAGGTTCCAGTTTATTGTTCCCACATTCTAAGTCATCGAGGTGGACATAGTCAAGGCATGCTTGAAAAAGACAACAATGACAACATTTAATATGGGAATTTAGTTTAAGTTTATCTATGAGTGTTTTTAGAGAGACTACACTCTGTGGTGGTTAAATTTATTCTTACCTATATAAATTTCCATCATCATATAGAAGGTAAGGGTGATTAGGGTTGTTGAATCTCATCCAATGAAATGGTTTTGGGGAGTGGCAATGACAAAATTATAATAGGGATCGAAACCCTAGTTGGCATCCTATGACTTAGGAAATGTGCATGAACGTCCTATGGAGCGTCATCTAACTCCCAAATTGAGGTATACATTTAGGAGCAGTAGAGGATAACATCAAATAGTTAGATTCACCTGCTACAATAACTTTGATACCATGCCGTAAAGAGTGGGACCCATGAGGGGATCCACTCCTTAATTAATTAACAAATAAATCCATCCCATTCAAACACAAATATGTGTATAATGAAAAAGATGATATTTGTTTCTCATATATGATCCATCAATTAGGGTATGTTCTTAGCAGTGGAAAAAATTAACAATTTGAAAATGATTCTCATTATGTAGTTCCTCACCTCAAAGGTAATATTATAAAATATAATGGGGCATCTAATTATAATAAATGAATGGTTCGCAAAGGGTAACCTTCCCATGTCAAGCTATCCTTCAAATTGCATACATTAAGTTCCTCTTGAATCATCATCCCTTACAACACCTACACCTAGGTCATTTGAGAAAAACACCATAAAAGGGGGAAAACAAAAGTATGTGTCACTAGCCACTTAGTATGCATGTAATGAAATATTTGGCCATTATAGGGTAGGTAAGTAAAAAATAGGGGGTTCTCATGTAAGATAGGGTTTATCAACATGTAGTTAAGTTCAATGAAAATAAAATAGGAGAATAGACATTAAAGAGTAACTGAGCATCATAAAGTTTCTATCCATTAGTCAGTCAATAATATCACAAATATAACAGTTGCATACAAGTATAAAATAGACTAAAATTATATAAAGGAGGACCAAGACAATGTTGTAGCCTAAAATAGGGATATTTGGAGAAGTTACAGACTGGGCGGAACAACATGCCTAAATTTACAAATGGCCAGAACAATATAGCCTGGGTGGACCAACACACTCACATATAAAAATATTTGGAATATCACATTGGAGGAAGAGCAACACACCCTAACAATAATAATTACAATTGATAAAAGTAGTAAAATACCATGCTCACATAATTGAGTCGAAAGAACAATATAGTGCACTCATATTTCATTTATAAATAGAAAGGCAGGTCAGGTCATAGATCCTATATTCAACTTATTCAATGTACTTAGAAAATAACAATTTAGGAATTAGGAAATTACAAATGGAACAAGAAGGACAATCAAATAAAGGAAAATTTCATCATTTTAAGAATTGTGGGTTTATCATGATATACATGATAAAATTATATTGGAAGCTATACATACCTGACCTTAAGAATAAAGGTTAACTCAATAGATATACATAGGTCCATGGAGTCATGTTTTCACCCTTTGAACACATGAGGTATGTTAGTCAAACCAAAGCAAAGTTGTGTATATTTTCCTAAAATATCTATACGTATTGTTCTTATCCTAACATGATCACCCAAATGAGAAATTAGGGCTTTGAATCTCATTAAGTGAAAATATGATCCATTACATATCTATCTTAGTTTTAAATATCTAGCTTAAAAAAATGTTTGGGTAGTTCCTTCCTTCTACCTAGGTATTGTACTATTATCCTCGTATAATATCATCACACTTACATTTATTTTAGTTAGGTTTAATATGTATGTATTCCATAGGTATGAATATGTTTATAAGTTGGCTTTAAAGTCTAGTTACCATCATATATGTATGTTAATATATGTGACCTAGGTGTTTTTGTTATATGACATGCCCTTAATTAATAGGCTATAATATTATCAAGTCCTCTATTTCTTATAACATATTTCTTCAGTATTTAATTTTTTCTTAGAGTTATATACCTCTTAATTACTATTGATCACTATATTATTTATACTAACACGATGTGTATCAGAGTAGTTGACCAAGAGGACTTTATCATTTTCATAAACAAGTTTTATATATTGACACATTGATATTTATCCAAGTTATAGTTTGTTTATTAGAGTCGTTGATGTGATTTATAGATTTCCCAATAGTTTGATATTAGATGTAATGCTATATGTATACCAATACATATTCATACTTTGTGGTTGAGGCATTAGATGTAATGTTTTGGTTTTTACATAGTGGGATGTTTATTCCTTGGATTGGGACTTCTATTACTATTGCTACTGAGATTCTTGAAATTTGCAGTCATGAGAAGAAGTAATACACTTACAACCATCACAACTTTTGATGCTCTATCTATATGTCGATATCCATGGACGATCTAGGAATACTCCCCACTCCAACACTTATTTGATCCAGGTGAAGATCACTTTTTTGGTTTAGAGGCTTGAGGGAGATGGCAAGATCTTATTCCATCGCAAAGACATCAACCCAATCACATTGGCGATCAGATCTTTCAAGGTCGTAGAGTCTACAGGATTGCTAGTCATGAAGGTGGGGAGGGTAAGGCTTGATCCTAGTAGTGGTGGAAGACAATGAAGATAATAAAGCATATGATAGAGGGTTCAAGTATAAAGATGAGACTAGGATCCACTGATGAATAATTTGTTCTCCATGTTTGACATCATTGTAGAGGTTGATGAAGCCATTGGTTTCATGGAGATGTAGATATATACATCCAAACACTTGATTAATAAGTAAGATGGGATTAAGAGAGGCATTCTTTCCCCCTGTCCCATGCCCGTGGTGGAGGCCTACTGCCTGGGAGGGCGGAAAATAAAGGTGGCAACTAGGATTCAAACTTGGGTCCCTTTGTGGGACACTATGTTTGACCACTTAAGGCACTCCTCATCCGCGATTAAGAAGAAAGATGTGATGTTTGTAGGGTTTAGATTATTTAGAGAAGGGAGTTTTGCAATTAGGAACTCAACTAGCTATGAGGTTTTAACAATGTTGTAGGTCATCAAGTTGGTGTCATTTTATATCAATAGTGAAGGTGGTGGTGATTTTCCTAGGGTTAATGGAGGTCGCCCCACAAATTGTGGTGTCCATAAGCTCTACCATCATCCACCTTGAGTCGGTGAAAATGGAGATTAACATCTCAAAAGGTTGACATAGGTAGGGAAGAGATGAATGTTGGTTAAGGTTTTAGGAGCAAGTTGTGGAAGAAGGAAGGAGGTGAGAAAATATGATGAGAGGATGCATAGAGAACAAAGAGAAGAGTGGTGGACGAGAAGAGGAGAAGAAGAGGAGGATGTGGGTGAGAACAACCATCGTTAGACTTTTTAGAAGCCAAACGAAGCGTGAGGAATGTGCATGTGAAGGGTTGCTAAGTAGGGTTTGAAGACATTATAAGGATTAAAAAAATAAACTAGGTGTTCAATGACATATTAAATGTATTAATATGTGTTAAAGTTAATGAATTCAATTATTAAATGTATAGGTACCGATATCCTATTGACTTAAAATTTGTCCTATAGGCTAAACAACATATGAGGAACCTAGTTTAATGTTAGTTTCACCTTTAGGAAGCATTTTATATTTGATCTCCTTAATTTTAAATTAAATAATCAATAAATTCATTTTAATGTATGTTTATCAATTTGACGCATTATATTATATTCGTCGAGTCCTTTCATCACCGAGTCTTAGGATGATTCTAGATTGTCAAATGGAGTCACAAATGGTTAATTGGTAAATATAATTAACTCCAAAATAAAGACTTAATTATTAATTTACCATTAACCTTATGTAAAATGTTATTTGTTGTAATTTTATATTTTTTTGCTCCAATTACTCTTAATTTAATAAGTCTTAGGGTGAGTCTACATTTCCAAATTGATTAAAAAATAATTAATTGGTAAAATTTTTAAAAATAGCTTCAAATCAAAGACTCAATTATATATTTACCATTAACTTTATTAAAAGTTTATTTATTGTAACTTACATTTATTTTATCTCCAATTGCTTTTTGTTGAATCTAATTTAAATGACAAATAATTACATAATAACATAATAATAATGGGATTAAGGATCTATGAACCCTAATTCAAGTATGTTAGAGAGATTTTACTATAGGAGATCACTACTATAGAAATCAACAACTACAATACGAAGAATAAAAAAGGTCTACTAATGGTGTTGTAGTTAGTATATATAATATAACAAGTATATTTACAAGTTGTTTATTGTAAAATTTATACAACACAAGTTATATACAACATGTCAAACCTATTTCAGTATATGTGATACTACACCAAGTGCCAAAACATCATAATATACAGTAATAAAATTATACTTTATCTAGTTGTATTATACTATAACCACACAACATGTTCTAATCCTTTATAATAGTCACATATAATAACCTATTGTAATAGACCATAATCACACAACATAATCTAACCTATTGTAATATATTATAATCACACAATATACTCTAACCTATTATAATAATTACAAGTTCTAACTATTGTAACAGACCATGGTCACACAACATACCCTAACTCGTTCTTGAATACTGTAATCACACAATAGAACTCACCTATTGTAATAATAACCAATTGTCATACACCACAATCGCACATTATGCAAACCTATTATTATATAATAAAATCACACAACATACCCTTACATGTTGTTATATACCTTAATCACATGATATGCTCCAACCTATTGCAATAATCACACGTACTTATTTATTGGGTAAAACTCCTAAGAGTTAGGTTTTATAATTGAAAATAATTATAGATTAAATCCCAGTGTTCCTTCTAATTTATTTTTTGTTAATTAATTTTATATACTTGATTCTCAATTAAAAGAATCTTATGAGTTTGATACTATAATTAACCATTTAACTAGCCACATTTTCATTTCTGGTGGACATTCCCATTCAGGTACCCTCACGCCCTGATTAGACACCACACACCCAATTTCCTACAATCACATTTAACTAAGAAGACTAAAGTTCCAAGTCATCTCCAAGTCGTTATTATCTATAGAGTGATGGTGTATCCAAGTTGGTATCATATTCAACGGTGCAACTTGCATCCTCCGGTGCTAGAAAGGATCATAATGAGTTTCCTTTCATTTTCTTTGACACATCACTGACTTTATAGGGGATCATCCAACCACCAAGAATCTAGGAAACTTTGTAATTCCTTAAATAATCCCCAACTCCTTACAATAGCAATAAAAACATATGCATTATTTATGGTGTAATTAGTAAGTGTAGTATAACATGTACCTATTTATACATGATTGCTTTAATATTTAATTAATTCAAGTTAAATTATACAATAAGACAAAATATTTTTAGAACATGTACAACCAGCCCCCAACCAATAAAATGTATTCACACAATCCTTATAACTTAAAAAGGATCCATATTTATTGATTTTCTATTTACTATGTGTAGAATGTACAATATGTCAATAGTTACAATGATTTTTCATAAATAGTATTATATTTTAAATGGAACCTACTTTTTTGTCAACATATACCTATGCCTCTTTCACGCTTCTACCAATACAATCAATCCTAGAAAAGTTGATATTAGTTTTGGGCATGTTTGATAGGTTGTCTCAGCTGCTACCCCTAAATGAAAATGACATAGACTAAACTAGCAAACAAAGAAAGAAAACAAAAAGAGGCACCAAACTTGAACTCTCCGGTAAATAGAAACACCCCTCCTTTATTATCTTAGGGATTCCATAATATCTGAAAATCAAATGCATTATTATCTCTATTTTTTATCAACTAAGCCAATCAACTAGTTGCATTCTCCATCCCTACTCCCCTTTCCTTGTACATGAATGCCGCAGAACCCTTCATGATCTCTTATCAATTGATCATATACCATTCCTCAATGTTTTCCACTAATCATTGTCGTTTGACGTCACCCTCTAGTCATTGTTGTGCACCGCCACCCTCTATTTATTTTTGAGTGCCACAACCACCATTCCTACGGGACACCATCCTCCTACCATTCCTACCACATATTGTCTCCTCCAATCCCTTCTGCACATTGTCTACCTCTAGTCTATACTTGTGTTGTCCTTCCTGATGTTTTCATATTAGCTTGCAACACCTGCACCACGCATACTTACTCAGATTGATTTCCATTTTCATCTAATCATGAACCCTCCTTTACCTTGTGGCCATTATGGTTAAGGAGCTTCTTTTCCTATAGGTGAAGATAGATAACATTTCTTAAGATAACATTGTGGTCAGTAGGCAGATCTACTACCCCAACTAGTGCTCTAGTTCATGATGACATGCAGGTATGATTTTTTAGGCATTCCTTGTTTTCTTGTCTACTAAGAAACATATATGGCTTGTGTTAATATTTCTTATTGAGTCTTCATCGATCTCCTAATGAAATAATTTCCTACTCAGATGATGTCTTTCAGCTTCTTTTCTTAATTGAAAACGTAAAGTTGTTGTTACGAATAGACTTCATGTAGTGTTATTTAAAATAACTTTTACAACATTGTGTACATAACTAATATGGTTGGCAAATTCATTTTAGCACGTTGTATAATATATAAATGTAGTTATGATCATATTTACATACTCCATGTCAAGCATGAGTGAGATATTAATTTAAGTACACAATTTATACATAGGTTAGTGCTTGATTAAATAGTGCAATGTGCAAATTCACTAAAGTTTCACAATTTTATCAAGATCTTTTGAGTCTAGTAGTTCAACATATGCCTTCACAAGAGTTTTTACATCATCTAGAGGCTTAATAATGTCTGTCATAATGAAATCCCATTAACATGTAATTGATTGTTTAGCTTCTCACTTGTCATGAAATGGCTAGATCCCCTTATTTCCTTCACTTTTTCAAGCGATCCTCTATAATGGAATAATTCTTAGTCTATGTATATAGAACTTTGTTACCTAACAATTCTTGATAAGTGAACTGTGCTAGGAAATCTGAGTAAGAACGAAAGACACTAATAAACCTGACCTTTAACAAATGGCACTTGAAGAAGATTAAGACACATTTGTTTTCATGTTTAGCCTGGAATTCTTGTCCCTTCAAATAATTCATTTTCTAAAAGCATTCGTAGGATCACTTGTGACTATTGGAATTCACCAATGACATGGTTGTACTATCTTGATTCAAATGATTCAATATCTAGTATCTCTTGATATTTCTCATATTTTCATCTAAGGAATTCCCATGGAAGGCAAACCCGCCCAACATACACATCCTCTAAGTCTTTTGTTTAATCCTTAATGAACTCTTATGCCATATCAATTTTTAGTTACCTCCTATGATATGGTCATAAGTTATGGATAATTGATGCATTCTTTGATTTTCTAGTGTTAAAATATTGGAACAGATCTATTAGCTAGAAAAATCATATGAGATGAGAATGCACTAGAATTATCACTATGCTTAAGTAACTTTTGAACTTTAAAATAAAAACAACAACATGCATCATTAGTGAATGGGTATTTGTAAAGAAGTGAAACCACCTCTCTACTAAAAATTTGAAGAATAAAACTTCCAGTCCAAACACACCTCTAAGGTATCTTGGAGTGGGTGTAAAATTTTCAAATCTTTATTAATGATATACAAAACAATCAAAGTATATCAGCATAATAAAAACATGACTATATTCAATTAGGTTTATTAGGGTGGTTTTACATGCATTAGTTCACATTGGCATTCTAAACCTTTTTTTAAGTCTAACCTAAAACCATATTTGGTCAAACCCAAAAGATCAAAGTTCTAGGGTAGGGTCCAAGATCCGGTATGTTACAACACTCCACCCCTTAAAAGGATTTTGTCCTTGAAATCTATTGATCCAAACATCAACAAGAAACTACTCTCCACCCTTTAAAAGGATTCAACCTAACAAGTCAAACTAATAAACATTTAGGGTTACCCACATCTCTAAGTTGTGAAAGTTTTTAGAGATTTATGTTTCTCATGTATCCACCAATTAAGTCATACCTTCTAGGGTTGAGTTTCAGGTCCTTGTGTTTCTAACCTATCAACCTTACATGTACATCAAAAGTCATAGGGTGGGTCAATTACACCATTATATCAATCCTAGTCACAAAACTAGGGTTAGATTCTAATCAACATATTCTAGGGTTTCTCTTCATTATGACTTGGTTCAAGAAAACATCGACAAACCATAGAAAGTTTTGTACATATAGTAATATACTTGAAAATATGTTTTTCTTTGAAGAATCATGCAATATAAAACAATGGTGAGCTCAAAATCAATGCAGAACCAAGTCACAATTTTTTGTATGAAGGTCTTCATAACCTAATTTCATCCTCAAATCAAACCTTATTGCATGAGAAGACCATCACTGATCAAATCTAGGGTGAATCATCTCACCTAGTAGTAATTATTCAAGTCAAGGGTTCTAGTAAGGGAGACAAAATTGAAATAGTCAGATTCTGACTACCACGGGCTCTGATGCCATGTTGTAAAGAAGTGAAACCACCTCTCTACTAAAAATTTGAAGAATAAAACTTCCAGTCCAAACACACCTCTAAGGTATCTTGGAGTGGTTGTAAAATTTTCAAATCTTTATTATGGTATACAAAACAACCAAAGTATAGAAGCAAAATAAAACCATGACTATATTCAATTAGGTTTATTAGGGTGATTTTACATGCATTAGTTCACATTATTCATTCTAAACCTTTTTTTAAGTCTAACCTCAAACCATGTTTGGTCAAACCCAACAGATCAAAGTTCTAGGGTAGGGTCCAAGATCTGATATGTTACAGTATTGGACTCAAATACCAATAGCAAACATTTTCAAAAATTTTAATATATAAAGCTTCTCATCCTTACTAAGTAGCTCTTGTAAAATCTATGAGATTCATCTTGAGGATCTTCATCTAAAAGTTCTTCATCAATATTGAATATCTTCAAATCCTTCGTGGACTTTGGGCTATCTGATTTGTCAAAGATTGTTGGAAGTTCAACCACCTTTACCTTTCTAAGTACCATCCTCAATTTTTCAATTAGCTCCTAGCATTCCTATATGCACTCCATTTCATTTATTTCTTTTCCACTATATATATCAAATTGTTCTTTGTCACTAATTTGCTTGAATTTTTTGGAAGTTTTCTTCCATGTATTCTCATTTTCTATTGCATTCTATTCTAATATTGTTGTGGATCCATATGGACGTCAAATTCCTATAAATGTTAATGTGACTTTACTAGAATTTGAAACTGTATCTTCATTGGCTTCATTTTCTTGGTCATATGAAAATGAAATACCCACATGTTCTTTAACATTAGATGGTTTAGTTTAGTTTCATACGATTGCCCTAGAAATTACAAATATAATAATGAGGGTGTTTAATGTTTTATTGCAAATTCATTTTTCATATTCGTTATCCTATTACACAAATATGAATCACATCAGGTAACTATTATTTAGATGTAAGAACAAGATTCCATATCACAATGGACAATACCAAAAACACATATATGATGCGTCAACATTCACTAATAATGTGTTGCTCCTAGAAATAGTATGTGGAATACCAAATCATATGCAGTATGCATCTTAATTTACACATAACACTATACATATACATAAGACAAACATATGCTTACCTAATGCAAATATATTACTTGAACAACATAAATGCAATAGAAAATCAACCATCTATGCTATGCACTCTATTGGTATTCCAATTTCCCTTGCCTTGTTCTACTATAAATGAGATTGACCGACTATATAGGAATATTGAATTGAGTGTCCAACATGGAACTGTGATCTTACCCTTAGTCACCTCATTCTAGATTAATATAAAATGTTATCGGTATTCATGCCATACTTAAGATTGGATATCCAATTGCATCCGATTGAATTTGTATCATAAAAGTTGGGAAATGGATGGTTTGCAACAATAAAATGAGTGTACCTTTGATTTATATTCTCGAGTTGTACACTTGATTGTTAAGGTGAGGGTGATAAATTGATGTTTGCAAGGAAGGAAAACATATAACTCGAGGATGTTTTAGATGAGGTTAGAGTCAAGTTCGTGAATGAACTCAAGTTTTTATTTTAGATCCCTAGATTGTATCTGAGCTCTACCTTGAAATCTTTGACTTTAATTCCTATTTTCTGGTATGTATGAATACTAGTTTGGTCTCTCTCTAGTCTTCACTAGAGAAAGACGTTTTTCAGAATGGTCATTTTCAATTTTTGTTGGGACATTTAGAACTGTAAATACCCTAGAGTCTTTTTATCTGGTTACTACTAATGGATTTTCATTTTTAGATTTAGGAACATTGGAACATATGCTTCTTTCACTGATCTTGAGCTTCGATGAGATTTGTTTCTTTTGCTTCAAGAGACTCCACATCGAGGAGTGAGGACAAACAACACATCAACAAATAAATATTGAACCATGAGCTAGACTGTCTTGAACCTAAGACAATGTGTACCTAATTGAACCTTTATGGCCTTAGTCCTTTTTGTGGCCCTCACACATACTAGCATGTACCCCTGATAACCATTGGGCACCATATTGTTGGATGTTGACAACAAGAATATGGGAATGGGACCATGTTGTAATGTTTTTAAATATGATTTATTTCACAAAGTAGTGGGTTTAAGGGAGATTTGTATGCACAAAATTTAGTTTTATAATCAAATTATGTGAAAAGGAGTACCTATTTCAATAGTATCATAAGTAATATATCTATTCTTTTTCACTCACATAGTTATAGAAAAAGTTCTACCTTATTGAATATTCAACATTGGACTATGTAACCATTTGATTTGTTATATATTGCATCATATTAGGGTTTTCATTTTTGGGATGCATATTTCATAATGCACTAACAAAAGAATAGTAGATGTTTTTATCATGGATACCCAATCAAGATAATGGTAAAGATACTTTCTTGATTTTACCTGGATCTTTCACCTTATATATTGAGACTTTTTATATTTTCTATATAGCTGAAATTTGACTAAACAAGTTCTAAGAAGACATAGTCCTATATTCTATGGTAGATCAATTCTTTGTAATTTTTGGCATGCGTTTATGTTTCTAAGTGCATAACTGAAAAATCTACAAAAATTATTCTATGGGACTTTGGTAGTCTAGATATTTGCCTTAATGTTTATTATATGGTTTAGAATGTGATCCTTATATTTATTTTTATAAAACTAGCTGATGTATATGAGACATTTCAAAACTTCATAGCTTATATAATTCCCTCTATGAAGTATATTATTACACATGTTTAAAGATGTAGATGTTTAATTAAGGGTGGTTCTAATCTACAACCAATTCCATATCTAGTAACAACACAAATTATATTATGTTTAGAATACATCAAAATGTGAATTATGAATACATTAATAGTGATACAGTCAATTGCCAAAGCTTCATATGTGTTGCATGTTGGACAATCCTTGGCATATTGCAAATTTGATTTTTTTGGCGCAACATAACTAGTTTTGGGTGTTTTGACATTTTGAGGGCCCTCATACAAATTTATGACTGTGAACTTCAGGAGAATGATAGGTTGATACCATTGTTACAAACTCATGCCAATTTATACTTTAACCTTTATCTATTCATTGAATTCGATTTTTGTATGAAGAATTTATGTGCAGTATTACAGTTTGGGGCATAAAAGATACTGCTCGGTTTTAACAGTGTTTTGACGGGTGCATGAAATAATATATAAATAAAATTTACTAGGTGCATCCATGGAATTTTATTATAAATTGAAAATTTGTTAACTATTACTAAACTAATTTGCTGGTAGAGTAGAATTATCTATGCAATACTATGTGATACTTGACATGTAGGGGGTAGGATGGTACAACAATGCAAAACCTTTCACCTACACAATGTGCCAAACACTCTATGCTATTGTGTAAGGTGCAACCCTATGTTTTGATAAAGTGAGTCATGGGACAATCTTACTCCTATTATAGTTAAATGGCTTAGATGATTCAGATCCCTTGAAAGATCATAACTAATTTTTTCATTACCTTTTCCTTTGTACTTTCTTGAATCGTCACTACGTCTAGCAATCTTAGAGCCAACCTAATTGACCCTACCCGACCCAACCCAAAATTTTGACATGAGATGACACACATTAAACCTGAAAATGCTCATTTAGTTCTAAAGTAAAATTCAGCCATGTGTGCAATTTTTTGTTTGTAGGGATCTGAATGACCTGAACCTGACTCGTTCAACCCAAGAGTAATGGAAATGAGCCAAAATGAGCACTTTTTGAAATTCCTTAACATATATATATATTTAACATGGATACTTCATAACAATTTTGGCATGTCCTATATAGAATCTTAAGTTCAAATATATCATAATTGTGCACATTGTATACACTTCATAGTAGAAACTCAATGAGGACTCGAGTTAAACCTTAAATTCATCTTACTGGTCAGGAACTAATTTGACTCCACCCAATTGCCAACACTAATTGTTTCTGATTTATTTCGTTTCATCTTATATAGGCTCCAAGTAGCCAAACAATGCTTATTGTGGGTACTATATGATGAAGTACATGAGAGACATTGTTGAGATGAGAGTGAGAAATATTTCAGAATCTTGTTGTTATATTATTTTAGTTTGTTCAAACTTAAAAATACATTGAATAATTTACAACATGTTGATATATTTCACATATGATTGTAGTATTATCTGATGTATATTGTTCATTGTGTCAACCAAGAAGAGATTGATGAGCCCCAAAATGATTGGGTGATGTTTGTTTTTTAGCATATGCCTAACTTCCTAACATGAGAGGGACGTGTGTTCTTCATCATATGATGAATGTCTAAAACTTCTATAGATTATTTTTTAATCAAATATTGAGTGTGTTCTCACTAGTTTATGTAGTTACACGATACTTCTTTGTATGATTGAATCTTTGTATGGATGACTATATATAAAATTGAATGCAAGTTTTTTGCAAGGTTTGATACATATTATGTTCAATTCTGTGATTTTTCATGATATTTCAATAGATTAATTTTTATTTACTATACAATATATGAAATTAATTAGTTCTTCAATAAAAAAATCTTTGACAAGAGTGGTAAAACTTTAAAAAAATATTATAAGTTCTAAAGAAATACGATGAATCATGACATGTTGTAATAGGTGTGATATTATGAAAAAAATCATTTTTTGTATGAAGCACCCCTATTACAACAGGTGTGTCTACCTCTATTACAATGGGTGTGTCCAAGAAACTACAATATGCATCAATTGTTGTCTAAAATACATATATTATAAGTAGCACAACATATTTTGTATAATCACGCCTACTACAATGGGTATATTTAGTAAACTACAACATGAAATATCTATTGTATGAATATATATATATATATATATATATATATATATATATATATATATATATATATATATATATATATATATATATTACAACAGGTGTGACACCTATTGTATAAAACACCCCTATTGTATAGTTTTGCATTCTTCATCATGAATATGACTCTCTCCATAATGGTTCTATTCATTCTTTCAGATAAAGCATTATATTGTGGGTAATAGGAACAATCTTCCCATGCTCAAAACCATATCATTCACACTAATATATAGCTTCTCTAGAAGTGTAATCACATCCATTATCAAAACAAAGGCATTCAACTTTTTACCTATCTCCCTTTCAACCATGGCATGTAACTTACTTATAGTATCAAAGACCCAATCCTTCCTTTGCAAGCAATATATCCATACTTTCCTATATCAATAATAAAAATCACAAATATCTTGTTCCAGCTAAGGAGTCAACTTTTTGGGACCATAAACATAAAAATAATTCTTGTCTAAGACATTAGACTTTTTCTCACACTAAGAACTAAAGTGGAGCCTTTGTTGCTTCCAAATAAAGAAACGTTCATAATGACTATGAATTACATTTTTCACGTAGGGGATCAATTATTTCTTTGCAATCACTTGTATTCCTTGTGTGCTCATGTTGTGAAGCCATTTGTGCTAAAGTTTGGGTGAACTAGAGATGTCCACAACATTGACATTTTCAGTACAAATATTTATGTTGATTCAGTACAAAGTGTAGCAAACGTGTCCCTTAGCCACAACCAACTATCTTTTGGTGATTGTAGTTTTCATGGCACCAAGAATATAGTGATATCCTTGTAGGCCCAATCCATAGATGGGGATGACGTCACAACCACTAATAGGAACTTGTCTAACATTATTCATGAAGATGATATGTACCCCAACTATGTATCTATGCACAAATCACCAATCCAAAGTATCTTTACTAAGGTTTTACTATCCTTATTTATCATTTTTGAAGTCACCAGACTTATAGGAGAAAAAGAACTATTTGCTAGGAGTGATTTGGTAAGAATAACCAATGTCTAACACCCACTGAATACTATAACTGATATGTAGACAACATCCAATTGCAATTCCACATGTGAGTATATCCACGACATATGTAACAACTATGACTATGTTGATATCATCATCTATCACTTTTGGATTTCCTTCTACAATTTCCCTATTATGATGCATGTAGAATTTCTTAACATGACTTGTCTTGCTTCAGTGATGACAAACCACCTTTCTCTTGAACTTTGACATGTTCTTGACTTCCCTATATGACTACCGTAGTCATGACTAAGAATCCTCCCCCCATCCTAACAAATAATATCATGTGAAGTACATGTCTCTACTGAGGTATGTGTTTGGTCTCTTCATTCAAAATGTTGTTAGACACAAATTCTAATGTCAACTTTCCATCTGAAGAAAAGTTGCTAACACAAATAACTAGAGTTTCCTCTTGTTAGGTAAATAGCTAAGAAGTATAAATAACCACAACTCATCATTAAGAAACAAACCCATTATGGCTAATTATTTATCATGTTTCTAAAATCATTTCGTTTCATAAAAGTATTTCCTCCTTTCTTGAACTTGAGATTCAAAAGTTTCTTAATTAGAAATGCTTTATCACTACATTCTTCCTCCATAAAATGACTCAAATTTCTTTCAAAATGAATGAATATTGGCCTCATTTTCTATGTCATGGAAGGATGACTCATAAACCCCATGATGGATGAGTCCTAAGTATTTCCTATTCATATTTTTCCAATCCTCTTATTTTGTTTCTATGGGCTTTCCCAGATTTACAAACTAGTTTATACATATCATTGCATATAAAAGATCATTCATCTTCATCTTCCATGTTGGCTGTCCAACACCATCAACATAACCACATTGGTTGTGCCATTTATCTAATCCACATAATAGAACATTTCTCTGATACCACTTGAAGGAGATTGTAGGTCAAGATGTGGGCACCTGACACATACAAAATATAGTACAAGAACCTACTATAGACTAGGAAGACAATATAGAATATGTATATGTATAGTGCAACAACATAAATAGCAATCACAAAAAGATAAACATGGATAATATGGAAAAGAAATTATACAAGAAGAACAACAAGATTTGCATGGATAACCACCATAATGCATAAGTGGTCGCCTAAAATGACACATCCAAAAGAGGTAGATCTAGAGTAATTGGACTTCATATTTATACTTGATACTTAGGCTCCCACAACAATATTAACGGGGCCTTATGTAGTACACATGGTTGAACACAAGGACAAGGGTGGAAAGAGTTAAGAGCTTAAAGCCTTGGCTTAATTATGCAACTAAAAGGTAAGAATTGTGTTCCTAACACAACAGTTGTAAGGAGTGGGACCCGATAGTGGGCCCACTCAATGATACAAACATGATCCATGAAATATTTAAGAAGCGAAAAACATAACTATTTACAAGGTTAAAAAATATTTCATGTACATAACTTTCTCACCCTAAGGGTGGTACATAAAATGAACAAGTTACATCTATAAACACATAAGACCATATGAAGAGGGTAACAAGGCTATCTCAAGCTATCCTTATGTTCACCAACAAACTCAAGATCATCCTGAATCCCTATCCTATAAAGTACCTATACTTGGGTGGAGGGAACACCCAAAAAAAGAAGGAAAACAAGGTATGAATAAGAAAAATCTATGTGCATTAAAAGGTTAACCAGGGCATTAAAATTTCAAAAGTAAATAATTTGTTCCAATAAAAAAGGGTCCATTAAAGATAGGTAAGTTTCGAAGAGAATTAATAAAAGAAGGAATTTCTAAAAGAATGAGAGAGTATAATTAAATAATTGAAATCACCATTCTTTCCAATATCAACCATTCAATCACATAAATATTTTTGTACCAATATATTTAACTAAAGTAACTATAGCAGGGCCATGACACCACTAAGTCATTGGCCTAAGTAAAATAGGTGGAAGTAGTGCACCCTAGGCGAAAGTAGCACACCTCTGCATATATCAAGGTGGAAGTACTTGTCATGGAGTCATTTGTTGCCCTAAGTCCACACTCTTAATGGATACACAACAAAAGGTGAATGGACCAGGGCGTCCATCACTAGAATGGATCTCATGACATATTTCACACAAGAAGTATATATGTAAAAGCAGTAACCATGAGATGACAATATATCAAATAGGGAGATAAGAGATATGTACCCATTTCTATATTCAAGATACCCCATTGGTGTTTCATTTGAGATCTTAGAGTCTTGAGTGCAGCGGATCTTCATTTGTAAATCACAAATTTGATAAATAAAACATATTAATGCTAAAGCATTAAGTACACTACAAAAAGGCATGTAAACAGTTTAAGAATAATAAATACTTGCTTGGCTAGAAATATGATCATAGTTAATAATAAGAAACAAGTGATAACACTTAACAATATTGTTTTATACAAAGCATATGTTGGGCTCCTTTATCCATTGTGTCAACATTAGGCTTCATAATTGATTTTTCACATTATATTGAAGATTTGTCAATGTAGAGTACTCAAACATAAATGTAGTAATCATAGGAACAATAGCTCAACCAAGTAAGTAAGTAGCCAAGCACACATACGAGCATACATACATGCAAGCCAATATCATATTAAGGTCAAGAGGAAAATGTACCTTGTCATTGACTAGATCTTGGCAATTGAGTTGTCATAGAGATCTTGACATTACAAACAAGTGTAATTGTATAATATCAGCAAGATTAGGTCCCATTGTTCATAATCATGGTGGTTGGATGTTTCACCTATATCTAGGTATCATATCTTCAACATAGGTTTCCACATTTCAACTAGTCATGCGATTTCATTATTAAGTTACCCTATACACCTTGAATTCATTTAGAACGTAGGGTGACACATCGCCACTTACATTAGGGACCAAGATAAGGGTTATTAGATCAGTAGATAGGGCCATCTTAACATTTGAGCAAGCTTAGTCAACATAAGAATCAACATAGTCAAACTAATCAATATCATGCAAGATTGTCATCATTAGAGTGTAGATGAAGTATACTCAAGTTAAGTGTCATAAAAAACACCAAGAAACTTATTTGAGATCATTATATAGAAGGGGTTATCATTAGGGAAAGATTCTCAAGAGACCATAGCTTCAATTATCAATATACATACTAGGTCATATTTCAAGTCAAGATTTTGGCATTTAATCACCTTAGGGAACATACATGATTTACAAAGTATTTGGGTGCACATAGCATGATAAGTTACTAATTTAGGATTTCACACAATCATTTCAGACATAGAAGACCCGCATTTGCGTTAGGTTTGAGATTCAACATCAATGTATCTTTAACATGCATGTTTCAAGGTTCAAAGCACATAATCAAAATCAAATTAGGATGTTAGCATTGACATGTTTGAATCGTAGTACTAAATGCATCAAAAGTTACTGATATAAGGCTAATCATCAAGTTTTAGGGCATCAACGATCAAGATCATGCATCAAATAGGTTAAAACCTCTTCAAAGGACATCTAAACGAGAATTTTGGGATAACAGTGGAGATAAGAGAATAAATAGGCTATTCAGATATTTTTATATGATATATCTCATTTTTTTGATCAAAATAACTATATTCGAAGTCTATTTTTGAAGTTAGCATCACAAAGATATGATATTTCAAATAATCACCTTCAAACAAGGGGGTGAGGACCCTTGGATGTTTTTCGAAAAGCTAGGATTAGACCACACCTGCACCTTCCATCCTATACCCTTGGTAGCTCGTTGCTCCATGTCACAGGTCAGTGTTCCCTACTACCCACAATCGCCCTTCGTCACTCATGGTCCCTGCCTGATGGTTGGGGCCTCTACCCACCACTTGCGGTCGGGGAAGTTCAAGCTTAGGGTTTCAGCTCTGCGGCGGTTTTCTCATCAGAGATCCATGCCTTTCATGAAGAAGGCACCCTTGTAGCATGCGAAAGGGCCAGGTTGCCTCAGCTAGACATTGGGAGGTCGCAAATGTCCTCATCTACACTCAAGGGAGCTCATAGCTCGCTCACCCAAAGGGGGCTCGGTGGTGGCGCCATGGACCAAGGAGGTGAAGGGGGCGAATTGGAAGGTGCTAGGGCGCACACCGAGGCAAGATAAGTGGGGGAAAAGAGGGGGGGGGAAACAGACTTAGATAAGGCATCAGTTTGGCGAAAACAAGCAACATGGGTTGTGATTGGAGTTGCCGAAAAGGGTTAGTTGGTGCCAGTACAACTTGCACCGAAGAGGGTTATGGAGGTAGGGGATGGATTCCTAGTCATTGATCTAGGGGTGCAATCTGTAGGTTGAAAGGCCCATTTGGCTGAAAACGGATTAAATTAGTGATAAAACAAAGATAAATTTGCCAAAGCTCAAAAGGCCATTCTTTGTCTAGGATAATCTGATTGAGGTGATTTTTGAGCCTTTAGATTCATAACTAAATCCTCTACATCACGAAATACACTTGATAGCAAGGATAGTTTATTGTGTGGGTTCAATTTTTATTACAAGTTGATACACATAATATGTATGATACCTACTCCAAAACTCAAATTGAAGACATATTCAAGCACAAAGTGATATTTAATTAAAGATAACGTGTCAACTGAGCATCAAGTGATTCAAAGTCATAAAAATAGGGGTGATGGAGGTTACTAAATACATTAAAGTGTCCTATAAGTCAAGAGGTATACAAATTGAATGAGAGAAAACCTTAGTTATCATAGTAGCACACCCGGGGCAGAAGTAACATGCCCTAATGGTTACGCATAAGAGTCTACGATAGTTAAATCAGTCGAATTACCTAACATGCATAAATAGAGTGGCAAGACAATTTACATTCACCATTCGCATTTCCAAGAATAATAACCAATCAAGTGGGGTCATTGACCCAATTTAACAACCGTTGAAATTGTGAGCTACAACATAGCATATACTAGTTTGTATACATATATGTAAACACATACTCATTGCCAAGATACTAAGTTAAAAGATCAATCAATATGGTTAGTTTCTAATTGTATTTATATGACTTACTAGTTATTTATATGCATGTTCCATGTTCGTTGTATAATCACAATATTATAAGCATGTGCTATCTTTATGGAGTTAGGCCTAAGTGGATCAACTTCTTAATATAATTATGTTGTTGATTTTAGGTTACCACCTAACATGTTATTATCCATGATCGAATTAACTCAATATTTCAATTCAGAACTAAAGAAAGTTAATGGCTCACCTACATAATGATCAATGACAAGTGCTCTATAGGCTTGGATGACCATTGATCTATGATTGTTCTATTGCATCTAATCCAAGGTGAGGTTGAATTCCTTCCACATTGGCCCTTGAGTTTCTAACCCGTAGTTAAGGTAAAGTAAGAACATGGCCTGGGTGATGACTGAGGTAGCTGTGATTGGTGATTCATGGTGTTATACGCGATCTTCAATCCATGGAAGGCCATTGTAGTAGGTGAGATGAATTCTATTTTAGGTTTGTGATCATGTGAATAAATCAAACGACCATGGGTGGATGTGCAAGTAGTGAGAAGGATATCATAAGTGTATCTGGGTGGATTTTTGCGGTAGATAATATAGGTTCCTTGCTACATACCTCATTGCTAATGATTCTAGTATGGAGGGAGATAGACAGAGGAGGAAGACGAGGAAAGAGACAAATAACATGGTTGGGAGGAAGTGAAGGTGAGGAAAGGAAACTTGGGTTTATAGAACCCATTGGCGGCTGCTAGATCTACATATGGATAACTCCAGATGTGGCAAGAAAGGTTGACGACAGTTCTGCCTACCATAGAGGTCAGGCACAAGGAAGAACACGAGCACATGAGGAGCGTACTGGTGTTGGTCGTAGTGCAGTTGAGGGAGGAAGCGAGTTGGGTGGATGGTGTGAGGCATGATGATGAGCTAGGTTCCATTTACCAAAATTGACAAGGGGCAATATATGGATTTCTTCAGCAACACAATGTGTAGAGGATGGATGACAGATCTACAGGTCTGCTACATTGGTTGTAGGGCATCGAGAAGAGGAACTAAGGACATGTTCATGGTTTCTTCATACAATGGTCATAGACACCATCGAGAGGGCATGCTAGTGTTTCAGTAGGTGAGGCATCATCTATGGCACCAGGGGATCGTCTTCTAATTTCTATAATAAGCAACATCAACCTTCTCACCATCATGGTCATTGCACGTAGGTTCAAGTGAAGATGAACGTTTCTACTTCTTCATCAGTGAGAAAAAGAGAAGGGCTCATGTATCAGTGGGTGTGGGGTGAAGTAGATCCGGGGAAGGTGAGGAAGATATAGAGGAGGATGGGGTAAAAGATGTGGGAAGCCAATTGTAATATTAGTTTTATTTTTAGATTCTGTTTCATATTTTATTTGATTACATGTAGGTTAAGGACTCAATCAAGCCTTTCTTAATTAATTTGATGCATTACTTCACAATAATTGAATTCTATCAATTAAACTAGCGATGCTTTTAGATTGGCAAATCAGGCCAACTATAATGAATTAGTGAATTATGTAATTAACCTTAAAATAATGAGTTGATTGATTAATTAGTCATTAAATTTATATAATAATGTGTCCCTATATTTCCTTAGAACCAATTACTGCTATTTTATCCAATTTAAGAAAAAAATATCTAATACTCATATAATTAAAGGTGAACCTAAAGAAAGGGAAAATAATCTATATACCCATATTTGAGTATGTTCCAATTCTAGTTCTCAATGGACGAATAACAAACAAGAAAAGTAAACAAATAACAAACGAAAGGAGCAAGTATGTTTAATGGTTTTGAATATAAGTATGGATGGAAACTTGGATTGGGTTTCACCATCAAAGATCTCTCACCAAAAAGCAATACTTACAACCCACATACACCCTTAGAAAGTTATAAGCAATCATCATAAACATCTATTTCCTCCTCTCTTGATCGGATGATAGATCTAGATTATAAGGTTTTCTATCTCTCCAGATGACAAATAATCAATCAACATAAAATCATATGATCATTATCTTAAGCATCCCAACATTCTCATACATTCCTACAATGCCATAACTCTTGAATATAGGTTAATACTACTATATCGAGGCATTACCAATCAAACAACACAATATGGTATCTAATCATTCAAGTAAAGCATTAAGAATAAGAGTATGGAGATAAACATCACCAAGAGTATATATTAAATGGATATAAGTAATTACATGTTGGGAGAGTGTTAGTGCTTACATCCAACCGAAGTTAATGGACTAGACACTCATAATAGTGATTGACATGGCAGAATTACAACGGAGTGGAACCATGAAAGATGGATGAAAAGGAAACAAGAATGAAGGGTGAAGGTATGGAGAGTAGAAGGTGTAAGAATAAAATACAATAGACATAGAAAAGGGTATTGAAGCCCTAGGAAGACCTTCTCAAGTCCAACAAAATTGGTGGCAAGGAGGATGGTGGGCGTCAGCTCCTTCGTCCTTCTTATCTTGTAGAGGATTTCAAATACTACTCAAGGATGATGAAGGTATGATACAACCTTGGAATTTTTTCCTTGGTTGCAGCAAATCGATGGATGCAAATTGAGGTTGATGGTGAGTAAGCATCATGGCAGCACTTTGTCCTCAAATTCAATGATGAGTGACATTTTCTCCATAGAAAGGGGTACACTATTTATAGATTCTGATGTGGATCTCAAGGCGCTCATAGATAAGATTTGGATGCACCTCAAGTCCTCTGGGCACGTGACTCAGGGCACACACTTAATTAACATGGTGACTAGTGTACGCAACACTACCATGTGTAAGTGGTGGTTGCTGGCAAGCCATCGATCTATATAGTCTGCCCGATCTTTGATTGTCACTTGAAGACACAAAATCAAATGAGGAGGGAAAGTTGAGCCCTTAGTTGATGGACACTGTTGGACCATTAATAGATGGACGGTCTTTGGTATTTGGAAGGGGGGGACTTCCGCCGAGCTATCAAAAGGGTAATGCTCAACCAAGTCATCAGTAGGTGAGATCAGATGGCATTGTTTGGTTGATGACTTCCAACTAAGCAATCAGCAAAGGCTGGCTAACACACCATCGAAGTAGAGGGCTTTGTTGAGCATTTGGTAGGTGGCCGTTTATCTTGCCTTTGGGTTGCAGGTATTATCTACCATCAGAAGGACAACCAGGTGTGACCTTTGTTTGTCATAATTGAAGGGTGGTCAGGTTGGTGGTCCTCCCATTGATGGAGTAGATAGCACCCTCAAGAGCTCGATAAGGAATGATCATCGGTTGTGACAACCGATAGAGGGCATGTTGCAAGTGGACCTCTTTGGCTAATGCCATCATTGATGGTTTTCCTGCACAAAATAGTAGCTAATGCCTAATTAAGTCAAAAAAGGATAAATATCAAGAAAATGTGGGAACGTTAAAGCAAGTATGTACTAGAGAAGGAGATCAGGGACATAATTAGGCGTGGAACATACACAAAATTGGAAGTTATCAACCCCTCAAACTTAGAATTTATCTTTTCCTCACGCTAATAAATATGAAGAAAATGTGAGGAAAATAATGTAAGTATGTACTAGAGAAGGAGATTTGGGACAAAAATAGGCATGAAACATACACAAACTTGGATGTTATCAACCACTCCCCAAACTTAAAATCTAGATTGTCCTCAAGCTAATAAATAGAATCAAAGTATCAAGTGATGGTTAAGGGATTTACTTGTTTAGTGTTTTTTCAACATTGACCATGTCCTTATACCATCCTTAGGTCAAGATATATGTGTGACTCCTAGGTCTTGATACTGCATTCCTTGGTATCATTCTCTTAGATCTAGAGTTGTGTGACTCCTTCCATCTGTTACATCCTCTTCCAAAGTGGAGTTTCTCTTTCACGATTCTCATCAAGCCTCATTTTCTAGCCATACTTGTACAAGGTATTCATTAGAGGTAACTTTCACACCCAAATTTTATTTTTTTGAGTAAACCTAGGAATATGTATGTGGGTAGGATGAGATTTTGTTGTATCCTGTCCTACATGGGTTCACCCAATCATGAGTGTTTTTGTAATAATAGTTTTATTCAACTATAAATCCTAATGTAATTTCAGGTGGTTGTGCGAGATCTCCCTCAAAGTATAAATGGGTGATATTTTCCGCTTCCAGTTCCTAATACAATGCATGAAGTATCCACATTTGTGAGTGTAGTTATACACTGGCCAGGCATAGCCCTTCAACATCTTTTCAGGCGTAACTCTCATGATTTTATTCACGCTCAACTTTTATGCTTGCTCACAAGGCTTAGGGTGATAGGATTTATTGGAAGAGAGGGCCGCCAAGCCTCTTTTGATCCCTAATAGGGATTTATCAATATAAGGGGTAGTTTTTTCCCCTTCTGTGAGAGTTATATATTTATTGAACTTGTACTAGGAGGCTAGGGTGATCGATCATGAGTTTAGAATATTAAGTCCTTCTTATTTTAAAGAATTCCTTGGGATAGTAGCATTATTATGATTCATGCAATGTTTTGATATAAGGATGGCATAAAGGCATGGTCACATGGATTTTTATTAGGTGAATTAATAGCCCAAAACATCACTCTTGAAAATATTACACTAAGAAGTACCTTGAAGTCAAGAAGGTCGAAGGTGGGAGTAATGAAAACATCCAAGTAAATTGGATTTGAAGTTGCCTATATGAATTTTTTTTCCTTCATTAAGATCTTTCTAGATAAGATATGTACATCTAGACATGATCACTAAATAAATTTTTGAAAATTTTAGAAAATATTTAGAGTAAGAAAGCAACAAATAAGGGAAAAGAGAATAGATTATGCAAAGCTTGATAATTATGGGTTGTAGAATGTACCTAGATTTCTTATTCACCCCCTAAACTTATCATTCACTTTGTCTCCAAAGTTTCAAAGAATGAGGTTTAGTGAGAACATGAATGTTAAGTGTTGAACTCGTCAGTGCCCATTTTGATTTTAATATCTCTATGGCACAGGTTCCTCTTAGGTGGTGGTAATAATCATCCTTGTATGAGTTCTACCATTGTATTAGTTGTTGATAGTATCTATGTCCGGAAGAGGGCATAGAAACTTCAGTTGCTAGAAATGGGAGCTTGGTTTGGGCTCTTGTGACAAAATTGTGGTTATCCAAATTTCCAAAATTCATCTAGAGGACCCCTTCCATATTGCTCGATCAACTCGATGATATGAGTTACAACTTGAGTTGCCATCTATTTGGTGACTCTAATAGCAATTTTGTGATAAGTTATTTTTTGTTGCTAAACATTACGTATGAAGTATTGTATAAAATTGTTGTTCTCTCTATTGTATCAATAGATAATAAAGCCCAATGGCCATCGTGAATATTAGACACAAACATGAGTCATGGAACACATTATTTATGTTGTTCAATAAGACTTTCTAATTCTCTAGATTCCTATTTCAATAAGATATCTCCTATGATTTCTTAGAAGGCCATACATACATCCTCGAGCTCGTAAGATAAGAGAAGTTGATAGGAAGTCATGTTGTTTATAGTCATGCAGCCTCCAATAGTGTGTATTTTTGTGTAGGTCTAGTCCTAGGACTTGGACATTATCCCTTGTGAAAATGGTGACAATTTCATCTTATTAGGAATTTGCTTCCTCCATCATGAGATTTAGATCTTCTAGAAATAGCATGTAAAATGTGTCATTGTCAAAATTTTCAAACGTGGGAGTGATCAGATCAGTGGGTGCTAGTTCATTTGTTGCTACCTCATAATGAGGAACATGTTTATTGTTATCCAATTCTTGCTTTATCTCTAGCTCCAGGATAATGGGTGTATTAGTTTCTTTATGAGGCAGTGAAGTTTCTTCTTCAACATCTGGAGCAATTTTAGGTTCAGGTATGGTTGACATAGTGGGGTCCATATAGGGTGTAATCTCTTCTTATTCATTCTCTATTTCTATAGCAAGTTGTTTTTCTACCTCATCTGGCAAGAGTTGAGAGGGTGGATTTTTCTCTGGTGTATGATGAGACAAAGTTGTTGTAAACCTTTGTTGAGGGGAAATTGCATGTTCCTTCTAGAGATTCTTTATTTGTTCTCTTTAGAGTGTCTCCTATGGAAGGGGGACTAGTAACACATAATCTATGGAATGTCTTCCATGTGAGGTTCATAGAAAAATCTCTTGCCATGTACGATTTCCATGACATATTTTCCCCATAGGGCATGTAAGACCTCGTTGGGTAAATGTGCAAGCGGAGTCCCTCTATTCAATGCCTCTATCAACTAGTCGACAATGAAGTATCTATCTCTAGATTTTGTCTTTTCTTGAGGCACATTACTATTGATACTTGTTTCCTTTCAATAAGGGTTGCACCATCCGTCTACTCCTTGTACTAGATGTTTCAAGTGAGTCAATATTGTTTGTATCACTCTGGTTTTTGGTTTTCCAAAGACCATCCTTTTGCATGGTAGGTCTTTCATGGTGCTATTGTAAGTAATGACTTTTTCGGGTGGAAAGATTTGCCACGGTCAATATCCAGTGGTTAGAGGCCTTGAATGGGAGTGTTGTGAGTTTTTACTTTTTAGTTATTTTCAAGGTGTTTTGCAATGCTTCGACTAATGGAGCCTTGTCATTTTCTACATACAAATGGGCACCTAAACTCGATGTAGCATAGAAAATTGGCCCTTCTTTATTTCTTGTACATTTATTCTTCTATTACTATGCCACAAAGAACCTTAAAGAATTTCCTATTGATTGACACCTTGTGTCTAAAGGCTGACCTCAAGTGTTCTCTAGTTAGAGAGCACTTTCCATTTCTACAGACAACATCATCTCCAAGCTTTTCATTTTCTAGAATATATTCTAGGAGATGGATGTCTCTGCGTAACATCCCTCATGTCGATGTCATGTCCATAGGTCCATTTTACATGGCAGTAGAGGAGGCATTGCCAAGTTGGTGCTATCATTTGTAGATGGCTCAAGGAAAACTAGGTTCTCATATTTATGTGGAGCTGTATAGACCATCCACTTTAAATTTCATCCATCATCCCCCCAATTCGTTCTCCTGCTCCCTCTCTAAAAAAGTATTAAAGGAGTGTTCCCTCCTACTATAGGCTCATCTGGAAGAAATTCATTGACTATATCTCCATAGTATACGGGAGGGGGAGGGGACTTGTAGTCAAAGAGGGGGTAAAACGCATTCATCATATCCTTGGGTGTCTCCCCTGTTTCCTCCCTTAGTGTTATCATTATTTAATGATGTCATTCTTGCTTGTGGTCTCGATGTCCTTGTAGGAAATAGTTGGTTCAAGTTCTATTGAGGAACTCCCTTTTTCATTTTCTTTGGGTTTCTCTACTATTCTCGATTTGTTTATAGAGTGTTCTAGCAAGTTTGGGGTATATGTACCACTATCTTCCCCAATTCGCACTTCCATGTTCTTTGTAGATTCTTCTTCTTTTTATTTAGTAAATAACTATGATGTGGCTTCATTGTCTGGAGATGGTGTGATTGGTGTGAGGCCCAACTTTTCTAGTAAGATGTCTGAATTTAAATGAATTTCCATCTCCATGTTTGCCTTAGGTTGGGTTGATTTTGCTTCATCGTCGACCCTCTACCATTTTTTGTCTAGTTCATCTTGGGATGGCAACATTGAAGGTGGCTCCATGCACTTCTTATCATTGGAGGTGTGCAACAACTCATTCTCGTGCCTCAAATCATCTCGTGCCTGCCTTAGTGAAGCGATTTCTTTGTTCATGTTGGTCAAGGCCTCCATGATTTTCATCATATTTGTTGCAATGAGCTATATTTGATGCATCAGGCTCATTAGAGGTTGAATATTTATTGCTACCTATTTTACCTGTGATGTTAGTGACAATACATCTAGAGATAAATTATAAATATAAAGGGTGGCGTTAGAAATGATCTCATGGAGGTCGTCAAATTCTGTCCATTTTCCATGAATTTCATTATGACATGGGCTCTTTGGATTGTGCGTCACATTTTCACAAGCTCACTTTCTTCTTGGGCTCCTCCCTTGGGTAGAGTTGATGTTACCTTTACTTATGAGCAAGCTTTGTTCCACCTCTTTGTCTGCTGGGGTGGGGTCTAAGGTGGAGGGTTCTTTTTCAGCTCCCTCCCTTTTAGATTATCCCTTTATCAAGACAAACATTTCTTTATTGGTTCCGTTTTGGCTGGGTGGTGTCCTCACCAAAATGCTTCCCTTGGGGTAATGAGGTGTGTTACCACACTTACTTTGATAGAAGAGGCTCTCATCTCATCATACTCTATTTGGGCATCATAAGGTATGTTTTCTAGTCTTTATAGATTGGTGGCTATGGGAGTAGTCACTTGATGTTTTGCCTCATCCTCTAATGTTATTAGTTTAGGCATAGGAGACTTATTTTGTTTTATCTTGGTGGCAGTCTTTTTGGGAAGCCTAACTATGAGCTTCTTTTTCACAAGCTTTGTAGGTTTGTCTTTTGTATGTGTGATTTGTCTTTCTGCAATGCTTGTTTCCTTATCTATGGGAGATGTCTAGATCATGATTTCTATTTTAGAATGTCTTCATCCCAAAATATAAGCCTGTTGTAGTCGTAGATGCTCATTTTAGGAAGAGGGAGTAGGTCTTTCTATCTGAAGAATCTAAAAAAGTACTTCTCCTTCCTTGCCAAGACATTCGTAGATGTTAAATATTTAGCATCTACTAGTCTTTTATCATTAGTTATAGTGAAACTTTTTAATTCCTTGTGATAGCCTAGACAGTTAGAAATATAGGTTTAGAGACCTCTCATGCAAAAATATTGTGAGCTTTCAAGAAGTATTACCACAACTAGCCTATCAATTAAGATTCTTCTGATATTGATTGGCTTCTTCTCTAAGATGCTCTGTAGGATGTGGAAATCCATTCTAGTTATATTTTTTAGTGTCTAGTCTGAAGAACAAAGCATTGGCGAAGAGTTTATGAATGACACACATAATGCCAAAATGCATTTTGGTAGCTTCGAAATGCTTAGAGTTGAACTGCTCTTCTCTTGATAACTTCCCCTACATCTTGTCAATGAAAAATCCCCAAACTTCTTTACCCCTCTATTGCTATATTAGCTAATTTAGATTGTTTTTCCAAGTCTATGAAAATCAAATTCTACCATTTCTTGTCAATACATAGTCTTCTTTTATTATCCTTACTGCCAATTTGAATCTTCACCCGCAATCATTGGCTTCTTTGGCTTGGACTGGATGACATGAAATCTAGGGAAAGGTCTCATAGGATATATGAGTGTGAAAATAGATTTTGTAAATCCCAATATTAATTAGATATTTCTTCACCCTTTGGTAGGTTCTCAATTTTATTAGGGGGTCAATATCGCTAAACCTCATTGCTTTGAAGGTTTTGCTATTGAACATCTTTTCCCAAACCTTCTAATGTGCATCATCACTTAGGATGAAGTAGTTGTCATCTTGGGTTCTGGGGATGATACTTGTCATATGAGGGATGTCCAAGACAAGTGCATTATCAGGTTAATTGCCACTGGATGGGATTTCATTCTGTCTTTAGTTTTTTCCTATTAAGTCACTCTAGCTATAATGCTTGTATTTCCTCTTGGGAAGGGATGCAACACCTTCCTCTTTGGGGGGTTCCAAAGCTCTACTGAGGGAATATATTCATATGTTTTTGTTCCCTTTGAATCTGCTAATTTGTAAGACTCATTGGGAATTGGTTTGTCGACATTCTTCAGTGTATCTACCTCCAACCTCACTTTATACTTTCTAGGGTGGGCTCCCCATGAATCTTTATGTATTATGCAACCTTATCCTTCAGAATTTCTATTCTTTTAATATCCTCTGGTCTAAGTTTTTCACTGATTGCATACAACTTACTCATTCTTTTGGTGAGTCCTGGTAAGAGGTAGGATCTCTCATTACTTGTATTTCAAACTATTTGATCTGAAATGCAATGTAGATACAGATGTATATCTTGTGTAGAAAGTTAGGGTAACAAGTAATATTGGTAGGTAGGAATAAGCTCCAGGTTGGTATAATGTTAAATGGAAAAATCTTAGTAGGTGAGCCCACAAAAACCAATGGTGATAGTTTCCCTTCTGATGGTTATCAAACTAATGCAAGACTGACTTCTGATGGGTCCATAAACCGATGGGATAATAGTGGTCTTCAGGGGTTTTGATACCAACCTCTTCTAATAACAGGTACCTTCTTTGGTAATCAAAGGTTATGGATCTTCAAATTGATAGTTATGGAAATTGAAAGTGAACAACTTGAAGGGATGAGGTTTAGTGCAAAAACATAGGAACTAATGATGGCGTCGATTTAGGATATTGGAGGGTTCCAAGACTCTAGGTTGTGGAAAATAGAGGCTAGGGTTCGTTTTGTAAATTGAAGAACAAAGAGTAAAGATGAAAGAGAATAGGTGAGAAATGTCAAAAACAAAGGGAAAAACTCAGGCACCATCTACATATGGTGTTCATCATTTTCACAACCTCAAAGGCATGGTATGGTCAGGTCGATACGAAGAAAGAAAAGAAAGTTCTAAAGGATTTACTGATTGTTGTCAAGGTTCACTGATCTTGTCTGAGCCCTTTTTCACTCTATAGTGTTGGGTTCTTCGAGCTTGATTCCACTCTCACATCACTTCTATCCTGATGGTTGGCACGATATCAACATCACTCAACTCCTAGGAAGGGTCAACAATTGGGCCTCTGCCTTCAGATGTAGGAGGTAGAATATGGGGTGCGTGCACCAAAGGAGACGAGGCAAAATCGCTAATCATCCATCTTCTGATGGAGTTTGGTGGTGTATCTAGGGTTAGGGTTTAAATATTCTCTACTCTTTAAATCTGACCTTACGTTAGGGGCATACAAGTTTTGGGCCTCGTGTAGCTTTTATAGCAGTTTCTTTACGTGGTAGTGGTAGTGGGGCCCAAACTAGCCTAAGTATGTGTTTTTCTAGTTTCTAATGGTCGATTATGATACACCTTTTGAAGGTAGGTTAGCTACATACCTTTTGATGGGAGGTCAGGATTATGCAACTGATGGAGCTTCCACTCACGTGGAAATGCGTGCACCACTAAAAATCCTAAAGACGGTAAGTCTTTAAGTTTAGCCTTGCTTATACTAGATCGGGAACTCCACCCACGTATGCTAAGATACATGGAAGTCTTATCGTAGTATAGTTAAGGGTTGAATCCTCGGGACAATGGTCTTGTTGGGAGCAACAAGATGAAAAACGTTAAAACTTCACTCAATCTCTTAATAGCAGGTGCTTAGATCAAAAGATTGGTTTGGTTGTTTTTAAACTAAGAGCAAGTAGAGTAAAGCAAGTAAATTAAAGGATGTTAAACAATGATAAGAAGTCACTAGGCTGTGATTGGTTTTCACTGCCACTACACATGGATCAAGACATGCAAAATAAAACATAACCTGCAACAAGAGTATAGTTAGTTAGTATCTTTGTAGACTTAGTTTCCTTCCAGAGAACTAACTACGAGAAGTGCGGGAATGTTGCAAAGTCATCCATCCCTGAATGAATGGTCAACTACTTTGCATCATTCCCTTCGCAAAGTGTGTTCCTCGACTCATTAAGGTTGTACTTTCATGCGTCAACTGATTCCATTTCATAGTATGAAAGTACAACGATGGAAGTGAGTTTACTCCACTTCTTGAGATACACTCCTAGATACCAAAATAGATGCATGGTGGATACATGCACCAAGAACCAACATTCAAATGAGTTTCGAATCTAGTAGTACAAACATAGACAATTCATACTAAAAGATAAAAGATAACACAAGTTGGTGATCAAGCAACAAGCATTCATTAAACGTTTGATGTTGAACTGAAAAGATAGTATCTCTATATTGCAAACTATGGATTACATTACATGAAATGAAAACATGGGTAGCGGGGCTACTCCCCACACCCTAGTGAGAGAGACTACTCACTCATAGCTAGGACAAAGAAGGAGGCAAGAAGAGAGAGAGAGAGAACGTCATCCCCACAAAGGAGAGCGGAAAGTCAACCCCTTAGAGAGAGAGATGATCTTCTAGCTTCACAGGTTGCTTGATGACGAGGTCCTCTCTTCCCACCTTCTTTGGCAGAGAGAGAAAGTAGCTTCAAGATGGAGTGTGGATCTCAGACTGGCAACCCTTGGGCAGAGGATTGAAGTTGGATCTGCTTTGGAGTGATAGAGGCAGCCTCTGGGCCTCCGAAACTTGATGTCTTTGGAAGGACTCATTGGGTCTTATTTATAGGCCTTAAGTGAAGTCCAAATGGTTTGGTCAGTTTTGGATCCAAACGGTCTTGAAAATCGTTTGGACTTCAAGACCATTTGGACCTCAAGACTGTTTGGACCTCAAGACCGTTTGGACCTCGAGACCGTTTGGACCTCGAGACCGTTTGGCTTCATATGGTCTCGGGACTGATTGCCTTCATGCGGTCTCGGGACCGATTGGATTCATGCAGTCTTGGGACCGTGTGACTCCATGCGGTCTCGGGACCGATTGGCTTCATGCGGTCTTGGGACCGTGTGACTCCATGCGGTCTCGAGACCGTGTGACTCCATGCGGTCTCGGGACCGATTGGCTTCATGCGGTCTTTGGACTGTGTGACTCCATGCGGTCTCGGGACCGATTGGCTTCATGCGGTCTTGGGACCGTGTGACTCCATGCGGTCTTGGGACCGATTGGCTTCATACGGTCTTGGGACCGTGTGCGTCCATGCGGTCTTGGGACCGATTGTGTCTTTTTTCTACAAGTAAAAAAGGGAAAAGTTAGTCTAATAATATATTTGCAATAAGAGGGGATATTTAGGGATTATGTCTAATTTTAATTAAGAAAGAGTGTGGGGAACTGAAGAAAAGACTAAGATAACATCAAAAAATTTGCGCTTAGCACCCCCCCTAACTTAGAGTCTAGCTTGTCCTCAAGTTAGATAGAGCTGAGGCATGTAATGGCGAGGCAATTTTATTTAGTTAAGATTTCCATACTCTTGCTTCGATTCTAAACCTGAGATCTCCTAAGGTTGTGTCAGAACTTTTTGTGTTAACTCTTTCAAGTATTGAGAGTTGCTTGGATCTCAGGTTTCTTCCATATCTTAGCCCGCATTGGGACCACTTTTTATTCGGTGCATGTCATTGACTCTAATCAGTTTTATACTCCTCTGAGAATCCTACCGGAAACTAGAGTGGGTACGCGGGTTGGCTAAAGGCTTAGTGTGTACCTCCCCCTTCAAGTGGGGGAGGGGTTGTCTATGCTTTTAGGATCTCACTACCGGGCAAGATACATCTGCCTTTTTGAGGGCAGCTGAATGCACCGGCCGGGCGAGTCCTTTATCAGCCTTTCATATATTTAGATACCTTAGGGTTTCACTACCGGGCACGACACATCTGCCTTCTTGAGGGTAGATGAATGTACTGGCCGGGTGAGACCTTTGTTGGTTCTTCATATAGATCCTTATTTATGGCACAACTCTCATGGTTTTATTCAACACTCTGGCTTTTATTCGTAAACTCACAGGCTTGGGATTTGGGTATTTAGGGATATTGATTTTTGGGTGGCCAAGCCTCTTTTATTTGGAGAGAAGAAAACTATTCTTAGAGTTGTTTGACATGCACTTATTTGGTTTCTACTAGTGGTCCACTTTCAAGGCTTCATGATTTGGATGTCACCTGATGTCCCTCTCATCCTTGAGATTGTTTTGGCTTATAGCGGCCCTGATGTTGTCCTGTGGAGGGTCAGATGTAGAAATGGAACAAAAACATGGAAATTGAGTGAAGATGATTTATTAATTCGCCATTACATGTCTATGTGCTATTCTTGTTGTTTCTCTTGAGGGCTACTGGATTCTAAGTTAGTTGGGGATGACTTTGTTCCAAGTAGGTTTTATTAATAGAAAAGACTAAAAATGTGCAGAGAAAACTAAGAAAGAAATTTATACGGAAATGAGGAAGAAGATAGAAAGGGAAGGATTTAGAATTGATACCTCGCCCTTGTCCAGTGTACTCCCCCCTTAACTTATCACTCACTCTGTCCTCAGAGTGTCAAAGGGAATAGGCTGAGAGGTACAAGGACAAGGGCATCAGGCGTCCGTTAGTCCTTTATTTGCGCCATGTGTGCGAAGGAGATTAGCAACAAACTTTCCACGTAAGGCGTGGTAATCTACGTGTGTCATATCCTCTACTGGTTTTTGAAGGGTCATGATTGTGTACATCCAGTAGAGGACGTGGAAGCTGCTGTAATTTGATTCCCAAATTGATTGGGGGCATTTGTGGTTAAAGGATGGGTGATGAAAGTGGTCTTTGCCGTATGCCCTTATGTGCTGACTTAGAACATCGATTAGTCTGTCTGCACATTCTTTCGCCACTTCTTCTGTGGGCATCTTTGGTGTCACTACATATTTTTTCTATCGTGGATTGAACTGGCTGTCAGAACTGTTGTAGATAGTAGTTGTTCCTTCGGGTAGGTTTGTTGCCAGAAGCAACCAGTGCTCATGGTGAAGGAATGGTAGCATGATAGACTTCGGTGTTGTGTGTTGTAGGAAGGAGATTAGTGCTTCAGTTGTTCTGAAGTTCTTTAGCTTTAAGAGATCATCCGTCATGTATGCAGATGCCATATAGGTTGTAGGGTGATTCCGTCCTATAAGAAATTGATAGGTAGCCATCAGGCTCACGGATAGAGACCCTTTGAACTGTACAATTTCTCGCAAAGCGTCTGCCATTACTAAAATGTCACCGGACATGAAAATGAGATCATCTTTCTCGACGTAGAGCCGTGACATGATGAGACGTAGTTCATTTTCGGAGAGACTTTTACAAGCACTAAGGTCGAAATCCGGGAAGGTTGGTTCTATGGCAGATAGGGGCACCATTTGTGATGGTGATATCCTAATGGTTGCCCCTGACAAAAGATATGTTTCCTATTTATCCTATGCCAGATCAAATTGGGAAGGGTCCAATTTTCTTTGCTCGGGAACTATGGCTGGTTGTTTGTTTTTCTCCAATTCTTTTAAGGTTTATCTGAAAGGTCTCCATTGCGGATGTTGGATTGCTGAAAAGAGGTAGCGAGGGATGTCGTATGGTGCCATTGTCAGGTACTTGAAGAACCTTCTATCACAAATAAGCTCCATGGCGTAACGCCCTCACAGGGAGTGAAAATCTTCGGCGATCAGCTCTGTAAAGGGGATTTCTTGGTTTAGCGCTTGAATGTGACGGATAGTGCAAAAAGTGCAATTCCCAGATCCCTCAGTTGTTTGGACTTGCGGGTTTATTATTTGGAACCATGGTTGGCTCCAGTCCTGTCGTAGGGATGGGCGTGCAGCCCAAATGAGCTTAAGAAGCCGGAAAGGTATACATCGTGCCTCTCCTGCTTCTTCTCCAACAAAGTTTATTGTTCCAGCTGATAGCTCAGTGGCGCAAAAATTGTACATCTTGGCATCCCGAGCCTCGGTGTCCACAATCATGAATAACCAGTGATCAGAAACTTGAAATGGCATGGTAAGATAGCGTGCCTTCTGTGCTAAACCAGTGTGTAGCCGCTCTATTGACTTTGCTCGTATGTCCTTGTATAGCAAGCCTATAGACAGGGTAGGTGAGGCGTTAAAGATTGGCTACTACCTCTTAGAGCTTCTGTAGACTTCTATGTAGTTGGCAAGTAGGATGCGGAAGATTGTCATTGACATCGTTGACCGTGGTCGCAGGATGTTGCGGAAATCTTCATGTGTCAACTTGTGCTTAGTCTTTGTATTGTGGTAGGTGATATCTTCCCCCTCTTTGGCATCGTCGAAAATAGTGTTTAGGATAAAGATGTCATGAGCATCTAGTGTAGAGATGGATGCCATATCTAGATCGTGCATCTTATGCGGTAGAGGTGGTGGCGGGGGAAGCTCCTGCGGAGGGGGTGAAGAAGTTTGTTCCAAATCATCTATATAGCCTTGCAGATCTTCATCTGAATCGAAAGAAGAATCGAGTTCTTCGTCTGTATCTAAACAGACTCGTTCTGATTCTTCCTGTTCTGGCAGAAAGGGTACTGACTGGTCAGGTGCAGAAAAAAGGTGAGTGGTTGTTGCTGGTGGGTTTGTGCTGGTTCCTAAAATACATTGATGGAACTCAGCAAAGGCCGCATCTTTCGCAGACTCCCCTATAGATCCCAAGGCAGAGTAATTGAGGAATTGGTCCCCATATGATATGTTTACATTTTTGTTGTGGGTGGGGGAATTGGGATGATGTCCACATTCCTAGTGGTCTTTGACATATCTTTTTTGAGAAGGTGCTGCTCTTTGGCTTGGGCCCTCCCCAGCATTGTATGGGGCATCGGATTTGTAATCTGAGGAAGTTGTATCGTTGTTAGAATCTGCAGAGGAATCAGAGTCATCTTTGTCTTCATCGTCACCGTCTTTGTCAGGTGCTGCTTTGTCTGTGAGCTTCTTATGTGCTGTCTTTTTGCACTGCCGATAGATGGTTTGTAATTCTTCAAACACCACTTGCACATGCTCGTGTGTTTCGAGCAGTGTGTCATGTGTTTCCTTGAGATCTTTGTATCGGTCTTCGGTAGAGAGGAGTCACACTGTTAGATCTGTTACTGTAGCTTGTAATTGTTGGATTTCATTGGTCGTCGACTCCTCTTGGCTATTGTGGAATTGTGTGAGAGTATTGCTGATGTTATCCAAGCGTGTGCTAAAATCTGTTTGTTGTTGTTTGAGCTCGCGGAGAGTCTCAGGCAGAGGCTGAGTCTGCGTAGAGATCTCATCGACTTGCTTGGCCATTGCTTCTTGCTGGCCTTTTACTCCAAGGATCAGCTCGGGCAAGTTGTTGTAGTGGTTGTCGATGTGATCAACTTGCCTGGCCACTATATCTTGTCGTTGCTGAAAACCTTGGAGTATGCTTGGCAAGGTACGGTTCTGCTCATCGATCTTGGCTACCTGTTTAGATAGTCCCTGCACACAAGAAAAAATGGAATTCAAAATGTTAGAGGGGTCGGTGAGGAGGTTTCGAATGGTGTCAAATTGACGTCTGAATTCCTCACCGACATTTGTTAAGGGGACCCCAGTCATGGAAGGGTGGGATGGTTGGGGTCTGGATGGGAAGGATGTAGTGTCCTGCGGAAGAGATACTATTGATGGTGTGGCGAACTGTGTGGTGACGATAGATGGTGTCACCAGCGGTGTTGGGGTGGTGGTGGATTGGAAAGGTGGTGATGTTGCTGGTCAAAATGGTGGGATTGATAGTGGTGGGGGAAAGACTGCGGGAATGGAGTTGAAGGTGGTGAAGTCGGACATAGGGGTGGAGAAAGATGGAAGAGTAGTGGATTGTGGAAAGGTGGAGGGTGGTGAAGTGGTGGTGGTAAGCTCAGCGGTCAGACTCATAATGAAGGAGTCTAGAGATGAGGTGGTGAATTGTTCATCGGGGAGGGGGGTTTCTGTTTCTGGATGCGGTTAAGATGTTGGTGTTCTCGACAGCTGTTGTTTTTGCGGAAGTCTTGTGGATGGTCGTTTCACAAGAATTTTTGTCAACCTAGCTGTCGGGGCGGTGATGCTGAGTTCTGTCTGTCCCGCTTGGGTTGGCGTAGTTTGTGCTTTCATCAGAGCTAAGAGTTTGGTAATCTCTTCATCAATGAAGAGAAATTTGTCTTTGTCGTAGTCTTCTAGCTCCGGAAGCGGTAATAGGATTCTGGAAGATCGGACTGTTGGGAAGAAGATGTAATGTAGTTTTGCATCCTTCTCCTTGATAATGTAGGAGTTCTTCAAGGTTTGTTCGTTTGTTAGGATGTTGCCCTTAATCTTCATGTTACGAGGGAGTAATTTGTCCATTTTGAGGTATTTAATAATGGAGGTTATGTGTCCTCCCATAAAGATTTCTTTTCCTATGGCGTAGGTGGAGAATTTTTGTATCAAATGTCGTCTGATGTTGACCGACTTTTCATGCAAGATAGACCATAGGATTAAAAGGTCGGCCGCAATAACGTTTCCTCCCTATGATCTGGGGAACAGCGCACTGGTAATGATTTTGTGAAGCATGCGCACAAACCCTGATTGAATATTGGAGGCTTTGCATGTCTTTGCCTCGTAACTGGGGATCCCTGTTAGTGATTTCCAGAAGTTATGTTTATTGAATGGGTAGATCTCTGTTCCTGCAGCTGTAGCTTTTTTGAGCAGATCAGGATTGTCGATGAAGATTTCGTTCAGAAGATTTTCTGTGATCACGATGGCATTGCCAAAAAGCTTGGTGACCAGCCGACGGTAACCCCCATCCCTTTCTCTGTGCGCAATGTCCACTGTTTCTTTGCTAAGATGGGTAAAGAATTCTGTGGTGGGTTCGACATATGAGATTTCAGGGATGAAACATAGTCTGGATAAGTTGGCGTTGTCGAGCATTGTGAGGATTCTGTCGTAGATCCCCATCTTGAGTAGTACGCTTGAGCAAACGTACTTTTTTGGTTTTAGTATTTTGTCGATGGATGGGATGGTGTGGATGTAAAGGTTTTCTAGTGGGGGCGCGGTGGTGGTAAGAATTGAGAAGATGGGGGTGGTAGTAGGAGTGGTGGTGGCAGGTGCTGCCAGGGTTTGTCCCCTAGTAGAGGCGGGGTGGACCTATTTTCATGCACGTTTCTTTGAGGGTTGTCCAGTTGCAGTTTCCTGGACCTTTCGTTTCCCCTTGGTTTGTTCTGGTGGGGATTCTTCCTCGGGGTTTGGCTCGTATTAGAGCCTTCATCACTAGAGGAGATTTCTTGCACTTCATCTTCAGGCTCCTCAGCTAGGCATTTGTTGAGGCGATCAATTTCACACAGGATATCTATGATTTTGACCTTTGGTGGGGCCTGTCTAGTTGTGTTGTAGTTATCTATGATCTTTTGGAGTTTATCTCGGTTTTCCAGTAATTGCTCCTTTGTCCAGAATGGAGCGTCGGCAGTTCATGTGGCTTCCTTAGCTGGTGATTCCATTTCTGAAAATGGAAGATCATGAGTAAGAACAATATGTTTAGTATTAGAGAAAGATTTGGATTTTATTTGTTTTTATGTGGTTTTATATTTTAACAAAACTGAAGCGATTGTGAGAGGCCAAACGGTTTCAAGACCGTTTGGCTCCAAATGGTTTCAAGACCGTTTGGCTCCAAACGGCTTCAAGACCGTTTGGCTACAAACAGTTTCAAGACCGTTTGGCTGCAAACGGTTTGAATACCGTTTAGCTCCAAATGGTTTCAAGACCGTTTGGCTCCAAACGTCTTCAAGACCGTTCGGTTGTAAATGGTTTCAAGACCGTTCAGCTCCAAACGGTTTCAAGAGCGTTTGGCTCCAAACGGTTTCAAGACCGTTTGGCTCTAAACGGTTTCAAGACCGTTTGGAAGCTGAAACGCCGGGAGCGCAGCGGACGGAAGAGAGGCGTAACCAGCGGCGAAGGCAAAGATGGCAGTTATAAGGTCGTCGATGGTGATAGAAAAGGGGATCGCGGCAGTGCCGTAGACGGCAGTGATAGCGAGGACGGCGGCGGTGCGCAGGTGATGACGATAGAACATGTACTCGTGGCGGCGTTGCCGGCGTCAGCGATGGTGATGCGCTTACCTTGCTGCTGAGGGTAGGGAAAATTAAGGCGAGAGTGTCAGAAACGGGGGTGCAAACGTCGTGAGGGTACACATAACTCGGAAGGACGGACGGCAAAAGGAATCGGTGCTGTAGGTTGCGTGGGAAACGGAAGGAGAGAAGGAACAATAAACTGAGGGCTTTAGAAGGTTTCGAGAGTCGAAAGAAAGAAGGAGGGGCGTTATATTTATAGGATTCAGGGTTTATTTTGATTTTTATATTTTTATGTTTGTTTTGGTTATGTAAATTTTTTATAGTTTCAAAAGATAAATCTAAGGTAACCAAAAGATCGGAAGATAGAAAAAAATGCTCAGATCTTGGGTGGCCTCCCAAGTAGCGCCTGAGTTTTATGTCGCTGGCTCGACGAGGTTTTGATGTTACTATGATGATGTCGTGGTGTCCCTGATCTCAAAAGTTTGTCTCGACATTTTATCAGCTGGAGTGTAGTATTTTTTCAATCGATGGTCATTTACTGTCGTTTCTCCTCCATTATCATCAACAATTATGATTTCTCCAGTTGGGTATATATGTTTGATTGTGAAGGGTCTGGACCACTTCGTGCGGAGTTTTCTGGGGAACAATTTGAGTTTGGAGTTGAAAAGGAGGACTTTGTCACCCATGGCAATGTCCTTTCTTCTAATATGACCATCATGCCACATATTGGTATGTTCCTTATAAATCTTAGCACTTTGATAGGTGGTCATTCAGAGTTCCTCTAGCTCCTGTAGTTGGAGTTGTCTGTTTTCTCCGGAACTTTGAAGATCGAAATTTAGTTGTTTGATGGCCCACCAAGCTTTGTGTTCCAGTTCCACTAGAAGATGACATGATTTTTCGTATACCAAACGGAACGGGGTTGTCCCGATTGGTGTTTTATAAGCTGTTCGGTAAGCCCAAAGGGCATCGGGAAGCTTGGTGGACCAGTCAGTGCGGTGTCTATTGACAATTTTTTCTAGGATTGCCTTCAGTTGTCTATTTGAGACTTCAACCTGACCACTGGTTTGCGGATGGTAAGGTGTGCCGGTTTTATGGGTAACTCCGTATTTTTTTAAGAGGGCTTCAAAGCTTCATTCTAGAAAATGGGTCCCTCCATCGGATATGACAATTTGGGGGACTCCAAATCTGGGAAAAATGATATCTTTAAACATTTTAATAATAGGTTTGGAATCGCTGGACACTATGGGTATAGCTTCGACCCATTTCGAGACATAGTCTACTGCAACCAGGATGTAGGAGAAACCATAGGAAGAAGGAAAGGGGCCCATATAGTCTATCCCCCATACGTCAAAGAGTTCAATCTCTTGCCACATGGTGAGGGGCATTTCATCCCTTTTTGATATGCTACCAGAAAATTGACATTTATTGCAAGACTTCACAAAATCATAGGAGTCCTTTGCTATGGTTGGCCAGAAGAAACCTGATTGCAGAACTTTTATAGCGATTTTCTTTGCACTCATGTGCCCCTCGTGGGGCCGGAATGGCAATGCTCTAAGACGGGGGTAATTTCTTCTTCCGGTAAGCAGCGACGGAAAAGTCCGTCTGTGCATAGGCGAAAAAGGTAGGGTTCATCCCAATAATATTGCTTTATATCGTGGAGGAATTTCCTTTTGTCGTGATAGGAAGCGGAGGGGTGAATGATTCATGTAGCTAGATAGTTGACAATGTCAGCATACCAAGGGAATCCATGGGTAACCTTCATTAGTTGGTCGTCTGGAAGGGAGTCTCGGATAGGAACTTTATCGTCGTCCTCGACTTCAATACGACTGAGGTGGTCGGCTACGATGTTTTCCACTCCGCTTTTGTCTTGAATTTCCAAATCGAATTCCTGAAGCATCAACACCCAGCGGATAAGTCTGGGTTTTGCATCTAGCTTCTGAATTAGGTATCGTATGGCGGAGTGGTCAGTGTAGACAAATGACCTTGGATCCAATCAAATAGGAGCGGAATTTCTCAAATGTGTAGATGATATCCAGGAACTCCTTCTCTGTAGTAGTGTATTTCTTCTATGCTTCATCGAGTGTTTTAGATGCGTAGTAAATTACGTAAGGTTTCTTGTCGATCCGCTGTCCTAATATGACCCCTATGGCGTAATCGCTGGCGTCGCACATGATTTCAAATGGTTGCGACCAATCTGGGGCTCTCAGTATAGGAGCAGAAATTAAAGCATTTTTGAGAGTTGAGAAACTTTCCAAGCATTCTTGGTTAAAAATGAACTCAGTGTCTTTGGTCAGGAGTTGGGTCATGGGTTTTGCTATTTTTGAGAAATCTTTGATAAATCTTCTGTAAAACCCAGCATGACCCAAGAAAGCTCGTACTCCTTTTATATCTTTTGGTGGCGACAACTTTGAGATAACATCGATTTTTGCCTGATCGACCTCAATCCCTCTGTCACTCACTCTATGCCCGAGGACGACACCTTCAGTTACCATGAAATGGCATTTTTCCCAATTCAGTATGAGGTTTGTTTCCTCGCATCATTGTAAAACTTGTCCGAGGTTGATTAGACTGTTATCGAAAGAATCTCCGTAAACTGAAAAATCATCCATGAACACCTCCATTATGGATTCTGTTAATCCTGCGAAAATGGCAGGCATACACCTTTGGAATGTAGCGGGTGCATTACACAACCCGAATGGCATTCTTCTAAAAGCATAGGTTCCAAAGGGGCAGGTGAAGGTAGTTTTCTCTTGGTTTTCCGGGTGTATGGGGATTTGGTAGAACCCGGAATAACCATCTAGATAGCAGAAGTATTTTTGATGGGCTAAGTGTTCTAGGACTTCGTCGAGAAAGGGTAGAGGGTAGTGATCTTTCCGCGTGGATTTGTTTAATTTCCTATAGTCGATGCACATCCTCCACCCCGTCACCGTCCTAGTGGGTACTAACTCATTTTTGTCATTAAGCATGACTGTGGTGCCTCCCATTTTACGAACTACTTGGATGGGGCTAACCCATTGAGAGTCTGAGATCGGGTAGATTATGACGGCTTTTAGTAATTTGAGGACTTCAAGGCGAACCACTTCTTTGAGATTAGGGTTCAACTTCCTATGATGTTCGCGTGATGGCTTAAATTCTTCGACCAAGGGCAGTCTATGCATGCATAAGACTGGGTTTATGCCCGTCAGGTCAGTTATCTTATACCCTATGGCCTTCTTGTGTTTCTTCAGCTCATCAAGAAGCCTTTCTTTCTGATTTTATGTTAGGGTGGAACTGATGATAACCAGACATAATTTTTCCTCATCCAAGAAGACATGTTTAAGTCCCATGGGTAGAGTCTTCATCTCAGGAGTCTTAGGTGGCTCTGTTGCTTCTAAAATGGTGACAACTTTGAGTTCTTAAAATGTGGTTGTTGGTTCTTCGGCCTTCTCTAAGTGTTGCAGACACTATTGAACCAATTCATTTGCAAAGAAATCGACTTCTGGGTTGGTTAGAACATTCTCTAACTCGTTCGATGGCTCAGATGTTTCTAATTGCGACATTTGATGTATTGCGTCTAGGAGAAAGACGTCCTCTTAAATGTTGGGGCCTTTCATGCTGTTTAGAACTCAGAATTGAATTGCTTCTTTTCCGAGTCTTAGAATGATAGTGTCGGCTTCAACATCGATAAGCGCCCTGGCTGTGGTGAGGAAAGGTCTGCCAAAAATTATCGGGTATCTCAGATCTTCCTTATATCCATGATGACAAAGTCACACGGGACATAGGCATCTTTGCCTATCCTAACTGGAATATCTTCAATAATTCCTAGAGGTGCGGTGATGGTAGAGTCAGCTAACTGAATTGTCATTGTTGTGGGAAGCAAGTCGGTGAAACCTAATCGTTTGCACATGGAATAGGGCATAATGGATATGTTGGCCCCTAGGTCAGCTAATCCCTTTTTGTTCGATGCATTTCCAATGCAGCATTGAATCCCGAAGGAACCTGGGTCCTTCTTCTTCTTTGGCATTTTATTGCGGATGATATCAGAGGTGGTTTGGGCAAGTTTAACAGTTTCTTGTTCCTCAGTGATGTACTTCCTTGATAACAGAGTTTTGAGGTATTTAGCCCAAGCCGGTACCTCTGAGAGAGCATCGAGGAGTAGGATGTCGATGTAAAGTTTCTTCATCGCCTCCTTAAATTTTTGGAACCGGGTGTCCATTTTTGTTTCTCGTAATCTTCCCGGATATGGGATCCATGGTTTATACTGCAAGATTTCTGGCTCTATGGACACTTGTTCTTTTTCTTTGCCCTTTGCGTCCTCTGTGGACTTCTCCGTTCTAGGCTTCGGGCTCGCGTTCGGCATAAGGGCAGGTGTATCATCATCATCAAGAATGACCCTTGTAGTTTCGTGAAGGGTGTGTCCAGATCTCATGGTAATGGCATTCAACTGTTCAGGCCTATTATAGTCGTGCCTAGGGTTCGATTCAGGCTGTCCTACAAACATGCCTGCTGGAGGCTTTAGTTGCGCAACAATTTGGGCTAGTTGAGCCTCTACTACCTTTTGCTGAGCTTGTTGATTAGCGAGCATAGTTTGTTGGGACTGTAGCATCTGCCTTATCAATGTCATCTCATCTTCAAGTTGAGAGGGGGTATTTTTCTGTGCAAGTTGTTGTTTCCCTTGCTGTGGTTGTTGCGGAGGCGGCGCTAACCGAGGCTGCTACAACTGAGGGTGTAGCTTTGGGTGTAGAGGAGGATTGTTATACTGATAGTAGTTGGATGGATTTCTAGAGTAATTGGGTCGTGGGAAGTTGTTCCTGGGGTTCCCTTGATTTTGATTGAAGTTGCTTTGGAATCCAGGGGGCAACCTATTAGAGGATCCGCCTTGCATCTGGTGTTGCGGATTGGAAGTCCCAGCAGGGTTCCTGTATTGAAATTCTGGGTGGTTTCTTGGTTGATTAGGATTATAATAAACTTGTCCCAAAATGGAATGAATAGAATTGACTTGTTCTGGCAATTGCTCTTCAGGTTGTTCCATGATTGGTTCATACTGTTGTGGTGGTGGATGCTTATCCATCATCACATTGTAAAGCAAACCGCATGAAAGAGTTGGATGATCAGATGCGTGACAGGCTTCACAGGTTCCTGTGGCAGCTTTGACCTATTGGACCTGAGGGTTTTTCTTCTTATCAAATTCTCCAAGAGAAGTTTCAAGAGCTTGTTGCTTATGAGCTATGGTCTTTAAGGCTTCAGCAATAGCCTTCATCTCCATTGATTCCTCGGCTTTATAAACCTTAAGGACTCCTTAGTTGGACTGATTCTCAGCTCCAAGTGTGACTATTTTCTAGGCATCCTCGTAGTTTTTTCTCATAAAATTTCCTCCAGATGAGGAATCTAGAAATTGCTTGATGTCATCACTCACTCCCCTATAGAATGTTGCTATTAATTGGTTTTGGGAGATTTCATGATGAGGGCACTTTCGCAGACGCTCTTTGAACCTTTCCCATGCTTCCGCAAGTGATTCTCCGGGAAGTTGGGTGAAGTGATTAATCTTCCCCCTAATTTTGTAAGTTAGTGAAGGGGGGAAGAACTTCTCCAGGAACTTTTCTTCCAGGGGAGCCCATGTGGTGATTATTGGCTCCCTATCAAGCGAGTTATACCAGCTTAGAGCTCTCCCTGATAGAGTGAAGTGAAACATATGTAGCATTATTGCATCGAAAGCAACTCTCTCCTGTGGGACCAGTCGACATAGTGCCTTGAACCTTTTCAGATGATCCATACAGTCATCTCCAGAACCTCCAGAAAATGAGATGCCCTGTATGATCTGAATCCATTGGGTCTGGATCTCAAAGTTGGGTATGTTGATGATCGGAGGTCAAACTGGGTGGTTGTCTTCATAGTTCTTAGGGACAACATAATCCCTCAACTGCTTGTTCCTTAGTTCTAACTGGGCAACTTGGTTTGCTGCCTCATTTTTGGCTCGGATGCGGGCTTCTTCTTCCACTCAGATCTCCGCTTGAATCTGAGCACGAGTATCAGTGATGAGTTGTGCTCTTTGAGCGGCGATGGCGGCGTTGACCCTCTCCATTACTAGTGCAGCCTGGCATTGATCTTCAACCATTTGTTTGGCTCTTTGGCGATTGAGTCTGACGCGGTGGTGGAAGCTTCTCTCTACCTCAGAGTCGTACTCTGGATTAGGGGAGAATCTGAGGTTATGTGATGATTGCATACACGTCTTCTACCTGAGTAGAGAAAAGAAAACACCTTTTAGATGATGCTACAGATATAATAAATTCAAGTAGATATGGATTAATGATTAAAAGAAAGTGTAAAACCCTAACCAACTAGCAAGATACTAAATGAAATTAAAACGTTCTATTGTCCCCGACAACGACGCCAATTTTTGATGGAGCTTCCACTCACGTGGAAATGCGTGCACCACTAAAAATCCTAAAGACGGTAAGTATTTAAGTTTAGCCTTGCTTATACTAGATCGGGAACTCCACCCACGTATGCTAAGATACGTGGAAGTCTTATCGTAGTATAGTTAAGGGTCGAATCGTCAGGACAACGGTCTTGTTGGGAGCAACAAGATGAAAAATGTTAAAAATTCATTTAATCTCTTAATAGCAGGTGCTTATATCAAAAGGTTGGTTTGGTTGTTTTTAAACTAAGAGCAAGTAAAGTAAAGAAAGTAAATTAAAGGATGTTAAACAATGATAAGAAGTCACTAGGGTGTGATTGGTTTTCACCGCCACTACACATGGATCAAGACATGCAAAATAAAACATAACCTGCAATAAGAGTATAGTCAGTTAGTATCTTTGTAGACTTAGTTTCCTTTCGGAGAACTAACTACGAGAAGTGTGGGAATGTTGCAAAGTCAGCCATCCCCGAACGAATGGTCAACTACTTTGCATCATTCCCTTCGCAAAGTGTGTTCCTCAACTAATTAAGGTTGTACTTTCATACGTCAACTGATTCCATTTCATAGTATGAAAGTACAACGATGGAAGTGAGTTTACTCCACTTCTTGAGATACACTCCTAGATACTGAAACAGATGCATGGTGGATACATGCACCAAGACCCAACATTCAAATGAGATTCGAATCTAGTAGTACAAACATAGACAATTCATACTAAAAGATAAAAGATAACACAAGTTGGTGATCAAGAAACAAGCATTCATTAAACGTTTGATGTTGAACTGAAAAGATAGTATCTCTATATTGCAAACTATGGATTACATTACATGAAATGAAAACATGGGTAGTGGGGCTACTCCCCGCACCCTAGTGAGAGAGACTACTCGCGCATAGCTAGGACAAAGAAGGAGGCAAGAAGAGAGAGAGAGAACATCATCCCCACCAAGGAGAGAGGAAAGTCAACCCCTTGGAGAGAGAGAGATGATCTTCTAGATTCACAGGTTTCTTGATGACGAGGTCCTCTCTTCCCACCTTCTTTGGCAGAGAGAGAGAAAGCAGCTTCAAGATGGAGTGTGGATCTCAGACCGGCAGCCCCTGAGCGGAGGATGGAAGTTGGATCTTCTCTGGAGTGATACAGGCAGCCTCTGGGCCTCCGAAACTTGATGTCTTTGGAAGGACTCCTTGGGTCTTATTTATAGGCCTTAAGTGAAGTCCAAATGGTTTGGTCAGTTTTGGATCCAAACGGTCTTGAAAACCATCTGGACTTCAAGACCGTTTGGACCTCAAGACCGTTTGGACCTCAAGACCATTTGGACCTGAAGACCGTTTGGACCTCGAGACTGTTTGGACCTCGAGACTGTATGGCTTCATGCAGTCTCGGGACCGATTGGCTTCATGCGGTCTCGGGACTGATTGGCTTCATGCGGTCTTGGGACCGTGTGACTCCATGCAGTCTCGGGACCGATTGGCTTCATGCGGTCTTGGGACCATGTGACTCCATGCGGTCTGGGGACCGTGTGACTCCATGCAGTTTCGAGACCGATTGGCTTCATGCGGTCTTGGGACCGTGTGACTCCATGCGGTCTCGGGACTGATTGGCTTCATGCAGTTTTGTGACCGTGTGACTCCATGCGGTCTCGGGACCGATTGGCTTCATGTGGTCTTGGGACCGTGTGCGTCCATGCGGTCTTGGGACCGATTGTGTCTTTTTTCTGCAAGTAAAAAGTTCAAAAGTTAGTCTAATAATATATTTGCAATAAGAGGGGATATTTAGGGATTATGTCTAATTTTAATTAAGAAAGAGTGTGGGGAACTGAAGAAAAGACTAAGATAACATCACAAAATTTGAGGTTATCTGCAACCCAATGGCTGGTCACTCTCCTACCTACAGAGGGTGAGGTAGGATTACGCAACCAGATGGTTGATCAATACATTTTCCTTCTGATGGTAGTGTTGATGACTTCACCGGAACCTAATGGCCTCTTACTTCTTTGAATTCAATGGTAGACCAAAATTTTCTATTTTGATGATGGAAGGTGATGGCTATACTTACTTTGTTTTTTATGGGTGCCCTAATTGATCAAATGATGGTTGAGTAGATATCTCATTCGATTGAAGTATCTTTAGATAGTTAAATCATTTTTAGGTCATTCACTAACTTATTGTATGCACATTAAATTTATAAAATAAAATCAAGGTTAATCTAGGAAGATAACAAAACAACAAAAAACTAAAGGTTAACATTAATTAAGATAAAACCTAGTAATGAGGAAAATATGAAAACTTAGAATTTTAAAGATGCAAAATTCATGAAGAATTGGATTTCCTCCCAAGAAGTGCTAATTTATATTCTTTAGCTGGACTTTCTCTAGGATCATCATAGATCTTGCTCTGGTGGTGCTGGAGGTGGCTCATCTAGCCGAACTTTAAATCTCCTTATAAATGCCTCATCCTCATACTGTCTCTTCACTTTGTTCTCATTCATAGGGAATGTTCCTGACTTTTCACTAAATAGTTCCATCATTTGCGATGGATATATTTTCAACACATTCAAGGGGCCTGGCCATTTTGATTGGAACATTTTTGAGGAATTTATGCTTGAATCAACATAGGGACTTGCCCCCTTCAGTGACATCTTTTTCGCTTCATGTAGGCATCATGCCACACCTCATCCCTCTACTTATAGATCCTAGAATACTCATGGCATGCAACCTATTCCTATAATTACAAGAATCTCTTCTTTCCTACTATCTCTAGGTCCATGTTGTGGAACTTGATGGCCCAGAAAGCTTTATGCTCAATCTCTACTAGAAGGTGGCATGCCTTGCCATACATCAATATATAGAGGGTGGTCCTTATAAGAGTTTTTCAAGTCATGCAATATGCCTAGAGGGCATCATCAAGATTCATAAACCAATCGTGTCTCATGCATCTTACAACCTTCTCTAGAAATTTGTTTAACCTACCTATTTGAGACTTCAACTTGACCAAATGTCTATGGGTGTCATGGAGTGGCTATTTTTGTAGTTTACCCCATACTTTTGTAACATGGACTCATATTGTCTTTCCCTGAAATGAGAACCCCCGTCACTAATGACGGTATGTGGGATCCCATATCTCATAAAGAGAACCTTTTCAAACAGCCTCATCACTACTTTTGAGTCACATTTAGGAGTATCCACGACTTCTATCCAATTGGATACATATTCAGCCACAACCAAGATATATTGGTTTCCTCATGATGAGGGGTAAGTCTCCATATAATCAATTCCCCACACAACAAATATTTCAAACTCTATCCAATGTAAGAGAGGTATCTCATTCATTTTCAATATGTTTCTTGTACATCGGCATTTATTGCAAGCCTTTTCATATGCGTGAGCATCCTTGAGCACAGGGCCAATAGAAACTTGATTGCATAATCTTGGAAGTGGTCTTGTCCCCTCCTAAATGCCTAATATACGGTGAAAAGTGGCACTCATACAAGATGTGGTACTTCGTCCTAAAAAATACATTGGCCGTATAGGATATCAACACACTTTTTGAAGACAAGGGAGCCATCCCAAAAATAAATGTACAAGAAAATCTTATTGTTCTCATTGTAAGTAATATCTGGACACAATTGTTGGCAAGCTAGGTAGTTGTAGATATCATTAAACCATGGTACTATAGGTTCTATGAATCTTTCCATCATTAAATCCTCATCATGGTAATTATCATTGATTGGGAGCGAGTTGTTGCCATCTATGATGATTTGTGACTAGGTGGTCTGTGACTGAATTCTATGTACATTTCTTATCTATGATTTCATGGTGAAATCCTACAGTAGGAGTGTCCACCTCAAAAGCCTCAACATTATATCTTTTTTTTTGAAATAGTTATTTTATAGCTCCACAATCATACTATCACCTTTGATCACATTAGGTAGGATTTGAATTTGTCAAAGGCTTATACTATGGAAAACATTCCTTCTTAGTGGTTTTGTACTTTATCTTAGTGTCTTTCTAGATTCTTGATAGAGTAGTAGATGATGTGGTGCTTTTCATCTTTCTTTTGTCTTAGCACTGCTTCGACTGCATAGTTGCTTGCATCCGACATCAATCTGAAGGGAGGCTCCCAATATGGAGCTTGAAGGATTGACAGTATTGTGACATGACCCTTCAAGGTGTTGAAATTTTCAAGCATTCATCTGTAAAATTGAAAATGAAATATTTAACAAGGAAACTAGATAGAGTTTTAGAGATTTTTAGAAAACTTTAATAAACCTCTTGTAGTATCCAATGTGTCCAGGAAACTTCTTACTCTAGTCATGGATTGAGGAGGTGGAAGCTTAGATACAGATTCTACTTTTCTCAAATCAACTTTGATTCCTTTTTCAAAGACCATGTGACACAAAACAATTCCTTCTTGTACCATAAATGACACTTTTCCTAGTTCAACACAAGTTGCCTTTCCTCACAACGTCTTAAGACTTGAGATAAATTTCTCAAGCAATTGTCAAAATTGGGTCCATAGATAGAATAGTCATCCATATAAACGTTTGTAATATCCTCTAAGAAGTCCACAACTATGGAGATCATGCACCTTTGCATTGTTACAGGTGCATTGCAGATCCCAAATGGCATTTTCCTGAAGGCACAAGTTCTATAAATGTAGGTGAAGGTGGTCCTCTTGGTCATCTAAGTGTATAGAACCTGATAGAATCCTGAATATCCTTCGAGGAAGTAGAAGTATAAAGGGTGAGAATGCTCCAAACCTTGATCATTGAAGGGAAATGGAAAATGATCTTTATTTGTTGTAGTGTTTAATCTTATATAATCTATGAACATCCTCCAGCTTGTGACCTTTCTAGTTGCAACCTTGTTACTATTTTCTCCTTTGACCACCTTCATACCTCCTTTCTTGGGTATGAAATGAATGAGACTTACCCATTAGTTGTTGCTTATGGGGTAAACTATCATGCATCTTGAAGTTTTATGACTTCTAGTTAACAACTTCTCTTAAATTTTGGTTTAGTTTCCTTTGGCTTTGGACAAAAGATTTTTCATCCGCTTCTAAGTGGATTATGTGCATGCAACCAGTTGGGATCAAACCTCCAATATCGTCCACCAAATAGCCAATTTCTTTCCTTATCATATTAAGTTTAGATAGTAGATTTTCCTACTATTCTTCCCTCAGAGTACAGTTATGATGATTAGGTTCCTCTCTTGATTGCCAATAAGTTCATACTTCAAATCGTTTCGGAGTTTTGGCGTTTATTTTTCTTCAGGAGTCTATTCTAGTGAGGCATATTTCATAGTTGCTATGACGACATCTTCTTCATCGATGTATTCACCTTCTGGTGCCTCCAAATAATCAAGTACTTCAATGACATCTGGATCTTCTTTATTACGACTATGGTTATTCAGATCTCTCATTAAGGGACCTACCATGTCGTTCCGATCTTGAACTTTCTTATAGAACTGGTTATAATTGTCCATGAAGTAGATTGATTCAAAGAGGTAAGGTTCCTTCATCGAGTCCTAGACATGGAAATCAATATGGTCTTTACATATGCTTATGGAAATAATTCATGCTTTGCATTGTTTAAAGCTCTCCCAGTAGAAAGAAATTTCCATCCAAAAATCATCAGGCCTATTGGGTCTCTTACAATATCTATGAAAATTATATCATAGAGAACAAAGAATCTTACAACATGAAAGGGAACATCCTCTACTATCCTAATAGGTTAAATGAAGGAATGGTCTGCTAGCTGAATACACATTCCAATCTTGACCATGTCAGTCAAGCCTAGTCTCTAGGAAATGGTCATAGGCATTAAGCTTATTCTAGCACCATGATATGCTAATAAATTCCTCCCTTCATTATCTCTCACATTGAATGGGATAGTGAAGGCTCTAGGGTCCTTATATGTAGGCAAAATTATTGCTTGCATGGAGGAACTTGACATCTTGGAAAGCCTTACAATTTCTGCTTCATCTCCATGCCTTCTCTTTATCATAAGATCCTTGAAGAATTTTTATAAGTCGGCATCTCTTTGATGGCGTCTAGGAAAGGGATGTCTAGGTGCATCTTCTTCACAGTTCCTAAGAACTTTTTGTACTTCTTTTTTTAAATGAGATTTTATGAGCTTGTATGGGAAAGGTAGCCTTGGTGCGTAAGGGTCCCTATTGGCTAGGGCCTCTTCGGTTGTGTCAAGCTTCTTATCCTTCACTATCTCTTTCCCTTCCCTTTTTCTTTTGACTTACACTTCTTATAATGACCTCAACTTTGAGTTCCTCCTCTATTATGTCAATTTTAGGTAGGGAGTTAATGACATGAGTATTTCTTCGAGTAGCCTTGTTAGTTGACTCTTCTAGAACTTTACTTTATCTAAGCATAGCCATTTTTGTTGTCTCAGTCATTGAAGGAATCATCCCTTCTGGGTTCTTGATAAGCTTGGATAGTTCCACTAGTTTTTTATCAATCATTTTGTTGTGGGCTTGCATATCAACCATATATATAGTCACACCCCTATTTGGTATTGCATCGTATTAAGTAAGATGATATTATTGATGGTGCTTTGGCTTAGTTTTTCATTTGTAGTAGCTCGTCTTTTTGCGAAGATGAAAATTCCAGACATCAAATCTTGTTTAGTAGAGGTCTGGTTCTGACCATGACTTGTTTCGCTAATGTTTCAGTTCTTATTCTGCTTTTGTCCTTGAGAATTATTTCTACTTTGCTCATAGCCCATATTTTGGGTGAATCCATAGGGTTCACTTCCTCTACCAAACCCAGTTCGTCTGTAAGGTGGATTGTTTAGAATGTTTAAAAGTTGAGCATTTTCAGCTACATCTTTGTTCCCATAAGAGAACCTAGGATGATTGGGTCTCTTAAAACTAGCATAGGGGATGTTCTCAGTGTCATTTTTTTGGTTGTACTCCTCTACATGGTTATTGATGTAATTGTCAGCTCCATGCCCTCTTTATCCACATGTAGCACACTTCATCATCGTTTCAATCTTATGCTTCCATTTGTTCCTAGAATCCTTCAGCTAAAAAATGACAGTAGCGATCCTCTGAATTTGAGCAGTTAGACTGTCAAGGCCTTTTGATTCAGTTGTTGTGCCTTTAGCAATTCCCTTGTTTGATGGCCCTCTGTCATCATCTAGGCCAGCTTATAGTACATCCATGTTATATAATATCTTCATAGTTTTCTTCGGGGCTTTACGCAAGAAATCACTACCCATAGCTGCAATTAGCAAAGTCTTTTCTGTAAAAGTAAGACCATTATATAAGGTGGTTACCAAGACTCCTTTTTCATAATTATGATGAATGCAATCCCTTTGATATTCTTGGAATCACTTACATGCCTCATATAGGTTCTCACTTGGTTTCTGTCTAAAACCTATGATCTATGTCTATTTCAGAGTGTTTTTTCAATTGGGGAGAACTTAGTAACAAAAGTGTCAGCTAGAGGTCCCCAACCATTGATGCTTTTGTCTTCCAAAGTGAGATACCATGATAGGGCTTGTCCCTTAGAGAGAAATAGAACCCTTGCAATAGATAACTTCCTATGGTACATGATTCATCTTCATGGTGTCATAAACATTCTTAAAAGCATCGATGAGGTGATAGGCATTTTCATCCAGAGAGTTCCCTCTACTGGATTAGATTTATGAATGTTGGCTTCATCTCAAAGTTTGTAGTGTTGAATCAAGGGATGATGATTGGGTATCTTGACTAATTGGCCCATGTGGTAGCTGGATCGAGTAGAGATGGGCCTCCATCTTCATCATTTTTATCGTTGTTGGCATTGTTATTATTTTCGTTTCTATTTCTTTAACCAACATGAGGTTGAGGTCTTCTGCTTCATGGAATTTTTCTTCATATTCTTCTTCCTCATGATGATCCTCATTATGATCTTCATTGTTCTTGTCCTCGTTCTCCTCATTGTTCTCGTTGAGAAGAGCCGATCTCCTTTGAGGAAGCATGATCCTTACAATTAGGGATGATGGTGGTCTGATTCATGCTAACATCCTAAAATGAATCCCATGGTCAAGTTTAGAAATGAGACACATGATATGAAGTATCCAAGAAGGAAAGAGCTATCAGATCTAAAATGTGTGGTTAAGTCTATTGCTAGATTTAAGGAATGACGAATGCTAATGTCTTGGGTTCTTAACAGTGCCAATTTCTCTTGTCCCTAGCAATGATGCCAAATGTTGGTCGCCTAAAATCACACATCTAAAAGAGGTGGATCAAGAGTATTCAAACTTTATGTTTATGCCCAATACTTAGGATCTCACAAAGATAATAATGAGGCCTTATGTAGTAAACAGGGTCGACCACAAGGACAAGGATGATAAATTTTAAGATCTTAAAGCCTTGACTTAGTTGCGCCAACAAAAAGGTAATAGTAATGCTCCTAACAGAATGGTAGTTGTGAACTGGAAAATAACAAACAAGAAAAGTAAACAAAGAACAAACAAAAGAGCAAGTATGTTTGGTGGTTTTGAATATAAGGATGGAAGTGAACTTGGATTGGATTTAACACCTAAGATCTCTCACCAACATGCAATAATCACACCCCTCATGCACCCTTAGATAGTTACAAGCAATCATCATAACAATCTATTCCCTCCTCTCTCGATCTTAGGATAAATATAGATTATAAGGTTATCTCTCTCTTAAGATAAAAAATAAACAATCAACATAAAACCGTATGATCATTAGCTTAAGCATTCAAACACTCTCTTGCATTCATGTAACTCCATAACTCTTATATATAGGTAAATACTATTGAGGTATGAATAATCAAACAACACAAGATGGTAGCTAATCATGTAAATGAAGCATTAAGACCAAGAGTATGGAGATAAACATTGCTAAGAGTATATATTCAATGAATGTAAGTCTTTACATGTTGGGAGAGCCTTAGGGGAAACTCCTAACCCAAGTTAAACGAATAGGCACTCATGAGAGTATAACATCCTAATTTTTAGGGTTTTATCACACATTGGAGTCTAGCAAGAATAGAAGCTTGTATTCATCAAAGCCTTAGGTGAGGCAGAATGAAAAGGTTATCAAGTCTCAAAGTTGTAAAAATGAACAAAAGGATTGTCTCTATGAAAGATGATACCATGGATGATGATCTAGAACCAGTCCCAAGTATGTGATGAGTGATGGGTAAGGATGAATATCAAGTGATAAGATGGTATGGGTGTAATTATGTGACTATATACATATTGATATAGTTTAGTAGTCAATTCAATTTATTATTACATGTCTATATCACTTGGCCTTCTCTAAATGATTATAATGGATATCAAGAACTATTATCATATATTTGGATATAATTGGAGGTATTGTAACAGTGGTTATTAAGTTATATAATCATGGTAAATAGATCATGGAATATTAAATTAAAAGGGTCAAAGAATGCTATCTTGAGTTTTTTTTGTCAATGATGAACCTAATCATAGTCATAATGGAATTTCAGTTCTCTATTCAGGGATTTAGACTACTCTACAGAAATATTATGGATGGTCTACCAACAAAATAAATAAAAACTGGTTTAGGAATATCACACTACTTGTATTGCACATGGATTTAGAATTTCGATCTAGAACTAATTTCCATGCTAGAGGTAATATTACCTTATCATATTATCCATGTAACTGAAAGTTTTTCATTCATCAAGTATCTTGTGGATGCCAATTTTCATAACCAATACTTAATTGTGTTGATTTTATACCCAAAATTCTTACTCTTCTATAGAGGTATAAATACTAGATTAGACCCCTCTATTTTGGTTATTAAGCATAAGTGTTTCTGTGAACTTGTTAGTTTGCCTTCATACAAGAATATTCCAATCATATTGGGTAGGCTAGTTCTTGATACATCGAGTTATGTGGGACTCTTAGCGGATAAGATGGGAACTAATGTTCATATAGGAGAGGTTAAGGGGACTTTAAGCAAGGAGTTGGTTCAAATATAGTCATAGTGAGGTTTTCTTCAAGCTATGATATTGATGAGAAGGACCCAATGATATGTATCTAGACATCTTTGAACCCACTGGACTAGAATTAATTACATAGAAGAGGCTAATAATATGCTCTTCATCTCTAGAAGTAGTCATGGCTACATCTAAAATAGGTCAGGATCTGATGCCACATTCAGTATTCGATTCTAGCAATCAGGTTGCACCCAGGCTGCACAAGCGACCATAGTCCTCTTGAGCCATGATTGTGAGGTGGGTGGGTGGAGGAGCCTGACTACTAGAGAGGAACTCCATTGTGGTCGTAGATCCTCAAAGAAGTTTCTGAGATTGGATTCCCTCTTTTGTAAAGAAGAATAGGATAGAGAAGGATATGAAAGAGAATTGATATATCGCTTCTCATCATAAGTAACTCAGAGAGGTGCAAAATTTGTACAACAAAACTGATTGTAGCCACATCTATAAAAAAAGGGTGTGCCCTCCTCCGTCGGTATGACCCGATGATGGCCAACCATGTTGAGAGGTCTTCTTAGAGCAGAAAGGGACTATGGTGAACCAACAACCTGATGAGAGTGTGGCCACTGAAAATTTTCCATAGTGTGGAACAATGTCAGATGGAGAGGCACAACAGGCTTGGCTGCAACCATGATGATATATAATCGTGTGGAGTGGGAGCGCATCCCCTTTTCCCATGAGTTTTGCAAACTAGACATATAAGGAACGGGCAATGTTGGGGTGGGTCAGCAGATCCTATTTAAGGTGGACCCCCTTCATTCAGTAAATATCCGACTAAGATAATGCATTCTTTAATTAGTGAAATAATGTCTCTAACTTGTAGAAAGTAGAGAAAATCAGTTATAGCTCAGAAAAATACAAACCATATATGGATTTTAATCAAATTTTTGATATCTAGATAATGGTATAGGTCTTAGGACCTGTTTTGGGTTGATTTTCACGAAATATTATATTCAATGCAAATACAATTTAGAATCCCAATTAAGAAGCTTTGGGTGAACATCACATGTTGATTAAGAGATATGAGGGATCTTAGGAGTGTTGTTTGTACTAAATGGGTAAGTTGTCCATGCCCATGAGTATTCATATTTATTAAGGTCACATATTTACATGTTTCTTAGATAAGACACTGTGATTTATGTGTTCTAATGTTCTAAGATTTTACGATATGCAATTAAAGTTTTCATACCATACTATATGTGTCCTCGCGTATATCCAATATCTCAAGTAGAAATATTTTTTTAAGATTTCTTAGAATGATGGGGAGTTTCATGAGAAAATTAAAGATCATATTCCTATATGATTTCTTAGTAATGATTCATACTAATGAATAATACTACAAGACAAGTTATGCAAGCAAGATAGTTATACTTGATAATGTTGGATAATGTTGTAATTAAGATTTAAAATAGAAATATACTATTAAGATTTCTTGGATAAATTAATATATAAGAACTAAGTGTCGTTTATATTTCTTAGATGATTAAGATCTAAAACTTAAGTACATGGTTAAATATGAAAGTAAAATGCATGAAGTTATGATTAAGTTGAAGACAAGATTTTACAAGCTTCATGTTTAAGGTTTAAGATTTAAGTTGATATAAATGCATTAAGATTCACATTAAGATCAGATTTAATTAGACTTTAAAGAGATTGAGTCATCTTGTCAAAAATTATATTTTGGGTAATGAATACTTAAGTTACCTTTGTATACTTAGTATTTCTATATTTAGATTAGATTATTTTATTAAGCCTTTAGACCCATATGTTATACATCTCATATCAAAATTTAATTAACTCATTCTATCAAATCAGAATTTCAAAATAAGTTTTATCTAGACAATAAGAATATTAGATTTTAGATCCAGATTTAGTTTTAGTTCAAAACTAAAGAATAGAGATATAGATTCAAAGTTAGTAGATAACATTCAAAGATATGAAATTGAGAATAGAGAAAAAAAATGACATTAGAACTTTAACTATATAGATTATAGGACAATTCCTCACTAGAGAGTCTCGAGACGATTCAGAGGACATTGTGTGTGTCACAGAGGGCACATATTTCCAGCAGAGGGTGAATTACACCATCGAGGACACTTTACTGTCAATATAGGGCACATTGTGCCAGCAGAGGGTGTGTTGCACCATATAGGACACTTTAGTGTTACAGATGAGGACTTATTGTATAATGGTAGCCATAATTAGATAAAATTCTTAAATAAAAGATATCTTAATTCAAAGCATGCACGTAATCTCATTTATAAGTATCATGAATGGAATTAAGATAAGACAAGACATGACCCATGCCCTATGTTTAGGTCATGAGTCCCAGACCCTTAGTGCAGGTTGATTCAGATACATAATCTAGTCCCAAAGTGTAGTTTATGTGAACCAAGCACAATAGTAAATGTCATGAAACAAGGTTCTGTAGTACACGTCTCTAGAGTAAGATAAGTAAAAAGTCAAGAATTTAGTTAAAGAAAGTAGAGATATTCATGTTTTAGATTTTATATAGAGTTAATGTGTATTTCATGTATATAATATTTAATAATATATTGTAATATCTTATTTCTTCAGTAATGTATATGTTAGAATACTCATGCCACTTAATATAATGATTGTTTTCCAATGCATGGCTGGGGACGAGATATCCGCATGTGAGGAGCATGAGAAGAAGTATCATCCAGAAATTTGGAACACAAAGATAGAACATGATACGATCTGGTGGGTGCCAACTATAAGATGATTCTAAGGTTTATAGATTTGGCTATATGTTTTCATGCTTAAAACTTTGATGTAGAGACTTTGTCTCAAGATGTTAAATGAGTTTTCCATGTGATAGAATTTATGTTTCCTTTTTTCAGTCACCACATTTATATTTCCATTAATATGATAAATGATGAAAATGTTTATTATTTTTAAGTTTGTGTCATTGATAATATTGTTGTTACGAATGCCAATTTTATGTAATGCCTCCTTGAATAAATAAGTTATGGATAACTTGGTGTTGCTTTTCCTATGTACATGTGTGTGCTTATGGAGGGCATTATAAAATGGTATAACAGTGACATTATAGTTGGCAACCATATCAATTCTCATGTTCCTACTTAAGATCACCATATAAGAAGTTAAGCCAGAGTAGAGTACAGATATAGAAAGATAAGTAGTATCCATGCATATAGAAGAAGTAAATTAAAGATATTAGAAATCAAAGTAGAGGTCTAGTCAAGTGAAAGAAGTTTAGATAAGGATTATGGTTATGTGTCTGGTGTTTTGGACTTTGTGTTGACTATAGAATTTCATATAGCATGCCCTGTCTCTTCCCACATGTTTGTGGTTTGGGACACATGCTTATGGGTTTTTGTAGAGGGAATGTTATGTTCATAAAGATAGATTATCATGCTTGTCTCATACTTTTGAGTGCATGTAGTAAGGTACATGTGAACTAAGGAGGCTCTAAGATAAGTATGATAAGACATGTCACCTATTGATATATGACCGACTGGCATGCATGCAAAGGAGATAAAGAAAACAAGAGTTGGCATTAAAAATTTAAGGCATGCAGTCATGTAAATCAAATTAGGAACATATTAAGACAAATAATGCATACAAAGGGCAGATAATTTGACATAGATAAGTAGGTTAGTTTAATGGTAGAACCAGAACCCTAATCCAACTCCCTTATAAATATGATAATCAAGGTCCTTTTCCATGTATATGATGATGACCTGAGATAGATTTTGAGCTTCATTAGTTTTATATACACATGTTACTCTAATCTAGATATCTAAGCATGAGAAGGTCATATATTAACTATGGTAATGAGCTTTTAAGATAGTATTAGAAAGTAGAGTGCATGGAATACATCAAAACCCTAAGTTGGGTAGCACAAGGGTGAATTGAGTTGACTTTTGAGGATGAAATAACATTAAGGTGACTAGAATCATAACATCCTCATTTATAGGGTTTTATCAGCCAGTGGAGTGTATTAGGATTAGTAGATCTTTTATTCATCAAAGCCTAAGGTGAGGTAAAATAGAAAGGGTTATCGAGTCTCAAAGTTGTAAAAAGGAACGAAAACATTGTCTCTGTGAAAGGAGATACCATGGACGATGATCTAGAACCAGTCCAAGTATGTGATGAGTGATGGGTAAGGATGAAAATTAAGTGACTAGATGGCATGGGTGTAATTATGTGACTAGATACATATTGATAAAGTTGACTAGTCAATTCAATTTATTATTACATGTCTATATTTCCTGACCTTTTCTAAATGATTATGATGGATATTCAAAAAGTAATATCATATATTCAGCTATAATTGGAGGTATTGTGAAAATTGGTATTAATTTATATAATCACGGTAAATAGATCATGAAGTACTAAATTAAAAGGGACAAAGAATGCTATCTTGAGTTATTTTGTTAATGAGGAGCCTAATCTTAGACATAATGGAATTTTATTCACTATTCTGGGATTTAGACTATGTTATATAAATATGATAGCTGGTCTACATGAAAGCTAAATCAAAACTAGATAAGGGATATCCCACTATTGCAATGCACATGGTCAACAATTAAAATTTAGATCTATAACTAATTTTCATGCTTGAGAAAATATGACCTTATAATATTATCCACGTAACTAAAAGCTTTCAGTTCGACACGTATCTTGTGGATGCTAGTTTTCATAACTAATACTTAATTGTGTCGATTTTATACCCAAATTGCTTACTCTACTGTAGAGGTACAAACACAAGATTAGACTCCTCTGTTGGGGTTACTAAGCATAAGTGTTGTCGTGAACTTGTTATATTGCCTTTATACATGAATACTCCAATCATATGGGGAAACTTAGCTCTTGATACACCAAGTTCTATCAGATTCTTAGATGATAATTTGTGATCTCTTATTTGTATAGGAGAGGTTGGGGGACCTTAAGCAGGGGTTGGTTAAAAAATAGTCATTGTGATGGTTTTCTTTAAGCTACAAGGGTGATGAGGAAGACCCAATGATAAGTATCCAAATGTCGTTGAATCCACTTGTCTAGAATTCATTGCCTAAAAGAATATGATAGGATGATCTCCATATCAAGAAGTATCCATGGATATCTACACCATGCTAAGCTCTCGATCCCTCACTCAGTATTTGGTTCTCGTCATTAGGTTGCACCCAGGCTTCATGAGCCACAACAGTACTTTTGAGCGATGATTCTGGTGGGGGGAGTGGAGGAGCCTGATCGCTGGAGAGGAAATTCATCATGGTTGTAAATCCTATGAGAAATTTCTACTGTTAGATTCCCTCTTTTGTGAAGAAACATAGGATAAAGAAGGAGATGAAGTAGAACTAATCTGTCACTTCTCACGGCAAGTAACTCGGAGTAGTGTAAGATTTATTCTGAAATTGGCTGCAGTCACATCTAGATGCAATCGGGGCGCCCTCCTCTGTCGGTCTGACCCGACGATGGCCAACCATGTCAAGAGGTTTCCTTGGAGTAGAAATGACGTATAATGAACCAACAACCTGACAAGAGGGAAGCCACCGACAAGCTTCCAGAGTGTGGAATGCCATCAGATAGAGAGGCATAATGGGCTTGGTCACAACTATGATGTTGTTTGGTCATCTGGAGTGGGAGAGTGTCCTATTTTTCCATGATTTCTACAAACTGGATGAAATAGGAAGGGGCAAATTGGGTTGGGTCAAGCAGATCCTACCTAAAGAAAACCCCCTTGATTCAGTAAATATCCAACCAAGATAATGTCTCTAACTTGTACAAAGCATAAAAACCAGGTTATAGCTCAGAAACATACAAACCATATATGGATTTTAATCAATTTTTCAGGATCTAACTAATGGTATAGGTTTTAGGACATGTTTTGGGTTTCTTTGAGTGAAGTATAAGATTCAATGCAATTACGTTTTGGGAACATAATTAAGAAGCTTTGGTGAATATTATAGGTTGAGTAAGAGATATGAGGGATCTTAAGAGTGTTGTTCCTACTAGATACATAAGTGGTACAGACCCTGAGTATTAATATTTATTAAGGTCACATATTTACATGTTTCTTACATAACACATTATAATCTATGTGTTCTAATGTTCTAAGATTTTAAGATAGAGGAGTTAAAGATTTCATACCTTCATGATTGTGTCCTCACATATACCCTTCATCTCAAGTAGAATATATTATTAATATTTCTTAAACTAATGGGGATTCATGAACTACGTTCATGAGGAAATTTAAGGATCATATTCCTATAAGATTTCTTAGTAATGATTTATTGTGATAAAGTGGTTTTTCTGGCTTAATTTCGAGGACAAAGTAGTGTGTAGGATGTGATGGAGTGGACTTTTAGGATTCCTAAATATCCAAATGGATAATTGAATCATGAGCCAGAGATTGGGATAATAAACATGTGTCAATATGTAATGCGACAGTGATGATGATGTATATATGTTTGATGTTACTATTACGATTAATGACCCTAATTATGCACCACCTTGGATTAAGTTGTTGATTGGTCGATTATTGTTAACTTGGCACCAAATGAAAGAGAATGTAGCTCGGGTTATTGTATATATATAGTTAAAGTTTCATAGAGTTTGAATGATCCTAGACATTGTTACTAAGGTTTGAATATAGTGAAATCGTTGATTTATTGATGTACAAGAGTACTTAGTTTATACCTATGTACAACCCTTGAGAAAAGGGAGCCGCTGATCGGCCAGCTAATGTGGCGTTCCTAGCCCATGGATGTCATCTGACGACAGTGAAATCATCTCGTTCCTGCCCACCAACTGAATCGGCGACGTGGGAGGTCATGCTGGTACCCATGTTACCATGATCCATGATCGTGGTACAAGATGTGAAACAGATGCACCCAACATCCACCTAATAAAATAGTGATTCAACGAAATCGGCAAACTGAAAACTCGTAGAAGGCGACATAGACCGTTTCACTCCACCATACAGAAGCAAGGGCAGGAAACAGAAGAGATGGAGCAGAAGAAGAGCGACGGGGAGAGAACCCAAGTGGCCCGCCGGAGACCTTTCCTGAGCGGAGGTGCCCTGAGCAGACCGCAGCCGGTGGAATCTCTTTAGAGCAGCAGTGGTGAACGCTTCCATGCCGGGTTCTAGCTCACGACGGAGGCTGTGTGCATGCAGTAATCGAATCCTCGTTGGAAGGAATGTGAGGATTGGCTATCCTGGCTCTCACGCCAGAGAGGAGACCGGCGACGGAACGAGGACTTACACAACGGTGTCGACGCCGTCAATTGGAGAACGATGCACGGAGGCGTCGAGTTCACGCACGCAGCAACCAAGCTCGACTTCCCACTGGAGATCTTTGCCATGGTGGCGCTGAACACTCGTGGGCGTAACACACAGGAGATCTGAGACCAGAAGCGTGACAGAGTATAGAAGAGTTGGACGTGGATGATGTTGGCGCAGCGGGAGCAACGCTAACGGATAGTAGCACAGAGCCCACAGCGGCACTTATGCTCTCTCAGAATAGAAAGAACGAGGAGGAGGATGGGGCGGCCGATCGCCGCCAGAGGACGTCTGCGGTCTGCAACGGTGGCTTGGGAAGAATAAGGTGCCACCCTGCGGAGCACCCAACGCACGGCGGAGGCCCTATTCCTGAGGCACACGAACCAGAGGAGAGCTTGCGACAGTGCTTTGGGTAGAGCAGTTGCGTCGGCGGCGGCAGTCCGTGAAAGAGAGAGAGAGGGCACGCACTCGCGTGAAACCAGAGAAAGTGAAAACATGGAGTGCAGTCGAACCGGATCCAAATCACCAAACCACCGATCCAAATAGAAAGGAGCAGCACATCCTCAGGACCAGGTGGCGGCCTCCAATTGACCAATAAAGGTAAAAACTTTAATAATTCTGAAATATTAGATAATTCATAGTAATTAGTACGTTTATCAGAAAAATACAAATAAGGTATCAAACTTCTCAAAAAAATGTGTAGAATAATATGGAACCATCGTATCAATAGTTTGATCCTTAAATATCAATGATACCATGCAAGTTGTATTATAGTTGTTTCATGAATAATAAATAGCAAATGATGATATAAAATTATGAGAAAATGTCAGTAAGTCTATAATCTTATTTAGAATGCATATGATGTCAAATATGGTCATGTTGATGCATGAAAGCATATAATTTTATTAATATGCCTAATTAGGGCTAGTAATCCTAATTAATGTGTAATAAATGCATACATGCTCAATAAATGATGAAATCTACAGAGTAAGATCATATCAGTATCTAGAACCTCATAACTAAATATGTTATCAGGATGATACCCACAATCCATGTTATAGGATGATGGTTGCTCTTAAGTTGGTATAAACCCTAATTTGAGTAATGCATGTAAACTAGGGTTAATGTGTGAAATAAGGTTAATTAAGGTGTACAAAAGTGATATGGAAGATAATGATCAGATTATGCATCTTAATCTGTAATATAAGATCAGTAGCCTAATTACAAGATGATAAGACAAGTAATAAAGTACATATACTAATGAGATAAGAGAAACTCTAATGAACATGAATAGGGTTAAGATGAGATGCAAGATGATGAGAATCTGATGACAGTATATTATCTTATCTTAATCAGGGTTGACCAGGATGTAGATGATATGAGGATATGTGATTAGGATGTCTCTTTGGAAGGTACACCATTACCTCTTACTTGGCTTATTATATAATATGCTTGCGTTATATGGTAGTATAAACTTGGCATATTATATTGATAGAAATGCTTGTTCTTGTATGATATGTTGCATGATTTTCTGTACTTATTTCTATGAACACATGAAACATAAGATATCTGATCCATTATATGATAGCACTAAATCTCTTGGGTAGAATAGTGCATTGATGAAAGTACGAAATCTCTTTGGCAGAATAGTACATGTGAGCACTAAATCTCTTTGGCAGAATAGTGCATTTGTGAAGTACTAAATCTCTTTGATAGAATAGTACATGTGAGCACTAAATCTCTTTGGTAGAATAGTGTATGTGGTTGATCAAGTTTACATATAATGGAAATGTGCCTAAAATATGTGTTCTCTTCTGGTAACAAATATCTTCGTGCAACTATACGCCTTTTCTTATATTTAATACTGCCAAGTATTAGTTTTATCTTATTGCCAAGATATGATGAGAGGTATATAAAAGACACGTAGGCGTACTCAGTACAATATTCTTGAATATTGTGCTGACGTGTACCGCATGTAATCTTTTGTATAGGTTGTGGTTATGCTCTTGAAGATCCAGGATAGTGAGAGTTGTGTGGCGAGCTGATGTACAGGTGGACCTGTTGTCTTAAGATCCTGTAGTTTAGATGTACTACATGTATATGTTTAAGTTTGCTGTTCAATATGTAATATCAAATGTTGTAACAATTCATGTTGTAATTATATGTTGAATGGTGAACATGTGTTGTGGTTTGTTTATTGTTCATGTGCATGTGCTACTGATTGTTTCCTTCTGACTTCCTTTGATTTTCTTCTTCTTAGCCTCATGTGGGATGTTTAAATTGGGATTCTCGCTGAGGTGAGGGTTTCAATTTGGACGTCACACATCAGATTAAGTTTTAGAAAATCCGGGGACGTCACATTTATATTAATGAATTAGACTACAAGACAAAATATGCAAGCAAGATAGTCACACTCAATAACGTGGGATAACATTTTATTTAAGATTTCAAAAAGAAATATGCTATTCAGATTTCCTAGATAGATTAAAATATAAGAATTAAGCATTGTTTACATTTCTTAGACAATTAAGATCTAAGAATTAAGTACATGATCAGATATAAGGATAAAATGCATTATGATTAAGTTGCAAAATAAGATTTTATAACCTTTAGGTTTTAAGGTTTAAGATAGAAGCTCATAGGAATGCATTAAGATTCATGTTGAGATCATATTTAATGAGATTTAAAGAGATCAAGTCATCTTGTAAAAAATCATATTTTGGATTATTCATGCTAAAGTTACATCCATATGCTTAGTATTTCTATATTTAGATCAGATTATTTTCGTAAGCTTGTCTTTTTTCAGTGATGACAAACCACCTTTCTCTTGAACTTTGACATGTGCTTGACTTCCCTATATGACTACCCTAGTCATGACTCGGAATCCTCTCCCATCCTAACCAACAAGATCATGTGAAGTAGATATATCTACAGAGGTATGTGTCTGGTCTCTTCATTCAACATGTTATTATACACCAAGTCTAATGTCAACTTTCCATCTGAAGAAAAGTTGCTAACACAAATAACTATAGGGCATGTTGTACCAATAGAGGATGGGTTTCATCATTGAGAATAGTTTAGGGTCACAGAGGATGACTTATCATATAATGGTGGCCATAATAACATAGAATTTATAAATAAAAGATAGCTTAATTCAGAGCATGTGTGTAATCTCATTTATAAGTATCTTGAAAGAAATTAAGATAAGAGAACACATGATGTAGGCCCTATATGCAGGTCATGATGCCCATATCCTTAGTGTAGGTTGATTCAAATACATAACCCATATGCCAAAGTGCAGGTTATGTGACCCAAGCACCTTAGTGCATGTCATGAGACCCAGGAACAAGAGTACATGTCTCCCGAGTAAGATTAGTAATAAGACAAGATTTAATATAAAGAAAGCAGAGATATTCATTTGTCATATTTTATATCGAGTTTAATGTGTATTTCATGTATATAAAGTTCAAGAATATTTTGTACTATCTTATTTCTTCAATAATGTATATGTTAGAAAATTCATGTCACTTACTCTAAAGATCATTTTCTAATACATTTCTGGGGACGAGATGTAGGAAAATATGGCGATTGATATTGCAGTGGAAACAAAAATTTCTTGCCATATTCCCCTTGACCAACGGATCACTTCAGCAACTATGGATTGGGAAGGAAGGTTTGTAAGGCATATACCTATCTTGGAGCAAGTCCAACGACTATCCTTGTAGAAGCATACTTCTCTCTCAAGCAACACCTAGATGGTTGTCGGTAGTAGCCTCCTAGTGCAGCACCACAATGGAAGTTGATGACATCCTCCTAGAGGGTGACAATAGCCTCCATGCCTCTACTTAGTCCATGCAGACCACTGGGAACTCCTTTCATTCTTTTATAACTTACAGGTAGGAGATGTCCCTTTGATGTCAATGTGCTAGCACTAACTTATTCTCCCTATGTTGTCACTCCATTTTATGAGTAAGACTTTCTCTAGGCTCTCTCGTTACCGTAACTATGAGAGGACACAATTTTCAGTGTTAGTTGTGTCTTCTAAATGCCTTGACTACCCCTTTATTTATAGAAGGGTTAGGGTTAGGGTTTGCAGATCAATAGGGAGTTAAAGAGATCAATTTTCATAATTTTCTAGCTACTGCAAATCAAGAATCTATCAGTTCACTTCTTAACTGGTTGGTTCACATGTGATTCGGTCGATTCAACACTTGAATCGATCGATTCACTATCTTTCCTAATGGCAAACATACTGATTTTCATGGTGATGATTAATGCACAACATGACGTCAACATCAATCCCTTATCAAATCTTATTGATAATTGAACTGGGCGATTAACAAACTAAACTAGTTGGTTCAAACTCTTCACCCGTTGGTTCATATTTTGAACCAGTCAATTTATTTTCCAATTCAACCAATGTTCAACCAACATTGTTCAAATTGATTTGACACTTGAATCAGTTGACTCAACATTTGAGTCAGTCAACTCACAATCCTAGTTAGCCAATTTTAAGTCAATCTTGTTTAAAGTGAATACCTTAACAATGTAGTATTCAGGTTAAACCTTATTCATGAGTGAACCCCAATTCTTGGTGTATCCTGTGTGTGTTACCCTATAGGTTTCAAATTATGTTGGCATTGAATGTCCATAACTAACTTATGACATCACAAGCAATGCATGATATCTACTACCACATCATTGCTACCCAATTATTTGGAAATTTGGAGAACAACTTCAACCTACATATGTGATAAGTGTTACAATGATCATATAGTTCCTTCGTCTATGATATCTAGATTGAACTCAAGGAATGGAATTGTCATCCACTCAACGTTCAATCCATGTTCCTTGAACTAGAGCAGACTATCTGAGATGCATGTGAGCTCACATATCACATATTGATTCACATGAGTATGGTCATATGCTTCTTAGTCTCACTTATCAAGTGGTAAATATATGAACTCCAGTAGGAGGGATAAATCCCATCTATATCACTCACAATCATTTCCCATGTGTCACAATGTATCCGAGCATCACCTTTATGGTAATCGTTATTCAGGGTCACATTGGATTGTGGAAAAATCATCAAACAAGATGTGATGAGTGTAGTGACTTCATGTCTAAGAATCACAATCACCACTATCACTATGAGATTTAATTCTGACTACCATTTACTAGTTTCCATCTCTCACTCTCAAGCTGGGTCTGTTTGATACACTATTATCTAACAAGTACCTATGTTCTTGGTTTGGTATAACAAATCATGATTAATGAGATTTTGTCATCAACCAAGCACACTCTAGTATTACATGTCATTATTGTCTATTAGCTTCCACAATAACATCTAACTAGGGACATAATAAGAATGTGTTTGCTCTTATCATACATATGATCTCATTGTTCAGGTCCTCAAGTTGACGACATACATCATCGAGTAACATTATTCTTTCGACATATATCATGTTATACTATTATCTCATAATTTGACACACATATATATGAAGATTTCCTTCATTATTAATCAAATCATATACACGATATGCCATTACAATCATCATCTGATTGGCTCTCTGAGCATACATACCAATAGACTCCCACTTGCACTTAGAGACAATCACCCATGAACTTAATCCTAAGTGATCTATCACGACCTTCATGCTTTTTCTATGAAAGTGCTTTTGTCAAGGAGACAACAATATTTCTTTCATTTGATACTCTACAAATATTCACATCTCCTTGTTGTATGATCTATCGTATGAGATGGATCTTCCATTGTATGTGATTGGAATGCTGATGCGATCTAGGTTCCTTAGCCTATGCAATAGCTCCATTGTTGTCACAATATAGCTCTATTACATCATTGATGCTTGGAACCATCCCTAGTTTAGTGATGAACTTCTTGATCCAAACAACTTCCTTTTCCACATTGGAGGAAACAATATACTTGGTCTCTTTTGTAGAATCAACAACTATATCTTTCTTGGAACACATCCAACTTAAAACTTTGTTATTTAGGCAAAACACAAATCCAATTTTGTGATCTGAAGTCATCTTTGTCAGTTTGGAGGCTTGCATCAGTGTAACCCTTTACTACCAACTCTTCCTCACCATCATAGACAAGGAATTGATCCTTAGTTCTTCTCAAGTACTTAAGGATGTTCTTTATGGTAGTACAGTGACTTTCAATGGATCTGACTGATACCTGCTAGTCATACCCAAAGTATATGAGACATTAGGATGAGTACATAACATTTTGTACTTGATAGATCCAATTGCATATGCATATCAAGTCTTACTCATGCACTCATGTTCTTCACAAGAGCTAGGACATTGAGCTCTAAAGATAGTAACACCATGCGAAATGGGTAAGTTTCTTGTCTTTTAGTTCTCCATGCTAAACCTCTTCAATACTTTATCATTGTATGTGCTCTGTCTTAGACCAAGAAGCCTTCTAGAACTATCTCTATAGATCTTGATTCCTAAGATATAGGTTGCTTTTCCTAAGTCCTTCATAGAGAATGTATTTACTAGCTAGTTTTGTACCAATTTAAGGTAGGGATTTCATTCCCCATCAATAGTATGTCATCTACATACAATATGAGGAATATAGTCATGCTCCCACTAACCTTCTTGTAAACACTTGGTTCATCTTCAATTTGACTAAAACCAAACTCTTTGACTATTTCATCAAATCAAAGATTCTAGCTTTGAAATGCTTGCTTCAATCCATAGATTGCTCTTTATATCTTACAGACTTTATATACATCCTTTGAAATTATAAAATCCTCAGTTTGTGCCATGTGCACATCCTCAAGAAAACTCCCTTTAAAGAATGTAGTTTTAACATCCATTTGTCGATTCTCATATTCATAGTAAGTTGAAATGGTAAGCATGATCCTGATGGACATAACCATGGCAATTGGAGAAAATGTTTCATCATAGTCAACACCTTAAACTTGTCTGAATCCCTTTGCAACCAATCAGCCATTATAGGTTTGTAAATTACCATCCATGTCAATCTTCTTCTTGACGATCCGCTTGCAATGGATGCATTTTACTCATTCAGGTGGATCCACCAAGGTCTATACCTTATTCGTTTACATGGATTCCATCTCAGATCTCATTGAATCAAGCCACTTCTCAAACTTTGGTGCGTTAAAAACTTCTAGGTAGGTTGTTGGCTCATCATCGATGACCAACTCATCGGCTTTTTGAGTCACATGATAACCAAATCATTTTGTCTCAAGGTGTGTCCTACTAGATTAGTGAGGGTTCCTATTTACATGAGGAGTTTGAGATTCCACAATCGTTTGTCACTCTCCATGTTCCTCTTGTACCTCTACATGTTCAATTCTTTATTGTTGGCCTTGAACCTCTTCAAGTTCCACTATTACCCCACTAATTCCTTTTATAGGAATACAACATCTCTAGAAACAAACGCTTTGTTGTCATGTGGAGTATAAAAGTAGTATCCTTTAGTTTCCCTAGGATATCCAACAAAATATAATCTATCTGATATGGGTCCAAACTTTTCGTGAAACGGATTTCTCATATAAGATCCACATCCCCAAATTTTCATAAAACACACATTGGGATGCTTCCCATACCATGTGTCATATGGTGTCTTTTGATCCAATTTAGATGGTACAGTGTTTAGTGTAAAATTTGCAGTTTCTAGAGCATGTCCCTAGAACGAAGTTGGAAGATTAGAAAAATCATCATTCACTGCACCATATCTAGTAATGTATGGTTCCTTATTTGTGATACACTATTATGTTGTGGTGTTCCGGTGGAGGCCATTGTAATATTATACACAATGTCATAGAAGGTACTCAAACTCATGGCTTAAGTATTCTCCACCTCAATTAGAATGAAGTGCTATAATACTTTTACCAAGTTGGTTATGTACTTCATTCATGAAATCCTTGAACTTCTCAAGAGTTTCTGACTTATGTTTTATAAAGTACACATAGATATACCTACTGAAGTCATTAGTAAAGGTAATGAAACACTGGAAACCACCTCTAGCATTTATTCTAAAATGTCCACATACATCAGTATGTACAAGTCCTAGTAGATCACTCACTCTCTCACTATTCCCAGTGAAAGGTTCTTTAGTCATCGTGCCCAACAAACAAGATTGGCATGTCTCAATTGATTTGAGGTCAAAAAAGTCTAGATGTCCTTCTTTATGGAGTCCATAATTGTGAATTCTCATTGATGTGCCCTAGACAACAATGCCAAAGGTATTTTTTGTTTGAGTTACCGAGTTTTATTATTTTGATATTTATTTTATAAGAATTTTTCTCTAGATCTAAAAACTAAAGACCATATGACATTGGGGCACTTCCATAAAGATCTCATCTTTTGAAATAGAATACTAACCATTGTTTATATGAAATTAGAATAACTCCTGCTTGCTAATGAAGATGGGGTGGGATTTTTTTTCAAACAAGCGCATACCGTGGGTGAATATTATGCGCTCCAAATACCTCCTGAATGGACTGCCCAAATCTACTGGTTCTCATCTATGGAGAAGCCTAAAATCTTTCCTCCCGCTACTCAAAGCAAACGCTCGCCGTCATGCTGTGTCAGGCTTGGATACACTGGTCTGGACGGACGAGTGGATCGGAGTTGGTGCAACGCCCACCCTCAAAGCTGACCTTATGGTCCCAGAGGATCTTGCTGATCTCAGGGTCTCGAGCCTGGTCCGAGATGACGGATCCTGGGACCATGATTTTCTCAATCACTGGTTTGCACAAGAAACTGTCTGCGCCATCATCCATATGCCCACCCCTAGAATCCACTACGGTGAGGACACGTTCATCTGGAAGCTGGATAACTATGGAATCTTTACTGCCCACTCTGCTTACAACCTGATTTTCCAACAAACGACGGAAGCACATCGACCTCTGTTTGCAGCAATTTGGTCTCTCCCAGTTTCGCACCGGGTTCGAACTCATATGTGGCTGACACTGCATGATCGCTTACTTACAAACGGCATGAGAAGTAAACGAAAGATGACTAACAACTCACTGTTCCCGCGATGTAACAACTCGGAGGAAGACTGCCTGCACGCGTTGTGTGACTGCAGGTCTTCTAGACAGATTTGGTCTCTCACTCTGCCCAGGGAGGTGAATCTCTTCTACGCATGTCAGTCTACTCAAGACTGGATTGATTACAATATCAGAACTATCAAGGAGCCATCCTCCTGGAAGACGCTCTTCATCATCACTTGCTGGAAGATTTGGAAAAGCAGGAACATGCAGGTATTCGAAGCCACTACTATACCTCCACGAATTATGGCTGCACAATGCTATGATGAAGCACAATCATCAGAATTGGCCTTCTCTCGTATCCCATCTGATCATTCAGAGAATTCAAGTCTGGATTAGCCATTACGCCTGCACAATATAAACTTCATCCTTCATGTTGATGTCGCAACCTCGTCCAGGTCCAATATGTCCTGCACATGTGCTTTTCTCCGCAACAACATGGGAAAATGGATTGGGGGCTCCTCCCATTTGCACCCAGGCACTGATGCCATGGAGGTAGAGCTCAGGGCTATTATTCACAGAAGAGAACTCGCAAGACAGCTAAATCAGCATCATGGTACCTTCCTTTTAGACTCCTGGAACTCCGTTCATTGGGTGTGAGGCCTAGAAATGATCCCAAGCAAGTTCATCATGACCGTCTGTAAAGCTCGAGAAGCCCTTGCTACCATAAGCGTCACTGACCTCGTCCACATCAAAAGAAACCAGAATAAGCTCGCAGACATCCTTGCTAAATCCTGCCTCAAACAACCCAGATCTGAAGGTGAATGGCAGCAATGCCCTGCCCTAGGGGAAGCCATCTATCTTGAAGACAAAGCCTTCTTCTGTAATTTTCTTAGATCTCAGTCATGATGTAACCGATTTTATCGGTATTGCATAAAAAAAAATCCATTCTTATCCATACAAGATACAGAAATAATGTTTCTATTAATGGAAGGTACAAAATAGCAGTTCTCTAACTCCATTATAAGCCCCATGGACAGAGATAAATAATAGGTTCCATGCAGTGGCAACAAATCTTTCTCCATTCACAACATGCAGTTCTACCTTGCCCTTTTTCAAAGGCTTAATTATTTTTAGATCATGCATATTTGAATATATGTGAGATCCAAAAATGTTATCTAGTACTCAATATGAATAAGTAGACATAGTTATCTCAATAATGTATATACCTAAAGAGAAGATATCCATCCCCTTCTTCTTGTTCTTGAGTCCTCCAGGTAGAGGGGCAATTTCTTTTCCAATGTCCAACCTGGTGACGATGGTGACATTTGCTGTAAGGACCCTGACCTTCGTTTAGGGTTTACCATGTTTGTTTTGCTTAACCTTGATTCTTTGGTGCTTGCTAATCACCTTTAGTAGTGATTAGGCTTTGGTTGTGCTTTGTTGAGAGTTGAAGGTGCCACTTGTAAATAACCCAAGTCTAGGGTTTGTGGGCAAGTTTGTCACCTTGTGAGGTGTTCCTCTCTCTCTTTGCTTCCTCTAGTGTAGAGAGGAAGGCTTGGGCTCATTTCTTGGAGTTCTGTTGGGCTTGGTTGAGTTTTTTGGACCTTGAGGTGCCTTTCCTTGGTTGGCTGGACCCTTGTATCAGGCAAGAGAGGAGTGTGTCGCCCATGGAGGTGTGTCGCCCATGGGGAGCGTGTCTCCCTAGAGCCTTTGACCAAGCTTTGACCTCGTTTGTGTCACTACTATTGGACACTTGGTGCTTGATGCTTGCATGTGGCAATGGCCTTGGACATGTTATAGGGCTTGCTAGAGTGGCGGCTCGTGCACTAGGACAAGTGTCCCTAGGTAGGTGACACCTTGCTTGGTCCTACCTTGTTTTCTCCTCCCTTTCCTTCTATATAGGCGGTTCCTCTCCTTTGCTAAGAGTCCCTTTGGTTCCTTAGTTTCTTCTCCACCTTGGTGTGCACGACACACCCTTCTCCTTTGCAAGTTGGTGGTCGATATCCCTTGGAGGAGCAACCTTGGTGGCCGATCCTGCCTTGGAGCTTTCTTCTTCCTTGGAGATTGGAGCTTGCTTAAGGCGGGTTACATAACTCCTAACCCTAACTACACTATCTCCTTCTATGATCTTGTTTATATGTTGTTAGATTAGTACCTTGCTTAAGTATCCATGTTGGTTGATCCTTGTGGTTCAGGGTTTCTTGGTGAGCAATACTCCTTTCTCTCCTTGGTCTAGAGGAGTGAGTTTGAGCTTCTAGTAGCATGGGCAACACCCCTCTCTCATTTTAGTTGAGAGGTGAGCTTGTGTTCTAGTTGCTTGAGCAACACCCTCCTCTCACCATGGACTAGAAGGGTGAGCTTGGTGATAGTGGTGACTCTTTCTAGGGTTTTTCCTTGTGTTGTCGTTTGGTGATAGTTGATGTGCAAGACCCCTCTTTCTTAGTTGATTGAGGTGATCCGTCTTCTTGACCCACTAGGGTTTTGGGTTTCCTTGTGATTGAGGTGGAAGATGATCTTGTGAGTGGTATCTTGGTGTTTATGAGTGTGGGAGGTGCTTCCCGACGCCCTCTTGACCTAGACCCCTCACACGACACATGGGTGATGGTGGTGGATGATACCCTTGTCTTTGTGACGGGCGTCAAACCACTCTGCCGGGTGACGGACGATAGGCCCTGGTTTAGTTGGTTGCACAATAGGTCTCATGTTGGTAGTTTGAGATGCATCTCTGGACGATATCTCTTGTAGAATATGTTGTCCGTCATGCACCTGGGGTGGACGTTGCTAGTGGTCTTGTATCAGGCGTCACGTTTAGCCCTTTTGTGTGTCGCCCGATATGCACCTTGTGACGGGCGTTGCTCTGCTGCCCGACACAAGCGTTGCCCGATAGGGCTGGGTGCCCGACACCCCATCACGCATTGTGCTTCCTTGTACGGCTTGATGTTGTTGTGACGCTGTGTTGCCCGATACAGTCTGCATGGCACAAGTGCACACAACGTTGTGTGTTGTGCTTGGGTGTTGTCCGTTGTGGGATGGACATTAGATGAGGGCAGGTTGCCCGATGTAACCTTTTGGTGAGGGTTTGTGATACCTCTAGTGAGGGTTCTGCCTATGTATATATATGTCGTTTTACTCAATGGCAATGTTTATGGTAACGCTAGTCCTTTTTATCTAACATGACCATATACATGAACTTGATCATCATGATTATCTGTATAATGCTAAGGAAAATGATAGACATGTCATATGGTTTGCTTAATTAAGTGCCTTATGCATATGATCATAAGTTGATGTGATTAAGAAAGTATATAATCATTAATGTCACCTCTTACTGATAGCATGGTCATTCTATTGAAGCCTATGATTGTTGTTACTAACCATTCAGGTAATGCATAGCCAATTGAAAGGGCTATGAGGTATATGTATATTGAGTAACCCTGCTATGATTGTTACTCTTGATGTTGAGATAATCTGTACATGATTAAAATACTGGGGAATTGCTATTCCATGATGATGATGTAAAGCCTTGAGATCCAAGGGTATATGATGATCCTTGAGATGGATCTGGATGATTGGCAAGAGGCCAAGTGATAACATGTACTACTGGATCCTTGTGATGGATCATGATGATGTGATTTCATTAAAGGCATAACATTGAGTTTTATATTGTTTATTTCCTGTTACAGTTGCATGTTATACAACTTGGTTGAATCTTACAATCCATATAAAAGATATTAATTAATCACAGTGGAATATATCATGTAGTTACCCTGGCCATAGATCCATCATCGTCAGGAGCTGATGAAGGTGAAACGGGTTCTCCTACAGGTTAACCCGGAGCTCATATTGTTGAGTATGTGAGGTTTCTCCTAGCCTAAAATAGTGAGGATTCGAGTGTAGCTACGGTTGCAGACTCGGGGTATGTGAAGAGCATGGTGAACAGGCCCATGGCTCAGGATATGTGATATGTGGAGTATGAATGCATCCATGGCTCAGAGCATGGTGATCAGGCCCGTGGCTCAGATATACTAGCACTTTGACCTGTACCAAGGCGGGATAGAGGATGGGTAACCTATAGAGTCGACCCTATGGCCAAGGCCACTTAAGCATGAGACTGCGGTCCTTCTTGTGTTGTACTCGTGCACTGACCACGAGGTGGGAGGTCGTGGAGTCCGGCTCTTCCATTGACCTTGTATGGCACCGGTTATGGGCTTCGCAACCGAAGGTTGGATTTGAACGGTACGGTTCACTTCCTCAGGGCATAAAAATACGTAATTCAGCCACATAGTATTTATTGCTTAAGGCAAAACATGAAATATTGGTTGAGGCCTTTCTTTCGTTATTATACATACAGTTACTTATATGTTTCTCATGTTATGCGATAAGATCTAATAATCTTAGCTTCCATAAAGAGATAGTTGATGATATATCTTCCATACAGCCTGGTAAGCTTGATGGTACGAATAGCCTTGCGGTATAGACTGTTATTATTCTACGTTTTACTATTTATCTTCTGTTGTTGCTTTATCCTTCTGGTTTTATAGTTTCGGCGGGGAGTTATGTTTCTCACTGGGACAATGTTCAATTGTCTCACCCCGCTGTTTTTCAGGTGGTCGAGCTAGGCGTGGTGGTGGTCGCGGAGTTGCGGCCGAGCAGCAAGAGGAGCAGTAGAAGGCAAGTGATGGATATGCTTCTATTTTTGGACGTTTTGTAGTAGAGTCTTTGAGTCATCCCTGTACTCTCAGGTCCTTGGAAGTGTTTTGACGTTGTTTCCCGATGTGTAGCTGTTGATGTTCTGTATATCCTGCTGTTGGCCGGTTGTGGGCCTTTATGTTTAAACAGGTGATGAGCTCAGGTGATGGTTAGACAGCTTTTGCTCTAAGCTGTGGACACATATCAAGGCTTGTATATGTTTGTATTGTGACACCTCTTCATGCTAAATGAGATTACTCAAAACACAAAACACGATCAACTGCTAATTAATCACATAGTCAAAAATGTGAAATAATTAAAACTGATTCCAACAATGTAAATAAACTCTAGAACATTTATAAAAGGTCCATCATTCCATTCTCATATACTTTAACACGCATTTGCATATGGGTCCAAAGACCTCAGTCACATCCTGCATAAAAAAGATATTTCACATGTACATGCCATATATTTACAAACATTGGCATAATACCAAAATCTAGTGTCGATACAATTATATCATCTAGAAAACACATCCCATACCAGGACCTGAGAGTACAGGGACGACACTAGGACTCTACTACTAACATATATGACTAACATCTACAACCAACCAACCTTCTAAATCTATGGATCACCAGGTTGGTTCTCTTCCACAACACAACCTCGACCTCGTTGCTCGCGACCACCTAAAAAAATGTGATGACCCACAGGTGAGACCCAGTCCCAGCGAGAGATATAACTCTCTCCAACATATATTGATTATAACATTAATTAACAATAAATACATTGAGTAGTTAGGATATTGAATAAACAATATGAACATATTGAACTGTTTAAGCATACTAAGCAGTTAAGCAAATAAGTTGTAACATCAAGTGGAATTGTACAATTGTCATAAGTCTGCATCATGTAAGAACTATGTAGTATAAAGACAAGACAAGGGTTAATCAACCAATGTGATACGTATTAAACCTTAGCAATTATACTACACGGCTGGTATTATATCTTTTATTATTATGCCCTGGGGACTTTGAGTCATACCACTCAAAGTCCAACTGACCACTGCGAAGTGCTATTCAGTTCCGTATAAGATCTAGGAGTGTCGGTATCCTAAGATCTCTTCCCCTCGGTCAATATGAGTAAACTGCAGTGACATACCAGTCAAACTGCCAACAGTGACATATAGTCAACTGATAACAACTAGTCCGTACTTGGTACAAGTTACGACACTAGAAAATAGGGTATACAAAACCCTCTAATATGAGGTACAACCGCAGCTGTCCTCAATCACATCAAATATCTGAGGCATGACCATAGCCATCCTTCATAACCTGCAATTGTGGATGACAAGTATATATCCTCAACTTGCCACCCCCACATACTCAACAGTATGCGCTCTGAGTTTCCCTTGGGAATACTCATTTCACCATCCAGTAAGTTCTGACACTGAAGATGGCTCTACGGCACAGGGCTCTACATGATTAAGGTTACACTTGATTAATTACTGCCAATTGAATGCATTAAGGCTTTATCATACAAGTGGACATTCAAACCCTAATTCTTTTCTAACAATAGTATATGTATAACAACTTAAAAAGATATAAAACATTTTAGATATAAATCTTAATCACATTACCACATCTATCATTCATTGCAAATTAACAGACCACACTTATCATCATACTATTGCAAGATACCAATATCTTATCACAAGTTCCAGTGTTTTAACCCTTATTGGAACATGAAGAGAATTTCACCTCAATCATGGATTCAAACATGCCCAAAGGTCTTTAAGACCATCACATTATTCATAGTAAGGTTATCATCATCATTCCATGCCTTAAACAAGGCTCGAAAGATCATTAGCACATGTATGTCCATAGATTTTAACATGGCAAGGCACTATGATATTCAAATAATACTATATTGTGGTTTCAACATAAGAAGAGTGTAATTCTTTATCACATTAATCATTCAAGAGGTCTGATTATAACCAATCAACATCATATAATTACATCAAGGTTAGGTATAATAGGCTAGATCACATGGGAGTTACACATCCACTCATTACATTGATTTATCAAATATAACTATATAATGGCAAAGGTAAGACTACCAATTAATGGTATTGAACCATTGAATTATCTTCACTATGACCCACATATAATAACATGTGATTTATTCTAATCCATTGGATGTTAAAACATCCAATATTGTTTATTGGATCAGGTTCATTGTTTAAGGTTACCAAGTGAAGTATAGGTCTAACCATTAGATCAATTGAACCAAGGGACCATTGGTTCAAGGTATAGTCTAATCTACAATTACATTCATAATTCATCAATATGATGATGACCTGATCCACCATTAATTGTGATCATTAGGTCACCATTGGTTGCTAGATCAGTAATACATTCAGTTAACATCATCAAATAATAAGCCAATATCATCATCGATTGATAACATCATTAGAATACTTAGTGGATGATAATTAAATGTCTAATTGAGTCAAAACCTGACCTAAGGTGGTAACCATAAGTTGTAACCATAAATTGGACACCATTGATCATGAATATCAGTTGCCAAGATAGCAACATTATTGGTTGTTGAATGGTATGACAATCAGTTATGTGATAGGGAAGGAAATAGCTTGAAAACCCTAATTTGAACCATCATTTGTTTTGTACATAGCACCATAGGTTGTTGCTATCAACCTGTCTCAGATCATGTTACACGTTATAAATGATGTAAACATATTTACAGGTTCATGTAGAACTGGAATAAAACAGGAAACACCATAAAATTCGTAATTCTAAACAAGCATGATTGATCTATGCTTAGATCATCACATTCAAGCATAATCATGAACCAACAAGCTTCTAATAAGCAATATAAGTGAAGAATGTTATATAACTCACCTCTATAGAGTAGGTCAGATATCCAACACCAAAAATGTTGAGCAAATAGAGCAAGGAAACCTTGGATTCAGATCTGAACTTGGCCAGCTATGCAATTCTCTCCACAAACAAGAAAAACCCTAGAAAAGAAACAAGAAGGAAGGAGTTTTGAGTTATAGGGGAACTTTCACCATGGAAAACCATGGTTCCGACCTGGATATATGTAGGAGGAAGAGGAACAAAGAATTAGACGGAGGAAATAAGGAAAAACTTACACTTTTAGGTCAATATCACTAGGGGGAAGCTTCATACACCCAAAAAGAGAATCAATTTCAACCCTAGAATTTGTTTCCAAGAGGATCCCCACCTTCTTCTTCCTTGGGCAGCAAAAATTGCAGCTGAACAGAGGGAGTACGAAACTGGGAGAAGGAGAGAGATAATGGAGAGCAAATGGCTCGTTTGGGGGCTTTTGGAAAAGTATATGACACTTTAATATTAAGAAAAAGAAAAAGTTGCAATTCTAGTATATATCCATGTGCCCATGGCTTTAAATTATAAAAAACAAATACATAAGCACACACACAAGCATCTCTCCCACCGTCCCTCTAGACCTGATTGGCTTTCCTTTGGCGAAATTCCCAGCCAATCACATAATTCCTTAGTTGATAGCTACTAAAGGTAGCTCATCCATGAAGGGAAAAACCCTAAAATACCCTTGATAAAAACACCTTCAAACCATAGCTCAAATAGAAGCCCCATGGATCAAAAATCTCAAGAATGATAATATAACAACTAAGGAACATAATTTATGTGACAAATTGCAAAGAAAACCCTTCAATTGGGTAAATTGCAGAAATGTCCAAATGTACAGAAAATTACATAACTTGCTCAAACAGTGTCCAAATTGGACCAAATTTGAAACTTAAGATTGTATTATGATTTCAAAACATATAAAAAGGTTATATTAGGGTTCTAAGCATTCAATTATGGTAATTAAAATCATTCAACTCATTAAGTAAGTTCAAGGGCCTTACAACTATAAACCCCTAACAAGGATTTTGCCCCGAAATCCTATGCAAAAAGAGATGGGTATTTTCTACACATCTCATTCTCTAGTTCCCATGTGGCTTCCTCTATGCCACGATGATTCCACAAAACTTTCACTAGTATAATATTTTTTTCTCTTCAGCTTTTTCACCCTTCTATCTAGGATCAACACAGGACCCTCAACATAGGAGACATCCTCATCTAACTCAACCTCTATTGGTTGGATTCTCTGGTCAGTATCTGGATGGCATTTCCTCAACATAGAGATGTGAAAGACATTATGCAATCTATGTAGCTCTGGTGGTAGATCCAACTTATATGCTACCTTTCCAACACGAGCTAGGATAGGGTATGGTCCCATAAATCTAGGAGCCAACTTACCCTTCTTTCCAAACCTCAACACACCTTTCTAAGGAGAAACCTTAAGATATACTCTATCGCCCACTTGGAACTCAAGTGGTCTGCGTCGGTTGTCTGCATAAGATTTCTGCCTGTCCTGTGCTGCTTTCAACTGTTGTTGTATCACTTTAATCTTTTCTGTAGTCTGTTGTACTAGCTCAGGACCCAAAAGTTGATATTCACCTGTCTCATACCAACAAAGAGGAGACCGACATCGTCTCCCATACAGAGCCTCATAAGGAGCCATATCTATGCTTCTTTGATAGCTATTGTTGTACGCAAACTCTATCAGAGTTAGATGTACGTCCCAACTACCAAGAAATTGCAGCACACATGCCCTCAAGAGGTCCTCTAAAGTCTGAATAGTCCTTTCAGACTGGCCATCAGTCTGCGGATGAAAAGTCGTGCTGAATCTCAGTTGTGTTCCCATTACTGAATGCAGACGCTCCCAAAAATGACTTGTAAACTATGGACCTCTGTCAGAAACTATAGTCACTGGAATGCCATGCAAATGGACTATCTCATCAACATATATTTGTGCCAATTTCTCTACTGTAAATGTCATCTTAACTGGCAGAAAATGAGCTGACTTAGTCAATCTGTCTACTATCACCCATATGGAATCATGACTCTTGGCTGTCCTAGGAAGACCAACCACAAAGTCCATAGTAATATGATCCCATTTCCACTGTGGTATTGGCAAGGGTTGTAATGTCCCTGCAGGTTTCTGGTGCTCAGCCTTCACCTGCTGACAAACTGGACATTCGGCAATGAACTCTGCCACATCACACTTTAGACCTGGCCACCAATACATGTCCTTCAAATTTTGGTACATCTTGGTACTTCCAAGATGCATTGCATACATGGAGGAGTGAGCCTCCTCAAGTACCATCTTCCTCAACCCATCAACATCAGGAATTACTATCCTATTATGGTAACAAACTGTACCATCATCTGCCTTGTGAAAGCCATCATACTTTTCACTGCCAATCCCTGATTGGATATTCTGTATCATAGTATCACTTTCTTGTGCATCATGAATCTATTGTCTTAAGGTAGGTTTCACTTGTAACTGTGCCAACAATCCTGCCAACAAGGAAACTTCTAGCTGTACATTCATCTGGCGAAGAGACACTAGCGTATCTCTCTTATGGCACATCAAGGAATTTAATTGTGCATTATCTACCATTGATGATGAAGACGAATTTCTACTCAATGCATCATCTACCACATTAGCTTTCCCTGGATGGTAGTCTATTATGCAATCATAATCCTTAATCAACTCCATCCATCTCGTCTACCTCATATTCAACTCCTGTTTGGAGAAAATATATTGTAGATTCTTGTGATCAGTGAATATTTGACACTTTTCTCCATAAAGATAGTGTCTCCAGATCTTTAAGGCATGGACCACTACTGCAAGCTCCAGATCATGTGTTGGGTAATTCTCTTCATGTTTCTTAAGCTGTCGTGAAGCAAAAGAAATCACATTTTTATCCTGCATCAACACACATCCCAACCCATTCTTTGAAGCATCACAAAAGACAATATAGCCTTTTCCTTGCTCTGGAAGTACTAACACCGGTGCACTAGTCAACTTTTCTTTCAAAAGCTGGAAGCAACGTTGACACTTGTCATTCCAAGCAAAAGGAACATCCTTCCTGGTTAATCTAGTTAGGGGTAACGCTATAGAACTGAAGTCTTTGATGAACCTCCTGTAGTAACCTACCAGACCTAGGAAACTACGGATCTCTGTCAGTGTCTTTGGTTGTTCCCATTCTAGTACAGATTCCACTTTCTTGGGATCAACACAAATGCCTTTTGCAGACATAACATGGCCCAGAAAAGACACTTCAGATAACTAGAATTCACACTTGCTAAACTTAGCATATAGTTGATGCTGCCTCAACAATGTCAGTGCCTGGCGAAGGTGTTGCTCATTTTGTTAACTATCCTTGGAGTATATCAGGATATCATCTATGAAAACAACCACACACTGATCAAGATAAGGTCTAAACACCCTATTCATTAGATCCATAAAAGCTGCAGGTGCATTGGTTAGCCCAAACAGCATAACCACAAACTCATAATGACCATACCTAGTCCTAAAAGTGAACTTGGGTATGTCATCAGCCTTAATTCTCAACTGATGGTAACCTGACCTTAGGTCTATCTTTGAAAACACAGTGGCACCTCTCAACTGATCAAAAAGATCATCAAACCTCGGCAAAGGATACTTATTCTTTATTGTCACCTTGTTCAACTGTCTATAGTCTATACACAACCTCATCGAACCATCCTTCTTTTTAACAAACAACACGGGAGCACCCCAAGGGGAAGTGCTCGGCCTGATAAAACCCTTCTCTAACAATTCTTGTAACTGTTTCTTTAACTCCTGCATCTCTGCTGGTGCCATCCTGTATGATGACTGTGCTATGGGTTGTGTTCCAGGAACTAGATTGATCTCAAACTCAATCCCTCTAGGAGGAGGAATGCTAGGAAATTCCTCAGGAAAGACATCCTCAAATTCTTGTACCACTGGAACCTCCTGGATACTAGGACCTACCGCCTTGGTATCCACAACATGAGCTAAGAAAGCCTCACATCCTTGTCTCATCAATCGTTCAGCTGTCATGGCTGACATCAAACATGTAGGAAGAATCTTCCTATCACCCTGAAAAATCCACTGTACATCTCCATCATGGAACGTCGCCACCTTAGTACTACAGTCCAAGACTACCTTGTATTTTTCCAAGGTATCCATTCCTAGGATTACATCAAAACCATGCATGTCAAGTGGCAGAAGATCCACTTGAATGTTGTGTCCAGAAAAAGAAAGAACACAAGAAAGGCACACTTCCCGTAACTCAGCAGAATCAACCAAAGGAGTCTCCAGTCGCAGGCCATCAGATCTAAGACTAATAGGTAGATAACAACTATCTATCACCCCTATGGTGATAAAAGAGTGTGTTGCACCCGGGTCTAGTAACACAGATATGAAACAAGAAGCAGACATATCAGAATGAAATAACTCCATATGACCTGTCACAACTCGAGGATTGACCACTGCTTCTGGCTGGGTCATGGCATAGAACCTTGATGTCGCCTACTGTCGTCCACGTCCTCTACTTGCTTGTCCAGAGGATCCTGCCTGGGATGCCTGACCACATCCTCTTCCACTGCCACTACTAAACTGTCATTGTTGTGGACCTTGTTGAATTTGCCTTGACGGTTGAGTCACCACCTCATCTTTCATAGGGCAATAAGGTCTTGTATGCCCCACTTTCCCACACTTGTAACATGTTTTGATGCCCTGATATGGCCTAAACGGACATGTCACTGAAACTGATGAGGTACTGCGTTCTCCAATCGGTGGAAAATTATGATCTCTACCCTGACTCGGGGTCCACTGTGATGGTGCATGTGATCTTGGTTCAGTGAAGGTTGACCTTGGTTGTGACAACGGTGGGAAAAACCTTGGCTTCTTAAAGCCTCCAGATGATTGCCCTTGGAACTTCATAGGTCACTTCTTAGCATTAGCTTCACGCTTCTCTATGGCAGACCTCTCAATCCTCCTGACAGATTCCACAAAGGTGGAAAACCTTTCCCTATTCTCCAAGGTTGATGCTGTAGTAGTCAACCCCGTACTCAGACCCTTCTCAAATCTCTAGATCCTTTCCTTGTCTGTTTCTGCCATGTGCGGGCAGAACCTCAGAAGTTCCATAAACTTTGATTCATACTCATTGATAGTCATAGCTCCCTGGCGAATCTTCTCGAACTGAGAGATTTTCTCATCTAGGTAGGTCTCTGGAAAATATCGACTAACAAATTACCTTCGAAACTCCTCCCATCCTATCACAACTCCTGGCCTTTTCTCCTCTTCTATGACCCACCAGTGGCCAGCACTACCCTTTAACAAGTATATTGCATGCTTAACTTTATCTTCTTCAGTGATGTTTAGGATTTTGAATGCCTTTTCCAGCTCAGTCAACCACATTTCAGCGTCTGCTAGATCAGAAGTACCTGCATATTCAATTTCCCCAACACGTCTAAGACGTTCAAATGTCTTCCTGACACCTTGAGACTCCACATTAGAGGCGACTTCCCTAGCTTGAGGTGTCGGTGCTCTTTCAGCAATATGTGTAATTGTGGCCATCATCTTTCTAAACATAGACTGAAACTCAGGATTGGCCATCATTGTCGGGTCTAGATGAGGCATTGCGGGCTGCTCTGGCCCTACTTCTGGCACTCTCTCATCGCGTCCCTGCCTCCCTACTCCTGGTGCAACATAGCTACTCTCAACATGTTCTTCATGTCCTCCAGACATATCTGCATAAGAATAAACTATGATCAGATATGTTGGATACATAAGAACAAACTCAAACCTACGTCCTATGTCCCTGTAGACTCAGTAAACCTAGAGCTCTGATACCAACTTAACTGTGACACCTCATCACGCTAAACGAGATTACTCAAAACACAAAACATGATCAACTGCTAATTAATCACATAGTCAAAAATGTGAAATAATTAAAACCGATTCCAACAATGTAAATAGACTCTAGAACATTTATAAAAGGTCCATCATTCCATTCTCATATACTTTAACAAGAATTTGCATATGGGTCCAAAGACCTCAGTCACATCCTGCATACAAAAGATATTTCACATGTACGTGCCATATATTTACAAACATTGGCTTAATACCAAAATCTAGTGTCGATACAATTATATCATCTAGAAAACACATCCCATACCAAGACCTGAGAGTACAGGGATGACACTAGGACTCTACTACTAACATATATGACTAACATCTACAACCAACCAACCTTCTAAATCTATTGATCACCAGGTTGGTTCTCTTCCACAACACGACCTCGACCTCATTGCCCGCGACCACCTAAAAAAAATGTGGTGACCCACAGGTGAGACCCAGTCCCAGCGAGAGATATAACTCTCTCCAACATATATTGATTATAACATTAATTAACAGTAAATACATTGAGTAGTCAGGATATTGAATAAACAATACGAACATATTGAACAGTTTAAGCATACTAAGCAGTTAAGCAAATAAGTTGTAACATCAAGTAGAATTGTACAATTGTCATAAGTCTGCATCATGTAAGAACTATGTAGTATAAATACAAGACAAGGGTTAATCAACCAATGTGATACGTATTAAACCCTAGCAATTATACTACACGGCTGGTATTATATCTTTTATTATTATGCCCTGGGGAGTTTGAGTCGTACCACTCGTCCAACTGACCACTGTGAAGTGCTATTCAGTTCCGTATAAGATCTAGGAGTGTCGGTATCCTAAGATCTCTTCCCCTCGGTCAGTATGAGTAAACTGTAGTGACATACCAGTCAAACTGCCAACAGTGACATATAGTCAACTGATAACAACTAGTTCGTACTTGGTACAAGTTACGACACTAGAAAATAGGGTATATAAAACCCTCTAATCCGAGGTATAACCGCAGTTGTCCTCAATCACATCAAATATCTGAGGCATGACCATAGCCATCCTTCATAACCTGTAATTGTGGATGACAAATATATATCCTCAACTTGCCACCCCCGCATACTCAACAGTATGCGCTCCGAGTTTCCCTTGGGAATACTCGTTTCACCATCCAGTAAGTTATGACACTGAAGATGGCTCTACGGCACAAGGCTCTACATGATTAAGGTTACACTTGATTAATTACTGCCAATTGAATGCATTAAGGCTTTATCATACAAGTGGACATTCAAACCCTAATTCTTTTCTAACAATAGTATATGTTTAACAACTTCAAAAGATATAAAACATTTTAGATATAAATCTTATTCACATTACCACATCTATCATTCATTGCAAATTAACAGACCACACTTATCATCATACTATTGCAAGATACCAATATCTTATCACAAGTTCCAGGGTTTTAACCCTTATTGGAACATGAAGAGGATTTCACCTCAATCATGGATTCAAACATGCCCAAAGGTCTTTAAGACCATCACATTATTCATAGTAAGGTTATCATCATCATTCCATGCCTTAAACAAGGCTCGAAAGATCATTAGCACATGTATGTCCATAGATTTTAACATGGCAAGGCACTATGATATTCAAATAATACTATATTGTGGTTTCAACATAAGAAGAGTGTAATTCTTTATCACATTAATCATTCAAGAGGTCTGATTATAACCAATCAACATCATATAATTACATCAAGGTTAGGTATAATAGGCTAGATCACATGGGAGTTACGCATCCACTCATTACATTGATTTATCAAATATAACTATATAATGGCAAAGGTAAGACTACCAATTAATGGTATTGAACCATTGAATTATCTTCACTATGACCCACATATAATAACATGTGATTTATTCTAATCCATTGGATGTTAAAACATCCAATATTGTTTATTGGATCAGGTTCATTGTTCAAGGTTACCAATTGAAGTATAGGTCTAACCATTAGATCAATTGAACCAAGGGACCATTGGTTCAAGGTATAGTCAAATCTACAATTACATTCCTAATTCATCAATATGATGATGACCTGATCCACCATTAATTGTGATCATTAGGTCACCATTGGTTGCTAGATCAGTAATACATTCAGTTAACATCATCAAATAATAAGCCAATATCATCATCGATTGATAACATCATTAGAATACTTAGTGGATGATAATTAAATGTCTAATTGAGTCAAAACCTGACCTAAGGTGGTAACCATAGGTTGTAACCATAAATTGGACACCCTTGATCATGAACATCAGTTGCCAAGATAGCAACATTATTGGTTGTTGAATGGTATGACAATCCGTTATGTGATAGGGAAGGAAATAGCTTGAAAACCCTAATTTGAACCATCATTTGTTTTGTACATAGCACCATAGGTTGTTGCTATCAACCTGTACCAGATCATGTTACACATTATAAAGGATGTAAACATATTTACAGGTTCATATAGAACTGGAATAAAATAGGAAACACCATAAAATTCGTAATTCTAAACAAGCATGATTGCTCTATGCTTAGATCATCACATTCAAGCATAATCATGAACCAACAAGCTTCTAATAAGCAATATAAGTGAATAATGTTATATAAATCGCCTCTATAGAGTAGTTCAGATATCCAACAGAAAAAATCTCGAGCAAATAGAGCAAGGAAACCTTGGATTCAGATCTGAACTTGGCCAACTATGCAATTCTCTCCACAAACAAGCAAAACCCTAGAAAAGAAACAAGAAGGAAGGAGTTTTGAGTTCTAGGGGAACTTTCACCATGGAAAACCATGGTTCCGACCTGGATATATGTAGGAGGAAGAGGAAAAAAGAATTAGACGGAGGAAATAAGGAAAAACTTACACTTTTAGGTCAATATCACTAGGGGGAAGCTTCATACACCCAAAAAGAGAATCAATTTCAACCCTAGAAATTGTTTCCAAGAGGATCCCCACCTTCTTCTTTCTTGGGCAGCAAAAATCGTAGCTGAAAAGAGGGAGTACGAAGCTGGGAGAAGGAGAGAGATAATGGAGAGCAAATGGCTCGTTTGGGGGCTTTTGGAAAAGTACATGACACTTTAATATTAAGAAAAAGAAAAAGTTGCAATTCTAGTATATATCCATGTGCCCATGGCTTTAAATTAAAAAAAAAATACATAAGCACACACACAAGAAGCTCTCCCACCGTCCCTCTAGACCTGCTTGACTTTCCTTTGGCGAAATTCCCAGCCAATCACATAATTCCTTAGTTGATGGCTACTAAAGGTAGCTCATCCATGAAGGGAAAAACCCTAAAATACCCTTGATAAAAACACCTTCAAACCATGGATCAGATAGGAGCCCCATGGATCAAAAATCTCAAGAATGATAATATAACAACTAAGGAACATAATTTATGTGACAAATTGCAAAGAAACCCCCTCAATTGGGTAAATTGCAGAAAAGTCCAAAATGTACAGAAAATTGCATAACTTGCTCAAACAGTTTCCAAATTGGACCAAATTTGAAACTTAAGATTGTATTATGATTTCAAAACATATAAAACGGTTATATTAGGGTTCTAAGCATTCAATTATGGTAATTAAGATCATTCAACTCATTAAGTAAGTTCAAGGGCCTTACAACTAACATGTTTCTTGTAGGATGTGGGCTTGAATGTAATAGTCTCTCAGTTTATCCGCTTTCCGCAATCGGTTTTAATTAACCCGTGTTTTTGATAATCTGTGGTTATGGTGATTTCCGCACGTTTTCGCGTAACACCTCGCTGTCTGTGTGATAGTGGGATATGTTGCCACAAGTTTTGGTCCATGGTTTGAAGATAGGGCATGCTATGTTTGTGGTCAGATCGGGCATCTCAAGTTACATTGCATGAACAGAGATGTTGAAGTGACACAAAAACCGAGGCAGAATCTACAAGGGTCATATCGACAACAGCCCAGTGGTAGCAGAGGACAAGGATGCAGTCAAGCATCACAAGCTGGATCGACTGCTCAAGGAAGCAGAGGACGTGGACAGCAAGCAACAGCTCGATTCTATGCTATGAGTCAGCTGGAGGCGATAGTCAACCTGTGAGTGGTGGCAGGTCAGATGGAGTTATTTCATTATGATATGTCCTCTTCTTGCTTTATATCTGTTCTAGTTGACATGGGTGCTACACACTCTTTTATCGCCTATAGTATGCTTGAAAACTATCGTTTACCTATTAGCTGTAAGAAAGATAGTTTGTTGTTAGAGACCCCTCTTGATGGTTCCTCATTGCTTTGAGAAGAGTGTCCATCTTGTGTCTTGTCTTTCTTGGGACACCGCATTCAAGTGGATCTTATACCACTTGATATGTGTGGTTTCGATGTTATCCTTGGGATGGATACGTTAGAGAAGTATAAGGTTGTTTTGGACTGTGGTTCCAAATAGGTTGTGTTTGTTGATGCTGGAGAGAAGTGGATTTTCCAGGGAGATAGGAAGATTCTTCTGACGTGTCTGGTATCAGCTATGGTGGCAGAGAAGTTGCTACGACAAGGATGTGAGGCGGTTCTAGCTCATGTTGTGGATACTATTGTAGTTACCAAGGCAAAAGGTCCTAGTCTCGAGGAGGTGTCAGTTGTCCGAGAGTTTTCCGATGTGTTTCCTGATGAGTTTCCTGGTGTTCCTCCACCCCGAGAGATTGATTTCGAGATCAATCTGGTCCCAGGTATGCAGCTAGTTGCACAGACACCGTATAGGATGGCTCCAGTAGAAATGGCAGAACGTAAGAAGCAGTTACAAGAGTTGTTGGAGAAAGGTTTCATCCGACTGAGTACGTCACCTTGGGGTGCTCTAGTATTGTTCGTCAAGAAAAAGGATGGATCGATGCGGTTGTGTATAGACTACCGACAGTTGAATAAAGTCACGATCAAGAACAAGTACCCGTTGCCAAGGATAGATGATCTGTTCAATCAGTTGTGTGGTGCTACAGTGTTTTCGAAGATCGATCTACGGTCCGGTTACCATCAGTTGAGGATTAAGGTGGATGATATACTGAAGTTAGCTTTCAAGATGAGGTATGGTCACTTCGAGTTTGTGGTTATGCTGTTCGGGCTACACAATGCACCTTTTTCTTTCATGGACCTAATGAATAGAGTGTTTCATCCGTTCTTAGACCAATTTGTCGTAGTCTTCATAGATGACATATTGATCTACAGTCGGGACAGGCAAGAGAATGAGCAACATCTTCGAAGAGCGTTGACTCTTCTTTGTCAACATCAGTTGTATGCCAAGTTCAGTAAGTGTGAGTTCTAGTTGGAAGAAGTGACTTTCTTGGGTCATGTGATATGTGCAGAAGGAGTCAAAGTAGACCCAAGGAAGGTGGAGTCCATTGCAGATTGGGAGCAACCGAAGACGCCGACAGAAGTTCGTAGTTTTTTGGGTTTAGCAGGATACTACCGGAGGTTCATCAAGGACTTCAGTGCGATTGTGTTACCGATGACAAAGTTAACTAGAAGGGATGTACCTTTTTTTTGGGATGATCGATGTCAGCAAGTTTTCCAGAGTTTGAAGGAGAAGCTGACCAGTGCTCCAGTGCTAGTGCTGCCAGAGTTTGGAAAGGGCTACGTTGTTTTCTGCGATGCTTCCAAGAAAGGTTTAGGTTGTGTACTGATGCAGGAAGATCATGTGGTTTCTTTTGCTTCACGACAGCTTAAGAAACACGAGGAGAACTATCCGACTCATGACTTGGAGTTGGCAGTAGTGGTTCATGCGCTAAATATTTGGAGACATTATCTGTATGGGGAAGTGTGTCAGATCTTTACGGATCATAAGAATTTGAAGTACATCTTTTCGCAGCATGAGTTGAACATGTGACAGCGTCGATGGATGGAGTTAATCAATGATTACGACTGCACTATCGAGTATCATCCTAGTAAGTCGAATGTGGTGGCTGATGCACTTAGCCGAAAGTCTTCTTCTCTTTCTTCAAAGAAGGCATAGTTGAGTTCTCTGGTATGCCATAGGCGAGATATGTTTGTTTCTTTGCGACAGATGAATGTGTAGATGGAAGTTTCTTCGTTAGCTGGACTTTTAGCACAGATGCAAGTCAAGCCTATGCTAAGACAACAGATCAAAGATGCACAGTAGACAGATGATGCGGTACAGTTAATCAGATCATAGTTCGGCAGCGAAAAGCGTGATGGGTTCCATGAGTCTGAAGATGGGACAGTTTGCTATCATGATAGGATGGTGGTTCCAGATGTTGATGAGCTGAGGAAGTTAGTGCTCCAAGAAGCACACACGTCGATGTATGCTATGCATCCAGGTGTCACCAAGATGTAACATAGTCTGAAGGACTTGTATTGGTGGCCCGGTTTGAAGAGAGATGTGGCTGAATTTGTGGCTAGGTGTATAGCATGTCAACAAGTCAAGGCCGAACATCAGAAGCCGACAGGTACGTTGCAACCTTTGCCGATACCGCAGTGGAAATGGGATCATATAACCATGGATTTTGTAGTTGTTCTACCTAGGACAACTAGGAATCATGATTCCATTTGGGTGATAGTGGACAGATTGACGAAGTCTGCCCATTTCCTACCAGTGAAGATGACATATACAGCTGAAAAGCTCACTCAAGTATATGTGGATGAGATAGTACGGTTACATGGTGTGCCAGCGATGATAGTTTCTGACAGAGGTCCTCAGTTCATGAGTCGTTTCTGGGAATAGTTGCACAAAGCTTTGGGAACGCAGTTGAGGTTCAGTACCGCCTTTCACCCGCAGACAGATGGACAGTCTGAAAGGACTATTCAGACTTTGGAAGATCTCCTTCGAGCTTGTGTTTTGTAGTTCCTAGGTAGTTGGGATGTACATCTTAGTTTGATAGAGTTTGCCTACAAAAACAGTTATCAGCGGAGCATTGACATGGCTCCTTATGAGGCCTTATATGACAGGAAGTGCAGATCTCCTCTGTGTTGGTACGAGTCTGGCGAATATCAACTTTTGGGTCCTTAATTAGTTCAACAGACAACAGAAAAGATCAAAGTGATACAACAACAGTTGAAAGTGGCACAGGGCAGGCAGAAGTCTTACACAGACAATCGGTGATGACCTTTGGAGTTCCAGGTAGGAGACAAAGTGTATCTTAAAGTCTCATCGTGGAAGGGTGTGATAAGGTTTGGTAGGAGGGGTAAGCTAGCACCCAGGTATATGGGGCCTTACCCAATTATATCACGTGTTGGCAAAGTAGCTTACAAGTTAGAGTTGCCTCCAGAGTTGCACAGGCTACATCCAGTGTTCCATGTCAGTATGTTGAAGAAAAGTCATCCAGATTCAGGAACAGTAATATAGCCAGTTGAGGTTGAACTTGATGAAGATGTGACCTACAAGGAAGGTCCTGTGGCAATCCTTGACAGAAGGGTTAAGAAGTTGAAGAGGAAGGACCTGGTTCTTGTGAAGGTTCTTTGGCATCATCGTGGCATTGAGGAAGCCACATGGGAGCTTGAGGAAGAGATGAGGAGGAAGTATCCCTTGCTTTTCTCTTCAGATTTCAGGGACAAAATCCCTTGAAGGGGGTTATCTTGTAAGGACCCTGGCCTTCGTTTAGGGTTTACCCTATTTGTTTTGCTTAACCTTGATGCTTTGGTGCTTGCTAATCACCTTTAATAGTGATTAGGGTTTGGTTGTGTTTTGTTGAGAGTTGAAGGTGCCACTTGCAAAAAACCCAAGTCTAGGGTTTGTGGGCAAGTTTGCCACCTTGTGAGGTGTTCCTCTCTCTCTTTGCTTCCTCTAGTGTAGAGAGGAAGGCTTGGGCTCATTGCTTGGAGTTCTGTTGGGCTTGGTTGAGTTTTTTGGACCTTGAGGTTCCTTGCCTCGGTTGGTTGGACCCTTGTATCGGGAAAGAGAGGAGTGTGTCGCCCATGGAGGTGTGTCGCCCATGGAGGTGTGTCGCCCATGGGGAGTGTGTCGCCCTAGAGCCTTTGACCAAGCTTTGACCTCATTTGTGTCACCACTAGTGGACACTTGTCGATTGATGCTTGCATGTGGCAATGGCCTTGGACATGTGTTTAGGGCTTTCTAGAGTGGTGGCTCGTGCACTAGGACAAGTGTCCCTAGGTAGGTGACACCTTGCTTGGTCCTACCATGTTTTCTCCTCCCTTTCCTTCTATATAGGCGGTTCCTCTCCTTTGCTAAGAGTCCCTTTGGCTCCTTAGTTTCTTCTCCACCTTGGTGTGCATGACACACCCTTCTCCTTTGCAAGTTGGTGGTCGATATCCCTTGGAGGAGCAAGCGTGGTGGCCGATCCTACCTTGGAGCTTTCTTCTTCCTTGGAGCTTGGAGCTTGCTTAAGGCGGGTTCATAACTCCTAACCTTAACTACACTATCTCCTTCTATGATCTTGTTTATATGTTGTTAGATTAGTACCTTGCTTAAGTATCCATGTTGGTCGATCCTTTTGGTTCAGGGTTTCTTGGTGAGCAATACTCCTTTCTCTCCTTGGTCTAGAGGAGTGAGTTTGAGTTTCTAGTAGCATGGGCAACACCCCTCTCTCATTTTAGTTGAGAGGTGAGCTTGTGTTCTAGTTTCTTGAGCAACACCCTCCTCTCACCATGAACTAGAAGGGTGAGCTTGGTGATAGTGGTGACTCTTTCTAGGGTTTTTCCTTGTGTTGCTGTTTGGTGATAGTTGATGTGCAAGACCCCTCTTTCTTAGTTGATTGAGGTGAGCCATCTTCTTGACCCACTAGGGTTTCGGGTGTCCTTGTGCATGAGGTGGAAGATGATCTTGTAAGTGGTACCTTGGTCATTATGAGTGTGGGAGGTGCTGGCCGACACCCTCTTGACCTAGACCCCTTGCACAACACATGGGTGATGGTGGTGGACGATACCCTTGTTTTTGTGACAGGCGTCACACCACTCTGCCTGGTGACGGCCGATAGGCCCTGGTTTAGTTGGTTGCACGATAGGTCTCTTGTTGGTAGTTTGAGTTGCATCTCTGGATGATATCTCTTGTAGAATACCTTGTCCGTCATGCACCTGGGGTGGACGTTGCTAGTGGTCTTGTGTCGGGCGTCACATTCAGCCCTTTTGTGTGTCGTCCGATATGCACCTTGTGACGGGCGTTGCTCTGCTGCCCGACACTAGCGTTGCCCGATAGGGCTGGGTGTCCGACACCCCGTCGTGCATTGCGCTTCCTTGTACGGCTTGATGTTGTTGTGATGATGCGTTGCCCGATACATTCTGCATGGCACAAGTGCACACAGCGTTGCGCTTGCGCTTGGGTGCTGGCCGTTGTGGGATGGACATTAGATGAGGGCAGGTTTCCCGATGTAACCTTTTGGTGAGGGTTTGTGATACCTCTAGTGAGGGTTCTACCTATGTATATATATGTCATTTTACTCAATGGAAATGTTTATGGTAATGCTAGTCCTTTTTATCTAACATGACCATATGCATGAACTTGATCATCATGATTATCTGGATAATGCTAAGGAAAATGATAGGCATGTCATATGGTTTGCTTAATGAAGTGCCTTATGCATATGATCATAAATTGATGCGATTAAGAAAGTATATAATCATTAATGTCACCTCGTACTGATAGCATGGTCATTCTATTGAAGCCTATGATTGTTGTTACTAACCATGCAGGTAATGCATAGCCAATTGAAAGGGCTATGAGGTATATGTATATTGAGTAACCCTGCTATGATTGTTACTCCTGATGTTGAGATAATCTGTACATGATTAAAGTACTGGGGAATTGCTATTCCATGATGATGATGTAAAGCCTTGAGATCTAAGGGTATATGATGATCCTTGAGATGGATCTGGATGATTGGCAAGAGGCCAAGTGATAACATGTACTGCTGGATCCTTGTGATGGATCATGATGATTTGATTTCATTAAAGGCATAACATTGAGTTTTATGTTGTTTATTTCCTGTTACAGTTGCATGTTATACAACTTGGTTGAATCTTGCAATCCATATAAAATATATTAATTAATCACAGTGGAATATATCATGTAGTTGCCCTGGCCATAGATCCATCATCGTCAGGAGCTGATGATGGTGAAACGGGTTCTCCTACGGGTTAACCCGGAGCACATATTGTTGAGTATGCGAGGTTTCTCCTAGCCTAAAATAGTAAGGATTCGAGCGTAGATACGGTTGCAGACTCAGGGTATGTGAAGAGCATGGTGAACATGCCCATGGCTCAGGATATGTGATATGTGGAGTATGAATGCGTCCATGGTTCAGAGCATGGTGATCAGGCATGTGGCTCAGATATATTAGAACTGTGACCTGTACCAAGGCGGGATAGAGGATAGGTAACCTATGGAGTTGACCCTATGGACGAGGCCACTTAAGCATGAGACTGCGGTCCTTCTTGTGTTGTACTTGTGCACTGACCATGAGGTGGGAGGTTGTGGAGTCCGGCTCTTCCATTGACCTTGTATGGCACCGGTTATGGGCTTCGCAACCGAAGGTTGGATTTGAATGGTACGGTTCACTTCCTCAGGGCATAAAAATACATAATCCAGTCACATAATATTTATTGCTTAAGGCAAAACACAGAATATTGGTTGAGGCCTTGCTTACATTATTATACATACAGTTACTTATATGTTTCCCATGTTATGCGATAAGATCTTATAATCTTAGGTTCCATAAAGAGATAGTTGATGATATATCTTCCATACAGCCTGGTAAGCTTGATGGTACGAATAGCCTTGCGGTATAGACTGTTATTATTCTACGTTTTACTATTTATCTTCAGTTGTTGCTTTATCCTTCTGGTTTTATAGTTTTGGCGGGGAGTTATGTTTCTCGCTGGGACAATGTTCAATTGTCTCACCCCACTGGTTTTCAGGTGGTCGAGCTAGGCGTGGTGGTGGTTGCGGAGTTGCGGCCGAGCAGCAAGAGGAGCAGTAGAAGGCAAGCGATGGATATGCTACTATTTTTGGACATTTTGTAGTAGAGTCTTAGAGTCATCCCTGTACTCTCAGGTCCTTGGAGGTGCTTTGACGTTGTTTCCCGATGTGTAGCTGTTGATGTTCTGTATATCCTGTTGTTGGCCGGTTGTGGGCCTTTATGTTTAAATAGGTGATGAACTCAGGTGATTGTTAGACAGTTGTTGCTCTAAGTTGTGGACACGTATCAAGGCTTGTATATGTTTGTATAATATGTTTCTTACAGGATGTGGGCTTGAATGTAATAGTCTCTCAGTTTATCCGCTTTCCGCAATCGGTTTTAATTAACCCATATTTTTGGTAATCTGTGGTTATGATGATTTCTGCACGTTTTCACATAACACCTCGTTGTCTGTGTGATAGTGGGATGTGTTGCCACATTTGCCTCCCTTATTCACCCCTCCCTTAGCTTTCAATACCGAAGACTTGTGATTTTGGTTATCTTTAGAACTATTCTTAGATTTTCCTTTGCCCTTAGACTTCCATTTTCCTCTGCTAATCATCATCACAAATTTGGTCTTGTCTTTCTTCTTCTGTGCTTCAGCTATTCTCAACATTCCAAGTAATTCTGACAACAACTTTTCAAAATCATTCATGTTGTACTTTATGACAAACTAGTTGTATGATTCCGATAGTGACTGCAAAATCACATATGTGGATAACTCTTGGCCCAATGGAAATCCCATTCAAGCAAGGTTCTCCACATACCCAATAACCTTGAACATATGGGGACCTACTAGATCTTCTTCTGCCATATTGCACTTGAACAATGCCTTAGTGACAACATATCTCTCTTATCTTGTCTAATCTTGGTACATGTTCTTAAGATGTGTTACCATGTCAATAACATCCATATTCTCATGTTGTATCTGCAACTCATAGTTCATTGAGCATAGCATCAGGCACTTAACATCCATGACATCTTCATAGTGCTTCTTGTAAGCATCCCTATCAACATTAGGCACTGTGGGAGAAAGTTCATCTGGATCTGGTGTCTCTAGGATCTAAAGATTGCACTCTTGTGTGAGAACAATTCTTAATGTCCTTAACCAGTTACGGAAATTATTCATATTCAACTTGTCCTTCAAGGACCATTCACAAGGAACACGTCTTGTTGTTTGCCATTTATTTCTGCAAGAGATATTTTCAACTTTTCAAAACAATTTTGATTTGATTAGACTAAAAGGAAAATTTGACTACATTAATTAGGCCTTTAATTAATTATCACTCCCACTATTTTGTTCAAATTGATAGCCCTCAAATATCAATTTGGAAGATTGCAGCGTATAACCTTCTAGTGAACTAAGACCCTAAACAATTAAGTTATTATCCAGCCAATACCAATGTCCATAACCAATTATTAAGGTAGGCAATAGTTGACAATTTCATCTTATGCAATTCTTAGATAGATGGCATTCACTACTCCTTGTCATATCTCATCTTTATTCTTCTAGACACTTAATGTAATTAAGGTCACCTAGTTAAGTGTGACCTAAAATCCAACACGTAAGTAATGCACCCTGCTTGGCAGGCCCACAAAACTACCATCACACTTTTATGAGATAGACGGTGCACCACGCTTGGCATGCCTATGCGCAATCGATCAAGATTTTCATGTGTGATAGTTATGGAAAGCATCTAAGGCTTAATATTTTATTTATATATAAATACATATACATATCCAATCACCACATACTAATAATAAGTATCATATACATACTATATCCACAAATGAAACATGCATTATAAAATGCAAGCAATGGTTATGGCCACACTAATGCAATTCTTTGGAGCCACAAAGAGTTTCTACCTCCTAAGATCCACATCATATGTAGAAACCTATACTTGTAGAAAATATGTGCTAGAACAACCTCAGTTGGTCGACTCAACTCTTGAGTCAATCAGTTGGCCTCCTAGTTATTCAATTGGTCTTCTTGGATCGGTTGAATGGCTCCTGACTCAATAAACATATGGACTCCTCCTGTCTGTCAGTTGGGCCTCCAGTCGATCAGTCAACTCCTCCTATCATATGACCTCCTCAGTCCTCCATTCAATCAGTTCAACCACTGAGTCAATCGACTCATCTGGTGTAGAACACCTTCTCTTTGCCAAAATAGGAAATAAAACAATCTTATATTCCTATTTAACTCATTTCATTGTAAAAGTAAAACATTGAGTTACATTCGGGGGGAGCATAGGGAGGAAATCATTAACTTACATATGGAAAAAGAGAGAGAGGCCTGATAAGAAAACTAAATTACAAGGAAGGAAGAAAACCATTCAACCATGCACACAAATCTAAGGGGAATTGACCATAACCACACTTACATTCACCATCAAGATAATTTTAGGGTGACATGTATAAATTGCATATATATCATATCATATGTATATGTGTATTGGTATCATATGCAATATTTTATAACATATGCACATGAGTCATTTAAATATTCACATAGCATGTAATAAATAGATGATAAAACTAAATCCAATCACATGGATTTAAATCCCTAAGCATAGTAAATTGAGGTGGCTCTAATACCATTATAGGGAAATATGACGTCAGAGATGGCAGTGGAAACAAAATTTCTTGCCATATTCCCCTTGACCAACAGATCACATTAACAATTATGGATTGGGAAGGAAGGTTTGCAAGGCATATACTTCGTGCTAGAGAAAATCCAATGACTGTCCTTGTTGTAGCATGCTTCATTTCCAAGTAGCACATGGATGGTTGTCAGAAGATACCTCCTGATGTAGCACCACAGACGGCAACTGATGACATCCTCCTAGCAGGTGGAACGACCTCCACACCTCTACTTAGTCCACACGGACCATTGGGAACTCCTACCGTTCTCTTGGTACACACAAGGAGTTTTACCTTTGATGTCAATGTGCTAGCACTGACTTGCTCTCCCTTTGTTGTCTCTCCCTTTTATGAGTAAGAATTTCTCTGGGATCTCACGTTACCACAACTGTGAGAGGACAATGTTTGTCAGAATTATTTGTGTCTTCTGAAAGCCTTGACTATCCCTTTATTTATAGGAGGGTCGGGATTTCCAGATCAACTGGGAGTCAAAGAGATAGATTTTCATGAATTTTTGGCTAGTGCAAATCATGAATCTATCGGTTTTCTTATGAAATGGTTAGTTCACATGTGAGTCATTCGATTCAACACTTGAACCGGTCGGTTCACTATCTTTCCTATTCACAAAAATATTGTCTTTCAATGTGATGATCAATGCACAACATGACGTTAACATCAATCTTTGGTCCAATATTATTGATGATTGAACCAGGCTATTCACAAATTGAACATGATGGCTCATATTTTAAACTAGTCGGTTCATACTCTGAACCGTTCAATTCATTTTCCAGTTTAGACAATGCTCAACTAGTGTTGTTCAAATTGGCTTGATGCTTGAATCAATCAACTCAACATTTGAGTCAGATGATTCACAATCTTGGTTAACCAATTTTCATCCAATGTTGTTTTAATTGAATACTTAAACACTTTAGTAATCAAGTCAAACCTTATTCATGAGTAAACTTGTATTCTAGGTGTATCCTATGTGTGTGACCCTATAGGTCCCAAATTACGTTGGTAGTGGATGTCCATAACTAACTTATGACATCACAAGCCTTGAACGGTATCGAGAAACACATTATTTCTACCTAATTAATTCGGAAAGTTGGAGAAACTCTTCAACCTACATCTATGATAAGTGTAATAATGATCCTATATTTCCTTTTTCTCTGAGATCCTTATTGAACTCGAGGCATGGAATCATCATCATATCAACGTTCATGCCATTTTCCTTGAACTTGAGAAGAATGTCTGAGGTGCATATGAGCTCACATATTACATATTGATTCACATAAATATGGCCATGCACTTCTCTATCTCATCTTATCAAGGGGACAAGATATCAACTCTAGTAGGAGGGACAAATCCCATCTACATCACTCATAATCATTTTCCATGTGTCACAACGTATCTAAGTATGACATTTATGGTATCCCTTATTGAAGGTCATGTTGGATGGTGTCAAAATACATTGAACAACATGTGACGAATGTAGTGACTTCAAGTCTAAGAACCACAATCACAACTATCACTATCAGAGTTGATTTTAACTTTCATTCAATGGTTTCCATGTATCACTCTCAAGGTGGGTCTGTCTGATACACTATTATCTAACAAGTTGCTATGTGTTTGGTTTAATATCACATGTCATGACTAATGAGATTCTATCATCAACCAACACACACTCTAGTCTGACGTGTCATTGTTGTCTATTAGCTTCCACAATAACATCCGACGAGGGACATAACAAGAATGTATGTACTCTTATCATACATATGGTCTCACTGGTCAGGTCCTCAACTTGAAAACATACATCATCAAATAACATTATTCTTTAGACATCTATCATATTATACTATTATCTCATAATTTAACAAATATATAGGCAAAGATTGCCTTTATTATTAATCAAATCATTTACTAGATATGCCATTACAATCATAATAGATTACCAGCTTGATATGTCACACACTAAAATGCCCTTTGAAGAAACACCCTTTGCAAAGTATATCAGGATACAAAAAAATAGTTTACACAGGTGAACTCAATAGAGAACACAATGAAGAAACCAAAGGGGCACATTCCCCATGCCTTCCCATCTTCTTTATTTCTTTCTCCTTCCTTTTCTTATTCTTTTCTCCCATAGTCAATGCAGCGAAAAACATAAAATAAGGTCGTCGACTCTCTTTATTTCTTGTTGGTGGATGATCACTCTATTGCAGCTGCAAAGTAGTAAGGGTATTTAACCATGTGGTCTCAACAAAAATGTTTCCCTCATGAGGATGGAAATAGGTAATGGGTTCAACATGTGGAAAGTTGTGGCCTTTCATGGAATCCCAAGAAAAGGTCATCTGATGTGGTCAATGACCTTCTAAAAGACATACTTGATTATGGTTATTAGGTATTTTTCTATTCTATAGTGAAAGTGTATGATTCCATTCATGTGAGGTAACCATCACCCAATTTTATGACCAGTTATAAAAGTTGAAAGGTTAAGTAATACTATACGATCTAGTTTAGTAGTTAGTTGGGAGTTGAATACTTGTGCTATGCTTTTATACCTACATTTTACTAGACTTATCAAATGAAAAGAAAACATCTACTTCTGACACGTTGCTCATGTTACTATTGGACATGTGTCATTATGTGTAGAAACAACCTTTTTCTTAGGATAAGTCTATAGATAACCTGATAGTTATTTTAGTTTGAATTTAAGATTTTGAATATTTCAATGATGTAATTTATATAATGTAGGCCAACAAATATGTAGAAGGGTCTAGGAAACCTATCATGACTTGGTGATTTGTCCGAGTTAAGAATATTTTTTGTAGACAGAAATTCATCATAAGTAATAGGAAAGGTTACAAAAATATTAGTGATTCCATGTTGGCATTGTAGTCCAACACAAATGTAGAAGAAGGTATAAATATTGTTAGAACTTGGTGATTTCTAGGTTAAGAATTTTTTTGTAGACAAAACTTCATCATAAGTAAAAAGGATGGTTTTAAAAGTTTCATGATGTCATTTATGCATTGTAGGCCAACACAAATGTAAGATCTAGAAAACATATCAAGACGCAGTGATTTGTCTGAATTAAGAATCTCTTCTGCAGACAAAACTTCATCATAAGTAATAGAAAAGGTGATGGAGGATGGTAGTCAGACAAGCCATCAATGAAAAATTTTGGGTGCATGTTACATGAATATGATTCCAATGAGTTATTGAGTAGGTTCTTGAAGCTTTTGATTGAGTGGCTAATTAAAACACTTATAATTGATTTGGTTGACCATTGATAATAATAATCTTTATCGTGTTGTGTCTTCTAATGAGCACTTTTGGTATGAAAAAAAGATAAGTTACTACTTCCCTCTTTAAGCCATTGGCTTCATGTGCTTCCATAAAAAATAACTAACTAACTAATTACTATCAGTCCGAGAAGCCTTAAGTCAAGTCCAATACAATAGAGATTAGGTTGTAGGAGTTAGAGTTTGTTAATAATGTGCAACAACAATAACATTAGGATTAGTTTGGTTTGTAGAATTATATGTAGGACATGATTTAAATCCTGCTAATCAATATAAGCCTATGTTTGCTTCCACAAAATTCATTTTTAGACAACATTCGAGATGGATAGAAGTTCGAACCGAGTGGGACCTCTGAGTTTGGCACTACCCAATGGGAGTCACATGTGTATACACAGTTGACTGCCTTGCCACAATGCCCATTCCATCTCAACCTCAATTACTAATTGCCGCATCCTCTACGTCTGAAAGTCAACCCCAACCCCATCTCCCTCACCCGGTATCAAAAACTCAAACTTAAGCTTTGGACTCCCTCTCCCTGTTACTTGCTTCTCCTGACGCCTCAAACTCAAACCACCACTCTGTTAGAGCATGAATCTATGATTGCACAAGTTGTTCGACAGTTTTGCTGAGAAGACTCGCTTGTGAGGACCCAAGTGTGTTCTTCATCATATGATGTATTATATTAAAGGGATCAGAGTCTCTTTTTCCCTCAATTCTCTTCCTTATTTCCTCTCACAATCCTAGTGACATGTATGCAATAATCAATAACATCTAACTGTAAATAAGATTGGTATCCACATAGATAGTGGTGTGCGATACCCTTCCCTAGTTTCCTCACAACTCAATTCAAAGATTATATCAAAGTAAAGAGAACTTCATCGTCATAAGAATATCTTCCAATTCACACAAACATCTCCTTCTCCCTTCTCTTCTCTTCCTAATATGTTCTAGTCGTTTCCTCTAATCTGTATCATTCTTCATATCTGCATCTTTTCGATCTAAAGAAGCCCTAAATTCACTTACCGAAAGAAGGCATGAAGTGTCTTTGTTTCTTCTCTGCTGTCCTTACTGGAAAAGGAAACTTCATCTTTTCCACTCAACAAGACAACATGATCATCTATCTGTTGTGATCTTCATCATTGCAATCTTCATCTGAATGAACTTCTTCTCCTGCATCTTCTATAGTTTTTCCCTCTCTTATAACATCATCAGGAAAGATCTCTACTAAATGAGATGAGATATCAACTGCATCTTCTAGTAAGCTTCTCTACTTGTCTCTAGAAATCTCTTATTCTACATCTGCAATCTATGTTGGTTCTTCATCTATCTCAAGGATTCCCTTACTACTTCTATGGAGTCTGAGATTGGTTCTTTCATATCATCAGTGTCTAACTTACCTTCTCTGTACCCCTATCTGGTAGGGTACCATTAAGTTGAATCTGAACAATTATCTACTCTGGGAGTCACAAGCTAGGACTCTTGCTGAATCATGTTGCTTAGAAGGATCTCTAAATGGAACAAAAGTTCAACCTCCTTTGGTCATACAAGATGAGAATGGAATATCTAATGTGAATCTGATGTACAATGCATTGTTAAGGACATATCTTCTGTTAAAATGCCTAATTTCTATATTAGTTATTGAGGAGGTGGTGGGTAAATTCATTAGATGTAAGACATCCATAGAGGTATGGGGAACTCTGAGCAAAAAAATTGTTGAATCATCACAATTGAGAGAATTTGAACACCTTGTGATGTCTATGCTTAAACCACCAATTCCTCAGTACTTTGAACTTGTTTCACTTATGCAAGACTTTAAGAGAAGAAAATCATGATGTCCTGGTTCAACTCCTTCCATGATTTTCCACACAAACAAGACTGAATCAGAGTTTGGAATGAATCCTCATAGTGATGGTAGAGGAAATAAATATAACAATCACGGTTGTGGAAGTTATAGAGGAAATGGAAGAAATCAGTTTGTGAATTACTCACTCAATATCCTTGGAAGCGGACCAATGAAAAATGTATACATTTCACTTTTCAGGGTAGTGGTTTCTCTCAAGTCACATAACAAGCATGTGGAATCATCAATAGCAATAAAGAAAACATACACCTGACTCCTCTTTTCTGTCAGATTTGTGAGAAACACAGACACGATGCATTAAAATGTTGGCACATGTTTGGTAATTCCTATCAGAACATGAATACTCTAAAAGTAAGGAATGATAACAACACATCTGCCTTAGCTACTCTCAGAGTGAATGAATGATACTTCACTGAGTGGCATGTGGATTCAGGAGCTACATATCATGTTGTTTAGAATACATGTACTCTCTACAACTTAAAAATATATCGAGCATGTGATTCAATCATGATTGATGATGGTTAATTTGTTCCTATATCACACAATGGTGATAGTTATTAGTACAATATAACACATGTTCTTCTCAAAGACATCCTTGTTGTTCCTGATATTAAGAGAAAATTGCTATCAATGTCCAAACTAACTTCTACTTTTCCATGTTATGTCATCTTTTCTAATGAGGTGGTTTGTGACAAGGACTCAAGAACACACATGATCCTTTCTGTGGGGGCATGTAAGAAAGGAATGTACATACTACCTGCTCTCAAATTGCAACAATCCAAGTCAGATACAAGTTACAACAAAGCTTTCTTTTCTATGAAGTATGGCATAAAAGGCTAGGACACCCAAACAAAGTTGTCCTACACCAGCTCATCCTCAACAACACCATAAAAAGTCTGAATCACTATAATGATATATGTAATAACTGTGAACTGCGTAAGAGTAGAAAACTAGCAGTTTGTCACATTCATATAAGGTCGGACAAATCATTTCACAATATACATTGTTATGTATGGGGTAAATCTCATGTAGCTTCTATTCATAAGTACCTCTACTATGCCTTACACATTAATGAATGTACTTGATTCAGTTGGCTACTACCTATGAAATACAAAGTGACTTTAACTCTTTGTTCATTACCTTTTATAACATGGTTCGATCTCAATTCAATACATCTATTCAAAATTTTCAACATGATGGAGGTGGTGAGTTTGTAAATGCCTCTCTTACTTAATTTTTCCTTGATAAGGGAATATTGCATCAACATTCATGTCCTTATGAACCATCACAAAATGGAGTCATTGAGAGAAGCATAGACATATTGTTGAGCTAGGATTAGCTATGATGTATGAAGTAGGATTACCATATTGTTTTTGGATTGAATCTTTTTGTACTGCAATTTATTTGATAAATAGACCACTGTTTATTTTCTTCAAAATAAGTCTCCATTTAATCATCTTTATAAGGAAAAACTTGTGCATGAACACTTATGAATCTTTGATTGTCACTGCTAACCATACCTAAGTGATTATGCTAAAGGCAAACTAGACTCCAAGTCTATACCATGTATCTTCATTGGTTGCAATACAAAATACTAAGGTACAAATGTCTCCATTTACAAAGTTAAAGAATCTACATTTCCAAACATGTTGTTTTCAATAAACAACTTTTTCCATGCAAGCAAATTTCAAAAACTAATCATTCCAAACAACTAATGATGAGCACATTTGAAGATACTATCTGGTCTCATATTCAAGAAACAATTATTTCTAAACAACAATCCAACCCAAATTATAGTACAATAAATCATGATAGTATCTCTTCAGTTGGCACCACTGAGTTAACATATCCCTTTGCTATTACTACATCAAATACTATAGTTGAGCCAACAGACGATGTTACTAATACTAGTCACAATAATACATCAGATTCTATGAATGGTACAAACCAAAGCTTCATTAACATGCCCCTCTCCCTGTGAGCCTCAGCTCAGCCAGTGCTCCATTGTAGATAATGAAATACCTATTATTACCCACCAGCATGACAATGCTCCAGTGATTGCTCCCTTATCAGAATTTAACGAAGATGTGGCACGCCATCCATTGGTAACTAGAAGCAAATGTGGAATTGTGAAGCCAAATCTGGAGTATGCTTTAACAACAGTAAGTGCTCCTTTCATACCAAAAATAGTTCAATTAGAGCTCAAGCATATGGGGTGGGGAGAAGCTATGGAGGATGAATTATCAACCCTAGTCGCTTATAACACCTAAAGTTTAGTTGAAAGGCAGCCACATCATAATGTGTAGATTGTAAGTGGGTGTTTAAAACTAATCTCAATGCCGATGGGTCCTTAGATAGACTTAAAGTCTGTCTGGTTGCAATGGGCTCTACCAAGAAGAAGGTATAGATTATTTGGAAACCTTCAGACATGTTATTAAGTCTCCTACCATTAATACTATTCTTTCTCAAAAATGTAGTGTAAAGAAAGTGTATGTCTGCAATGCATTATTAAATGGTAATCTGGAAACTGAAGTCTATATGGCACAACCACCAATATTCGCTAATCCAAGTAAACCTCATCACATATGTAAATTGTAAAAAGCCTTGTATGGCCTTAAATAGGCACCCATAGCCTGGTACAATAGAATTGGCACCTTTCTTCTTGAACAAGGGTTTCTAATTAGCTCGATTGACTCCTCCTTGTTTGTATACATAAGTGAAAACACCCTAGAATATCTTCTCTTATATGTGGGTGATATTCTTCTAACTGGCAATAAGCCTGATACTATTGATAGAATCGTATGTGAACTAGATTCTGAATTTTTTCTAAGAAATCTAGGACCGGTTCATTATTTCCTGGGAGTTCAAGTCGAAGAAAACCAAGATGTGATGGTCTTGCATCATGTGAAATACACATATGCTCTGCTTCATAGAGAAGACATGATCGATCGTAAACCCATTTTCATTATGTCAGTCCTTTCTTTTCTTCATGATCATATGAAATTGTAGGGGGAGATTCTAACTGACAACAATACCTATAGACGCATAGTTGGATCCTTACAGTACCTCACTTTAACAAAACCTAACATTACTTATGGTGTCAACTTGGCCTGTCAATTTCTTCAACAATCCATAACAATGCACATGACACTTGTCACACTGAGAATCAAGCATCATCTGGAGTTGTCATCTCCCATCAAAGCCCCCCTTTTCACTGTGTGCAAACCCAGTAAACCCTAGCAAGGGCAAGCGGTGCCGCTGCTGCTATATAGTGTTGTGATTCATATCTGAACTCCTCCATGTTCACATTTATATCCTCCACAAAATCTTCTCTGAAGCCGCTACTGCCGAGCCCCTGTACTCAGAAGTCGCCCAGCTGCTTGAGAGGTATGTCTTCGCTGACCCTCTTCGCCGACCCTCTTCTTTGTTTCAGTAGGCTAGCGGCTGATGTGTACCATCCCTCTACATTTGTTGTATGTGTACCGTCCCTCTACATTTGTTGTATGTATCGTCCCTGACCCGTGCTCCTATCTTCAACCTGAATTTCTGTTGGCTGACCATGTATTTCTCCTGATCAATATGAACACAACCTTGATTTCTTCTAGCTGACCATGTATTTCTCTTTATCAATATGAACACGTTTTCTGTGTAATGAACCAGATAAGAGCAAAAAATATCTCGTCTTTTGGGATATTCCAAGAAAAAATGGATGCATTGAAATGAAATAAATCAATCATATTGTTATATATTTATATTGACAATTTATTTAATGAGTTCTCCCTGCTAGTAACCTCATTTACGAGGACAGGGTTATATGTAGACATGATTGTTCTCCCTGCAAATATCAAGTACACATGATTGTTCTCCCTCCTAGTAACATCATGATTGGTATAAACATCAAATACACCAGCATTAGATGTAGAGCATAATATTCTGCTGCTCCTGTCCCTGACAGTGTCACTTGCTCATCTCTTTCTGTGTAATGAACCAGATATATGAGTTCTCCCTGCTAGTTACCTCATTTACGAGGACAGGGTTATATTTAGAATTTTAGACATGATTGTTGTAGCATATTGTTTGGTCACTATTATGTGCTCATTGTATAAGCCCTAATTTGATTGGTCACTATTTCTTCCATTTAAAATAATATGATGTTGAAACATATATCTGAATGTCGACTATAGATCACCTGAATTATGGTGTTGTTAATCATGTTATAAACATCAATACACCAGCAATGTAGAGCACAACATTCTGCATTGAAATGAAATAGGTCGACCATATGGGATATGAACAAAATAATTTTTATATATTTATATTGACAATTTAATTAATGAGTTCTCCCTGCTAGTAACCTCATTTACAAGGGCAGGTTTATATTTTAGGCATGATTGTCTTAGCATATTGTTTGGTCATGGAAGGAACCCGAGAAGTAGATTTATGTTATATATGTCAATGTGTTTTCAGTTGTGTTTTCATGTTAATATGTATAATGTATTATTTTTGATAGTTCATTAGTTGTTCAGGTACAAATATCTTATGTAATATATTTGTTTAAGTTGGAACAAGTATGTGTTACAAGCCCTACTTTGAGGTCTGAATCATTAATGTAGGTTTTTTTTGTGTCAACTTTTCAAAACTAGAATAGGGACACCCTAATTTTGATTATTAAACTGATTCTTATTTGTGTTATGACTGTGCGCCTAGACTGCTTATGTTTTGTATACGTGCAAATTGTACACCCATTAGTAATGGTAGAACTTTTTCATAATCATTTCATTTATTTTGTAAACTTTAGTACCAACTTTGTTGTGTTAATATATTTTGACACCTTATACACATCCCTTGACTGAGGTCTGCCCCCCCCCCCCCCAATTAGGTCTACTATGATGGTACAAAATTGGAATCCACCTATTACGTATTAATTATGTTTTTTTTGGAACATACTAGTCTGTAGTGTACATTGTATATGCTCATAAAATACTAGTTTGTAGTTGGAACAATTATGTGCTATAAGCCCTAATTTGTTTGGTCAGTATTTGTTCCGTTTAAAATAATATGAATTAATATTTTTGTTTAAGTTGGAAACATATATCTGAATGCCGACTAATGTGTTGTATATCACCTAAATTATGGTGTTGTTAATCATGTTATAAACATCAAATACACCGGCATTAGATGTAGAGCACAATATTCTACTTCTCCTGTCCCTGCTAGTGTCACTTTCTCATCTCTTTCTATGTAATGAACCAGATATATGAGTTCTCCCTGCTAGTTACCTCATTTACGAGGATAGGGTTATATTTAGAATTTTAGACATGATTGTTGTAGCATATTTATTGGTCATCTGTCAGTGTGTTTTCAGGTTAATATGTATCATGTATTATGTTTCATATGTCATTAGTTGTTCTGGTACAAATATCTTATATAATATATTTGTTTAAGTTGGAACAAGTATGTGTTACAAGCCCTACATTGAGATAATGAAGGTTTTTTTTTATATAAGCCCTAATTTTGTGCTATCCATTTAAAATGGTCACTATTATGTGCTCATTGTATAAGCCTTAATTTGATTTCTGCTGGCTGGTCATGGAAGGAACCTGAGAAGTAGATTTATGTTATATCTGTCAGTGTGTTTTCAGTTGTGTTTTCATGTTAATATGTATAATGTATTATGTTTGATAGGTCATTTGTTCAGGTACAAAAATCTAATGTAATATATTTGTTTAAGTTTGAACAAGTATGTGTTATAAGCCCTACATTGAGGTCTGAATCATTCATGTAGGTTTTTTTAATGTCAAATTTTCAAAACTAGAACTGGGACACCCTAATTTTGATCATTCATGTTAGCTTGAATGAATGCTTTTAATGTTAGCTTGAATGAATGATTTTAATGTTAGCTTGAATGAATGATTTTAATGTTAGCTTGAATGAATGATTTTAATTTTCATGTATGACCAAAATGTACACCCATTAGTAATCCGTTGATTATATTGCAAGTAATCCAACTATTTCGGCTAATCTGTATTCCCTCTGAATTTCTTGTATGTACCATCCCTGACCCTGTCGCTGGACGTGCAACTCTATTCAACCTTCAATTCGGCTTCCCAGGTATATCTCATGAGAAATACGAACATGTTTAATGTGAATGTCATGCTGAATGCTTGCTATTTATGTAGTTTTCCTGTAATGAACATATTGGATGATGTGTTTGCTAAAACCAGTTCAAATTTAATAAAAATTTCAAATTTGTTGTACAAATTGTGGATTATGTCTGGTTGCGGCATTGATGAGACAATATGACATGGGTTATTGCTTTAAACAAGTTATTGCTTTCAATACAAGTTATTGCTTTCAAATGTGTAGTATCATACTAGGTTTGTATAACGGTTTCGTTTAAACAGACATACTAAAGTGATATATCGCAGTGTCATTGGTACTATGGCTACACCCGACCCGAGGTTCAGTATTGTATGGTCGAAAGAGTTGGATGAGGCTCTGGTTGCGGCATTGAGGAGACAATATGACATGGGTAGGTGCGTCGATGGAATATTTACTAGGGACGCGTGGAGGGAGACGCTACGTTATTGGCATATCAAGATGGGGAGGAACGAGGGTACATTGGATCAGTTAAAAACTCAATGGAAGAACCTCAGGAGAGACTATGCAAAGATAAAACTGGTGACCAACAAAAATGGTGTTGGATGGGATGACAGCAGGCACAAGCCAATATTGCCTGACACCCCGGAGTGGAGGGAGGCACTTGCGGTATGTCTAATAATATACACCCCCCTAACTATTATATATTAAATTAAACTTGTTAATATTGAGCTAATTAGTAGTTGTCCCCTATTTTAGGCAAATAGGGAACTAGCGAGATTGATCAACAAACCATTCTACCACTACCACGATGTCGAGTTTATGGGGGAGAGGAACATAGCTAGGGGCCATCATGCAATGTCCTCAACCGATAGACAGCCTCCTTCTGATGTTGCATCTGAAGATGATGTTGTTGTTGACCTAGATGCATCTGATTCATTTGTCAGCCCAGAACCGACCGGTCCAACCGGTCCAACTGGTTTCACTGAAGACATGGTTAATTCTGGGACGCAAAGTGAGGACACCAACGGCGGATCACACAACCAAGGTGTTGGTGCAAGGACTCCCACCACGATCAGACGTAGGAAGCGAGCGTCAAGCTCACAGGATAGTTGTGTCCTGTCTAATGATGTCGTGTCCGAATTCACAAAGGTGTTTGCCAAGGTACATGAGATGGCAGCGGAATTGCTGCTAGGTCTAATGATAAAGACGAATACCAAACCATTTTGCACCACTTTTATGCAAGCTACCCTGACACCCCTGTCCCAGTTTTTACCACTCTTGTGCACGCCATAAAAGATCCAGCTAACCGTAACATTTACCTAGGCCTTATGGACACCCCACAAAAAATTACCATTAGGTTGCAAGACTTGTGGGAAATGAAGAACACAGCTTCTGCAACTTCTGCATCACAATCACCCTTCACGCCATAATCTCCACCGTACATTTGAGGTTGTGTAATTTATTAAGAACTATATCAGTATCCTATCTTTTATTTGATGAAATTTATCGAAAATTGTTGTACTATTTTATTCTGTTGGGAACAATCTCTGAACTATGGTACTATGTAATGGTTTATCTTGTTATTTGCTATTTGGTCAGTATTTGCTATTTTGTCGCTATAGCCCTAATTTCATTTCTACAATATCTTGATATTTCCCTGATGCGGATAATCACTTTTAATTATAGACGTGATGGCCAATATTCATCCATATGAAACAACTGATGACATTCTACAACTATTGGATCTTATGTCTGGTACGGCTAATGACATTGCTAACGCAATATCCTACCAAATAGCTGACCAAATTTCTCACAATATCATGCAAAATTCAGACGGTGCAACCACACACCAACTAATACCGAGATCTATTAGTATTAGGAATGACCATCAAATGGTTTTAGAAATAATAACCAGCCATGAAAGGAGGGCATACGATCTGTACCGTATGCTACCCAACACAGTTTTAGCCTTTGTTGACAAACTTGAGGACCGAGGTTTGTTGAAAAGTACCAGAGGTGTGTCATCAATGGAGGCAGTTTGCTACTTCCTTCAAATGGTTGGCCATGGCCATACCAACCGTGTTCTTGCTGAGAACTACATTCACAGTGGTGAGACCATAAGTAGAAAGTTTAACGAGGTGTTGGATGCAGTGTGTGCTTTGTGCAATGAATATATTGTCATGTCAACTACATCCACAACTCCGCACCGCCGCATCACTGAGAGTTCAAGATTTTACCCTTACTTCAAGGTATGACCATCACTTAGTTGACCATTGTCCATTCCATTGTTAATATAACCACTATCGTCATCATTGAGTGTGGTATTTGCTTGCGTATTTCTTATATACTTGTCTTATGATGCCATTGAGGCAATTGACGGGGCACACATCCCTGTTTTGGTGAAGTGCAAAAAGCAGAACCGATATAGGAATAGAAAAGGGAATGTTTCCATGAATGTCATGGCTGTAGTAGACTTCTCAATGGAGTTTACATATATCATGACTGGTTGGGAGGGATCTGCTACTGACCAAAGGGTACTTCACGCATCTACAACCACATGCGGGTTCAAAGTACCTGCTGGGAAGTACTATCTTGTTGATGCAGTGTACGCAAACACCAGCCAATTTCATGCACCATATCGAAACGTTGCTTACCATATAGCAGAGTATCGGGGTAACAGAGGGTCATACACAAGAAAAAAGGAAATGTTCAACCACCGACATGCTCAACTACGTAACGTTGTCGAGCGAGCCTTTGGTGTGTTGAAGAAGAGGTTTTCCTACTTTCATAAAGGAGCGACTTTTCCCGTGCAGTCTCAGACTCGGATTGTAATTGCTTGTTGTATCGTTCACAATTTTATCCGACGCCAAAATGATGGTGATCCTATGATGGATGAAAAATTGGATGAGCCTCATACTACCACTGACATCTTGAACGAATTGAGTTCTCTCCAACAAACAAGCCAGGCCGATGCTAGAGAGGGAGATGTTTTGCGCGAAACTGTTGCCAATTCTATGTGGGCAAATCAATGATTTATACATTTGTTTTCTAACTTGCAGACATTGAAACATGTTCTACAACATGTTTCACTTACTCCCTTTTTTTTGTAACCTAACGACCAACTTTTATTCTCAAAGTGTATCGTTCACTACAATTTTTCCTACTTATAAACAATGTGAAATTATGTCTCATTAGGTTTTCTGTCTAGAAATGGACAATGACATGCCGTCGTGCCCATGTGGTCTGCACTGCACCGTACAAGTGTACATGGATACCACAGATGTGGCAAATGGACGGTTTGAAGACAACAATCCCCACAGGCCATATTTTACATGTGGTAGGGGTCTTGTACCAACCAGATGCCACATGAGGTTGCCCGCACAGCAAGTACCACCTACAGTGGCTACGCTGACTGTAGTTAGGGATGCAATGGTATCACAGCTCGCATATGCACGTAGAGAACGCAAGTTCTGGTCAGAACATTGTGCCTTTGTCTGTTCAACAAGAGCAGACATGGATAGGTTACAAGAAGAAATTTGAAGTATGCGGGAGAGGTGCCGATATATTCGCCACCGACTTCAAATAACGAGCGATAATGACTCTTCAACAGAAGAAGATTGATACAATACGTCATAGATATACTATATTATGATATATCCAAATTAACTCCACTTGTCTGTTGCAACGATTAGCTACTCCTGAACAAATGGTCTTCAGATTATCTTTGAAAACTATGTCATGAACCCGATATTTTTCTATTAATCGTCAATTTTGTTTTATTAGATGTCGATGATTCCATCTGAGGTTCCGAGGTGTGATTGTGGGCTAAATGCAGCCTTACGTCTTAACACAGAGGATGCAGGGTTAAATGACTTTGCCATTCTGAGTCAAAGGCCAGGCGAAATGTATTACATATGCCCTACTCGTGAGGTGTGATAGTACATCAATAAATAATAGACTGTCCTTGTCGAGGCTCCACGTTCTTTTCCATTAACTTGTACCTCATACTACATTTTAGGGAAAAGACTGATGCAGATACTTCCATTGGGCAGTCGATCTCCCCCCAACAATTGATTCATTGAAAGCAGAGATTATGTTACTAACTGTTGAGTGCAAGTCAGTGTGGGGTCAGGCGATGAACATGAAGGACTTCGTTGAAATTCATTACAGCTACGATGAATTATACTCTAACAAAAAGTATGAGCATGAGGTTTTAGAACGCAACGTTGCCAGTCTGGAGGAAGATTGTTTTCTGCTTCTGGACATCCCTTCACCTCAAATGACTCCATAACGTTGAATGGAAAATGCATTTACATTGTCTTCTCTATTTAGAATGACTATCAATGGATGTTATGAACATCATACACTTGTTTAATTTAGGCACTTTTATAAATGTCATATTACATTTTAAGTGGTATGAAAGTTTTCTTCATGTTGATGAGTGTTTTATTAATGATGTATGTTATTATTTGAATTTTTTCTTATCGTTAGCTCAAACCACATAATACAATTAATTGTGATATACACCCTTACTTTTGAAAAATATATTACTTACATAATCTGTTATATGGCTGGCCAACCACCGACACTGTCTTTTATCTGGTCTACCGAGCTTGATATGGTTCTCATGGGTTTGATGAGAACCCAATATCACTAGGGTAGATGTGTAAATGGAGTATACTCTACACAGGCTTGGATGGAGGCATGGCACCAGTTCTTATACATAATAGGAGGCCCTTACATTTCATTGCCTGAGTTGCAAATGCGATGGCAATACATCAAGAGAGAGTTTGTAAGAGACAATATGTTCATATTGGCAGATTTATTGCCTCCCCCCACATTGGCCGCGCAACAATGCATTGAACGCAACTTCTTGACGACGCGTCACACTTACCCACCAGGGATTTTTTTTAGCACTGACGATTGAAATAAACAAATGAACTTGTAACATATGTGCTAAATGTAGTTGTGTTTTTGCGTCACAAAAATTTACATTCTCTACTTATGTGTTACATTATTATATGTTGCTACCATAATGCGATCAAATTTCCTACTTCATTATTATCTTATTTCCACAGTTACTTTACGAATTCTGTTATTTGTTCATACCTTTGTTTTTATTAATTTTAGATGTCGACATCGCGTGCAAAGGCAAGGGCAAGGGCAAAATTTGAAAAAAATTTGATGTCACTGGAAAAAATTCAAAAATATGTTGAAGATAACCTTTAATGCACAAAACCATGTTGCAATCACACAAAGGAAGAGGAGGGCAAAATTGGGACCGATGATCAAGTCAAGGGCAAAGTCAGTCAGCATGTTCCTCATTTGCCATTGTTGTTTGATTGGCTAAAAGACGACATCAAACAACAAAACAAGCAGTCGGTGCAGGAACCATGCCCAGTGTCGTGGGGCGAGTATGATGAGGCCATAACGTTGGCCTATTTTAATCAAGATCCACATCCAACCATGTCCCCCCAAAGTGCCTTGTCAAAATCTTAGCTTTTGTTTGGCTGTTTATTGCTCCAATTTTTGTCCTTCTCCCCTAACGAAGATCACCCGTAAACAATTATGTTATTATCAGTGATCATTTATGTTTAACTAATGACGACAATATGATTATTATCAGTTGCTTTTATTGACGATAGTGTAATTTTTTTATGTTATGAACAAAATATATTACGCCAATTTCATATTTCTTGTAGCTTGACTGTTACTGACGATAATGTAATTTGTTACACTAATTATGACAATTAACTATGTTCAACATTACATATATACCACATGCAAATGTCATTCCAGACGACAGTAACGTTTCATTAATTTTTAATCGCTACGTAAAAATTAGAATTATGATATCTTATTTGCACTATTATAAATATATAAAATAACACCCACACAACACAAATAAAATATTTTTTTAATATATTCTAAACTTAGGTTGAAGTGACATCACAAATACACATTCTGCGTACTTGTTCAAACAGTGATGCAAGAACACGACAGAATAAGCAGATTCTGACTACGCTGCCAAACAGAATCAGACTTCCAGCAAACAGATTCAGACTGCAGTCAGACTAAAATCAGACCAGCTGACCAGAATCAGACTGCGTTGCCAAACTAAATCAGACTATATCCTGACTGCCCCAGCACCGGAATCCAGACTAACTCTAACTAACCCAGTCCATATTCCAGAATCTCAGTCCTGTGCCAAACGCGGGCTAAGGGAATCAACCCAGCTAAAGATGATATCGTTCCAAACTTGGATGTCAGGCAAAAGAACCAATCCAGCTAAAGTTGACATGTTCATAACTTGGATGTCACACACTTATCAGGGTCATCAGTCGACTTAGTCCTGCAATAAACGGACTGGGTGTAAGCTGTAGAATTAGAGGCACATAATTAATTGGTTGTGACAATCTACACCAGACTGTCCAACCGGAATTAAAACTACATCACAAATCCACAAAGGGCCAGGAGGGAATGGAGTAACACCAAACTCATATCTGAACTGAACTGAAGTTGTAATTAATTGTCAGTCAGGAGAAGTGTGGGATGGTTGAGACTTTAATTGAAGGCGAGTACATGGGGAACCGAAGAGGGGGTCCCTCCCACAGGACGCCTCGGCTTCCTGGCATCAATATTATTGGTGGGGGGCGCTCCCACTCGAATGATTCACTTTCTGGACCGGAGCAAATCTTCTGTTCCCACTTCCGGTCTCCTTCTGTGTACCAGATCATCTTATCCGTAGAGTTCCAAATATAGGTCCACACACTGCGGACTGCTTGATCAAATGGAGTGCTGAGACATATCAGAGACAGAGACAGAGACAGAGAGGGGTCGGGAACAGAGGATTTGGTCCCTTTCTGGACCAGCGCCCCTCAGCTTCCTGGCTTCGATAATATTGTTATACTTATGATGGTTGATAATGATAACGGATGTAAGTTTTCGCTTGGTTTTACGTAGAATATGTGACTATAGCATTGTGGGTTTATTGCAGGATACTTTGACCAAACCTCTCAGTAGAAGACAGCTAAAACTGTTGGAATACATCGAGGTGAATGGTTTATTGCAAACATTAATTTTGCAGGTACAAGACCAGATGTAGCTAGGAAATTGGAAAAAAACAATTGGCACACTTTTGTTAAAATAATTACCTCTATAGCACCCTTTATAAAATAATTCCAAAAACACCACACTTTGGTGCAAAAATGCCACCTTATGTGGCGGTCTTCAAGTCCGGTTTAAAAAAGATCCAACTTATTTGAGGTTTTATATAACAAATTGAAAGAAAAAAATCATGAAAGCGGCACTTAGTGTGGCATTTTTAATTTACACCACACAAAATGGCATTTTCTTATTTTTTTGTTTATTCCATTTCTATGTTAAACATTAAATTGAACATCATCAATAGTGAGACATCTAATAAGAAAGAATATGAATAACGAAATAACAAAATGAGACTCTTGCCATAAAAATTGCACACAAAGAATATCTCAAACATAAGAAGTGCATCTCAAAACAAACAATCTAACATAATTTAAGAATGATTGAAATCCATAGAATCTCAAGTCTAAAGTGTCAAATGGAAAGACACACCCTAGATGGAAAAAGACGCACTTATATATAAATAATTGGAAAGACACACTCTGAATGGAATGACACACTCAATAATATTATATTGGCACAAAGGTACCACTGCTCTAGATAATTTTAGTGTATTGAATATGCACAAATATGGAGGCAAGATGTAAATGCAATCAATTTCAGTCTAAAGCATATAAAGATGGATGAGAACTCCAATCATAATAGATATAAGTTGATGGACCATATATGATGACTTTAGTAATAAGTCAAGAAAATAATCTTCAAATATAAGGAAGCATAAAATGATAAAAAAAAGTTAAATAGATGATTATCATATAAAGGGTAGATGTCTAATAAGGAAAATCATAGTTATATTTGTAATAAGGCCTACTAGACGGAGTGTATGCACATACCTTGGTCGAAAGCCTAAACATCTAAGTCAATGCTAAGATCGGGTATAGGGTCACAACAAATATAAATTCATTATATATGAAAAGATTTAGGTTATCCTAAAAACTTAGTAATAAAACTTCAAAAAACACACAAAAGATTCCTCTCATTTTTCTGATCTCTCTCTCTCTATATATGTATACATATGAACCAATTATATTCTATGATTTCTTAAAAGTTAAAGGATTTTGTTATATGTTCAGAAATAAAAAAGGGTGGTCAAATGAGCAACATGCCCCTACTTTTGAATATTAACTAACCAGGCATGTGGGGGCATATTTGTCTTTCCCTCAATACAAGCCGCGTGCGGCCAGATAAAAAATAACCCGTGAAATCATCATGTTGCCCTTCGTAAAAACCTTCCTCCGTCACACGTGAAGGGGCTGAATAGGAAAGTCACATATAACAATACTCCATGTTTTCCCCATTCACCTGCCATGGATGGAAGAGGAGAGTATCCTCCCTATAAGCATGGCTTGCCCTCTATTGGATGGCCTTCACCTGCAAGTACTACTCCATGGGTTTCTAAGGATGAATCATATACAAGATGCCATTGCTCGTGGTGGAATGACCGATGGAAAGGAGAGATAGAGGATTGTCATGAACTAGAAATAGGAAGAGGACTAGAGAAAAAAATGGCAAGACAAGGGTTCCAAGTCTTATAGGCACCTCAAAAATGCCCACACAAACTCAACTAGATTGAAGGCAAGTCTTGATGAAACCCAAAATACTATAACCCTCAGTGTTTATTGACACAGAGGAATATTCAATACCCAAAACACGATAAACCATAAATAAAAGAAGGAATCAACAAGTGGAATATGATGTTTGAGATTTGGAGAACCCCTTAGAAATGACTCCTTAGACAAAGAGTCACTGGTTTAGCCTGACGAGAGCATCATCAATGACCTCCATGGACATATCTTGGGTGGAACAACTAAGCAAATCGCAAGGGAAATCAGTATGTAGGTAATTTGCAAGGGAGGTGGGGGAATCTTGCAACAATTTCAGTTGGAGCTTTTGGGCGCACGAGAGGCATTTCCCACCCCACAGTAGTTAGATAAGAAGAAAGAGAATGTCAATGAAATGTTGGGAGTATCAAGCACTATTGATCATTAGGATCTCTTGCAAAAAAACTTATTGAAGCTCATTGGAGAGTTATTTATAGGTGTACTTTAGGATTAAGGGGTGATAAAAGTTCAACAAACAAATATAGAGAGGAAGTTTCCCTCACAATTGGGAATTTCTCAAATTTGTCATGAAAATATAAAGAGAGAGTTCAATAGATGTGGCAAGTAGGGAGGAAGATAGATAAAAAGAACTTTTGTTGTGGGATAAAATAGAGAGAAAGAGAGAGAATTTCCTCTCACAATCTTTGTAACATCCCAAGATTTGAGGCATTGGATAACATGATCTTAAAAGGAATGAGTGGACTACCCATATCACCAAGGTGCACCTCCTTTTCCGGGAGCCCATCACTAAGAACTCTATAGTTAAGCATGCTCAGCTTGGAGTAGTAATGGGATGGGTGACCTATCGGGAAGTTAATCCTGGCATGCGCATGAGTGAGGCCAAAGTGTGCAATTAAGGCTAGTGGTGGTCTGTGGAGACAGTCGTCATTCCTGAAACTCTACTAGAGCCTTGGGCAGTGGGCTCGGACATAAAAAATGTTATCAGAGCCATAACCCCTCCAGTAGGTGGGGCCCACATGGGCATGTGGCATGCCAGTCTTGAGTCGTGCGGTCCAGGCAAGTTGGAAAGGGATATCTGTAGAGACGAGATGGAGCCACCCTTGCGCTGGTATTCCGTGATCGGGAGCTGGGTGTCCATGGGCCATTGTGGGTCTGCACTGAAATGGGGAAGAGATTATGAGGCCTTATAGTTGAGCCTTGACGAGGACATCAAGAGTCTAAGTGGGGGAGATTGTAACATACCAGGATTTGAGGCCTTGGATAATATGATCTTAAAAGGAATGATTGGACTACCCATATCACCAAGGTGCACCTCCTTTTCTGGGAGCCCATCACTAAGAACTCCATAGTTAAGCGTGCTCAACTTGGAGTAGTACTGGGATGGGTGACCTATCGGGAAGTTGATCCTGGCATGTGCATGAGTGAGGACAAAGCACGCAGTTAAGGCTAGTGGTGGTATGTGGGGACAGTCATCATTCCTGAAACTCTACTAGAGACTTGTGCAGTGAGCCCGGACATTACAATCTTGTCCCCAACAAATATGATGAAATAGGAACAAGTGAAGGGAAGAAGAGAATGTCTTAGTTGTTGGATCAGTGGGGCATAGGGTTGCGAGGCATGTGGGTTGCATGATCAATGGTTTGCAATGTCATCGGTTAGCCAGACCCATGTGATAGTTAGTTTGTCCTGATTTTGGGAATTCGACCAAAGTGAGAGAAGTAAATTGTGATTATTTTTTCTTTCCCTTTTCTAGTCCAATTGGGTGAGTATTTAATATCATATTTACTAGAAATTTGTATTTAGATTAATTGTCCTCCAAGGGATCCTAGAACCTCAAACCCTTATAAGGGCATATCAAAACTCTTCTCTATCACATACCATGTGAAATGGGAACATTATTCCTATGATGTCAACTCCTACCAGACACCTAGATATAGAGATTTGTGCAAAACTATATTAAAGCAACTCTATATTGTAGGCATGACTCACATAACCATAATGGAGTTAGATCAAGTTATCACTCAACTAAAGGAGGTATCCTACACCTAGAACTATATCTAGTGTGCAAGGTTCTATATCCAAGCATAATCATTCTTGAGGCAACTATAGTTGAGGGCATACTAGAAAGATATCTAAGAGGTGAGGCAATGTTGAAGTGAGGTTTAACCCAATCAAGGTTATCCAAGGTATTCTACAAACCAAAATGGTTAATATAACTTTCCATTGAGTCCTTAGATAGGAGTAATCACTAAAAGTGTAAGATCATGCATATGTAAATTTCTATCACTATGGGGAGGGTAGGGGTAGTTAAGATTAGCATAGGTTGAGTCCCAATCATAGAAGTGGTATAGGAATAGGAAGGACCAAGTTAGGAAAAGATTGAAACCCTAATTAGAATCCTATACCTCAGATGTAAACCATCAACAACCTATGTAGGTCAATTTACTACCTATTCAAGACATATGCATATGAACAATTTAAAATGACTTAAAATAGGCAGACTCATTGACTATGATTTCTTTGATATCATCTTGTAAGGAATGGGACTCCAGAAGGAATCTACTCCTTACCCAATTGAGGAATAAATCCAACCAATCCATAGTCACTAGAAAGTATGTTGGATTAGGTGTATTTTTCATTTCTCACGACAATAGTAGTCAAGCAACATGAATGTATAGCAGTACAAGATTCACAACTATTATATCATCTCCAAAGTAATCTATTTACATTGTTCCTCACCCATTAGGTTGGCATGACATATATGAGAAGATAGAAACTTAACTTATACAAAAAGGACCAACTTTAGATGACCACATATGCACCTTAAGCTATTCACAAAGTTTTAAATTCCAAGTACATGTCCAACCTAAGTCATCTTTCTCTAAAATACCTATATTTGGGTGTATTAGCAACATCACCCAGAAAGAGGAAAACAAAAGAAAAAGGGAATGATAATAAGGTGGATATGTGTAGCATAAAAATATGCACACATTATTTTGGGAAAAAAATGAACAAATCAAAGATTTAGAATAGAAAAGTTCCTATTAACAAGATAGTTAAAAGGAAGTGCATTAAAGAGATTTGTCTAGTTAAATAGGTGAGGCATTTAATAACAAAGAAGATGATTAACAATAAAGGTATACTTTTCATAATAATTTCACATTGATAATGTCTTAATCGATACATGTCAAAACAGTTAGACTAACATTATTTCAGCAAGGCTGAAACCCACAAAATCTCAAGCCTAAAGTGTGGAGTGGAAAGGAACCCCATATGCGGATAGATGTGTCCCTATATATGAATGAGTGGAAAAATGCACTCTGGGTGGAAAGGTATACCTGATAATATTATAATGATATAGAGGTACCTCTACTCTAATAATATTAGTCTACTATGCATAAACAAATATAGAAACAAGATGTCAGTTCAGTCAATGTCAGTTTAGAGAACATAAAGAGGGACGAGAACATCCATGTAAAATAGATTTAGGTCAAAGGACCATAAATGATCACTTCACCAATAAGTCACAGAATAATCTCAAAATAAAAGATAACAAGATCATAAATGTTAACCATAGGATGATCATATTTAGGGTAGATGCCTCATATGGAGAAATCATGGTTATAGTTATAATAATGCCCAAATAAATAGAGTGCATGCACATACCTTGGTTGAAAGCCTAAATATCCAATGACGCCGCTGGGATTAGGTTAGGGTCACACCAAATATAATTTCATTGTATAAGTGTTGGAATTTTAATATTTCATTCAATTATTCAAAATTCGAAATTTAGGTTTTCTGAAACTTTAGAATCAAATTCTGAAAAACATACCACAATATTTCTGCCAATGTTTAATTTGAATACATATATATTTATAATATCTGGAGAACCGACAACAATATATAATTTTTAAAGGTTATAAAAATTTGTTATTTGTTTAGAAATAAAAAAGATGGTTGAATGACCAATGTGCCCCCATGCTTGATTATGAACTAACTAGGAATGAAATGTATATTAGTCTCTTTCCCCCCAAACCAAGGCTCATGCAGCCAAAAAAACATATTGTGAAATCACCATGTTGTCCTCAGGGAAAAAACTTCCTCCAACACCTGTGTAGGGAAGAACATGAAAGTCAGTGGGACCAATGTTACCTACTTTCCTTATTTACTTGCCCATGGTTGGGAGAGGAGAAGCTCCTCCCTGCAACCCTACCTTGTCCTCTATATGTTTACCTTCACATGCGGGTTACTGCTCCATTGGTTCCTGAGATCGGGCCACAAACATTATTTCACCGCTCATGGGAGAAGGACCATTGGAATTGAGAGATTGAGGACCATTGGAAAGGAGAGATAGAGGACCATCACAAACTCAAAAGAGGAAAAAGGATCATAGGAATAAAAAATAAGAGATATTGGGTTTGCAAGGCTCATAGAAACCTCATCATGAACTCACTTGCATTGGAGACAAGTCTCGACGAAGGTCCAAATAGATAGAACCCCTCAACCTTTTTGACATAAAGGAAAAAGTCAAAACCCAAAACACGATCACCACTAACTAAAATAAGGAATCAATGAGTAGATCATAGTCTCTGCAATTTATCAAACAACTTAGATAATACTCCATGGATGGCCACTGGATTGTTCTAACAACAACCTTTGTATACAACTAGCATGGGCATCTCACGGGTTAAACAATTGTATAATCACACATGAAATAAGTGCATAGGTAAGTTTCAAGGGAAGTTAGGGAATCTTATATCATTTTCACAGGGAACTTGTTGGTATGTATACCCAGAGGGCCAAACATATGATGATTGCAATGAAGCATTAGATACCTGATTTAATAATGATAAAAGTAATTTTGTCTATTATGTTCATCGCAATCATCATATGATGACAAAGACATAGTATAAGTCTAAAGAACAATGTTTCTCGATGACATATGTCTTCAGGTTGAGGGCCTAAACAATGAGATCATATGTATAAAAAAGTACATATATTCTTGTTATGTCCCTAGTCGGATATTATTGTGGAAGCAAAATAGATGACATTAATACATAAGACTAGAGTGTGTGTTGGTTGATGATTGAATTTCACTAGTCATGGTATGTGATATCAAGTCAAGCACACAAGTACATGTTAGAGAATAGTGTATCAGACAGACCCACCTTGAGAGTGATACATGGAGACCATGGAATGGCAATCAAAATTAGCTCTGGAAGTGACAATGGTGATTGTAGTTCTTTGACCTAAAGTCACTACACTCATCACATGTTATTTGTTGTACTTTGACACCATTCAACGTGACCTTGAATAAGGGTTACCATAAATGGTGTGCTCGGTTACTCTGTGACACATGGGGATTGAGTATGAGTGATGTAGGTGGGATTTGTTTTCCTACAAGTGATAGATATCCAGGCCACTTGATAAGAAAAACTGAGAAATGTATGGCCATACTCATGTGATTCAATATGTGATATGTGCATTCACATGCATCTCAGACAGTTTGCTCTAGTTTAAGGAACATGGATTGAACGTCAAAGAGGATGATGATTCCATGCCTCAATTTCAATCTAGATATCAAAGACAAAGGAACTTTATTATCACAGTAACACTGATCACAGATTGTAGGTTGAAGTTGTTCTCAAACTTTCCAATTACTTGTATAGTAATGATGTGTTGCTAGATACCGCTCATTTCTTGTGATGTCAGAAGTTAGTTATGGACATTCACTTCCAAGGTAATTTGATACCTATAGGGTCACACACATGATTCATTTGGAATAGGAGTTTATTTATGAGTGATGTTTAACTTGATTACCAAGGTGTTAGGTATTCAATTAAAACAATAGTAGTTGAAAAATGGCTGACTGGACTATGAACTAATCGGTTCAAGTGTTAACTGATAGATTCAAGTGCTAGGTGAATTAGAAACAACATTGGATGAATTGTGCCTAAACCAGGGCATGAATTGACCGATTCACTCAGTGAACCGATCAGTTGAAGGTCTAAAATGACCAGTTTAGTTTGTGAACATCCCAATTCAATGATCTATTTGATTGGATCAAGGATTGATGTTGACATAATGTTTTGCATTAATAGAATATTGAATGACAATGTAACTAAAAATAGGAAAGTGCATGAACTAATCGGTTCAAGGCTTGAACCGACCAGTTCACCAGTGAACCGCCCAGTTCAACAGTGAACTGACCTATTCACCATTCATAACTTTCAGAAATTCATGAAAATTTGTCTCTTTGACTCCCAGATCGACTAGAAATCCTGATCCTGGCCCTCCTATAAATAGAGGGGTATTTGGGGCTTCCCAGACACAACAATTAGATCTGATAATGATTGTCCTCTCTAGTTGTGGTAACCAAGAGAGCCCGAGTAAGTCCTACCCATAAAAGGGAGGGATAGCAAGGGAGAGACAATTGGGAGAGTAAGTCAGTGCTAGCATGCTGACATTCAAACGGACAACTCCTTTACATCGGCTCTAGTAGTGCAACCTAAAATTCTCTGTATTCTATGTAGACTACTCTAAAAAAAAGAAGGCCTTTTCCTCCCACTAGGAGGACGCTTTCAACCACAGTTTGTGGTGTTTCACCCAGAGGCCATCATCAACGACTTCTTGAGTGCTACTTGGAGAAGAAGTGCACTACTGCAAGGATAAATAGTTGGACTTGCTGCAAGACTAGGTATATCTCTTGCAACCCTCTTTCCTAGATACATTGTTGTTGACATGATCTTCCAATTTAGGAATTGAGAATTAATTTTTTGTTTTTGTTGCCTTATTTGTCACCCTGATTTCACAATAGAGGTATCAGAGCCACATCAATTTACAGTGTATCTAGATTTAAATTGATATGATTGAATTTATTTTTATTTCATATGATGTGAATATTAAACTAGCTAATGTACATATCCGATTAAATATCACATACGATTCCACAATATATATATATATATATATATATATACAACATTCTAGATGATTCGAGCACCTACGAAGGATGGATTTGTAGACAGAAGATAGAAAATCATCATGGTTGTCAGAGGGAGTCATCTAGATCATCTTCTCCAGGGGTTTCCATTAACTCTTTAATTTTTTCCTCACATTCTTCTTCTTTGTCTATGTGTATCACAACTGAAATCATGAGGGGCTAATCCCCTAATTCCTTAGGACCCAGGAGTATCCTAGTGATCATGTGTTGTTCTAGACATTATGAGTTGATATATATATGTTCTTCCTGATTTTCTGCACATAATACTATGATTGTGTCATGAATTAATAGTTCCTGATCAACATAGATAATTTCTCAGTTCCTAAGTTGCTTCGAGAGAGGGATTTGGGATTGGAAAGGTGATAGTATTACACTTTTTATATCGCGCCTTGAGAGAGGGCTTACAATTGTGAAGGGAATAGCCCAGAGGATTCATTAAAGTACCTAACTAATAATCAAATCACTATGACAATGGGGTTTATATTAGATTAGGTAGTGAATTATGCTGTGAGAGTAGGTACTTAGTCACAACATAATTCACTATGACAATATTGATACATGATGTTTGTTGTAGTATAAACCATGGTGAACCGTATTCCTAGGGAATCTGTTACAAAGTGGATTTTAGCATAATAATGAGATAATTACTCTTTTGACCTCATTATACCTACTACTGGTCCCAAATTATTTTTCTTGTCTTCATAATCATTATTGAGACTCAAATCCTAGATATGGTGACCAATGTAGTTTTTATACAAATTATAACACTTCAAATTGGATTCATTCATCACTTGGTACAAAGAATCAAATTGGTCAATCAAAATTTGTCTTTTGTTTCTCAAACTTTTTCTAATTGTTCTCCACATTGTTTTGAAGCTTTGGTCCAAATTTTAGGTCATTTGGACTTCCCTACGATTTTCTTTGAATTCTTGAAGTTTTACATCTAAAAACCCTTTTTATTGCCTTTATTTGCCCTTTTGTTGGCTAATCCAAGTCAGCAATCCGCGGGTTGCTTGAAGGGAGGGACCCTGACCCTCGGATCAGGCTCCCACAGATCATGGAGCTGATCGAGTGGTCAGGTAGTCATCTCCTACCTCCCGCTGATTGTGGGGAGGAGTAATGACGCCTGAGAATGAGATATCCCGCCTACGACCACGAAACAAAATTATGAGCGAGCCAAAATGCTCCTCTCATGATTTTGAACTTGTAAACCACTAGTTTGACCACCATTCGTGCTCTGTCTAGCTGTTAAAACAAGCTCTTTGCTCCCCCATCTCAGTTCGGCGGCCATGGCCATTTTCGAATCTCGATCTAGCCCTAAACCCTAGCCCAGAACTATAAAAGGACCCCCCAAGGTCCGCAACAAAGACATCTTGCTTAGAGCCATGCTCTTTCTCACTCCCTCGGCCTTGAACAACCCTTTTTCTCCTCACCACCTCCTGCTACCATTACGGCACCGTCGTAGGGCTGCCTTGGGCATCCTACCACCTCGCTCCCTCTCGTCTTTCTCAAACCACCCACAACTTTGCAAGAGCCCGCCGAAGTCGAGCGGCACCTCAGCCGTCTCTCTCACCCACTATTACTCCTGGATTGGGTACATGCCGGCGAGCCTCCCCACCCTGGTCTTAGGCTCGCGCAGGGCTTCACACAGAGAACTCTGCGTGAGGAAAGGATGACCAAGAACCATCGGTTCAACAGAACTAATGAACCGATGTCTGGACCAATTAATAAGGGAGAAAACCGGACAAACCAAGATTGAACCGGCTCTCCAAGATAGCAAGTCACAAGGACTATGTGGCTAGATCTGGGCCACTGATTGTGCATCTGGCAGTCCTGGATTTTTTGTATCAAAGGTATTTTGCTCCCTCTCTGACAAATATTCATATAAATGTCCTAATCTTGTTTTAATTGTAGAAAATACATCCTAACTCCAAAAATTACAAATAAGTAGTCCATCTTGATCAGAAAAATCCAATGGATCGTTTAAAAATAATTTTGAGACCAGATTCCAAATGTTGTTCGTTGATATCCCTATATTTGATATCTTGCTTATTTAGTTTATCAAATGGAACAATAATTATGTCTAATCTTTTGAAACCCTATATCTGACTCTAATGATTATCCTGAAATACAAATCTAAATCTAATCTAGTTAGACTATTGAAAATGAATCATTAGTGATCTTGATCTATCTAGATTCAATCTTGATTATAATGAATATGAGTAATCTTGATATTGATCTTAATCTTGCTAAACACTTGATATACTTTCACCCATCAACCTGATCTGGAATTCCAATGACGCTAAATATCATGATGATGATCTAGAAACTTGAATGATGACTCAAATATTGATTATAATAATTAGGATTAACACATATAATCCTAGAAAACCTAGTTAAGTCATTCACACTCGAATATATTGTATGCTTGAAATAATGTTGGACATATTGGAATATTGATTATAAGTGAATGTCCCAACCCTAAGGTTGACATAGGAAAAGTGTAACCCTAATATCAAATATTAAAACATGATTTTCTGAACATCATGATCTTGACCTTTGATCCAATCTTGATGATTTAGGATCTGACATGAAGGGTTGACATATTGATTCAAATATTGATCATACTCAAAATCTTTAGTGAAAGGTACGCTATTATATAACTCCTCCTTGATTGTATTGAAGATACTTTTATGTATATCTTGGCCATATGCTTGGCTATTTACTTGGATGAGCTATTGTTCCCTATGATTAGTCTTCTATTTTTCTATATTATATTTTGAAAAGTGAAAACATAAATTGCATGCCCATTATGACTTCCCGTATATTGATAGTGATGATGATATTGATAATATTGATAATGTTGATATTGAGTACAACAACCCCCTCATTTGGAGGTGGGACTTGTACATTGGCCTCCTATGTTCCTATGGTGAGAAGGAGCCCAGTGACTTACCCCATCGCGTTGGGGTGATAAAGTCACACAAAAATATATAAGCATGCTTCTCGAATTACAACATAATGGGAACTCGAAATAAAAATTGAATCTTTGATACCTTTTTGTCAAATGATATTGAATGTTTGGAAATCGTTGTTATATTTTGAAATATAAGTCCTGCCAAGTATACTTATTTTCTTATAAACTGTTTTGCTTGATTTTGATAGTGTACCGTGCAATTGCATGATTGTGTCTTGATTTTCTTGATTTTAGGCATTACAAATGGAATATTGAATAAGATCTCTTCCACACTCATACACTATGATGACAAAGATAAACCCGTTACATCTCCATATTGGGTTAGTTTGTTATTCAATTATCCAGTTTTTGAGTTATTTATTTCTTATTGTATATGCCAGTGTGATTGATCTTATTGGGCCACTTAGGGACGGGCGCTTCAATCCTTTTTCTACTTTCTATTCAGTAGGATTGGGATTGGGGTAAGAATAGTTTCGTGACAAAATCCATCTCATTTTTTTATCAAAGTCTTGGTAATTTAGTTTTAATTCTTGTGATAAGTCAATTAGTTAATCAATCACCTTTTTCACTAGGTCTAGCTGATTGAGTCATAGTTAATAGTAGTCTCTGTACTCATGTTTCTCCAAGTTCAAAATTCAGGTGTCTTTTGACCTATATTACTTTTATATGTTCACTTTCATTATATAAGAGTAGTAAACATGCATCACATGTCCATCCTCTTCATTGCCATTAAAAATCTATTATTTCCCTTGTTTCTAGAATCCTTCAAGTGTCTCACATCGGCAATGATCTTTTAAATCTGAGAAGTTATGGCTTCCAAATCTTTAGATTTGGTGGTTGACCCTTCAAAAGAACCTTATTAGTTGTTCCTCTCTCATATTTTGAATTGGCTTGTACAGTGTCCATATTATCAATATCATCATGGTCTTCTTTGGGTTTTTACCCAGAAAAGTACTACCTGTAGTTGCATTCAGTGAGGTCCTTTCAGTAGAGGTAATGCATTATAGAAGGTAGTAACCAAAATCCCTTATCATAGTTGTGGTGAGGGAATCCCTCTGGTATTCTTGGAGTCTCTCAAATGCTTCATACAAGTTCTCACTGGGCTTCTGCATGAAGTCGGTGATCTTGTGCTTGTTACTAAAAGTCTTCTCCACTAGATAGAACTTGGTGACAAAAGCATCCAGAAGTGCCCAGCCATTGATGCTTTTATTAGGTAGAGCAAGGTACCAAGATAGAGCCTTATCTCTTAGAGAGAAGTTGAATCCCTTGTAGTAGATGACTTCCTGTAGCACCTTGTTCATATTGATGGTGTCACATATGTTTTTAAAAGCATCCAAGTGATAATAAGGATTTTTATCTAAGGAGTTTCCTCCAAAAGTCTTGTTCTAGATCAAAGTTTGGAACGTTGAATCGATGATGACTGTGCATCTAGACTCATTGGTTTTAGATCGAAGTTAGGAATATTGAATCATTGAATGACGACTGGGCATCTAGACTCATTCCCCCTTGTAGTAGTTATATCTAAAAAAAGGGCCTCCATCATTTTCTTTATCTTTGTTGTTTTCATTGTTGTATCAGTTTCTTCTAGATCCACCAAGTGGAGGACCTTCAGCCTCATGGTAATCCTCTACCTCTTCTTCATGGTATTCTTCTTCATGTTCCTTTTCGTTCTCCTCCACTTTCAAGATGGGAATAATTGGAACCTTACGAGGAGGCATGATCCTTACTATTGGTGGTGATTGATGCATGCCATTCTGGCATTAATTTTGGATAATGTTGCACTCTTGATTTCATAGATTTTTTCTTTATTAATCGACTGACATGCAATAAAATAATTTCTACCTACCTCTATCACAAATAAATTGTACTTTGATCCTCTCAATATTATTTTTTTGAATTCTTATAATATTTCCCTCAAGTTTTAGGAATGAATGATGATAAGAAGAGATGAAGGTAGGAGGTAATTCAGTTTCCCGCAGTGCTGACTTAAATGCATACCTTGCATCAAAATTGGTATAACTCTCACATCCCAAGGTAGAATTTAATATTCAAATATGATTTGGAAAGGGAATTCAAAGGCCTACAAGAAAATCATATTTGCGGGCGCACTTTAAATTCTCTGGACATTGGAAATTTGCTCGAAATCGCTGCTACGAGAATCTACATTAAAGAAAGACAATCAAGAGTTTGTTGACTAGATCTAAAAATTCAAACTGATGGTTCCCCCTATTTTTCCCCCTCTTTTGAGGGAAGCCTACCCTCTCCTTCTCCTATAAAAGTAGGGGGGTTCTCCATCTTTGGATATCTCATTTTTGTATGGAAATTCTGGATATTCTATCTTCTAGTTCAGTTTAATAAAGCAAGATTTGGAGCATTGTTCGTATTCTTCAGATTTAGTTTTTTTAAGTTGTTCTTCCTTCCTTCGAATCGTTCGAGTTACTATTGAAGTTCTTCATCGGCCTCCTTCTCCACCTTCTTCCTTTTCTTGCTATAGTCTATTTCTTCTTCTTTACCCCCTTCTTTAGATCCGGAGCAAGGGACTAAGCGCTAGCCATTTAATTGTCTCTAGCATAGGGATTCATCTCCCTTCTAAGACTAGACTATGGCTCAAATGCTTTCTTCCTCTGCCTCTTTTCACTCCTCAAGCATGAGTGAGTAGTCCTTTATCGAGGCAAGGGGACTAGCCCCTTATCCATGGGTTTGATTCGAATTTTCCTCGATCAGTTTTATTAGATGGCATTTGATTTAGATAATCGATGATCTAGCGAAGTGATTACTCACTAGATGCATATGTTAATCTGGATGGAAATGACCATGGAAATCCGGATTTAGAATGATTAAATCATTTGCATAGGGATTTTGAAACGACCGTGGATTTTTCCCTTTTCGGATGATGAACTAGGAAGCATGAGCACCAGGACCAATGGGCTCATGTGGAATTCATCTTTTGTGGATTTATAATCCACATGCCGTCATCTAAATTATCGATCAAGTTGATTCGTTTCTCGCCATGGCTAAGGTGGTGAAAACCCCTTAAAGCCTTGATGTTTTAAATCTGAATTCAATCTTCTTCAAAACCAAGAGTAACTCATCTTCTTTATTGTGCTAACATTCTTCTTCTTATTTTCATTTTAGGAGGATGTGCAATCTTTACTTTTGCATTTAATTCTTGTTGTAGTGTAACTCTAATTCTTGTTGTTTGGTTCTTTCCTTAGATAAACACCCAACTTTCAACTGGTTTTTTTACTTTCTGTTGATTAAAAATGAAAATAACAAAAATAAGAATCAACTGCTTGGGATTAGAGAAACCTTTCTTAATCACGTTGTTCCTTGGGACCGATCCTTCTATGCTACCCTAAACCGAAGAGTAAAAAAAGTTAAACTCTAAGATAATTATCTTAGTGATTGAGAGTGGAAAACGACGCATTATCAATTTGGCGCCATTGCCGGGGACAACGGAAAGTTTTCTCGCACCTCAAAATTTTTTCAAAACTTTATTTTCATTTTTTATACCTTCCAAGTAACATTCAGGAAGTGTTATTCCTCTTTTTGCCGAGTTTCCATTCCGGTAGTACATTTTTTCTACACATGATTAACTATCATTTATTTTGTGCATGCGACGTTCAAATCTCGAATTTTCACTGCTACGCTCAAACGCCGGGTTCTCACTCAATTTCGACCCCGAAATGGATATGACCTTCCACCGTTTGAGCCGACAAAACCGTACAATGATGAATGAAGAGGAAGTCACCGCTAGGATAAACCAAGCCTTAGCCGCTCAAAGAGAGCACATCCTATGTGAATAAGCGGCCAGAGAAGCCACCATCCGTGAAGCCTACATGGTTGAATAGGAAACCTTAGAAGCTGCTAGGAGGGAAGCCGAAAGGAAAAAACAATTAAAAGATTTTTCCGTCCCCAAAACAGCTTACACCCAACATCCGGTTGTGCCACCCGCCATCCAAGCCCCCCATTTTGAAATCCGAACACAATGGATCACCATGATCCAGGAAAACCCTTTTTCTGGAAATAATGGAGAGAGTTGCCAAGATCACCTACAAAGGTTCATAGAGCTTAATTCCTTAAACAAAATTCCTGGTGTCTCTGAAGATGCCATCTGCCTTAGACTCTTCAAATACTCCCTCGCCGGTCAAGCTAGTATCTGATACAACACCATGGAGAGTATAGATATTGTCACCACTTGGGATGATTTGCAAAATAAATTCCTTGAAAAATTTTATCCCCCATCACTCACTTATGAAATTAGGGGTCAAATCACCCATTTTTCTATGTCTCCAGGAGAATCCTTAGGAGAAGCTTGGGAGAGGTTCAAAGACCTCCTTAGAAAATGCCCCCACCATGACATTTACCAAGCCCAATTGATAGAGATCTTTTACTGTGGTGTTGACAATGACACCAAGTTCTTTCTTGATTACTCATCTGGAGGAAATTTCATGCATCAAAGCCTAGATAATGCCTAGGAGGTAGTCAAGCGGGCCTCAGAAACTAGATCTAGACGAGGAACTAGTGGGGTCCTCAAGGTAACCAAAGCTGAAATCAATCCCGACATTCAAGCCATTGCTGACACTCTTAAGTTGATCTCCCTGAAACAAGATAGGCTAGAATCAACCTTTGGAGCCTATAGAGAGCCACCCCAACAAATTAAGGCTGTAGAATCCCTTTGTGGTATATGCCAAGGATTTGACCACACCACCCTTCATTGCCAATTCCTGTTCAACACCCCCACACCATTAGATCTAGGGCCACAGCTAGAAGACCTTAACTCCATCCATACCATTCTAGGCCAAGGATAGTACAATCCCAACCAACCTAGGAATCATCCTGGCCTTCAGTATGGGAACCCTACAGGAGCTGAAAATTCAAACCAAATCCTATCCCAACAAAGACCACCATACCCCCAAGCCCATAGTAGACCACCACCTGGCTTCCCATACAACAACCAAAGAAATTTTGGGAACCAAGGGAACAATCGGGGTAACTACCAAAATTGACCACCCTACCAAGGACAACAATTCCAAAACCTCAACCTTCCACCTCCAAACCTTAATCAACCACCCCATCAACAATTCCACAATCAACCACCCCCTCATCAAACACATCATGCACCCCCTCCTCTAGAAAATGAAAAGATAGCCACTCTAGAACAACTCATCATTGCACATCATAAACAAACTAATGCACAGTTCGCCCGCCTATTCACCCAACAAAAACCTCCTGCCGGCACTTTTGCTGGGCAGCCTGAAAACAACCCCAAATACCCTGCGCAACTCAAAGTTGTCTCTACACGCTCAGGAAAAGTACACTCCCCTCCCATTCCTCCAGAACAACTTTCATCCACATCCTTAAATTTTGAAGACGAAGACCTGGTAGTAGTGGAACCAGAACCCATCCCAGAATCATCTATCCCTACACCTACTCAAGAAGAAGTGGAAGAACCTGTCTACAAATGTAGACCTCCCTACCAAGCTCGTTTAAGACAAACTAGGCTTGACACTCGATTCATGAAATTTAGTGAGGCCATGAAGAAGTTACACGTTAACATCCCCTTCTTAGACGCCCTAGCCGACATACCTTCCTGGTCCAAATACATGAAATCTCTCTTGACTAGGAAGTATGCCACTAAAGAATATGAGACTATAAAGCTAGCTACAACCACTTTAGACATTATCCAAAGTAAGATTCCTAAAAAACAGAAAGACCCCGGTTCTTTTGGGATAGGGTGCTACTTAGGTGACAATGCATGTAGAAAGGGTCTAGCTGACTTAGGAGCTAGCATTTCCATCATGCCCTACAGCCTCTGCAAAAGATTAGGGTTTACCAACATGTCACCCATGGCCATGACAATCCAATTAGCCGATTCTTCCATGACCAAACCTATGGGTATCATAGAAGACGTTCCTATCTGGGTTGGGAAAGATTCCTATGTGCCATGTGATTTCGTGATCATGGACATAAAGGAAGATCTTCGCTACCCACTCATCTTCAGCCGTCCCTTCCTAGACATCACCCGAGCCTTGATTGATGTTGAGGCTGCAACCATTTTGTTGAGACTAGGAAAACAAAACCTTGAGTTTTGGGTGTTCCAAAGCATGAAAGGACCTAGTTTCTAGGAAGAAGTTTACCTCCTTGACTGTGTTGACAAGCTGTCCCAACTTAGACAAGAATGGGAATTAGTTGATGATCCTTTACACACAACCCTTACTGCCCCAAATGAATGTGAAATTGATGATGAGAAATTGGACCAAATTAGAGTTCATTTAGATGATTTTGAGGAGATGTATGATGCTATATTTGAGGAACTTAAAATGCTCTCCATAGGTGAAGAAAAGCTTTAACCACCTAAGGCCCCCGAAATGAAACCCCTCCCCATAGAGTTGAAGTATGTTTTCCTTGACCAAGAACAAGTGTTCCCTGTCATCATAAATTCTGACATTACACTTGAACAATAAACCAAACTTATGACGTAACTTAGGAAGAGAAAAGGAGCCCTTGGTTACAAGATAACCGACCTTAATGGGACAGACCAATCAATTTGCATCCACAAAATCCCTATGAATGAAAACCATAAACCCTCCCATGATCCACAATGAAAACTGAACCCAAACATGAAGGAGGTTGTCCGCTTAGAAGTTATCAAACTTTTGACTACATGGATCATTTACCCCATCTCTGATTCGCCATGGGTTAGCCATGTTCAAGTTATTCCCAAGAAGGGAGGTACTACTGTGGTTAGAAATGACAAGGACGAACTCATCCCCACTCACACTATCATAGGATGGCGAATGTGCATTGACTATAGGAAACTCAACAAAACTACTAGGAAAGATCACTTCCCACTCCCATTCCTAGACCAAGTCCTTGAGCGCTTAGCCCATCAGTAATACTTTTGTTACTTAGATGGTTATTCAGGATTTTACCAAATTCCCATCCATCCTGATGACCAAGAAAAGACCATCTTCATATGTCCCTTTGGCACATACACATTTAGGAGAATGCCCTTTGGCTTGTGCAATGCACCAGCCACTTTCCAAAGATGTATGTCAGCCATTTTCATAGGATTAATCGAGACAATCATGGAAGTGTTCATGGATGACTTCTCCGTCTATGGAAACAACTTTGACTTTTGCCTAAAAAACCTCTCCCTCATCCTTGATAGATGTGTGGAGTCTCACTTGATCCTTAATTGGGAAAAGTGTCACTTCATGGTTAAGGAGGGAATCGTCCTAAGCCATAGAGTTAGCAGTGAAGGAATAAAAGTCGATAAGGCTAAAATTGAGGTCATTTCCAAGCTCCCACCCCCAACTTCAGTCAAGGACATTCGTGCTTTCCTAGGGCATGCCGGTTTCTATCAGCGATTCATCTGACACTTCTCCAAGATCACCAAACCTCTCACCAACCTCCTCCAAAAGGAGGTACCCTTCATTTTCGATGAATAATGCATGGAGAGCTTTTTGTGTCTGAAAAATGCCCTTACCACGACCCCCATCATTCGTGCACCTGATTGGTCACTTCCTTTTGAGATCATGTGTGATGCTAGTGACTTTGCCGTAGGAGAAATCCTAGGGCAACATGTTGATAAGAAACATCACGTCATATACTATGCATCCAAGACCCTAGATGAGGCACAACGCAATTACATTGTCACAGAAAAGGAGATGCTTTCCATTGTGTATGCCTTTGACAAATTTCATTCATACCTAGTTGGCTCTAAAGTCATTGTATACACTGACCATGCGGCTATCCACTACCTCATGACTAAAAAAAATGCCAAGCCCAGACTCATTAGATGGATCCTGCTATTGCAGGAATTTGACCTAGAAATTCTGGACAAAAAGGGGACAGAAAATGTTGTAGCTGATCATCTAAGCCGCCTTAGCTATATTCAACCTGATGATACCCCCATAAATGAGTCCCTTCCTGATGATCAATTACTTAGGGTAGATTCCCAATTTCCATGGTTCACGGATTATGTAAATTGCTTAGCTGCTGGTGTACTACACCCTAAATATAAGGGACATTCTAAAGATAAGTTTTTACATGATGTTAAAAACTATTATTGGGATGAACCTTATTTGTTTAAGCTTTGTTCTGTCGGTCTTTATCATCATTGTGTTTCCCAGGAAGAGAGCATTGACATTCTGGAACAATGCCATTCCGGTCCCTATGGGGGGTACATGAGCTCCCAGAAAACTGCTAGGAAAATCCTCCAGTGTGGGTTCTTTTGGCCCACTATCTTTAAAGATTCCTATGAGTTTGTTCTTAGCTACGATCAATGTCAAAGAACCGAAAACATTTCTAAACACGACCAAATACCCCTAACCTCTTGGCAAGAACTAGAAATTTTTGATGTTTGGGGCTTTGACTACATGGGCCCCTTCCCTTCCTCTTATGGGTACAAGTACATCCTGGTCGCCGTTGACTATGTGACCAAGTGGGTTGAAGCCATACCCACCAAGATTTGCGATTCTAAACATGTTAAAAAATATTTCAAAGATATCATTTTTTCGAGATTTGGGGTCCCACACACCGTTATTTCTGACGGGGGATCTCATTTTTTAGAAAAAATCTTTGTAAGCCTTCTGAAAAAATATGGAGTCCACCAAAAGGTCTCCACACCCTACCATCCTCAGACCAGTGGGCAAGTAGAGGTTTCAAATAGGCAAATCAAACCCATCTTAGAGAAAACCGTCAACTGTACTAGGAAAGATTGGGCCCCTAAAATAAATGACGCATTATGGGCCTACAGGACTGCCTACAAAACTCCCATTGGCACTACACCCTTCCGGATTGTCTATGGAAAATCATGCCATCTCCCCATTGAACTTGAACACAAGGCCAGCTGGGCCATCAAAAGCTTGAACTTTGATCTTGCCACCAAAGGAGAAAAACCCCTTCTCCAAATAAATGAATTAGATGAACTTAGGATTACTGCATATGAAAATGCGAGAATCTACAAAGAACGTACCAAAATGTGGCATGACAGTCATATAAAATGCAAGGACATCAAAGAAGGTGATTTAGTTTTAATGTACAACTCCAGGTTAAGGCTTTTTCCTGGAAAATTTAAATCTAGGTGGTATGGGCCATATACTGTGAAGTCTGCTCACCCAAATGGCACATTTCTCCTCTGGGATAAGCATTTATGTGAATTCAATGTGAATGGGGCCCGTCTCAAAAGATACTTGACAACCAAAGGTTTTCTTGCCTCTGAAACAAATAAACGCTCTTTCTCGGATGATCTCACCTTGACCGATCAACAAACTTCTTCTGAACACTAGCATGAGACTTGAGTTTTCTCGTGTCGAGCCTCGACGTTAAACACGATGCTAGTTGGGAGGCAACCCAATGCTATCTTTCCTTCCAGCTATTTCTTTCCTTTTTTTTGCTTTCATTATGCTTTTCCCTTTCCTTCCTATGAACCACATGTATCTCATGCAGCACTCACAGGAGTCCTAGAATGTAGATTGCGACACTACGCTCCTAGCAGCCCATCATATGAGGAGTATGGGGGTCTGCAAGCTTACCCGGATCCCAACTCCCCTTACAAGGGAAACTTCCACCTCCACAGTAGTGATCTTCTTCCCTCCATCTCGACCTAAGGTTTGCTCAGGACGAGCAAAACTCTAAGTCTGGGGTGGGGGTGGGTGGTACGTGATCCACCACATTATCTTTCCTTTTTCCACATTTATTTTCTGTACCTTTTATTATATTGCATGTACTTTTCTTTTTCTAGAAATTTTGGCCTTTACCTAGTCGGCCAATTGTTGTATTTTCAATCAAATTGAATTATAAAGAAACTTTCTTGCAAAACATATTATCACCAAAACATCTATGAGCTGAAATTTGCATGTTCCCTATGACCTAAATTAGCAATAGATTTGGAAAAGATGGCAAGCCTTAGAGTATCAATCAGAATCAAATGCAAAATCTTCCTATCTTTAGCATTGATTAACTGATCTTTTTTTATTATGCAATGTATCTTCATGTTCTGTCTTACCAATGCTTCAAAAAAAAGAGTTTGAAATTCACACATGGGGACAAATAAATCTACTTGCCAAATCCTAAGTCCGGGGTAGCAAGCCCCTTCTCCCTCTCTCTTCCATACCTCTCATAAGTGTAATAGGGGCGTACCGCCAAAATATGCCAAAAAAAGAGAGTACAAAAAAAATTGTGGTCAATGTAATCGCAAGTCCATAAATATTATCCCAAGTCGAATAGAGGAGGGATCCATCTTCCACACCCCCACTTCTCTCATCCCCGTGAATGAAAATTGAAAAAAAAGAGAAAAAAACGAATTTTTGTTTATTGTTGAAGCAGAAGTAGGATGAAAAATAGTTTTTACAAAGTGTGGACTGAAAAGAAAAGTTATGAAAATTGCTATCATAAGAAATATGGAACCTTGCGTTTTGTGATTCTAGGAGATTTGGTTGCTTGGCCATAAAAAGGATAGAAATCTTTGCTAATCGGAGAGGATGAACATGTTTGTTTTATAAACAAATGTTTTGTGATTTTATTTACTTGAGGACAAGCAAAAGCTTAAGTCCGCGGTATTTTGATGCATGCCATCCTGGCATTAATTTTGGATAATGTTGCACTCCTTATTTCATAGATTTTCTTTATTAATTGACTGACATGCAATAAAATAACTTCTACCTATCTATATCACAAATAAATTATACTTTGATCCTCTCAATATTATTTTTTTGAATTCTTATAATATTTCCCTCAATTTGTAGGAATGAATGAAGATAAGAAGAGATGAAGGTAGGAGGCAATTCAGTTTCTCGCAGTGCTGACTTAAATGCATACCTTGCACCAAAATTGGCATAACTCTCACATACCAAGGCGGAATTTAATGTTCAAATATGATTTGGAAAGAAAATTCAAATACCTACAGGAAAACCATATTTTCGGGCGCACTTTAAATTCTCTGGACAGCGGAAATTCGCTCGAAATCTATGTTATGAGAATCTACATTAAAGAAAGACAATCAAGAGTTTGTTGACTAGATCTAAAAATTCAAACTGATGGTTCCCCCTCGTTTTCCCCCTCTTTTGAGGGAAGCCTACCCTCTCCTTCTACTATAAAAGGAGGGGGGGTTCTCAATCTTTGGGCATCTCATTTTTGTAAGGAAATTCTGGATATTGTATCTTCTAGTTCAGTTTAATAAAACAAGATTTGGAGCATTGTTCATGTTCTTCAGATTTAGTTTCTTTAAGTTGTTCTTGCTTCCTTCAGATCGTTTGAGTTACTATTGGAGTTCTTCATCGTACTCCTTCTCTACCTTCTTCCCTTTCTCGCTATAGTCTAGTTCTTCTTCTTTACCCCCCTTCTTTAGATCTGGAGCAAGGGACTAAGCGCTAGCCATTTAATTATCTCTAGCATAGGGATTCGTCTCCATTCTAAGACTAGAATATGGCTCAAATGGTTTCTTCCTCTGCCTCCTTTTACTCCTCAAGCATGAGTGAGTATTCCTTTAACGAGGCATGGGGACTAGCCCCTTATCCAAGGTTTTAATTCGAATTTTCCTTGATCGGTTTTATTATATGGCATTTGATTTATATAATCGATGATCTATCAAAGTGATTGCTCGCTCGATGCATATGTTAATCCGGATGGAAATGACCATGAAAATCCATATTTAGAATGATTAAATCATTTGCATAGGGATTTTGAAATGACTGTGGATTTTTCCCTTTTCGGATGACGAACTAGGAAGCATGAGCACCAGGACCAATGGGCTCATGTGGAATTCATCTTTTGTGGATTTATAATCCACATGTCGTCATCTAAATTATCGATCAAGTTGATTCATTTCTTGCCATGGCTAAGGTTGTGAAAACCCCTTAAAGCCTTGATGTTTTAAATCTGAATTCAATCTTCTTCAAAACCAAGAGTAACTCATATTCTTTATTGTGCTAACATTCTTCTTCTTCTTTTCATTTTAGCAGAATGTGCAATCTTTACTCTTGCATTTAATTCTTGTTGTAGTGTAACTATAATTCTTGTTATTTGATTCTTGCCTTAGATAAACACCCAACCTTCAACTGTTTTTTTTTACTTTCTATTCATTAAAAACAAAAATAACAAAAATAAGAATCAACTGCTTGGGATTAGAGAAACCTTTCTTAATCACGTTGTTCCTTGGGACCGACCCTTCTATGCTACCCTTAACCGGAGAGTAAAAAAGGTTAAATTCTAGGATAATTATATTAGTGATTGAGAGTGCAAAATGACGCATTATCAGTGATGTAGTTTGGGTTAATCAAACTTCCTAAAATAAGTTGCATTGTCAAGTTAGGCATTGGATGTGTTATACAAGATATTCAAAGGAGTAAGAACTTATCAGATCTAAGATGTGAAGTCAAGTATACTACTAGATTTGAGGAATAAGTGTATGCTAATGAATTTAATATAAGTTTTTTTGGCTCGATTCACCCCCCTTAAGATCCCATTATAGATCCAATACAAAATTTTAACAAAATAACAACATGAAAAATACTAATAGAAAGCATACAAGTCTTATCGTTGTTGTGAGACCTCGTTCCTAGCTTAGTGTTTGATCTTTTTGTCTAGCTTAATAAGATTCTTAAACCTTAATCTAATCATGTGATGAGTTTTAATAACATGTGACATGGTTATGTTTTCAGTTTGGTCCTATTTGGATGATGGTTGAGCTAGTTATGCTTGTTTTAGACCAAGTTTCAATTTACCCATGCTGAAGGTTTATCATGCAATTTTTCACATGTTGGATGTGCCTCACATTTTTTTGCATTGTGAGAGAGAGTATAATATTGGTGGGCGCCTTGTTATGCCTTGGTTTTATGAGGAGAGAGTGGTGACATCTTGAGTGTTGTTTCTAGGGTTTGCTTGGATGCCCTAATATGGTGTTGACCATATGTTGACTGTTTGATTTGTTGGTTTTCTTTGACCATCCTTTATGTTTCTTGGTGTTTTTTCTATGGTCTAAGGAGGTTTGTATGTGTGGTGAAGTCCCTTCGGTAGCATAATCTTCTACCTCTCTGTGGGGTCACTGATGATCTAGGTTCTGGTTTTGTCACTTGAAAGTATTCGACCCTTGTGCCCTTGTGCCTTGATTTTTCCTTCGACCGATGCTCATCTAAGGCCAATTGGGGTCTCTAGCATTTTTTATTCTTCATGACCTATTTTTCATACATGGTTTTAGTGGTTTCATGGTTGATATTTGGTGAACAAGTGGCACCTATGTGCATGACACCTAATCCCTTTCACCTCTCTCTACCTTTGGGTATATGTACCCTTCTTTTCCCATTCATATGATCTTTTTGATCTCCCTTTCCCTCTCTCATCTTCTAAGTTGGCCCTTAGATCTTGATGGAGAAGAGGATCTCGTCCTTAGAGCTTTGGTGGTCGATCATCTTGCGTGTGGTGATCTTGAGTTGGATCATCATCTCTTGTTGCTTTTTTGGTGATCTTTGATCCTTGGTAAGTGATCCAACCTCTTGGTTTAATTTCCTTGTAAAACCCTACCCCTTTCTTCTTCTCTTAGAAGAATCCATGGAGCTTCCATGGCAGTTCTTGTGTTGGGTTGGAAGTGCTCCTCTCTCTTGGGACAAATCCCTAGTTTTCCAATGTAGTGTTCAAGTTCACTAGAGGAATTCTTTCCCCTTTTCTCTCCTTTTTGTTCTTTTCGGCCTAGAAATTTTGGTTCTCCTTCTTGACCATTTTAACCTAGGGTTTTCTTCCCTTTTGAGGTAGTGACTAGCTTGTTTGTGGAGGTGATCAAAGATAGGTTTCTCTCGTGCTTTTCGAGCTTCTTGCTTGGAGGTGGTTGAACCATCATCTAAGGCCGATTATAAAACTCTTTTCCCTACTATTATTTCACTTTATTTCTACATGCAACTTATTCCTAAAATGTGATCACATGTTGTTGATGGTGATATCTTGTTTATAGTTTGAGTTCCTATAATGATCTTTCATGTATTATTTCCTTTACCTAACCCTAATTTTTTTAAACCTGAATTTCTTTGGATGGTTGAAGTGCTTATTTCACATGCACATGCTTGAGTGTTAATTTCCTGCCAAGCTTATGGTTCAGTTTTCCCTCTCTTGGTGATAGAGAGTTTGGGATGGTTGTGATGTTTTGGAATGTGGTTTTCTTACTCATATCATGGTTAGTTTTCTATATCAATTTAGTGATTGGATTTCTACAGTTTTGAACATGTTCATCCCTTAACAATTTCCTCCCTTAAGTTTTTGGTTTCAAGAAGATAACCACCTGTTTTGATCATGTTTTGAGAGTGGTTTTCTCTCTAAGATTGTGTTTATATTATGTTCCAAGCATTTGAAGGTTTGGAGGTGATGTTTGGTCAATGAGATGGGTCCCTTTGGTTTTTGTCACATAGATGACATATTTCTTTGGTCGATGAAGATTACTGTTACAACCCCAAATTTTGGGTTCATTTGGTGAGAAATGCAATTTTTCATATTAAAGATATTTGAACAAATAATGATATAATTTGCTTCAAATAAATGGATTTCATTTACAATAGCCTTGATGATTGTTTTGTGGGCTTTATTGGCTATTGGGCCCAAATAACAAGAATATTCAATTAATAAATGAATAATTGGATTTTTGAGAAAAGAATGATGTGGAAACCTCTAGAAGGCAAATCCAAAGAGGGATTTCGTGCCTTTTGGGTTCCTTGGGTACCAAGGAGTCCAAAGTTGCAAAAAGAAAGCAATAAGAAAAGAAAAGATTAATTAAGTATTTCTTTATTAAGAAATAAATTGAAAATAATGATAAAATGTGGAAAATGAGTGGAAAGAGGCATAAATGAGATTTCTTAGGGAAATTTCGTATCCATGAGGTTGATAATATTAAAAGGAATGCCAATGAGGAAAATAAAGGAGAAATAAAAAGAAATCCTCAAAAGAGATATTTAAATGAGAAATAAACAAGATAATGTGAAATAATGCATAATGATGCATCTAGAAGGATAATAAGTATCCAATAAAAAGAATTTCGAAGTAATGGAGTGTATTGGGATCCAAGGAGTCCCAATGAGGAGGAAAGAAAGAGAAAATACCAAAAAGGCAAAATAAGAGGATAATGTGTTGCATTATTAATGAATTATGTGGTATTTGTTTAAAAGGATGATATTTTCTATAAAGGAAAATAGGATTTCGTGCTCAATGGATTAAAAAGCAAGAATAAAGAGAGGAAGTAAAAGGAATTCCGAATTCCTAAAACATCCAAATAATGATGAACATTAGAAAAGAATAGAGAGAGAGAGAATTTCTTCTTCAAGAAGGAATATGTTTCCAAGTTGGGGAAACCTTGTTTTCTTTATGAACAAGTAATCTGGGGCTTGGATACCCCCCTATATAAGGGGTAGACCTTTTAGTTCGAGTCCTAGAAAGATCCCACGTGCATCCCTCCTCCTCCTTCCTCTTCTTCATAGTTCTTTACATACAAACCCTAGTTGAGAGTAATGGCCTATCCCGAGGGCATTGAGGAGTGGCGTCGAGGTCGTGGTGGAAGAAAGGTTCTCCCACGACGTCACTGGGGAGCCGATCTATCAAGGTCGTGCCTGGGAACCTGCTAAACAGTAGCCGTCAGACTGCAGCAGCGGCCGCAGACGTCTGGCCCATGAGCGGAGGATAGACCTCCTTGGCCAAGAAGTAGGGGCACCCTGGGTGCGCCCAAGAGCGGTGGGGCTATTGGAGGAGGTTCCAGCGAGGTTCACGGCTGAGAGAAGGGGGTAGAGCCGTGCCTAGGGTGGCTAGGGTCGGCGCTGCACGGCTGGCTGAAGGTAGGAGATGACCCCCAAGTCATTGGACAGAAATACCCTCCGGGGTATGAAGCGTCAATCGTTTAAGTGAAGGGCAGCCGCGTCTTTTCGTTATAATTCCTTACAAGCGGGTTACGTTGCATGAAAGGGGGCCCGACGTGTCAGCCTGTGATTGGCTCAAGTAAGTGAACTTTTGCAAAATTCATATCTCCTTATTCGTAGCCCAGATGATAAAAGTTTATATATGAATTTTGATTAGAAGAACACAAGGAATCCAATAAAAATAGTTTTATAGGACGAGCATATAATATAAAATGAGCTTAAAACATGTGTTCTCTTTTGTTGATGAACATCTTTGTGCAAGTATATGATTTTCTTATATTTCTTTATAACTGCCAATTATTAGTTTTACCGTATTGCCAAGATATAATGAGAGGTATATAAAACACATGTAGGCGTACTCAGTACAATATTCTTGAATATTGTGCTGACATGTACCACATGTAATCTTTTGTTTAGGTTGTGTTTATGCTCTTGAAGATCCAAGATAGTTGAGAGTTGTGTGGCGAGCTGATGTACAGGTGGACATGTTGTCTTAAGATCCTGTAGTTTAGTGGTAGTACATGTATATGTTTAAGTTTGTTGTTCAATATGTAATATCAAATGTTGTAACAATTCATGTTGTAATTATATGTTGAATGGTGAACATGTGTGTATGGTTTTATTATTGGTCATGTGCATGTGCTACTATTGTTTCCTTCTGACTCCCTTGATTTTCTTCTTCTTAGCCTGGTGTGGGGTGTTTAAATTGGGATTCTTGCTGAGGTGAGGGTTTCAATTTGGACATCATACATTTCGAGATGTAGTGTAAATTATCATCTTTAATGAATTAAAGATTGAGAAATCCTATTTTGATATGATTAATGTGTTTAATAGGGTTTAATGGATCATTAGAGTTTATGTTAACCTGCTAAATGTAAAAAGGTACATTATGTTCAAAAAAAGAACTTTGCACATGATTAGTCTAATTTAGAGTTTATGTGCTTGAAATTTGAAAAGAACATAAAGTTATCATCTTTAATGATTTAATTAAAGAAAAACCCTTAGATTTAATAATAGATGGACTTAATGATGTTATTTGGATAATTCAAGTTGATATTAACCTGTTGTTAATACAATTTGAAAAGATGATCTTTTTATAATTGGTTTAATTTAGGGTTTTGTGCATGATTATGCACTAATGAGCTTGAAAACCCTAACTTAGATGAATGTGTCTTTTAATTGTTTTAATGATTCAAATCCATGAATAAATAGGGATGTGATGATCCTAAGTCAATTTGGGTATAAAAGACTATTAAAATGGATAGTTGAGCAATTAAGGTTCATATAAATGGAAAAGAGTATTTTAGGGTTTGTTAACCTAAAGAGGGATGAAAGTTTGAGAAATTGATCTAAGAAACCCTAATGAATATTAATGAAACCTTAATGCAGATTAGAAACCCTAGAAAGAGAATCCAAGTCAATAAAGTAGATTCTTGGTAAAGTGTGTAATAAATAGAGTATATATTCTTTTCAGGAATTATGTGATGATTGAATTACTTGCTTGGATCTGTTGATTGGCTTGATTGTATATACATGAAGTATATGTTGAATAATCTGAATGACTCATCAAATCAGGTATGTGGTTACACTTATGAATAATCGTTCTAGTTTCACGGTGTTTCCCGAAGGTTTGATCGGTTGCTTGAAATAACTATGGGATGTCTATTTATTTCATGCAACTATAACGTGACTATGATTATGACTATAAATGTGCGTATATAACTAGATAGATCCGGGTCCACCTCTATTGCTTTGAAAAGGCTAAGAAAAAAAGGGGTAATCCTAGAGCAAGGTCTAGGTTATCGAGAGTTAGAAACTTGGCTACCTACGTGTAGTGCCATGAGACTCATTAGTCTGCCATGAGTTAAGGAGTGGGCTACTTACGAGTAGTGCCATGTGACTCAACCCTAGAAATTGGTTCACTTATAGGTGGATCATGACGGGTTTAATGGGGACAACATAGAGGATAGGGTGCTCTTGGATCGTGGAGTTATATATAAAATGTAATCTTGGTTGTTAAATGATTAATTGAATGATTACATTGCTAATGTAATTACATGATTATTGTTCCCCCCACATACCAACTTCGGCTGACCGACATTTTGTTTGTCGGCGTTTTAGGTACAAGCCAAAAGGACAAATAGTAAATCGTAATACTGTGTAATACATGAAGTAAAATTCAAGGATGATTAGTTAGAGTAGATTCCTTAAGTGGATAGAAGTTTAGAGATCCAAGTTTTTGAAAAGGTATGCAAAAATTTATTTTCTTACAGCTTTTCAGTATAGTCTGTTAAAATTTGATAATTATTCTTGGTTAATTGCCGAACCTTTGATCAGGAAGTTATGGGTGCGGCTTCGACCTCTCAGTCTCCCTTAATTGGGGGTTATCGGGAGGTGGGGTCGTAACATTTGGTATCAGAGCGTAGGTTCCTCAGTTAACCATTAATAATTATTAAATTTTACAAACTCCATAGAACCCAAGGGAGTTATTAGAGGATTATTCGAAAGATGGAGGTGTCTAGAAAAGGATCACGACCGGGGGCTGGCAATATTTTCCTCCGCACTGCTAGTCGGAATACGAGGAGTCCCGGATCCATGTGACTGCCTGGCCAAAGTCTTAGGGTATGAATTGAAATAAGATACCTTTAGGACTTCTCATCTTACTCATCCCTTCTCATCACAAAATTCTGATAAGGACCTAAAGGATTAGGGTTTTCTTTCTTCTCCTCACCCTCTTGAGGTATGGGTAAGGTTAATAAGGTTCAAGGAATCCTCCACTAAATTAATGAAAGGCATGTAAATAAGATGTCATGGACATAAGATTAATAGATTAAGCGTAAAATAAATAATAGATACATGCTTAGGTCGTATGACATAAGTTGTCATGTCCTCAGAAGAGACCTGAGGCTAGACCTTCTTGTCAGGAGGATAAGTTAGTCTTGGAGATGGAGATCTCCATTGCAAGTAGAGACCTGGCACATCCTCTGAGGATGATGTTAACCCTAACCCTAAGTGAAGGTTAGAGAGAGATGAGTTGGACCAGGTGTTTGAAAGGACATGCCTTTGGGATGCCATATGTGACCTAGCACCTTTGGCAACCCAACCCTGGGAAGGTCGTGCAAAGGATAGCTCCTTAGATAATGATGTTAGTGAAGGACCTTAGAAACCCTATGGGCTTGTCCAAGTAGGGTATAGCTGGCATCTAGGGCACGTCATAGTGCTTCCAGTAGGATGAAACCCTGGATAAGGAATCATGATGGAGCATAAAGGGTTATGGATGATCTTGAGAAAATATAAATCCGAACCTAGGCTTCACCCATGTTGAGGATGCTTTTGAGGTTGATCCTTCATGAATAGAGGACCTCTAATGGTGAGGTTAGTTGTAGGGTTAGCTCTAGAAAGAGAGTAGGAAACCCAGCAAGAAGGTTGGAATCCTAGACTCCGGGATACGAGGAGAAATCAGGAGTTGAGGATGATGCGACCTAAGTGGATGATAGTGGACACCACATGCTTGATCCCTAGAGGTTGATGATGTCTTGGTTTCCATGGGACAGACCAAACCCTAGAGAAAAGATGAAGCTTCTGGTACCTATGTGCTTATGGTATAAGTGCTTACCTTCTGAGAAAGGAAGAAGATGTTCTGTATACCCTGAAGTGGATTTGTAATAGGTTATGAGGTCTTGTACCTTATGGTTTGTCCTTGAGGAGGATCCAACTCTAAGTGTTGCTCGAGTTGAAGGATGACAGGAAGTGCATGTGATGCCTTTTGCAAGCTTGATTCATGGTTAAGAGATAGAGCATGCAGTGGGACACCTACAAGTGAACCTAGGGTTCCTGACTTAAGAGGGGAAGTGGTATACCTAATGCTCATGATGAGAATTAAGTTGCCATAGTTTCAAGCATGGTACGCCTCATGTATAAAGAAAAAGGGAAGCTCCTTAAGTTTAAGGTATGTTTGATGAACCCCTCACAACTAGGTTGATGATAAAGGAAGGTATGATCTTGATCCAACATCGAGGAAAGAGGATAAGTATTACCTAGCATGGTACAGTAGGTGATTTTCTTGTGCCTTAATAGCTTGATAGGGTTAAGTAGGCTCATGTGGATGTAAACCCTAGACCTAAGAGCTTTTGTGACCTTGTTGTCAAGAGATAGTTTTCCTCCCATCCTAGGAGAGGGACCCCTTTGGTAGGGTGTATATCAGTTTTGTTGGTTAAAGGTAACCTGAAGAGGTCTCACAGGATCTTGAGAAGCTAAGTGAAGAGTACATGGTATGAGAATGAACCTGTAGACCCATAGATATCCATCTCTAAGTGCATATGGATGTGTTACCATGGAAGTAACCGGTATGGAGCTTGACCAAGGTAGGCAGGTTGTCATGATCCGAATAAAAGGATGAAAGCCAACCCATAAATACAGAAAGAGAGATGATGAAAACTTGGGTAAGGTTCTAAGTGAACATGTATTATAATGGAGAATCCTAAGTCTATCCTAGGGTCAGGTAGGGATAATACTGATAAAAGTAGGAGTTGCCTAATTCCCCAGTTGCACATGACCATAGGGTCGGGAGGTAACAACTATCATTGTCTGAGGGCCATGGGTTAGGAGATTGATCACCTTCATGAACTCATGGGACCCAAAGGGTAGATGAGTAGGGCACTCTCTTGATGCATGAGGGAAGAGGGATGACCCCAAAAGAGCCAGTACCCTATAGACCTAGAGCAGATGACCAAGGATATAAACCTCAGTAGGTTCAAGACTAGTTTGATATCATGATGTCTGTGATGTAGAGACATATGTGGCACGTTGCAACTTAGATTTAAAGGTGTACTGGCAAGGTGGGATGTACCATCTCTACTCTTGGAACAGGAAGAACTATGTATTTGGACTGCAGCCAAATACTTATTTCCTCTTGTTATGGGAATGAGAGATAGGACATTACGCATGTCATACACCAAGGATAAGAGATGATGTAGGTTGGAACGTTGCCATGAGAAATGGGGATAGAGAAGATAACCTACCCTGGTAAAGTGAATGATACATGGATGGTTTGAAAACACTAAGAGGAATGAGGTAGTCACCTTATGAGGAAGTTTTTATCATGAGCTATGTAGAACTTACAAGTTATACCAGGTTGAGTTTTGATCACCATGATGATGAAATCAGAAAGTGTTCTCAATGAATTTAGACTTAGAGTTTGAGACGAGATGATAAGTGGAATACATGGAAGTGTATGACTTCAATGTTACCTAATACCTAAGGGTGTGAAGTGGTAATGGATGCTCTGTTTGAGATACATCTGACTTGTTTGACTAGACGTTAGATGAGGTTGTTTGGCTAACCCTAAGTTTGGAAAGGAGAGGTGTTTGGATAACACTCAGATGTAACAAGATACGTTGAAAAGTTAAGGGTTGTTTGGTTAGCCAGTCTAGTCCTTGATGCAATGAAAGGATGGTGGTAGAACCTCAGATGCACTTCTTTGGAAAAGAAGGTGATGAAACCCCAACTAGAGTGGTTTAGGGTTTCAGAGGAATCAATCTTGAAGAATCATGATATAGGAAATCATGAATCAAGATCGCCATACACCGTGGAAAATGGAAATAGTACTTTGGATGCTTAAGATGAAGTTGCATGTGGGTTATGGCCATGCAATCCAGGAGGTAAAGGATGAATGCCCGTAACCCAGTGTATCGATATAAAGGACAAAAGAGTCCCTGAGAGGAAATGGGTGTTCATCACTATGGATGTTTTGATAGGTCTCCCCTAGACCAAGGAAGGTCGAGATGCAATATGGGTTATCGTAGATCGCCTTACCTAGATGACATAAGAAAGAAAGAGTACTGTCAAGGGACAGATCGAGTTGAACTACATATGAGAGAGATGGTTCAACTACACCATGATGTGAGTTCAAAAGTTCATGAGTATGATTTAAAGGTTCACTTCCATAAGGTGAAAGTAGGTGCATGAAGAACTCGATGATAGTACAGTTTATCACCCCTAACTAATGGTTAGTACAATCCAGACTAAAGGGGTCTGACGAGAGCACATGTGCTCATTCAGGGTGATATGTAGAGACAGTTCTTGTCATATGAAAGATGTGTCAATGACCACCATAGCCAGTATCACATTTTATAAGAAGCTCTGTAAGAGAGGTTGTGTCGGTCACCACTTTAGTAAGGTGATGTTGGTGAAAGGACCACATGATGGTTAGAAAAGGACCACAGTGCGTGTAGATGAAGTCTCTTCGATCGTGCAATGGCTGAAAGGAGCCTAGAGACGACGAGAGTTGTGAGCAGATGCAAAAGTAGTCTGACATGCAGTTCACTGTGGGAGGATATGTGACATGAATATCCGACCCCTCTAAGTTATAACTAAGAGAGATGAGTCCCCGATACATGGGTCCATTTGAGATGGAATGGTGGAGAAGGTTATGGTTGACTTTACCCCTCAGGATAAAGTAATGTTTGATGAGTTCCATGTGTTCGATTTAGAGCACTATGTGAGGTACCCCGACCATGTGCTGAGCAATGAACCTAGTGAGCCCCAAGGGAGGCTGAAATGGCCTGAGTCCACTTGTGCAGTTTATAGACGCCAGGATGAAAGAACTCAGAGAAAAGAATATGTGATGATAAAGGTTCTTTGAAAATGCCATGAGTATGGCAAAGCCACATAGGGGCCAATGATGGACATGGAAAAGTCTTATCCTGAATTGTTTGTTTGCTTGATAGAATTTTGAGGACAAAATTCCTATAAGAGGGGAAGGATGTTATAACCCCAAATTTTGGGTTCATTTGGTGAGAAATGCAATTTCTCATATTAAAGATATTTGAAAAAATAATGATATAATTTGCTTCAAATAAATGGATTTCGTTTACAATAGCCTTGATGATTGTGTTGTGGGCTTTATTGGCTATTGGGCCCAAATAACAAGAAAATTCAATTAATAAATGAATAATTGGATTTTTGAGAAAAGAATGATGTGGAAACCTCTAGAAGGAAAATACAAAGAGGGATTTCGTGCCTTTTGGGTTCCTTGGGTACCAAGGAGTCCAAGGTTGCAAAAATAAAGCAATAAGAAAAGAAAAGATTAATTAAGTATTTCTTTATTAAGAAATAAATTGAAAATAATGATAAAATGTGGAAAATGAGTGGAAAGAGGCATAAATGAGATTTCTTGGGGAAATTTAGTATCCATGAGGTTGCTAATATTTAAAGGAATGCCAATGAGGAAAATAAAGGAGAAATAAAAAGAAATCCTCAAAAAGAGATATTTAAATGAGAAATAAACAAGATAATGTGAAATAATGCATAATGATGCATCTAGAAGGATAATAAGTATCCAATAAAAAGAATTTCGAAGTAATGGAGTGTCTTGGGATCCAAGGAGTCCCAATGAGGAGGAAAGAAAGAGAAAATAATAAAAAGGCAAAATAAGAGGATAATGTGTTGCATTATTAATGAATTATGTGGTATTTGTTTAAAAGGGTGATATTTTCTATAAAGGAAAATAGGATTTCGTGATCAATGGATTAAAAAGCAAGAATAAAGAGAGGAAGTAAAAGGAATTTCGAATTCCTAAAACATCCAAATAATGAAGAACATTAGAATAGAATAGAGAGAGAGAGAATTTCTTCTTCATGAAGGAATATGTTTCCAAGTTGGGGAAACCTTGTTTTCTTTATGAACAAGTAATCTGGGGCTTGGATACCCCCCTATATAAGGGGTAGACCTTTTAATTCGAGTCCTAGAAAGATCCCACGTGCATCCCTCCTCCTCCTTCCTCTTCTTCATAGTTCTTTGAATACAAACCCTAGTTGAGAGTAATGGCCTATCCCGAGGGCATTGAGGAGCGGCGTCGAGGTCCTGGTGGAAACAAGGTTCTCCCAAGGCATCGCCGGGGAGCCCATCTATCAAGGTCGTGCCTGGGAACCTGCTAAACAGAAACCGTCGGACTGCAACAGTGGCCGCAAACGTCTGGCCCATGAGCGGAGGATAGACCTCCTTGGCCAAGAAGTAGGGGCACCCTGGGTGCGCCCAAGAGCGGTGGGGCTATTGGAGGAGGTTTCAGTGAGGTTCACGACTGAGAGAAGGGGGTAGAGCCGCACCTAGGGTGGCTAGGGTCGGCGCTGCATGGCTGGATGAAGGTAGGAGATGCCCCCCCGGTCATTGGACAGAAATACCCTCCAGGGTATGAAGCGTCGATCGTTTAAGTGAAGGGCAGCCACGTCTTTTTGTTATAATTCCTTGCAAGCGGGTTACGTTGCATGAAAGGGGGCCCGACGTGTCAGCCTGTGATTGGCTCAAGTAAGTGAACTTTTGCAAAATTCATATCTCCTTATTCGTAGCTCGGATGATAAAAGTTTTTATATGAATTTTGATCAGAAGAACATTATGTTCAAGATGTAGTGTAAATTATCATATTTAATGAATTAAAGATTAAGAAACCCTATTTTGATATGATTAATGTGTTTAATAGGGTTTAATGGATCATTAGAGTTGATGTTAACTTGCTAAATGTAAAAAGGTACATTATGTTCAAAAAAAGAAGAACTTTGCACATGATTATTCTAATTTAGAGTTTATGTGCTTGAAATTTGAAAAGAACATAAAGTTATCATCTTTAATGATTTAATTAAAGAAAAACCCTTATATTTAATAATAGATGGACTTAATGACGTTATTTGGATAATTCAAGTTGATATTAACCTGTTGTTAGTACAATTTGAAAAGATGATCTTTTTATAATTGGTTTAATTTAGGGTTTCGTGCATGATTATGCACTAATGAGCTTGAAAACCCTAACTTAGATGAATATGTCTTTTAATTGTTTTGATGGTTCAAATCCATGAATAAATAGGGATGTGATGATCCTAAGTCAATTTGGGTATAAAAGACTATTAAAATGGATAGTTGAGCAATTAAGGTTCATATAAATGGAAAAGAGTATTTTAGGGTTTGTTAACCTAAAAAGGGATGAAAGTTTGAGAAATTGATCTAAGAAATCCTAATGAATATTAATGAAACCTTAATGTGGATTAGAAACCCTAGAAAGAGAATCCAAGTCAATAAAGTAGATTCTTGGTAAAGTGTGTAATAAATAGAGTATATATTCTTTTCAGGAATTATGTGATGATTGAATTACTTGCTTGGATCTGTTGATTGGCTTGATTGTATATACATGAAGTATATGTTGAATAATCTGAATGACTCATCAAATCAGGTATGTGGTTACTCTTATGAATAATCGTTCTAGTTTCACAGTGTTTCCTGAAGGTTTGATCGGTTGCTTGAAATAATTGTTGGATGTCTATTTATTTCATGCAACTATAAAGTGACTATGATTATGACTATAAATGTGCGTATATAACTAGATAGATCCGGGTCCACCTCTATTGCTTTGAAAAGGCTAAGAAAAAAAGGGGTAATCCTAGAGGAAGGTCTAGGTTACTGAGAGTTAGAAACTGGGCTACCTACGTGTAGTGCCATGAGACTCATTAGCCTGCCATGAGTTAAGGAGTGGGCTACTTATGAGTAGTTCCATGTGACTCAACCCTAGAAATTGGTTCACTTATAGGTGGATCATGACGGGTTTAATGGGGACAACATAGAGGATAGGGTACTCTTGGATCGCAGAGTTATATCTAAAATGTAAACTTGGTTGTTAAATGATTAATTGAATGATTACATTGCTAATGTAATTACATGATTATTGTTTCCCCCCACATACCAGCTTCGGCTGATCGACGTTTTGTTTGTCGCCATTTTAGTTACAAGCCAAAAGGACAAACAGTAAATCATCATACTGTGTAATTTATGAAGTAAAATACAAGGAGGATTAGTTAGAGTAGAATCCTTAAGTGGATAGAAGTTTAGAGATCCAAGTTTTCAAAAAGGTATGCAAAAATTTATTTTCTTACAACTTTTCAGTATAGTCTGTTAAAATTTGATAATTATTATTGGTTAATTGCCGAACCTTTGATCAGGAAGTTATGGGTGCGGCTTCGACCTCTCAGTCTCCCTTAATTGGGTGTTATCGGGAGGTGGGGTCATAACAATTACTCTCTTGCTTCCTTTGGTCACCATGCTTGTCTTCTTGATTGTTGAACCCCTTCTTCGGTTGATGATGTTGTGGAATGACCTTTGGTCATTGAAGTTGTCTTTGACCATGTTGCCTTGTTTTCTTTTCCCTTTCATTGATATGTCTTCGATCTTGTGGTCTGTGACCTAGGTGTCTTCGACCAGGGTTATTTCTTCGAACGATGGTGTGGTGATAGTATCTTCGGTCGCTTGCCTTGGTCATGGTCTTCAACCTTGATGACATGTTTTCTATGAAGCATAGATTTATGACCTTATACTCCTTTCATTGGATGGTAACTCTTGGACACATGTATTGACTTATGTTATTGATAACACCCAAATTAGCACATATTTTCTATGCATTTTATCTATAGTTTTGTGCCACTTTAGTCTTAATATGCACTCTTTTGTTCATGTTTTATGTTTTTTGTCTCTCCATTAGATAATGTAGTGATAATAGCCAATAATGTAGCTAATTAGCCTATTTTAGACTTGCAGGAACCGAAACTAGCCAATTTTGGGACTCTCAAGTACCAAACCTGAAAAGACAAGAATTCCAGCAGCTGGCCGATGCGGCTGCCTGATAGGGCCTGGCCGATACAGTTGTCCGATATGGTCTGGCTGATACGGCCTGCCCGATATGGTCTGGCCAATACAGCTGCCCGATACGGCCTGCCTGATATGGCCTGCCCAATATGGCTGGCAGATACAACTGCCTGACACTCCCCCTGCCCGACACGGTCTTCGAGCGACAGTGATATTGGCCCACCTGATGCCTCAAGATCGAAGCCACGAATGAAGGACACGTGGACCAATAAAAGATACAACTCTCATCAACTCGCTGCCTATAAATAGTAGCTGCCAACCTACAGAGCAAGAGATGATCCGGAGGGAGGACCCTGCAAAAGCTAGTGCCTAGACCAAGGAGCTAGTGTGTCGAGTTCCCCAAGAGTCTACTGCCTGATACAGTTGCCTGATACAGTTGCCCGATACGGTTTCCCGATACGGTCTACCCGATACGGTCTGCCCGATACGGTTGCCCGATAGGGTCTAGAGAGAGAGAGCCGAGGAGTCCATAGGGACGAAGAGAAGACCCAAGGATCGAGATCCGACCTACACAGAGGCCGAGGAGCGAGAGCCGCCTCTCCTCTACGGGATATATCTCTCCCCTCTTCTCTTTCATTCTACTGCATTCCTTTGTTTCTTGTACAAATGATGTTTATCCATCTTTGTTCGGTGCCAGTTATGCTTGTCTATGGCTAGTTAGCGCCTTCTTGGCTATGTAGCCCGATCTGGGCATGTTTATATACTTTTGCCTTAAGCAAGTAGATTCATATCAGATCTAGTATGTTTCATGTTCTATTTTCTGTTTCCAAGTTATGATTGCTAGTTTGGTTGATCTCTTACTCGCTTAAACTACTGTTTATGCCTATATCGAGAGATCCATTGTAGGAATAGCTAAAAGATGATAGTTTGGATCTGAACCTGAGAGGGGGAAGATACGAGGTATTTTGTTCCTAACACCCCAGAATATTCTAAGACCCGAGAGGGAACTTAGTGTATTCCGAGGTGTTGATATGTCATTCTTGAGAGAGGGTCATTGACATATTATCGATGGTTCTAGTCACGCATCGCGAGAGCGAGTGGGATGACCCCACATGACAGATGCCACTGTGCATACTAGATGCTTGCTTGGGTGTTCGAGGGTTGTCTATGCCCGAGAATGAGTGCATAGACTGCCCCATTTGTGGTTACATAGCCAGGAACTCTCTTTTTCTGATTAGTAGACTCATGAGCTCTATTTTGTTTTCTTTGTTTTTTTTATATCGTGACAACCCGCTAGACTAGTTCTAGCAATTACTTTTATCGACTATCATTCTGGCTTATCTAACTAAAGAATGAAATCGGTGGCGTCCTAAACATCACCACGTCCCTATGTTCGACCCCGTATATCTACTTCGACCCCATAATAAAGTTGCACGGACCTAGAAGGTTTCAGGTTATAAATTTAAAGCTTGATTCCTTCCTTTGTCCCACGTTCATTTCCGGACGCGTGAAAAAGGCCGATCAACTTTTGGCGCCGTTGTCGGGGAACATGGTTTTCCACGTTTACACGCCTAGTAGATTTTTGTTCTATCACTATAAGTCTGTATATACATGCATAGTTTTCCTCTTGCTTTACACATACTTGTTCATATATACTAAATCACTTTTCTTTTTCTCATACCTTTTTCAGCCATGGACCTTGCTTCTGTAAGACAAGTCATCTTGTCCACCTGTCCTCCCGAGTTTTTCTGTAGTTTTGACTGCTGGCAAATAATTGAAGGTCATGCTCTGCAACTAGTCGAGTTGTACTCGCCTCCACCATCGTCATATGTTTAAATTCCATCAAAGGAGACTACCAGGCAACCATCGATTCCGATGCTATCATGGGATGAAGAATTGATGAAGGCAATGGAGTTAGCTGGAGAAAGTGTCAAGACACTCACCTCCCTAGTTCCTCATCTCCAAGAAAACGTCGATCCGCTCCAGCAACTATTAGACAAGCAGGGGCATCATCTCAAAGTAGCCACCGAGGCTGCAGACCGCAGTAGTAGTATGCTTCAAACTGTGGACCAACGATTCATCCTAAAGAATCAGTTTGATACAGCGAGTTCCCCTTATATGTGCATGGCAGAATCGACGGGTCTCGAAAGCATTGCTGCTCAAGTACAACAACTTCATGATAAAGATGTTGAACAAGGCAGGAGACTCCAAGAGCTCATCGATCTGGTTACAATTCGGTTACAACTGCCATCACAAGACACTGAAGATGTTAGTCATCAAGACCATCCCATTGGGTATGAAGTGGAGTATGAATCACCATCTTATTCAAACCATCAACTGGATTCACCAGGATTTTTCTGTGAAGACCAACCCACTTGGGAAAGCACTTCATTCTATCCAGATGACCCAGCTAATGATCCAATGGAAGAAATGAGTCATAGACATGAATGGGTCTATGATGACGATGATGAAGACTCAAAAAGCCAATCGACCTCACAACCAAAAGGTTGGTTTGAGGAACCAGAGTTAGATATTGAACCAGACCAGAGTGACATTTCTCATATTGAGACTTGTCATTTCGCTTTGAGCAGTACGCCAACCATGGTTTGGAACAATTTGTTCGACGACGACGACAACTGCTCGACATGGAGCAGTGAGTATAGTAACAAAGATGAGTTGGAGTAGCATGAGCCATCATTTGCCACCATCCCTTTATAAGGCTTGGTGGACGTCAAGGGGGTAGGATGGATGGTTCACTACAACATGGCTACTAAGCATGAAGACACCCCTGACTGCACGCCAGGTGATAAGCTTGGGGTGGTAGAACCACAAACACATTCTTCACGGGGTACTTTTTTCTCAAAAGATGATTGGATGACTCAGATGGTACATGAAGATTTATCTGAGCATACAACCTCAAGTGCAGAGATGGAGAGAGAAGATATGAGTCCTCAAGATGACGTTCAACCTCTCTCATCTATCTCATCCTGTGTCGACATCCCAGGACCTTCATTTTCAGAATCATATAATGAAAGGTACCCTGAGGATGATATGCCAAAGAATTCATCCCAGTGCAGTTCAAACCACTTCCAGCACAAAGATGACTTCACCGAGTCACCGAATTTCACTTCGCTTCTTCGGACTCGGCAGGGCCAACACATGGGCCAATTCTACTCCTACTATGTGGCGGAACCCATTGGCAAGACACAGGTGACACTGGTCCCAAAACTTAGGATCTAGGATCCTAATGTTGGTATCGTGGGGCAACCACCCCCTTTTCTATTACCCACCCTCCCACCCTTTTATTACAATAATTTTTTTTCATGTTCTTGTTAGTTAGTTTCTTTCTTCTAATTGTTTTTATATCCTTGCACCCATGCATCATCTTTAGAACTTCAATAACTGTTGTTAAAATCATGCATTCCTGCCTCACTATCTCAAGTTTGAGTCTTGCTCGAGGACGAGCAAAATTTTAAGCTTGGGGTGGTAGGCTTCGCCCTTATTTTCTCTTCACCCTTCTTACATGCATGTCCAATTCCTGCATTTAGTCTTAAATTTTCAAAAAATTCATCTTTTTATCTTTGAAATTATAGATATGTGGTGTGAATCTAACAGATAAATGCTTGACTTTATGCCTAATTGCACAATTTTCATCTGAAAATTGCTTGACCTATTGCTTGACTTGCTCTTTGACTCTTTCCTTGAGTTTGGTAATAAATCTAGGGTTATGTCCCTTTTTCATAGCTTAAAGATAAATTCCCTTGATCTATGTTGTGAATGACAAATCCATGGTAAAGGACCGTTGGAATGAGCTAAATCTTGATTAAAGTCTCCTAGTTGCGAATTTCACAAGCTTGCCTCTATTCTAAGGATTCTTGAATCATAATTGCTACTTCTCACAGAAGTATCAAGCATATTATGATGGGCTTTGAGCTATGATCAAGATGAAATGTTTCTCCTTTATGGACTACGTGCCTTCTCACATTAGATTGAGTCAAAAAGATGAAAAATATAAAAATGTGCAAAAGAGGATTGTTCGCCCACAAAATCCCAAAAATATCTATATAGTTCTCACCCAAGCCCAAAAATAGAATGCACATGATAAAAGCCTGAGTGTGAACAATAAATGAGCGATGTTTTCTCTTTTAGGAGAGTTGAGGATGGTGCCCAGCCAGTGTATGACTGCGCTCACGAACGCGGATATGTCGTGCCTGGTAGTACCACTCCAAATGCTCATTAGAGAGTCAATAGGAACCCCTAGGAGACCTATGAGATCATATCAGTAGCAGGGTTGATTTGAGCACAGTATGAGGTGTTCATCTCACTGCTTTGGACCAACTAGTTCGGACTGCAGAGACTGTTGCTCATTACATGGACCAACCTGACGCAGATCGGGATCCTCAGAAGTCATTAGAGTCTTTTTGCTTTGTTTCTTAGGACACGAATAAGTGAGAGGCATGATATTCCTAATTGGTTTGCATGGATTCATGGTAATGTCTCATTGCTCATCACCTGCGTGATCACCTATGTGTCAATTCTTTCATGTTTAATAATTATGGTTCAAACCCTCATGAGTATCGACAAGTTGTAGTGAATTTGCTTAATCTTGCCTGGAAACTCTTTGATCTTGCTTTGGAAGGATTCTGCCTGACAGGTGGGGGTTTGTTCTGAAATGACATGGATCAGGAGAATTGATGTTTTAAACTTCTTTTCTTAACCTTAACATTTATTGTCAAGCTTAATTTGGATGTTATCTTTTTGTTCTTTGAGCCCAGTCTTGCTTGAGGACAAACAAGTTTTAAGCTTGGGGTAGTTGATAACACCCAAATTAGCGCATATTTTCTATGCATTTTATCTATAGTTTTGTGCCACTTTAGTCTTAATATGCACTCTTTTGTTCATGTTTTATGTTTTTTGTCTCTCCATTAGATAATGTAGTGAAAATAGCCAATAATGTAGCTAATTAGCCTGTTTTAGACTTGCAGGCACTGAAACTAGACAATTTTGGGACTCTCGAGTACCAAACCTGAAAAGACAAGAATTCCAGTAGCTGGCCGATACGGCTGCCCGATAGGGCCTGGCCGATACAGTTGTCTGATATGGTCTGGCCGATACGACCTGCCCGATATGGTCTGGACGATATGCCTGCCCGGTACGGCCTGCCCGATACGGCCTGCCCGATATGGCTGGCTGATACAGCTGCCTTACACTCCCCCTGCCCGACACGGTCTTCGAGCGACTGTGATATTGGCCCACCTGATGCCTCAAGATCGAAGCCACAGATGAAGGACACGTGGACCAATAAAAGATACAACTCTCATCAACTCGCTGCCTATAAATAACAGCTGTCAACCTATAGAGCAAGAGAGGAGCCGGAGGGAGGACCCTACAAAAGCTAGTGCCTAGACCAAGGAGCTAGTGTGTTGAGTTCCCCAAGAGTCTACTGGCCGATACAGTTGCCCGATATGGTCTTCCTGATACGGTTGCCCGATACAGTTGCCAGATGCGGTCTAGAGAGAGAGAGAGAGAGATGAGGAGTCCAGAGGGACGAAGAGAAGACCCAAGGATCGAGATCCGACCTGCATAGAGGCCGAGGAGCGAGAGATTCCTCTCCTCTACGGGCTATATCTCTTCCCTCTTCTCTTTCATTCTACTGCATTCCTTTTTTTCTTGTACAAACGATGTTTATCCATCTTTGTTCGGTGCCAGTTATGCTTGTCTATGGCTAGTTAGCTCCTTCTTGGCTATGTAGCCCGATCTAGGCATGTTTATATACTTTTTCCTTAAGCAAGTAGATTCATATCAGATCTTGTATGTTGCATGTTCTATTTTCTCTTTCCAAGTTATGATTGCTAGTTTGGTTGATCTCTTACTCACTTGAACTGCTGTTTCTGCCTATATCGAGAGATCCGTTGTAGGAATAGCTAAGAGATGATAGTTTGGATCCGAACCTGAGAGGGGGAAGATCTGAGGTATTTTGTTCCTAACACCGCGGAATATCCCAAGACCTGAGAGGGAACTTATTGTATTCCGAGGTGTTGATATGTCATTCCTCAAGAGAGGGTCATTGACATATTATCGATGGTTCTAGTCATGCATCACGAGAGCGAGTGGGATGACCCCACAGGACAGATGCCACTGTGCGTACTAGATGCTTGCTTGGGTGTTCGAGGGTTGTCTATGCCTGAGAACGAGTACATAGACTGCCCCGTTTGTGGTTACATATCCAAGAACTCTCTTTCTCTTATTAGTAGACTCACGAGCTCTGTTTTGTTTTGTTTTGTTTTCTTTGTTTTGTTTTATATCGTGACAACCTGCTAGACTAGTTCTAGCAATCACTTTTATCGAATATCGTTCTGTCTTATCTGACTAAAGAACGAAATCGATGGCGTCCTAAACGTCACCACGTCCCTGTGTTCGACCCCGTATATCTACTTCGACCCCATAATAAAGTTGTGGGGCCTAGAAGGTTTTGGGTTATAAATTTAAAGCTTGATTCCTTCCTTTGTCCCGCGTTCATTTCTAGATGCGTGAAAAAGGCCGACCAGTTATCGACTATGGTGATGAGGGTTGGTCTATATGCTCCAAGATATGGGAAGTAGTGGTGTGGGGATTGAATTGTTATATCGTTGTTCTAGAAACTCTAATGAATACGTACAAGAAACCCTAACCCTAATTATGAACACATGATATAATTCTTACCTTGTTTGAAGTATCTAGTGTGTAATGAAGTATTCTTTCTCTCTCCTACTAGTATAACTTAAATTTTGTAGGTTGGATAAAAGTCATAACTATTGAATGCTATGGTGTGTTTGATATGATACATGATGATATTTTGAGCCTTCTAAGGTGTAATGAGATAATGATGATGTGCAGGAATTATGTGGTTTGGGTCTAATGACCTGGCAGAGGCTTTGTACCTAGTTGAGGTGACAACCTCCAATGATGTGGTGAGGGATTACTATCCCCTAATGATGTGATAATGTTGATGGCCTGATACGATAGTGGTATCAAGTGATGATGTAACAAGTTTATACTTCATATGTTTATATCTTATGGAGTTGTAACATACCATTATCTATGTAGAATCTGTTTAGGGTTTGTAAATTGTAACTTGATTGATGCTAAAAGATAGCCAATTGGCTTAATTAATCAAGTGAAATCTTAATCATGTAGTTGCCCTGTGGCATAGATCCATCGTCAACATCAATACTTGTTGGATTGTGGAATAGGTTCCCCTTAGTGGAAGCTCAGAGTCATAGATTATTGAGTATATGCATTTCATAGGATTGGTTGTAGTTATACCCTGGCAGGAGAATGATTGAGTCTATATCTTAAGTGATGTGATTCAGTATATATACATGATATTTTTTTAGGGGTGCTACGGTCATACCTCAGTAGGAGTGCGACTACGGTACTAACTAAATTTTCACTAGTGTTATGCCTATATACCATGGCATACTAGGTTGCTGTGGCGAACTCAGACTGGCTGAGGGTGTGGGAGATCATAGGATTTCAGTTCCTCTAAGATCTTGTATGGCACTGATTTTGACTTAGCAGTGGTCAATTGGAGCATGAGTGGTATACCTCATCTCCTCAAGGCATAATAAAATATGTAATACAACTGTGTAGTATATTTTCTTAGGGTTAAACATGACTCACATTGGATGAACATTTTCCTTATCCCTTGTACTGGTTATTTGATTTATAAAGTGGTAAGACAAATCAGTTGTTATGCATGTTCTTCATATTCCTTCTAAAAGTACAAGATGTTCTAGTGCTCAGTTATAGATGCTTGAATTGCTTAAACAATGTTAATTTCTTTATGTACTCATATCATTTAGTTGAATTTTCTCAACCTGATAATAATTTTACTTTCCTACTTTAGCTTATATGTGTTAATAATAGTTGTGGCAGAGAGTTAGTTCTCTCACTGGGACATTGGTCTCACCCCATGAGTTTTGACATTTTGTAGGTGGTCTTGCATGATGAGGTAGAGATTGTGTGATTGAGCTAGAGCAGCAAGAGGAGCAGTAGTTATTAAAGGTTGGATATACTGCTAGTGTTTTTTAGTAGAGTCCTATGTTTCATCCCTGTACTCTTAGGTCCTTGAGGTGTTTTATAGACATTGTACATCGACAGAAATTTTGGCAGTAGGCCATGGTTGCATATATATGGTTGTATATATGTGAATAGGTTATCATATGTAACATGTCATGGCAAGTTGGCCAAGTGGACATTGATATGTACCATCTTGTGGCATGAGATGTAATACATGTGGCTTCAAGTGGACCCAGATGTAATATGTTTCCGCTTTTTTGGTAATATGGAATCAATTTTAATTTACTATGTATTATGGTAATCCTAGATCTTTAGTATTAGTTCCGCTCTTTGTTTTGAGTAATCTCACTTTGGTATGACGATGGTGTCACAGTGGTACAATTAAGGATCAAAACCAATACATAATGCTATTAAGGACAAAATCAATTCTAGCATTATTAACAAAAATAATTATAATGTTAGTCTATTTGAAAGGTCGTTTGATTAACTAAATTAACAATGCAAGAAATGGAATCAAACTATGAAAGAAAATATTTTTATCAATGGTAAAATAGTAGGGATGACAGATTCCATTGCAACTTCCTACATATCCACTCTATCGCATTTTTAATATCATTATATTGAGGAAAGGAAATTTCATATCCTTTTAGAGTATGGTTTTGCAAGGATAGAATCCTTCATAGGCTTGAGGTCTTGTAGCCCAAGATGCTTAAAATTTTCACCCTGAAGAACCCATTATGTGATATCTTCTTGGTTTGAACAAAGATTAATTGATATTCTAGTCCTAAATTTGAAGGTCTCTATGCTTAGGATTGCAATAACACATAAGATGGGTAGCCAATCCATTTAATCTAAAATCCAAGCAATAATTCAAAATGCAAGATTATAGTACTCCCCCTATCCAAGCAAGGAATGTAACTTATACTTGTGTTATTGGTACAACATAAAAAAGAGAAGAAGAGAAATATCATGGAGAAGATAGCGTCATGGTGGGGAAGCTCAGTGGTCTCATCACCAATCTCGAATGTTAGGTACAATCTATGGTCACATCCTTCATTGGAGCACGTCTCCACATCAATCCATAGACTCCTATCTTTAGCTCTCCTTGAAAGTGTCTAGGGTTGTGGATCAGAAAGAATGCATCATGAAACTTAGGACATCCCCCAAATACTTTTATATCAGTCATAAAAAATTCTAGATCCATGCGAACTAATCAGATGTTTGCGAGTGTTTTTTTGTAATTTTCAATGTTGAAGAGACATGCCACTGAAGGACTAGTCAAATGACTGGATGAGGTTGTTAAGTAAATGTATTTTGTAAATAATTGAATTATTCTCTAAAGTATCTTAGATTTCTCAATTCTGACATTGGATGTGGAATTTTATACCATTTTTGTGATACCCCGCCATCACACAGACATCGAGATGACACTCGAAAATGTGTGGAACCACATATTACCGAAAACACGGGTTAATTAAAACTGATTGCGGAAAGCATGCATAAGGGAACGTTTGCATCTAGATCCTGTAGAGAAACATGTTATAAAAATATTACATGCTTTGATATATGTCCACATATTATCAGAACCAGCTGTACCGTCATCACTAGATTTCATCACCTGTTTATACATACAGGACGGGCCACGTATGACCAACAACAGGATATACAAAATTACAATAGCTAGTCATCATGAAACATAATCAAACACCTCCGTGGACCTAAGAGTACATGGATGACTCTAGGACTCTACTACAAAACCACCAATACAACAGCATGTCCAACTCTTTCCTTCTAGTACTCTTCTTGTTGCTCGGCCGCAACCTCACTACCACCACCACGTCTACAGTGATCACCTAAATAGGTTGTAAACCAGTGGGGTGAGACACACAATCCCAACAAGAAACATAACTCCCCGTTAAAACCATAAAACCTGATAAGGTTAAATCAATAAAAGTAGATAACTGATAAAGCATATAATAAGAGCAGTATACCGAGCAAGACCATTATCCCCATCATTCTTACTAAGATATCCAGGAGGCATATAAACAAGTATTTCTTTATGGAACATGATTGACAAGATAAGCTTTAGAAGAACTTATCACAAAATATAAGGATCATACACGTAACTGCAAGGTATAACTAGATCAGCTATATAAGCAAGGTCTCAATCAATGTTCCGTGTTTTGCTCTAAGCAAGATATACTATTCGGCTGGATTACATTTTATTATGCCCTGAGGAAGTGAGCCTTCCCTGCTCAAATCCAACCATTGGTTGTGAAGCCCAATCCGGCACCATACAATGTCTAAGGAGATCCAGACTCCATGACCTCACCTTCTTGTGGTCAGTACATGAATCATCAAGCAAGACCACAGTCTTATGCTTATAGGGCCTCAGCCTCTGGGTCAGCTCCGCAAGCTACCCACATCTCTAGCTCACCTCATCATAGGTGCTAGTGCATAGATCCGAGCCATGAACACATCATGCTCATAATCACATATCCTGAGTCATGGGTCTGTTCACCATGCTCCATATATTCATAGTGGTACCCAGATTCCTCCTATTTTAGGCTAGGGGAAAACCTTGCATATTCATCAATATGCGCTCCAGGAAGATCCCGCAGGATAAACCTGTTTCAACGTCACTATGATACTCATGATGATGGATCTATGGCCAGGGAAAACTACATGATATGTTCATCTATAATTAATTAGTATATTTTATGCCAATTGTTGAGGCAACCAAAGCATAAACATAGCCTTATAGAATTTCATCATTATTGCCATCATCATACTGTCCTGGGACCTCAATCCCTCATTATATCAACATGTGCCTCTCAAGGCATCATAATCATGCATCAGCATTCTGGGAACGCATCCCTTATCTCATCATCAGAGGATAACACCTCAACTAGGCACTCAACCTTATATCAAGTCCTCAGACCTATCAACTTGTTATCTCATTACCACATGGTACTACTCAAGCACATACATCTCATAGCTCTTACCAGGCTATGAATCCACATAAAAATACCTGCATGATTAGTATACACATCCATAGAGATAACTGAAGCCCTCATGGATTAACATGATTATCATGCTATCAAGTATAAAGCAACATCCAAGAGTATATTACACATAAGCTGTAGAAATCATAGTTTTATTGTTATGACCCATTCCAAGCTTAGTCAGTAAATATCTCGATTAGCGTGAAACACGTTGATTAGTGTTGAACATATTATTAAATAGCATGGTTGATTAAGATAAGCTAAGTCATGAATAAATAGTTGAGATTGAATCATTTGAGGTAATTAATAATAATAGCAATGTTGATCGTTAGGTTAATTAAGTTGAATTAAGTACTCACTAATGCATTTAGTGCTCATGTGGTGATTAGTGCATTATCAAGTTAATTGACCTAAGCTAAGTGCTTAAGTGTGATTAGAGTTTTGATTAGCTGAGATAAGCTAATTATCATGTTTTTATTCCTTGAGGTTGTAGAGGATCTCACACTTGAAAAGTTGCAAAAGAAATTGTGTTATTTGGACCTCCGAGGAAATAGTTATGGCATTTATAAGTCCCTTGGGTCAATTTTGTAATTTACCCATTACTAATTGGCCCTTTGCCTTATCCCCTTCCTCTTTAACCCGATAAAATAGGAGCAACCGCAGAAGCGGTGCTCAAGAAACATCCAGGCCGATCGGCCACTGTAGAGGAGAAAGAGAAGGGCCGAACTCGAGCCCTAGTTTCGTTCCCAGTTGGCTCTTCTTCTTTTCCTCCTTCCACCCTTCTCCTTCCTCCCCTCTTCCTCCATTCCGCCCTAGCCTAGAAGCCACCCTGTAGCCTTGGCCGGCGGCCAAGCTGTAGTTGCAGCCACTGCTCACGGCCAGGGGCCCTTTTGGGCCGCCCTACGGTAGGGAAAAGCCCCCTTGAGCTCTGATCTCGAGATCCAGGCTTGCAACCACAGCCACAACCAGCGATGACCACCTAGGGTGGCGCCCAATCTAGCAGGCAGCAGCAGCTGCGTGAAGCTATAGCCAGAGGTTCTTGGGCACATCTAGTACCATGAAATTTGATGCCTTTGACTCCGAATTTGAGGACCAAGCAAGGTTTGCAACTATCTTCAATGATTCAGCCGGCAATTGTGCACCTTCCGGCAACCTGTGCTTGAATGCGTTGGGTTTCTGTTTGCAACATGTTGGGAACAAAGAATTCTAAGGTTGAAGACAACCAAAATCGCCCGGAAACTGGTCTCTGGACGCAATTCCAGACAAATCCGGACATCGCAAATCACTGTGAGTAGGGTTTCATTTATTTATCATTAATAAACTCAGGCGTTTGAATATTTTCTGTTTTGTGCACGAATTACGCTGATAACAGGCGTTATCAGGCGTCGGGCAGCGTTTGGCGTCGCCCGACCTTTTTAGTTCATAAAATGCTTCTAGACACTGTTATATGATTAAATTTAGCATTTGAACAATATGGATTGAATCAGTAGATTTATATGGTTCATTGGAACCTAAATTGCTCATTTGAATGTTGAAATTAGAAATTTATGTCTGAAAATGGTATAATTTGGGTATGAACCCAGACAATGAAGATTTCTGATAAATTATCAGATGTACGATTTCAAAGTTGATATGAATAAATAAAATATGCATGAAAACCCTAATTGCATATATCTTTTGACGTTAATATGTGTAAATTGATATTGACATGAAATGGCACATTTCTCTGAAATATTACCAGAAATTCTCAAGTATTGTTATTAAATTGTATTGTGATATGTAATTAACTCTTAATTGATATAAGTGATGCACAAACAATGATTTGGGTTAATGTGCACGTTTTTCGAGAGTTTTAGAGAATTGATAATTGTTGAGTATGATTCTCATATGTGAAGTAAATTTCTTTAATTTGTGCAATAAGATGTTCAATTGCGTAAATTCGCTATGTATGTGCCAAATTGAAATAAGTTGGGTTATTTATGCATTTCTAATTTGTCTAAATGCATGGTATGAGAATTTCTCAGAAATTACAATGATTTGAAATATATTGCTCTGTCGGTTTAGAATGACAGTGTATTGTGATCTGATATGAAATCAGTAAATGTGATATTCCTGTTTAAGTGTTTATATGTTAATTAGTTAATAGACTTAGGTGCCCTAACACCGTAGAACCCCTTTGAGAGGTCTACTTATTAGGGGTGAAACTCGTGTTGAAAAATTAACCGTGCGGAGTCATGGTGGCACGAGGACAGAGAGGCAGTGTTCAACAATAATCCGTGCAGAGTCACGGTGGCACTGGAGAAAATAGGGGTTATTGCAACAAGATCCGTGCGGAGTCATGGAGGTAACCCCGTGAGACTCTCCGACTGCGTGCTCAGGTTAGATGAGGAGTCTAGAGCACTCGGAGTAGTGCATTGAGGCCGGAGAGCCTGTGGTCCTGTGGCAGAGCAGGGCTGGCGTCAGACTTAGCATTTCCCGGGTGTGTCGCTAAGTCTTGTACGGTGGGATCGTAGTTCGCTACGGATCTTTATATGCAGAGTACACTGCATATGATTAGGGCATAATAATAATATAAATATGTAATCATATAGGAACACAGTAAATTTAATATGTTAGAGATTTGAATTTCTGTGCCAATTCTTTATAATTGTTTATTTGTTTAAAATATCTGATGTTGCTTAGAAATGAGATTGTTATTTGTAAACCTGCTATGTCATTAGAACTGCCCTTCTTAGTACTGCACTTATCTTTATTTCAATTTTATATATCTGATGAGTTGTTTAGTGATAGCTAAATGAAATGCTATTCACTGAGCGAGTAGGCTCATCCCTCTACTCAAACATTTTCAAGTCAACATCAGCAACAGGAATCGGAAGGATCTTTTCATCCTAACGCTTAGTCTGTAGAAGGTATATGTAGTTAGTTTAGATAGAGGTCTCTTAGTCCTTTCCCCTCGATCCTTGGGACATGGTGTGGGTGAGAGAGAGTATGTATGGCGAATGTGTAAAAGATGTAAATTAACTGTTATGTTTACTTTCTGTTAAACAATGTTACATGTTGTAAACTCTGTTTATGTTCTCTAGCCAGTTTAATTGAAATGCTTCCGCAATAGTTTATTATGTTTTAGTTTACAGCAATAATCTGGATATCATTACGAGGTTTTAAAAAGGGAAAGTTCTCAGTGATTTGTTTATGTGATAATCCCTCCGTCGCGACCTAATCTCGTGATTAGTGGTTAGTGTGAGATCGGGGTGTGACATCTTGGTATCAGAGCATAGGTTGAGTATATGAATACTCTAAGTCAAGGTCAGGGGACGATAAGAGACCAATAGGATTAGGACTTAAGTGTCTTCCTTCTAACTGCGATTTTCTAATAGGAAGTGTTCTGTTATACTATTACAGATGGCAGGAAGAGGATGTGGTCACGAGAACCAAGTAAAGAGTTTATGTTGAATCGTCAGGGATCATTAGGGTCGAAAGATAGAGTTATAAGTGAGAAAAATAAGAAGTGATATGTCTTTAGCTCTGGGAGGTCTGAGTGTTTAGATACCCTGGCCAGGTGTCTGAATACTTAGATTGACCAGTATCAAGCTACTCTGTCTATTCTTCTTTGGATGCCCTGGCCAGGTATGCAGAGGAAGGATAGGCTAGAGAGAAACCCTAGAAATCTTAGGGTTAAGAAACTAGAAATTTATGCAGGAGTAAGAGATTAAACATAGGATGCGATGCAACTCTTGCTTTATATTGCTTATTTGATTGGAACTCATTAGAAATGCTCTTATATGTATGCATTTAGATTTTCAGTTTATAGAATAAATATGATTCTTTTATATTGTTGTGTGTCATGAAGTGATTTAGTTATTATTTATATTCTTTGTATTAAGTATACCAGAAGTTATGTTTAAATGAGTTTGCCCTAAGTGGATATTCTTTCCACATGTTTGAGATTAATAGGAGTTGGTTAATCCTGAGTAGCTCTTGGCTTCAGGACTACAGGTTCGGCCTGGTCCGGCTGGCAGGATGCGTTACTGGGATCTAACGACTCTTATTAAGAATATAATGAAAGTAGACTCTGAATAATTTAGACTCACATCATAGTAAGAATGTACATACACTAAGATGTTGAGATATAAGAGAAAGATTAGAACAGCTAAGAATTTGCTGGAAATGATATCAGAGGCCCAATGTTGGAACCTCATATGAGCAATCCTTAATTAGAAATAAAGGAACACAATAAGGGTCAGATTAAATTTAATGATTAGGTGAGAAATACCCTTAATGGTACTAATCAATAATGCATAACAAATGCATGGATCCAATACATGATTAGTAAACCCTAGAGGAGGGTGTATCATTGTGAACCCTGGTTGAGGGTGTATCCTTGTGAAACCCTAGTTGAGGGTGTATCATTGCGATTGTTTATAGGCAACTTTATAATAAAGTTATGCCTTAAACTAAGATAAGTCCATATCATGTGAGATAGCTGGACAATTCTAATGTGTGGCCTATGCATTATATGCTTAGGGTGAGTATTCTGTGATGGAATGCATTAAGAGGGGAATACCTTAATACAAGATAAAGTTGGTTAACTCAAGAGGGTCTGAATTAATGAACCCTAACCCTAATTTGGGGAAAAGGGAACGATAAGCCCTGTTTGATAGTGAACCCTAATTCCTGGTTAAGGAATGATGGTATTACTACTGTATCACATGATGTGATAAATATCTTGTATGACTATTATCATGCCTAATAACCATGCATGTATGATGAGATGATGAATATAGCCAAGTTTGGGCTGTGACATTTATATAATAAATGTTGATTGGCTTTTTGTGTGTTGATGTTGTTGTTGCTTAATAAAAGTAATAATGTGTACGGATTTTATGAACCATGTGAATAAGTTGTTTCCTAGTGAGAGGCGACAAGATATGAATGGCCCTGTGAGCCATGTGTGATGCTTGGGTAACAAGTATCATGTTTATTTGTAGCTTTTGTGTTAATCAGTTATGCTAGAGAACTTGGTTGATGTTACATTTCTGTTATATATCTATAGTTCATTGATGATTATTCATATCTGTTGTATTCATTACAAGTAGATGGATGAACTTATGAGATCTAAAGTTTGATTTCAAATTAAGGAAGCAAAGTCACACCACAATAATGCTATGTTACTGATAAGGACCAAACCCTAGAATGTTTAGAGTTGAAGTAGTTCAAGGGATGTCGCTAGTGATTTGACCTTGAATACTAGCATCTCTATAAAACAAAATCATGAGATTTGCACTATGAAAAGTAAATTAGTATTGATAGTAATCCAGGGTTTAAAGGTAGTTAATCTGAAAGGTAGATAAACAATATGAAAATGATTCACAGAAAAGAATAAGATATAAATTTGAAATGTAACAAATGTGTTTTGAACAAAAGAAGAAATATAAAATAAGTGAAGTGCGTTATGAAATAAATTCTTACAGTAGTAATAATAAGTAAGTAGCATAGAATGAGGAGTATTACTCGTCACATGATCTGGAGTTAGTTGTTGTAGTTCATGCTCATAAGACATGACATTACTATCCTTATGGTGAAGTGTGCCAGGTGTTTATAGATCATAAGAACTTGAAATATATCTTTACCCAGAAGGATCTGAATCTTAGAAAGCGGAGATGATTAGAATTGATTAAGGATTATGATATAATGATAGATTATCATCCTGGAAAAGGCGAATGTAGTACCTGATGCCCTCAGCAGGAAGTTAAGTTCAACAACTGATGCATTCTCTATGGCATGTTTCGAGAGAGACATGCTAGTAGAAATGTGAAACTTGAACTTATACTTAAGGGTGACATAACATAGTGGTTTGATTGCATAGATGCAAGTCAAGCCTACTTTTTATGATCAGATCAAGGAACTTCAGCAGAATGATACTGAGTTACAACAGATCATGCATGATATGACAAAGGGAAAAAGACCAAAGTTTAGGTTTTCAGATGATGGTTTGTTGTATCCACATGATAGGTTGTGTACCTGAAGACATTGATTTGAAAGAAAATATTCTTGAGGAAGCACATGCATCGATGTACGCTATACTTCTAGGTAACACTAAGATGTACATAAATCTCAAGGAGTTGTATTGGTGGTCTGGTATGAAGAGGATGTAGCTGAGTATGTGACTAGGTGCGGTGTGTGCTAGTTGGATAAGACTGAGCATCAGAAACCTTTAGGTATTCTGTAGTCTCTTCCTATACCAGAGTGGAAATGGGAACATATCACAATGGATTTGTGATGGGGTTGTCCAGGACACCTAGAGGTTGTGACTCGATATGGGTGATTGTGGATAGATTGACTAAGTCTGCTCACTTTCTTCCTGTGAAGTCAACCTTTGATGTCCCAAAGTTGGCTAAGATATATGTGGATGAGATAGATAGGTTACATGGTATCCTGGTTTCAATTATATCAGATAAGGATTCTAAGTGCACATCCAGGTTTTGGAATCAGTTGCATCGAGCTTTGGGCACAAAGTTGAGGTTCAGTACAACTTTTCACCCACTGATGGATGGTCAGTCAGAGAGGACCATTCAGACTCTTGAGGACATGCTGAGAGCAGTTGATAGTTGTTCAGGATAGGCATAAGAGTTATGCTGAGAAGAGGTGTTAACCTCTTAGAGTTTGACGTTGGTGATGAAGTGTACCTGAAGGTTTCACCGTGGAAAGGAGTGTTGAGGTTTGGTAAAAGAGGCAAACTTACTCCTAGGTTTATGGGCCCGTATCCTATCATTGAGAGGATTGGACCTGTAGCCTATAGGTTAGAATTGCCATCTGAATTGTCTAATCTGCATGATGTGTTTCATGTATCCATGTTGAAGAAATGCTACCCTGGTACAGAAAAGATAATAGACCAAAAACCTACACAGCGTAGATCAGATGTGTCTTATGTTGAGGGACCAATACAGATAGTTGATCGGAGGATCAAAAAACTCATGAATCGCGAGATACCGTTAGTGAAAGTTTTGTGGAGGAATCATAACCTAGAGGAAGCCATGTGGGAGCTTAAGTCTGAGGTGCGTAACAAGTTTCCTTTTCCCTTTTAGGAATTTTGGGACGAAATTCTTATAAGGGAGGGAGATTGTTATGACCCATTCCAAGCTTAGTCAGTAAATATCTCGATTAGCGTGAAACATGTTGATTAGTGTTGAGCATATTATTAAATAGCATGGTTGATTAAGATAAGCTAAGTCATGAATCAATAGTTGAGATTGAATCATTTAAGGTAATTAATAATAATAGCAATGTTGATCGTTAGGTTAATTAAGTTGAATTAAGTACTCACTAATGCATTTAGTGCTCATGTGGTGATTAGTGCATTATCAAGTTAATTGACCTAAGCTAACTACTTATGTGTGATTAGAGTTTTTATTAGCTGAGATAAGCTAATTAGCATGTTTTTATGCCTTGAGGTTGTAGAGGACCTCACACTTGAAAAGTTGCCAAAGAAATTGTGTTATTTGGACCTCCGAGGAAATAGTTATGGCATTTATAAGTCCCTTGGGTCAATTTTGTAATTTACCCATTACTAATTGGCCCTTTGCCTTATCCCCTTCCTCTTCAACCCGATAAAACAGGAGCAACTGCAGAAGCGGTGCTCAAGAAACATCCAGGCCGATCGGCCGCTGTACAGGAGAAAGAGAAGGGCCGAACTCGAGCCCTAGTTTCGTTCCCAGTTGGCTCTTCTTCTTTTCCTCCTTCCACCCTTCTCCTTCCTCCCCTCTTCCTCCATTCCGCCCTAGCCTAGCAGCCACCCTGTAGCCTTGGCCGGCGGCCAAGCTACAGTTGCAGCCACTTCTCACGGCCAGGGGCCCTTTTGGGCCGCCCTACGGTAGGGAAAAGCCCCCTTGAGCTCTGATCTCGAGATCCAGGCTTGCAACCGCAGCCACAACCAGCGATGACCACCTGGGGTGGCGCCCAATCTAGCAGGCAGCAACAGCTGCGTGAAGCTACAGCCAGAGGTTCTTGGGCGCAGCTAGTACCATGAAATTTTACGCCTTTGACTCCGAATTTGAGGACCAAGCTAGGTTTGCAACTATCCGCCATGATTCAGCCGACAATTGTGCACCTTCCGACAACCTGTGCTTGAATGCGTTGGGTTTCTGTTTGCAACAGGTTGGGAACAAAGAATTCTAAGGTTGAAGACAACCAAAATCGCCCGGAAACTGGTCTCTAGACGCAATTCCAGACAAATTCGGACATCTCAAATCACTGTGAGTAGGGTTTCATTTATTTATCATTAATAAACTCAGGCGTTTGAATACTTTCTGTTTTGTGCACGAATTACGCTGATAACAGGCATTATCAGGCGTCAGGCAGCGTTTGGCGTCGCCCGACCTTTTTAGTTCATAAAATGCTTCTAGACACTGTTATATGATTAAATTTAGCATTTGAACATTATGGATTGAATCAGTAGATTTATATGGTTCATTGGAACCTAAATTGCTCATTTGAATGTTGAAATTAGAAATTTATGTCTGAAAATGGTATAATTTGGGTATGAACCCAGACAATGAAGATTTCTGATAAATTATCAGATGTACGATTTCAAAGTTGATATGAATAAATAAAATATGCATGAAAACCCTAATTGCATATATCTTTTGACGTTAATATGTGTAAATTGATATTTACATGAAATGGCACATTTCTCTGAAATATTACCAGAAATTCTCAAGTATTGTTATTAAATTGTATTGTGATATGTAATTAAATCTTAATTGAGTTAAGTGATGCACAAACCAGGATTTGGGTTAATGTGCACGTTTTTCGAGAATTTTAGAGAATTGATAATTGTTGAGTATGATTCTCATATGTGAAGTAAATTTCTTTAATTTGTGCAATAAGATGTTCAATTACGTAAATTCGCTATGTATGTGACAAATTGAAATAAGTTGGGTTATTTATGCATTTCTAATTTGTCTGAATGCATGGTATGAGAATTTCTCAGAAATTATAATGATTTGAAATATATTGCTCTGTCAGTTTAGAATGACAGTGTATTGTGATCTGATATGAAATCAGTAAATGTGATATTCATGTTTAAGTGTTTATATGTTAATTAGTTAATAGACTTAGGTGCCCTAACACCGTAGAACCCCTTTGAGAGGTCTGCTTCTTAGGGGTGAAACTCATGTTGCAACATTAACCGTGTGGAGTCATGGTGGCACGAGGACAGAGAGGCAGTGTTCAACAATAATCCGTGCGGAGTCACGGTGGCACTGGAGAAAATAGGGGTTATTGCAACAAGATCCGTGCGGAGTCATGGAGGTAACCCCGTGAGACTCTCCGCCTGTGTACTCAGGTTAGAGGAGGTGTCTAGAGCACTCGGAGTAGTGCATTGAGGCCGGAGAGCCTGTGGTCCCGTGGCAGAGCAGGGCTGGCGTCAGACTTAGCATTTCCCGGGTGTGTCGCAAAGTCTTGTACGGTGGGATCGTAGTTCGCTACGGATCTTTATATGCAGAGTACACTGCATATGATTAGGGCATAATAATAATATAAATATGTAATCATATAGGAACACAGTAAATTTAATATGTTAGAGATTTGAATTTCTGTGCCAATTCTTTATAATTGTTTATTTGTTTAAAATATCTGATGTTGCTTAGAAATGAGATTTTTATCTGTAAACCTGCTATGTCATTAAAACTTCCCTGCTTAGTACTGCACTTATCTTTATTTCAATTGTATATATCTGATGAGTTGTTTAGTGATAGCTAAATGAAATTCTATTCACTGAGCGAGTAGGCTCATCCCTGTACTCAAACATTTTCAGGTCAACATCAGCAACAGGAATCAGAAGGATCTTTTCATCCTAACGCTTAGTCTGTAGAAGGTATATGTAGTTAGTTTAGATAGAGGTGTCTTAGTCCTTTCCCCTCGATCCTTGGGACATGGTGTGGGTGAGAGAGAGTATGTATGGCGAATGTGTAAAAGATGTAAACTAACTGTTATGTTTACTTTCTGTTAAACAATGTTACATGTTGTAAACTCTATTTATGTTCTCTAGCCAGTTTAATTGAAATGCTTCCGCAATAGTTTATTATGTTTTAGTTTACAGCAATAATCCGGATATCATTACGAGGTTTTAAAAAGGAAAAGTTCTCAGTGATTTGTTTATGTGATAATCCCTCCGTCGCGCCCTAATCTCATGATTAGTGGTTAGTGTGAGATCGGGGTGTGACATTTATTATCAATCATAAGTATATATCATGCCCCATACTTCTGATCATATACATGTGTCACATCATCATGTGTAGCAACATCATATCCTTTCAAACTTCCTAATTCACAACCTATCATCTTATCTCATTATCATAGTTGCAGGATTCATGGTGATCACACCATATCATTTGTATTATCATTTTAATAGAGAACTATCAACTATATACATTTTGGGTTATCAGAACCCTCTCCAAAGCTCCTGCAACCCTCACTATAGGTAGTATCAGGTAGGGTAACTACCCTCACCCAAGCGTATCGGACAAGCACAACGGGAAACCTTACCACCTGTAACGCCCCAGCGCAACGCTGCGTCGGGCAACACCTACCTGTGCAATGCGTAACCCGTGACGCCCAACGTCCTTAGGCAAGCGACGCTACATCATGCAACCGGGGCTAGTTCTATGTATCATGCATGCAACTACATGGTGGTATCAGGAAGCACATGGGCACCTCTTATCATCCAAGACCCTATCGCCCACTTAGGGTTAGGGTTTCATGTCGGGCAACCACCAACATCATAACGCCCTAGGCCATAACGACCCAGGTCATGATGCCCTACCATCAAACCATATCGTCCAAAGAACCCTTATGTCGGCCATGGCACTATGTCGTCCATGGGCAAGGTGAATACTAAGGCATCATATCGGCTAACTCAACTGAGGGTGTGTCATGCAAACACAAACCCCAAGACCGACACGGTGTTACCCATCTTACCCATAATGTTCAAGGAAGAGCTAGGGTGTCGCCCACCTATAACAAACAATATCTAGGCACCATAAGAAGGCCTATCGTCCAACTAGGTCAAACCTCTTATATCGGCCACCACTAAGGCACCTACTAGGGTTTCTCTATACCACCATATCAGGAACCAAACCAACCATCTCAACTAGGTGTATCGGACAAGGGTAAAACCCTAGACAAGAGGCTATCGGGCAACACTACTCCAAGGTCATAATGTGCAAAGCACAACTCTACAAGGTCATCTTCAACCTCAAGCACAAGGTCAGCAAACCCTAAATGATCAAGAAGATCAGGCACCTCTCAACACCAAAGAGAGAGGGGTTTTGCACAATATCTATCACAAATCAGGAAACCACAAGGATCAACCTCAACTTAGGTCATCACATATCCAAGAGCTCACCTCTCAAAACCATGGTGAGAGGGGGGTATTGCCCAAGTAACTAGAATGTAGACTCACCTCTCAACTTAAACGAGAGAGGGGTATTACCCACATCACTAGAGCTTAAACTCACTTCCCAAAACCAAGGAGAGAAAAGGGGTACTGCTCCACAAGAAAAACCCCAAGCTATGGTTCAGCCAACTCGATCGAAAGGCATACAAACCATCAAAATCATCAACAAAATCATGCTCACTATTTCCATAAGATCAACAACATGTACTAGAGCAAGAAACATAACATGCAATGGCCGATCATCAACATATATGAATCATGAAACATAAAGAAGGTAGAATAGCTAGGGTTAGAAGTTATGTAACCTGCCTTAAGCAAACTCTTCAAGCTCCAAGCTTCAAGCTTCTAGCTCCAAAGCACACCACCTTCGGCCACCTCAAGAAAAGGAACAAGAATCATAACCACCATGGTCGAAGAGTAGGCAAGATGGAGAAGAAGATGCTAAGGAGAGAGGGAAGATGCTTACCAAGGAAACAAGGTCCACCTAGGGTTTGGCCACCAAGCTAGAGGAAGAAGAAGAGAACTCCTTCAAAGGGATTGACCACCAACCTTAGCTCCTCCAAGGGTATCGGCTACCAAGGTTGCAAGGGAGAGGTGTATCATACACCAAGGAAGAGAGGAGCAATAAAGAGCTAAAAGGGATCCTAAGGAAGTGAAAGGCAAGGAATATATAGATGAGGATCAAAGGGGAACTGAGGCAAGGTGTCACCTTACTAAGGGACACATGTCCACACGTTTGCCACCTTGCAAAACACATGCACAAGCCATGCCACCCACTCACCAAGGATCGGCCACATATCTAATCTAGGGTGACACAACCAAAGTAAGAGGGTCAACAAAGTCAAAGGCCGACACACTTCAAACCACCACCACCTTGGCCGACACACCCATGGGCGACACCCCCATGGACGACACAAGGTGATCCTTGCCCCATACAAGGCTCCTCAAAGCACGGCAAAGCCAAAACAAGGGAAAACAAGGCCCAACAGAGCTCAACCAAGACCAAGACAACTCAACACAGAGCCCAAACCTCCCTCTCAACTCTAGAGGAAGCAAAGAGAGAGAAATACATCTCTCAAGGTGACAACCTTGCTCTTCAACCCTAACTTAGGTTATTTTGCAATTAGCACCTCCAACTCTCAACAAAACACAAGCAAACCCTAATCACCACTAAAGGTGATTAGAAAGAAACTAAGCACAAGGTTTAGGCAAAACAAATAGGGTAAGTCCAAAATGGAGGTTAGAGACCTTATAGTTTTAGTGTTGGTGTATACTTTCCCCTCCCTTAACTCATGCAACAATTTGGGTGACTCACAAACTGATAGGAATTCCACCTAAATGTTAGTTGGGAAAATCATGTGTGATTTGATCAAGTTTTAGGACACTAAAGTCCTAACTTTTTTCATGATAGTTTTTTTGAGTGAGTCAGGTAACTCACAAAGAGAGTTGGGAAACTAATTTTCTACTTGTTCTTCAGCCTACAACCCAATTTCCTAACTCACAAAGTGATTCAAGGGTGAGTTTGTAGATTGTTCTTTATTTTATATATGCTTGTTTTGCTTTTAATTGAACTCTACATATAGTGGATTTTAAATCATCCAGTTCTGAGTTTGTACATGAAATTTATGTTCATTTGAGTGACCATCTATATTTTAATGATCATCACTCCAATTGTCAAAGTTGGAGAGTGAGGAGGTGCAATCTTTGATCATTTTCTTGGAGTTCCGATGGATGTATGATTACTTCTATATTCTACTTGAATAAAAAATCTTATAAATATAATTCTTTGAGAGTTTTATAAAACATATTGTAAGACAATGCTGACAAGGCCCATAAATCTAAATAAATGCCTTTGCAGAGGCACATGCTACAAATTGGACTAGCATTCCTTTTTGGATGGCAAATCCCAAAGATAGAAAGACAAAATCTAAAGAAGTTGATGATGTCATCATTACATTCCTATTAATGATATTTTGGATACGCCGTAAGAGAGAAACTGAATCCTTAGCTAGCACCCCAAAAGTATCAAAAGCAAATGAAAGAAAGTGGTAGTTGTTTGCTTCACAGGAAACACCATGCTTATGCTGCATCAAATGTTTCTTGTCCTACCTTGAAGTTAGAAGGAATATTGCCAACCAATGGAGAAACCCCAGTGAGTTCAACACAAGTCTGCTTACCATTTTTCCAATCATATAATAAGATGTCAACAGATCTCTGAGTGTGAAGACCATGATAATGTAATCCAAGAAAGGTGATCGAAGATTCTTTTAGAGCTTTTATCCCAGTATGAGAAAGAACATCGAAAAGGGCATCTCGAACAATGTTAGGGAGGAACTTGAATCCATGATAAATTTTGCAATGTAAAACATGGTCACCAAAGGAATCAATCTCTATAGAATGAAAAATGGGCAACACTTATTTCTAGGATGTAGAGGGATTAAGAGATGGTAACGTAGAATAGATCGATATTCAACTGGTGCCATGGATGATACAAGACCATTGATAGGAACAGTGAGAAGAAAATCTTGTGCATGGGCAGCTTGTACAGAATCAAGAACGACATGTTGTCGTAGAGTCAACTGAGAATCTTTGAAGCATTGGAATACCATTTTGTAGTAGGCTTTTTCCAATAGAGAATGTGTCTTTGGGAAGGCAAAAGGCAAACTAAACATCTTGGACCAGCAAAAGGATGGTAGGAGATTGCACATAGACTCATGAGCAGTGTCAAATGTGCTTCTAGTAGGGATAGGAACAACCGAATGAAGAATATGGTCCTGAAGCTCTATGGTGAGGAATCGTGAAGTAGCAAAGGCAAAACTACCAACATCCTGGGTAGACCTTATAAATAAAACCCAAAAATCCATTAGATACCAAATAAATTGTATAAACTACCAAAAACCTAAACAATTGACATATGAAGTGAAATGCAATAAACGTGTAGAAACTAAATATAAAATGCACCTAAAAATATAATGAATAGAAATTAAGAAAATAAACTTGTAACATCCTAGATTCCAAAGATTTATTTAAAAACTTAGAGTGTAGTTTTTCTTAAATAAAAATATCTGAGGGCCTTAATGCAAACGAACATGAAATTTTAAATTTCTTAAAATATAATGAGACTAGGAAATTAAAATGAGACTCAAAATGCATTTCCTCCGTCCTTTATTTATATGTGTTGCAATTAACTTGATTCAATAAACATTAGTTTCACTTTCTTTTCTCACTCCTATTCTTGAAATTGTTTAAAGATAAATAAAGGAGAAATAGAAAGGGATAGGATTTAAAAATAGGGAATACATTAACTTGGGCAAGAAGTTTCCCTTTTATAAGAAAGTACAATTAGACTTTTTCACTCTCCTCCAAGAGGTTTCCCAAAAGGCATAAAAATATATATGAAATAACTTTTGAGTGAGTAATAAGTCATTAAATAGAATTTTGACTCATGGGGTCACAAAGGGAAGTAGTTTCCCAATTACCTAAAGTGTAAATGCATTGCATTTAAGTTAAAATACCAATATGGAAACTAAGAACACAACTTGTGCAAAATTATAATTTGAGGCATTTAAGTTAAAAACTGTTATTCTAGACTTTTCATGTGGATAGGTTTTGTGAAGCGAGAAGTATGCACACAATTTGGTTAGTAGATGATAAAGAGATTCAATAATATGAAGAAAATAGACATCCCTTCTAATTATGTGTTTTAAGCATTAAAGTTACCCAAAAGGTAAAATTGACTTCAAATATAGCTTCTTTGGGTTCTTATTAGTCTACCTACCAATTTTAGTTTATTTGGACTACTTATGCTAATCCAATTTAAAAGGAAAAGAAAAGAGATTGAGAAGGGTTCATTTTATTCGAATATCCATTTAATGCATCGATTTATACCTATAGTTCCCATTTATCTTACTGTCATGCCCTCCTTAATTGTGCACATGATATAAGTCTTTGGATCTGATCTGCATTAGAACTTGGTAAATCCCAACCATCGACCGTCTTCTCCTACCTTGACCAGTTAGGAAATTGTTGTTTCCGGTTCGATTGCAAAAATCATGCAAGCCACACACTCATTTTGAAAATCGTCTCGTCCATAATCTTTTGGAGATGAAACCACATCATTTAACCTCTTGCATAAGCCCTAGGAACACCAATACATAAAACTCTTCTTTATGCCACCATATTCACCCCAGACTCGAGTTGCAAACCTCCCTCCATCCTCCATCTTCTACCCCAAAGCCCCTTCAGAGCATCATAAAAAATCCCAAGAATCCTCCTCCACAATCAATGGCACCTCAGGTGTCTTAAGACGTTACCACCTACTCGTCATTCACCATGGGCCTCCATCACCGTTCCATAGACCTCAACTTCTCCTTTGCTATAATTAAATGCTCAGTAACTATCTATGGACCCTGGACTTTGTTTCCACATCGCTAGTTTTTTCCAATTTGCATTGAGTCTCCATACCCTATAGCTATGCTTTGAGTCCTCTGCTTGTTCTTTCCAACATGGCTCCTCTAGGCCCCTTTGGTCAAGGAAACCACACCCAAGAGTTTTTTTATGATCAAAGGATGTCTTCTTGCCTTCAGATCCTTGCCTTTCTACCTGCACCATCACTTCTAGTTTCAAGCTTGCTTCCTCTGTTTTGTGCTACTCTCCGCCTGACCAGTAGCTTGCTAGTTCTTTGATTCACACGAAGGCTTCCTCAACTCCAGCTTGGGACCACGAGTTTGCTCATCTCATTTTACTTCCATATTCATGGCTGTACCCTGATTCTTCTTCTCTACCAAGTTGTAACATGCCATGGCTATGGCTGTAACAAGCAACCTGGTGTTTCAGTGCACACCAAGACTTATGTTTTGGCTCACCAACCTCATCCTGATTTTCTATTGATTGGACTTGTTCTCAAATGTTGATTTCTACCCTAAAACCATTCAATAGATTAAATAACGAATTAGGGTTTTAATTCTATGAACTTATGTACAATATGTGATTTTAATCAAATTACAGGTGTTTAGAGACCCAATCAAGTCAGAGAAGTTGAACTTAAGGTGATCTATCTAGGTTAGAAGGCCATGTATATTTAGCATAAGTAGTTTTGGTTGATTGAATGTTTATTTATGATTATGAACATTACTTGAATTCATGAATTATGAATGTCTTTTCAAAAATACATCATGTATATTTGTCACAGTATGGTTGTTTGTTTATGTATGGTCTATGGTAGAACACTAATTAAGATTGTGATTAAGATTTCATGAATCGTGTTCAAGAAGGGGAAACCCTATTATGATTTAAGAGGGAGAAATACCGTCATGGCATTAAGAGGGAGAAATCCCATCATGTTCAAGATTAAGACTAAGAAAAGTTAATGTTTAAGTTAATACCTAAGTTAATGATGAAGATTAAGGAATTGGCTAAGTTTTTATATGTGCCTTGTTCATGGACATGAAAAGGTCATTATGGGATTTCCTAGCATTATGGGCTTTTGTAGCAATTATGTGCTCCTATTGGGCATTAATAGAACTGACATATATTTACTTTTCTAATTCATCATGTTAAAGTTATTCAATGAATTCTTAAGATAACCCATGATGAAGTTATGTCAAATTATTTCATGTCAAGCTATTATATTTTTATCTGTCTTATAATGTGCCAACTACCACTTACGGATGTGTTGTTTGTTTTGCATGGCTGGGGGCACGATGTCCGCAGGACGTGTAGCAAGTGAAGGATAGGAAGGACAAACAAGGATTAGAACTCTAATCTTAGCCTGGTGGGGTGCCATTTACCAATATGATCTGAACTTTCAAAATATTTTACATTATGATTAGTTATGATACCAAGTAGATTAGATCTTATAGATGCATGTGATGTAGTTTCCTTTATACCAAACACAATGTATGAATAAAGATTTCCAATAAATGCAAGTGTTTCATTTATCGTATTTCTATGCTTATCATGTCTTGTGATGTTCCTCCAGGCCAAGTGACCCATGTTATTAACAACATCAGGTTTGCTTCTGCTGTCATGTATGTGCATGGAGGGGCATTACAAACCCCAAGATTGAACGTCTCTCATCTCTAATTAACATAACATTATAAACACATTCTAATTAAATGCTCACAGCCAATGTATATACCTCATACTCTCATCATGCTTGAATCCCTACCACAAAATATGGCCAAGCAACCTTGATTTCCTAAAATCACATAACCCAACTTTTTATATTCTCCATCTGAACTTTGTTTCATGGATCATATTTTGTGTCAAAAACCTATAGTGTAAACAAGATGCAATATTCTTGATGTTTTAGATAATCCCACATATTCCTATGAGATTTTGTACAAGAACAATGTTTGGCTAAGGAATGATGTTTTGGTGGTATTTTTCTTCCCTTGGATAGAAAATGATATGAATAGAGATATTAAAAAATAAATGTGAATCTCTCCACTATTCAGATGAAGTTGTTTTCCTATCGATCTAATCAAATTGATTGCATTTTTTCTTTTCCGTGCACATTGGCATCTTTTCTTTATTGGTGGTGATACACCCCTATTACATACAAGGAGTCTAGAGAAAGTGACTATAGAGGGAAGTGGTGGTGTTCTACCCCAAGATTAGATTTGTCACACTTTTTGGTTTATTGGTTATTTGGTGAATGGCGGGGGTAAGATGGTGATAGAATAAAAGTTCAAGAGAGATGAACTTGTGCATATCGTACATTAGAATTTAGAGCATACAAAAAGCCTTACACAATATTTCAATCACATTATATCACATGTAGGATTAAGACATTTCCACAAACATACTATGCTAGTCAGTAAAGAGACATGTTGCATTTGATTTCTCTCAATCCCAGATGACTTTCCAACTGCAGGAAACGTGACACTTATATTCATTGGCTACAAAGGGTGACTTCAACCATTGGATTTTTTCTCAAATATAGTTAGCATCAAGAACTTACTTTGAACAAGGGGATTATATGAAAAATTATATATGCAATGCTAAAGATGAAGATAAACTAAGTAGACTGGATAACGGGTGCAACACATAATGCAAGGACTAAGAACTAAAACAAGATCAATTTTCAAGTGTATGCAATGTGAGTTATACAAATGCAAATGAACATACAAGCCTAAAATCTGAGCGTAAAAAAGAAATTAGAAATAGGTAGGTGTGAGTAGAAAGGGGTATATAACACCCAACCTCCACCTGGGCCTTGAAACTTTGTTATCCCTAAGAAAACTCTAAAACCAAGATGGAGGGGACAAAATCTTTAACACTCATACATCTAGTCCTAGTAGGAGAAAGAAAGTCAAATTGAAAGGAATTTGAACAAGGGATGACGCCTTGAACATGAGAGATCTATGGTGCAAAATGTGATCGGGTGGGACAACTCAAATGGACTTAGAGGATGCTTGAATTGATGTTTCTTTTCACCCACATAATCCATCCAACAAACTCTACAAGTACTCCTCATCCAGTAGAGGTAGTATAGTAGGTATGTGTGAATCTACAAGGATTGATCATATGTGAAGACTAGAGGTATACTACCTTCTCCTGTGGCTGAGATAGTATGCAATAAATCTACAACCGGTTTTGCAATTGTGCTACATCAGGTGGAGGATCTAGTTCTTGATTTTTCTGATCACCTAGATCTACATGTAAAAGATGTGTTGTTGTCATAGGAGAAATTGTCCCATCTATAAAATTTCATGGTAAATATTTTTAGGTTGATTTTTATCCTATTGGAAAATCATCTACTCAACATCAAAATAAAAAAATATAGTGGGCCCCTTCACAATCTCTATATGTATCTTTGGCTCCACAATTTTGTTGGATACAAAACTAAAGGAGATATCAAATTGAAGTGATGGTGGAATGAATACCTCCTACTGGATGTACCTCATCATCTAAAACATATATATTTGCAATGTATGTTGGTTGACCATCTTTTTGAGCCTACAAAAGGGGAATATGGTGGACCATCTAAAACTACCATCATGTCATGGAAACTCTCCTATTGGTGCACTTCATATATTGACATTTTAAGACCCAAAATGCAAAAGAAGGATGGAGCAAAGTGTACACATCCAACTCTGGATATATTTCTTCGGGTTGTGTTACTATCTCTAAATCACCCATTTTTATCTCTAGGAAGACTCAAGTATCATCCTCATCATCATTCAATAATGTAAGCTTCTCCATTTTCTCTAGCGAGCTCTCTAATTGGCCCTCGCATGACGTGACTTGGTGGGAGAGTTATTTATTTAACTGGGAAAGTTGTTCCATCATTCTTTTTTCATGGATTCTCCATCAACTACCATTACTTGTTGGTTAGTGAGCATGGTGTGAGGAACACCCATCCTCTCATCCATGACATGTGGATATTGATATGCATAGTAAGGTTCTTCATTGTATCTCCGATAACATTGTTGATTGTAGGTTGCATTGTCAACATATTGATCTTCATACCATGGCTCCTCATAATATTACCTTTAGTATTGTTGATTAGAGTCTACTTCAACATGATAATTATTTGTATAATAGATGTTTGCATAATAATAATCACAACAATGGTGGTTGGAATTGCATGCAATAGTGATCCTAATTATTACTGCTCTAATTTTGTGGGATGCCTCAAAGAAGCCCTATATATTGTGACTGAGGCTCATTTTTGACATTATATGGATTACAAAACAATTTACTCCATTTAATCGGATGCCTAAAAAATTATAAGATTTGGCTATCAATCTTGCAGAGTAAAGTAGTCCAAAGAATATACATATACTTTTTTCATTCTAAAAAGATGAGATAACAAGAATTATCAAAATCTAAAAGAGAGTAACATCCAATTTTTATTTTCTTTGAAAATTTATAATCATTTAGAATACAAGAATTAAAAAAAATTCAAAATTACAACTAGATCACCATTTATATAAATACCATTGTAAAGGAACAAGCTACAAATTGGGATGCTAGACCATTTTGAATGGAAAAACTCACTAATATAAAGACAAAATCAAAATAAGATTAGGATGGCATCATCACATACTTATGATTTTCCTCACACGTTGTACTATGTTTATAGATTCTTTGAGTGGCTATATTAGAAGCAGACTAGTCTGCCATGAATGTATTGAAAAAATTTCTAGTCACAAGAGAGACTCTAGTAAGATGCACACAATGTGCTTGCCATCAGTCCAATCAAATAACAAGATATATGCAGATGCTAACAATGGAAACCATCAAGTCTTGTGCCTAGAAAGGCAACTAGATCTTCTTTGATGGGTTTTATCCCAGTATGAATAATTCCAAAGAGCAAATCTTGAACAACATCATGGCGGTACTTGAATTCATGGAGAGTACGCCAATGCATGATCTGGTCATCAAAAGAATCATGCTTTGTACTAAGATAAAATACAATAATAAAAAATTAAAATTTTCTAAGAGAAAATACAGATTCAAACTAAAAAATTACAAAAGAAAAAAAATTAGAAAGAAAAAAAAAAGTGTTCAATTAAAATTTTCAAATATAAACTAGGAAATTATAGAACAAAACTATAAATTACGAATCAAAACTAAAAATTATCAAAATGTATTCGGACATGAAATCCTCAATTTATCCCAATTGATTCAAAAAGTAAAAAAAATGTTGCCCTTGGAAATAGTGTGAAAATTTGATGTGGTATTTTCTTACCCCTCAAATTCACTAAGATATGATATCCTAGTTTTTACCAAAATAATAGCACAAAAAACAATACCTGCAAGCTGACAGATCCTATCATAGTACTTTTAAAGATTGACCTAAATGACAACTTATTTAAGAACAAAATGTATTTCTATCCTTATTAAGAAAAAGCACATAATAAGGATAGTTCTTTGAAATGTTTGTGTGATTAACTATACTAAGAATGTAAGAAATGAAAGGAAACTATGAAAGAAAGACTTTGAACAATAGTAAAATCATCAGGGTAATGAGTTCAATCTCAACTTATTGTGTATCCACTCTCTCACATTGCATCACCCATTCATTGGATTATTATATTGGGGCCAAGAAAATTATATGTACTTTCAAAGTATGCAATTCACAAGGATGAATTTTCTCGTAGGCTAATGGTCTCTTCCCCAACACATCATGAATCTATTGCCAAGGGAATTTGTTCATGATCTTTTCTTAGATTCTATAAAAATCATTTTATAATCTAATCTGATGTTTTAAGGTCTCTATTATAAGGATTGCAACAGACATGTAAGATGGTTAGGTAATTCATAGAACATGCATTAAATAGTTAATTAAATTCTAATAATTCAAGCAAGTAGTAGTTCACAATGCAAGATCGCGATATGCATAGTGGGGCTAATCCATGTTTGCCAAGAAAGAACCTACTCTCTACTCATGTAAATGATGTAAAATAAATGATATAATAAGATAAATCTCATGGAGAAGATATTTTTGTAAAGAAGAAGCTTAGTTGTCTTATCATTACTCCAGAATGATAATTGCAATCTCCAATCACATCCTTTGATGGCACTCATCTACACATCATGTCATCAACTCCCATCTCTGATTCTCCTTGGAGATATCTAGTGTTGTGGTGGGATGTGATAAGTCATAAATTATTATAGATGATGTCCCTCAATTAATTTTATACCATCTAGAAAAATCTCAAATCCATCCAAACTGATTTGGCAGTTTTGCGCATTTTGTTGTAATTTTTAGTGTCAGAGAAACTAGTAACTTGAGGCCCAGTGGACCGACTAGAAATGGTCATTAATTAAATGCATTTCATAGACAATTTAATTTATCTTAAAAAGCATATTTAGTTGATCAATTCTAAAATTGGATGTGGAATATAGAGCCATTTTAGTATCAGGGTATACTTTCCTAATGGTCAACTCATGTAACAAGTCGACTGACTCACCACATATTAAGGATTTCCACCTATAGGAGTGTCGAGAAAATCATGTGTGAGCCAGATGACTCGCAGGGTGTAAAATTTCATAAATTTCCCTATGACATTTTTCTCGAATGAGTCTGGCAATTCACTTTCTACATGACCTTAGCCTAGTTGCTCGACTCACAAAGAGATTCAAGGGTAATTTGATCGATGTACCTTTTGATATATATGTATTTTGTAGTTAATTGAATTATGCATCTAGTGGCTTTTAAGTCATACACTTTTATTCAACGTTATGGCCATTTGAGTAACCAACTATACTTTAATTATTTTCAATCCAATTGTTTGAGTTAGAGGTTATACAATCTGTAATCATTTTATTGAACTTTTTGTGAAGGGATAATTACTTTTCTATTATACTTAAATTACAAATCCAAAAAATAACACACAAAAGTGCATTAGATGAAAAATAAGTTTCATAAACTACTAAAATCCTAAAACAAGTGAAACATAAAGTGAAATACAATAAAATATCCAAAAACTAAATGTAAAATACCCCTAAAACATGATGAAAGCCATTCATCAAAATGTGTCCTTATGGTTTGTATAATTTGAAAGGGTATTAAAATTAGTTGGCCAAATATAATAATCATGAGTGAGTAATACAATGTGAGAGAGATAATACACAGGTAGTGATAGTGAAACATGTCATCCTAGTAGTCTTATCGTAAACAATAGTATAATTTCTTTATTTGTTTATATTTTTGTACTTTTAGATATAGTTTTTAATAAAAAAACCATCAACCAATTACAATTTTGATTTCTTTAACTTGATTAGGATAAAATTCAATTTGTTCTTGAAATTTTTGTCCTTTGGGTTTTATCCTTGAATATATTGTGACACAACATGTTCCATTAAGGGTGATGTTTGGTATGATATTCTTTTCATTAAAGCTAGGATTTCCAAATATTAATAAGCTTGAGAATATGTAATGAAGAAGATAACATGTTTCACCCCATAATCATTAGAAAAGAATAAGGACAACATCAACACCATATGGGAAGTCTCGAGCACAATTGACCATTGGGGTTATTCACAAAACTCTTGTTCACGCTCCCTTGCGGTTTATTTACATGTGAGCTATATGAGCTCCCTGGGGGTTTATTTATAGGTGGGATATAGGTTTAAGGGCTGCTCTAGGTGTATCCGAAGTCGGTGGAGAGGAAGCTCCCCATATGATTGGGCATTTTCCAAATTCACCACAAGAAATACAAAGACATGGTTCAGTAGGTCTGGAAAGTCGAGAGGAAGATAGAGAAAAAGAAACTTTGTTGTATAAAATAGGGAGTTAGAATTTGTACCGCAAGCTCAACCCTCCCCGGTGCAAAGAAATATGAAAGAAATAGGGGAAGAAGAGAATGTCTTAGCTATAGGATCAGTGGGATACATGGTCATGATGTGTGTGAATCACATAATCAGTGGGCTAGAATGTTTCATGTAGGCTGACCCATATGACAAATGGTTAGTTCAATTTTTGGAAATTCAACTAAATTGAGAGAAATAATTTGTGATGATTTTGTCTTTCTCTTCAAAAATCCAATTAACTGATAATATAACATCATATATATTTCAAATATTAGGATTTTTGGAGTTAGTTTCCACTTTTGAAGACTTTAAACTTATCAATTTTTAACTTGGGTTTCAAGTAATCCATTTTATGTGTTTATTTCCCTTTTAATAAATGTGGTACAAAACTTCAGAATTATTGCTCTTTACATAGAAACTAGCCTCAGGAAGGTCCTTGGATCCTAATTTGACAATAAAATTCATTAAATTGTAAATTTACACACTTAGCCGTATTTGGAAAAAAGTGACCTTTTAATTCTAAAATCCATCGTCAAATATGTATTTACTTGAAGTGTTGTTTTTATATAATATTAATATTCCTAATGTCAACAATTTTAGAAAAGAGGGATTAAGTTTGTACCAATATATGTGAGCTTAAGCAAAGACAAGATAATCAATACCTAAAATAGAGTTTTTTACAAAAAAGGTATGATGCTTCAAAGATATACAGAGAGATAAAGGTGTGAGAAGTTAATGATAATGAGGTGACCAACTAGAACAAACAAACATATTTTTAAAATTTCCCATCTAACATGCATTTTGACTATGATAGGGTTCCAAATTAGAATCAGAGGAGTAGTGGGAGAGAGAGGCAAAATGAGCTATTTGTTAGCGAATTTTGATTATAAACACCTAAAATGTGAATCATGAAAGACAAATAAAGATCAATAAGGTTTTGAGGCAAGAGAGAACCCTTGGTAATATTATTTCTAAACTAATGAAGAATAGGAAGATGTTTAAAGTGTTTTTATAGTTAAATGGAATTATTTGTTGTTGGCTTGAGAAAGATGAGTGGGAATTTAGAAATTTAAGGATTTGACGAACAAAGAAGGTGCGTCAATGATATATTCAAGTACGTTAATATAGCATCCAAGGTTTAAGAAAACATGTATGTATATTGTAGGATGATGAGATGAAGGTGAAATGGGATCTTTCAACCAAAGATCATTACTAGGAGGGAAGTATCCCAAGGAGGAATCATTGATCAGGATAGAGAACATGGCATCATATATGTTATTGATGTAAAGACATCATTGATGGAGGAAGAAGTGTCTTCAAGGAATTTGATAGTAAGGTGCCAGTTAACGTGATTGAAAGATTTCTCAAATTATTATTTGGTGACACAAGTAATCTCCTTAATAGAGAGTAGATAATGACTGAGCAGTAAAAAAACCATATTGGACTTTACAAACGTTGACTAAAGATGCCATATTGGACTTTACAGACATTGATTAAAGATCTTTGACTAGGGTAAATAAGGTGGTTTATATGTTTTTTAATTCTACAGTTTAGGGTTTTAAAAATGATTTTATAAGAGTAATCAAAGAGGCTTATAGGTTTGATGTAAAAAACAAAAAAGGTTTTTAATATTAGGCATGAGGGTGAAAACTTTCCTATTTCATTTTCTAAATGTAAAAAATGTCTGGTTCTATAAAAAGATATAAAAAAGACTCATGATGTTAGGGGAAATACAATCTTGAAGTGAGTGATAGTAGGAAATGGAAACGTCACTAGGACCATGCAATTTTCATTGACTATAAGAAAAATCCAAAATTTTTATTTCTTCTACAAAAGGCTCAGTAGGTGTCTAGGGATTCTATATTTTTTGTGGGGAAAGGAATCCTAGTATAGGATGGGTAAATATATCTACGTGTGAGATGGAGATTTAGTATACCGTTGAAGTGTTGTAAGATGTACATAATTACATCATCTCCAACCTAGATGAAGGTATCATGATGTTTAATGGATGAGATGAAATTGGATGGTCAGATGAAAATCTTTGAAATTATGCCTTCTAAAACTTAGTGAACTTAAGATTTTGTGTTCCCATAAATTTTGCTTTGTTTGAGAATAATTTCATGTTTGTTGAGTCCTAAGATAAATACTATAGGAATGATATTCATCTAAAAGACCATATTCAACATATGAAATCATCATTTTGAAGAGTTTGGTTCTTGTATTAATTCTAAAGAAGAATGGATTTTCATATAATTATGATTATTTGTCCAAATTTTTAGAATTGTGTTGAAGAGTACTAAGGGACATCAGACTGAATATTATTACTATACGGTTTAAATGTATCATATGTAGAACAAAAATTTTCAAATCTAAGCAACTAATTTTTATGGTTTAAGGAAGTTCTACTAGCCAAAACAAATATATAAAGTAAACAATCTTAAGTAAATAATCTTTAAATAGTTATAAAAACAAATTGAATAGGTAATTTCAACATTGAAAGCTTCGTATAGTGAACCACAATTTATATACTTGGCATATAAGACAACATAGTAGTTATAAAAAATAAGAAATCAATGCAATTAGCATAAGAAATCATTGAACTAGTTAGTTGTTTATGAGAGATTTCCATTATTTTTTTTTACTTATATCAATCAATTGGAATGGTCACTCTAGATTCTCTTGCCAACAACCCACTATTCTAACCTAAGGGTTAGTTGACTACCTAATGAATGCATATTCATCACCTTTTATCACATTGTTTAGATCATTTATTTAGGACTTCATCTCCCTTTTTCTTCATTTTTAGGATCTAATTGTGACATTTTTTCTTGATTTTCTCTCTTTAATTAGATATCTTATTATTTTTTCCTCATTTTGTAAGTTTAATATATTTTGTCACTCCTCGAACCCTTGTCCCAGAATTACTTTGGTCCCTCAAGAAATTTGAAGAATGAAAGGATGATTTCAGCCCTCCAAAATCCCAGTCGATCGACTCACCCCCTATGGTCGATCGACGCAGTAGAAGAAAGGAACAAGACAAAAATAGCCAACTAAACTATTATCCAACCCATTCACTTGATACAGCCCTATGAAGGAAGGTAAGTTTGCATGACCGAACCACTCAACTCACCACAAATCGGTTGTTTGGACTCCCTTAGCACCCAAGCAACCATAAAAAATTGTCAACTTTCCATTCTCAAGAAACACACAATGTTCAATCGGATCGGCTGACTAGAAAACCCAGATGATCAAGTGGCGCTCAGATCAAGGAATTTTCCAGTCACTGCCAGGATCTATTTTAGGGCTCCTAGGGTACTTCCTCTGCTATAAAAGGAGGGGGAGTGCTCAAACTCATTTATTATGCACTCTATTATCCCAGAACTCTAACTGAGAGAATAAGAGCAACGATTGGAGAAAAGGAGTCTACAACTGTTGTCTCCAACATGATTTCTCTTCTTCTTACCTTTGTTCCTTATTATATAGGTAATATGGAGTACACATGGGGACTAACCCCATTATCTCCATAACTTATCATAGCAAAGTGTAATCTCTTCAAAGATAATAAAAGATGTGCTTTTATCCTTTTAAATATTGTGGAATTTGATTTTATTAATTGTACTCCATGAATGTTATGATTTGTGATGATATGAACTTTGATTTGTGGACCATAAAATTAGATAATTTGTTCCTTGATGAGATGATGAATAGGAACATGTTGGATGATTGAACCGAGACCTGCATAATACCAAGACCATGAGTCTACTAATAGATTAATTCATGGAATCTGATTCTATAAGGAATAGATATCCATGGTCCTTATCTAAAAATATTTATAAGAAATTAAAAGTGGATAAGATAACTATGGGGTTCATGGTGGTGAAACATGAACATCTAGAAATTCCATTTAATTGAATTAATCTTTGATTGATTTGCTTTTCTTTTGATTTAGCTCCCTTTGTTCTTTTCTCATCCTTTCTCCCTAGTTTAATTTCTCTTGATAAACATAGACTTTACTTCTACAATTTTACTTCTTGTTTAGTCTATCCTTTGATAAATTAGTTTCAATTCTGCAAGTTTACGTTCTCTTTCTAGATTAATAATTCCTCTTAAATTAGCTTTAATAATTGTCCATCACATTAGATTTGAATTAACTCCTAACACACTCTCTCTTGGGACTAATACCTTCTTTACTACATCAATTCAATTGTTTAAAAGTGAATTCATTAGCTATAAAACAATATAATACATGGAAAATTTCTCTAGTGAATTTTATGTGTTAGTAACAACACATAAAATTTTGTCTCCGTTGTTCAAAATAACAGGAGGAGTTGATTTTGAAACCCAATTACTTTCAATAATTAGGACCTTTTTTTTCCTACTAAAACCCATTCTGATTGTGTGTTCACCTTCTATTGATATTCCATTCCCATAGTACTATTTTTTTTACCTCAAATCTTCTCATGGCTTTTGATTTTTGATATTCAATCTTATGCTCTTGAATCTTCCAAATTTTATGTCCCTTTACTAATAGCTATTCACAATTCATGTGGCGCTCCCAAGGCTCTAACAATATACTATTTGATCCTAAAATAGATAGAACCTTTCACCATCTAAACCGCACCAATCAAATCAAGATGGCTGAAGAAGAATATGTTCAAAGGGCCCTAGATGTCGAGAGAGCATCCACTCGATCTGAATCAGATGTGACCATGTTTGCCACCTTGGAAGCCAAGACCACCACCCAACAAGAAACAAAGTTGTAGAAACAACTCCAGGAAATCGCAATCCCTTTTCCTGCCAAATCACTACATCCTATCGTCCCTCCTGCTATTATTTCTTCTCAATTTCAAATCCATACACATTGGATTACTATGCTTCAAGAAAGCACATTTTCTAGGATAATTGGTGAAAATCATAAAAACCACCTCTAGTACTTTGTTGATTTGTGTGTCGTAGTCAAGGTACTAAGAATTTTCAATGATTCCCTCAAACTATAACTTTTCAAATACTCACTAACATATCTTGACATTTCTTGGTACAATTCATGGATGGCAATCACATCCCCACTTGGAATCCCCTCCCATATAAAATTCTTGAAAAATAATACCCTCCATCCCTTATCAAATTTAAGGATATAATATACAATTTAAAATGTCCCCTAAAGAAACATTGGCAATAGCATGGGAACGATTCAAAGAGCTACTTTGTTGTTGCCCAAATCACAACATTCCCCGATGCAGTTTATCGAGACATTCTATAGAGGCGACAAATAGGATACCAAAGTATTCCTTGACACCTCCTCTGGAGGAAATTTCATGTTTCAAAATTTTTATAAAGCTTGGGAAGTTATCAAACGGAGCACTAAGTTATGTATGCCCAGAGAGTCAATCATATGATGATTGTAATGAGATTTCTTATTAATTGTTTGATTAATAATAAAGGCAATCTTCCAATTTATTCTATTATTTAGTTATTAGATAATGATATAACGTAATACATGTCTAAAGAATGTTATTACTCAATGATGTATGTATTCATGTTGAGGACCTGAACGATGAGATCATACGGATGTCAAGAGTACTATATGCATTCTTGTTATGTATGTAGTCGGATATTCTTACAGTGGGTTAATATACAACAACACTTAAGACTAGAATGTGTGTTGGATGATTACGTAATCTCATTTTTCATGATATGTGGTATCAAACCAAGCACATAGATACTTGTTAGATAATAGTGTATCAGACAGACCCACTTTGAGAGTGACACATGGAAACCATGATTGGTAGTCAGAGTCATCTCTCATAGTGTGGTGGTGATTGTGGTTCTTAGACCTAAACTTACTACACTAATCACATGTTGTTCGGTGTACTTTGACATCATCCACCGTGATCTTGAATAAGGGTTGCCATAAAGGTGGTGCTCGGGTGCACTATGACATGTGGGAATGCTTGTGAGTGATGTAGATGGGATTTGTCCCTCCTACATGAGTTTGATATCCTGGACACTTGAAAAGCGAGATTGAGAAATGAGTGGCCATGCTAATGTGAGTCAATATTTTATATTGAGCTTACACATATCTCAATCAATCTTCTCTAGTTCAAGAAACATGGATTGAATGTTGAAGAGGATGATGATTCCATTCCTTGAGTTCATTCTGGATATCAGAGACAGAGGAACTATACATTCATTGTAACACCAGTCACATATGATAGGTTAAGTTGTTCTACAACTTCTCTAATTACTTGGGTATCAATGAAGTCTTGCTAGATACCAATCATTGATTGTGAAATCATAACATGATAATGAACGTCACTACCAATGTAATGTGGAGCCTACCAGGTCACACATATAGGATTTTATTGGAATAGGAGTATTATTGTGGATATGATTGGAAATGTTCTAAATCAAATTGATTACTAAAAATTTTAGGTAATATTCTATAATAATATTTGAATATAATCTAGGTTAATTGATTAAAATGTTTAAGCCAATTCATTATACTTCATTATTAGGTCAGTTGTCTGATCCCAAGCGATTAACTAGATATGGATAACAAAAATTAGTTAATCCATTAATATAATTAATTATATTAACTAATTGTTTCAAGAATATTCTTTTATTGGTCCACAAGTGGCTCGTTTTAAAGGAAGTCGTAGACCTTTTATTTCCCAAGGGTTTTGGGAAAACCTTGCTTCCTTTCCTATCCTATTTATAGGGGCATGAATGCTGACTTTTCCCCAATGCTAAGGCTTATACACTGAGGTTACGCCCTTGTACATGAACCCCAGTCGTCATTGTCTCCAAGTGAGAGAGAAGGAGAGAAACCGACACTAGCACATCATAAAGAAGAAGGCTACTTCTTCCCGCCGGCTTGAGAAGCATGATGTAGAGTTTTAGTCCATCCATGTAGATGAAGTCGAGACATATATGTTTAGTTTCTTGTGTTTGGAGGATGGCTGAGGACCGTCTTTGCATGCTAGGAGTGACACACATCACCACCGTGCCAAGGGACATTGCTGGACTTGCTCCAGGATGAGGTGTATCCATGAACGCTCTTTCTAAATATATCGTTGTCAATAAGATCCTCAAGTAGGGTATGTGGAGAAAATATTATTGCTTCCCTTGTGCCTGTTGCCTCTACAAAACCCAACAATGGTATCAAAGTCACATTGATCTACAACATATTTGGATTTAATTTTATATGATCAGAATTTATGTATACCATTTTTTGTGGTTGCAAGCAATGTGACTTAAAATGTTAATATTCATATCTAAACCTAATTCCACATACAACTTAAACCTACTATTTTTGACTTGACGGACGGGGTCGACTATGAAAAATATGATTTTTTGGGGACGCCCTCCCCTCGAACACCACTCGTTGATCAGGCAGCAGGATCCCAGCACATGGGGGCTGCCCATGTGTACCCCACCTAGTCTGTGTGGCTGTCAAAATTGTTAAGTGGGGATGTCCCGCATTAAAATGACTTCAATCTTAATGTATATATGTATATATAGATATACATATAAAAATATACATGTCTCCATTGAAAATGATTTGTGTGGTGATTGCATGCATGGGTATGGCCTGGACCCCTTTTATGGATGTTGTGCTTGGTTGTATATCTTGTTCTTAGATGTAAATGGTTATGCAAGGATCCTGTGTATAATTATTTAGCTTGCATGCTGAGCGTCATCTTTTATCCCCAATTGTAATTAATTCTATTCCCTCTAAAATCCCCTCAAATGTAACACAAGGTTTTCCTTTTACATAATGTAATACAAATAGGAATAGATTTAGTTTTGGAAGACTTGTTGTGAAGAGGCGACTTGAGGTTCCAACTCTAAGGAGCATCCATGAAGAGGCAAACACAAGGTCCAACACCAACGGGAATCCATGAAGCTATTCATCCAAGTGATGATCAAATGCAGGTTCATATTCATAGGTTGTCATTGCATAAGATGTGAAAGACCATAGGTGGATAGTAATCCTTTGTGGCTCTAAAGGATTATAGTTGTAACAACCTCACTTTTAAGAATTATGATGGGAATTATAAAATGAATCCATTTTATTTGTATTCCTATCATTTTTCTGATCATTTCAGTATGTAATACCATTATCATCTGATCTACTGTATAATTATTATGATTAAAACAAATTATATGATAATACCTCAAGGCAATGCCATGTAGTGTTCTGGTATTCGTCAGCATCATAGAATGATAATACTTAAAGGGAACACCATCATCTGGGTTGTGGATATAGAGCCTACCTCCTCCTGTGAGCAAAGAAGGCACCCTAGGTTAGGACCTTCCCTAGAAAGGTAAGTTGACTAAATCAATTTAAAGATTGAGGTAACCATGAATGTCACCTAATATAAAATGATTACAGAGCACCATATTTTTCTAATAATATTTAATAGTTTATAATTTCAAGTAATATATAGAAGATATGAGGGAATGGTTAGGGCATATTCTAAAGACAATGGTGTCTAGAAGGGACCACGACCAGGGGCTGGCAAAATTTTCTTCCACACCGCTAATTGGCTTACGAGGACTCTTGGACCTGTGCATCCTGTATGGCCAAAGTTGGAAGATTTTTTCCAAAGTAAAATATAATTGAGACCTAATTGTGCTTCTAATTTCAAAGGTAGTGTAAAGATAGTTTTAAGTGGAGATGAGTGTATAAAAACCCTATATATCGATGTCAGCATGTTGAACACCTTAAAAGCACTTGTTTTATGTTCTTATCTGATATTGTTGAATGAGAAATAAAGGTGATCATGATAATGATGATGGGGAAACTAGGAATTCTAGAGTGGATGGTCCTTAATATATGTGATTAAGATCTTGAACACCAATGAAGAGACTTGTGATGACCATAATGTGCCTAACCTGATCTAAGTGCTCATGTTCTAATAATATGGTAGATTTGACAACCATGTAAATAGTTAACATGAATTGGGGTTCTTGAGTCAGTTTTTCAATGCACATGGGAATTATAGTATTAAAAGTAACCCTACTAATGACTAATACCAAAAACATAAACCCTAGATTAGGACCGATCAAGATTTAATCTATTTAATGTGATGGTGACACTTTCTGATGTATATATCTGCATATATAATATGATTTCCTGGATTCATCTTTGTTGATTTTATTGCTTGAAAGTAATTGAAGTGCAATCTGCATGATAAACTGAATGGCTCACCATTAAGGTATGTGGTTATGCCTAAGACTACTCAATTTAGATTCCCGACATCTTTTGAAGTGTGATAGAGTGAGTTTTACTTATATTTTCTCTCTCTTGTGATTTTGTTATTTCCAATAATACCCTCAACCCTTTCCCTTGATTAATTGATTAAAATTTATTATTAACTTCATAAAAAATTCAAACCCTAATTGCATATTAGGTGAAATTTATGTATTAGGGTATAGGGTCAATTTATATAACAAACATTCAAGTTTGACCCTCAATTTTATACCATAGTAGGGTAATGACATCTTAGTGCTCCACCTAAAATTTCATTACAATTGGATGAACAAATTTGGAGTTATGAGCTTTGAAATTGGATGCATATAATACCTTATTAAAACCTTAAGTTCCTAACCTATAGGGATCCAAATCCTGACCCGGATTCGGATCCAGTGGAAGAGACGACTGAGTCATCCTCCTCACCCGCCTCTTACGGACGAGGCCTACACAGTAGCACTGTTTCTTTTGAATTACCATCTCTCCCTCATCTCTTTCTCTCTTTTCATCAAACTTAGTTCTTTAGATCCGGATTTGTCTCCTCTTTCAAACGAACCCAAGAAATATCCCTAGATATTAGTAAATTGAAAACACCCAAACGAGAGTGCCATGGACCCATCAGTCACCTTAGGGAAGGCAACCCTAGGCCTCGTAGTGCCTATTTAAGGAGTCTAGTAGCTCCACAACCTTTCCTTTTGCTGCAAAGACACCTCAATTTCTTGTCATCACTCCCCCTCTTCTCTACCCAACTCTAACACCACCGGCCTAAACTTGTGTGACATACTCGCACCTCGAAGCTCCTACCTCCAATCTCTTGCATATGTACCATATCTAGACCTAGGAGGAGACTTCCCAACTCTCGCATGAAGGTGTGGTGGTCTAGCGGGTGCCATTGATGAAGCTTCCCCCCTGCGTCACCTGACTGGGCTCCGACCACCTTCACAGGCCCCGTTCATCACCTCCACGCAGAACTAAAGCTCACACACAACTCCAGGAAGAGCCATGGAGCTTCCCTAACTACCACTTGATCTCCATTTGAGGTATAATCTTTGAACTGGGTTTTCCTCCGTCTATGTACCTTCATCGATTGCTAGATCAGCCATCATTAGTTCCTACTCTTTGCCTTAACCACATAATGGCTCCACGGGTTCACAGAGCCTCTACAAAGGCAGCAACACCATCATCTTGCATCCTTCACATACCATTCTCCTTCTACCCCATCCGACCTCTGTGCGTATAAAAGTAATGGCACGAACAAGGACCAGGTCCCCCATTTTGAGTGAACAATCATGGGCCGTGTTTTACATATATGCCTAGACATTGTCATGCCTATGATTTTTTACTGGCATGGGCACCATCACCATTGTGCCTCCTATCACTGATCCCTCTGGGCCAAGATATGGCTCACGGGTTAGTGGGAGGATCCAGGAAGTCGGATCCCTCACCTGATCCACGAAGCTAAGCATACAATTCTTTTTTATTTTTCGTTTTATTCTTCTAGCAATTACTTGATTGGTCAGTTTTGTAAAACCCATTATAAATAGATCCCATATCCAAAAAATTCCCATAAAATACCCATGTGCTAATAAAAATGAGGAGAACCTATATAAATTATCACCTATACCTACATCCAACTCTAAATCAATGTATCCTTTTTATGACTTTGTTTTATGTACTTTTTAGCTTTAATTTGTGGAAAATAAATATGAAAATAAATGACAATATATTTTGTAAGATCTTGAAATATCATATTTGACCCTGAGTCTCTTAACGCCAAACCCTAAAATGATGATCAATAACGGTTTCACATTAATATCACATGAATGACCCTTATCTTCTCTCTCCTTCAATAATGATGAGTAAGGGAAGAACCAATTATCCAATATACCTAATTCACTTTGAAATCCTCCAAATTCTCCGATCCTAGCCAATGACACTAAAAGGAAACCCTAGTGAGTATAAAAAACCTAATATGAGGTGTTGACAACACATAATGACATTATGTATTTATTTCCTTTCAGGGTGATATATTAATTGTTCCTCTAGACTCTTAGATTCTAGATCTAATCAAAATAGGTATGTGGCATTTAATAAGTATAAGACTAGTTTTTCCATAGTTGCATAAGATATGATGTATCTTGGGTGACTTAATTGCTATACTTTGTTGGATGACTACTATTATTTATGCATCACCAAATCTAAATGGAACATAAATGAACCGTTGATGAGTTGTAGCTACTAGAGCACAAATCACCCAGTATGGATGTATGATATATTGCCTAGTATGGATGTATGATGAATTGCCCATGCTATATGTATGATAAATTAATTTACCCATATTGGATGTATAGTAAGTGCTAATAGAATTTGTAGTACAACTACATCTAATGATACATAAAAGATGTGTTTATCTGATTTTCCACCTTAAACAATAGGTTTCTTTTCTTTCTTTTTTTTCTTCAAGTATTTGAATTATGTAATCATAGTAATGTATTTTGAGCTATGTACCAACTTATGTTGATGATTTTGTTTCTCATATTTTCTAGGTATAAGGAACAAATAATGCTCCTCAATGTACCTGAAGCTACCAAATAAATGGGTATGGAGCATGGACTAGCTAGATTTCCATTTCTTATCTCTTTTTCAGTTAGATAGTTGCTTATTCTACTAGATGTTGTATAGGATTCTCCATATCCTATGTATTTTCATTTCATAAGAACTATTTCTTCCTTTTCCTGAATAATATGTATGACTTTCTTTATCAATGGATGTTGTTTTGTGTGGCTATATAATGATTTTTGTGAACAATGATTTGGCTCCTTTTCATAATTTAGTTGAATACCACAATCTCTTATATTTTCCCTTTTGACATCTTTAGATATGAGTGCACACATATCTGGAAATGTCACTGAGGAAAGTATATAGAAATTGGGGTCGTCACAGTTGGTATCAGAGCCAATGTTCACACATCATGGTCACATGAACTTATTTCACCCTATTATGAGTCTAGAGTAGTCCTTGAGTTAGGGATGTGAAGGATGGAGGTGTTTAGGATAGCATTTTCCATGGGTCTGGCTAAAGTCTCCGAGCTACTTAGCTTGGCAATCACGAGGCTACCTATATGGCAATAAAAGTCTACTTGGTCAATATCCTAAATGTACCCTACTTCTTGGGCACAACTTTATTAGGACCCTCCTCATCTATATATATTCCCTCTCATCTCTTCTATAGGAAACAAATTCCCCTCATTTTCATCTATAAACATTTCCCTCTCACCTTTATGACATAAGGCTAGGAAAAGAGTCATTCTATTTAGAAAGTCCTAAGGACTGACTAATCATCACATTAAGATCATTAATATTAACAAAGAAGACTAATGAAATATAATATGATTAAAAAATGAATGATGATAAATCTAATATATTCCACCTAATTTCAGGATGCCTCCAAAGACCCGTAACTCCAAGGCCTCCAAAGAGTCATCCTCTAAGAAGAGGAAGGAACCTGAAACCTCTGACATGCCTGATCCTGATAGTGCATCCAGAGAAAGGTGAGAAGAACAAAAGAAAATCCTTTTAGACTTCATGGAGACCCTTGCCCTAAAAGGAACCCCTGAACCCATCTCATCTAAGAAGAAGGAGGTTATTGTGTTAGTTTTCATTAAGCTCAATCCTAATACCTTTTGGGGGGAGGACCTTCCTGAGGTCAAGGATAAGGCTAACGCCTGGATCTTGTCTTTGGAGAATTCCTTCCGTACCCTAGAAGTACCCAGTGAGAAGAAAGTCATATTTTCCACCCATCTGCTTAAGGGAGGGGCAAACATCTAGTGGGAAAACTATGGTGGGAATATGGGAGAAGAAGTAGATAACATGGGGTGGGAATCTTTCAAAACCCTCTTCACTGACCATTTTATGCCTATAGCTAAGGGCAAGAGGAAGGAAAAGATGTATATCAAGCTTCAGTAGGGTAGTCTCTCTGTGGCTGAATACACTCAGAAGTTTAGGCTTCTAGAGTGTTATGCCCCTATTAAGACTAAAGATCACCTAGTGGAGCATTATGTCAACTGCCTTGCTTCCCATCTGAAAACCATAGTTATAGCCTCCCATCCCAGAACCATAGATGAAGCCCTAGACATGGCCCTCAAGAAGGAAAGAGAACAGGGTCTGCAGAAGCCTTCCAGCATGGGATACTTAGGGTTAACCACACTGAAGAGGACAAGTCTAGGAAGTTCCACCCTGCCATAACAATAAGGGATCAGGAAAAGGAGGAGGTTTAGGAAAAAGAGGACATAACAACAACTATAACCAACTCAGGTACTACCACAACAAATGTAAAACTTGTGGATGAGGGCATGACATACCTTGTCACTATACCAAGCTGGTCTGCTACAACTGCAAGAAGGAGGGTCATTTCGTTGCCAAGTTCCCTACTTAGTCTATCCTTGACAAACCTCCAGTAGGTGCTCCACCTCCTCAGGGACACCAGAATAGTAGAGTTTTTGCAGTGACTGTACAAGTGGCCAAGGCAAACCCCAACCAGCTTGTTGAAGGTAATCAAAACTCTTTGTGTAATCTAATATCTTGTTCAAGTCTTCAAATTATTCATAACTCAATTATCATGTGTAGGAACCGTATTGTTAAATGATCATCCTGTTAAAGCTTTATTCGATTATGTATCCACAAATACATTTATTTCTTGAAATCTGGCATTTATGTTACACCTGCTTATAAGGGACTTGAGATACATCCTAGATGTGTCTACTCGTAGTGGTAAAATACTCACTACCCTACAGAAGACTGATGTCCTACCTCTAAAATTTGAAAATCATGATATGTCCTTCTAATTTATTCTTTGAACCATGAAAACTTTGATATTATACTTGGTATGGATTGGATATACATGTATCATGCTCACATTGACTCTAGAAAAAAGATGGTAGTTCTCTCTCAGCATCATTCATGTCCTGTGGTGATCCCCGGGGAAGAATATTCTATAATAACATTATAATTTCTTCTCTTAAAGCTAAAAATCTCATTTTAAAGGATGTAAAGTCTTCCTCACATTAGTCTCAGAGACCAGTCCTAACAAAGGGCTTGTAGGAAGACTGGAGGTGGTACATGATTTTCTTGATGTATTTCTGGAGGAACTTCCTAGGCTACCTCCAAATAGAGACATTAAGTTCTCCATAGACCTTCTTCGTGGAACCACTCTAATTTCTAGGGCACCATATAGGATGTCTCCTTCTCAGCTTATGGAGTTGAACAAATAGTTGCAAGAACTTCTTAAAAAAGGTTTCATACATCCTAGTGTTTCCCCTTGGGGTGTGCCCATTCTCTTTGTAAAAAAGAAAGGCGGTTCTATGCATATGTGTATTGACTACCTCATGTTGAACCAAGCCACTATTAAAAATAAGTATTCTCTCCCTCACATTGATGACCTCATGGATTAGCTTCGCACTGCCAAAGTTTTCCCAAAAATTGATCTTCATTCTAGCTATCATCAACTTAAGGTCAAATATTCTGATATTTCTAAAATTGCTTTTTGAACTCATTATGGTCATTACAAATTTCTAGTGATGCCATTTGGGTTGACCAACGCACCTGGTGTATTCATGATTCTGATAAACAAACTCTTCCAACCTTGTCTTGATGAGTTTGTGGTTGTCTTCATTGATGATATCCTGATCTATTCTAATTCTATGGAGAAACATCAGGAGCACTTGAAGGCAGTTCTTGAAATCCTTCGAGCTTAGAAATTCTATGGCAAACTTCCGAAATGTGAATTCTGGATTGATAAAGTCATGTTTCTTGGGCATGTCATTTTTGGGGATAACATATCTATTGATCCCGCCAAAGTATTTGTTGTACTTGATTGACAACCTCCTCAAAATCCTTCTAAAATCCAGAGTTTCTTGGGTCCAACCAGATATTATTATCGCTTTATTCTGAACTTCTCCAAAGTGGCACTTCCTCTAACTAAGCTAACTCAGAAGGATGAACATTTCATCTAATCAGCTACTTGTGAGCCTAGTTTCTAGGAATTAAAGTAGAAGTTGTTGTCGAATCTTGTTCTAGTCCTACCATCTAGAAATGAAGGGTTCTTGATCTTTCACTGATTCTTTAAAAAATGGGTTAGGATGTGTCTTGCAACATAACGAAAAATTGGTGACATTTGCATCCAGACAGCTAAAACCCAATGAACTTAATTATCCCACGCATGATTTGGAACTATCTGCAATCATTCATGCACTCAAAATCTAAAGGCACTACATGTATGGGGTGACGTTTGATATCCTCACCAACCAAAAAAGCGTGAAGTACATCCTCACTCAGAAGGATCTGAACCTACGTCAACATTAATAGATTGAGTACCTAAAGGACTACAATTTTACTATCAGCTATGATCCAGGAAATGCTAATGTAATCATTGATGCTCTTAGCAGAAAAAGGGTCGTATGTGAATATTTATCTGTTCCTGAATGGAGGAATATGGAGGATCTGGCGGGCTGGAAGCCATAGTTTTTATCTGATCATCTCCAGGTCAACAATATCTCTATTATGTCTGGTCTTCACTTTGAACTTCTTGACGCACAAAAAGCTAGTCCTTATCTTGTGGATCTCTTCTCTCTCTTGGCAAAGCCTCAAACACATCTATCTATGGGTCTTGATGGTGGTCTTCGATACAAAAACTGGATGTGGGTTCCTAAACAGTCAGTTGTGAAGATGAAGATTTTCAATGAGGCACATGGGTCAAAGTACACAGTTCATCCCAACACAACTAAGATGAACAAAGACCTGCAACGTTAGTTCTGGTAGAGGGGCATGAAACATGATATTGCTGAATTCGTGTCTAGATGCCTGACATGCCAGAGAATTAAGGCAGAACACTAGAGGCCAGGTGGTTTCCTAAAACCTTTATAAATCCCAGAATGGAAATGGGAACACATCACCATAGATTTTGTAGAGGGACTACCCAGGATCTAGAAGGGATATGATGCAGTATGGGTTATAGTGGATTGTCTCACAAAGTCATCTTATTTTCTTCTTGTAAATATTACTACAAAATTTTATGAGCTGGCCGACCTCTATATACGAGAGATACTATGTTTGAATGGAGTTATATAATCCATTGTCTTAGACATGGACCCAAAGTTCACAACAAAGCTGTGGAAATAGGTTCAAGAAGAATTGGGCAGAAAACTGAACTTCAGTACAAACTACCATCCACAGATAGGCGGGCAGTCAAAACACATAGTACAGATTCTAGAAGACCTTCTATGACTTTGAGTTCTTGATTGGGAAGGCTCATGGGACAACTATTTTCCTTTAGTTGAATTTGCATATAATAATAGCTATCAGGCAAGTATTGGAATGCCTCCCTTTGAAGCTCTCTATGGCCGACCTTGCAGATTACTGCTACATTGGGATACGTCAGGGAACATACCTTGATGAAATCTGTGGAGATGCAGTTATATATGGACAAAGTTGCACTGATTAGGCAGAGGATGAAGTTGGCACATGATAGGCAGAAATCTTATGTAGATGCTCATCGACAGGAATGTCAGTTTAAAGGAGGTGATCCTATCTTTCTGAAGATCCGACCTATTCAAGCCTTGGCCAAGGATAAGGGGAAGATAAGTCCTTATTATATGGGACCCTTTGAGATCCTAAATAGAGTTGGTCAATGTTCCTATCATCTTTACTTGCCACCTCAATATAGTGTCATGCATAATGTACTTCATGAATCTAATCTAAAACCTTATATCAAAGATCCTAGTCACATTCTGAATCATGAGCCTCTCGAGCTAAAATATGATCAGTCTTATGTTGAGTCCCTAGTCAAAATTGTTGATTTGAAGACAATGGAGCTTCATAGTAATGGGCATATAGATATGGTGAAAGCTCACTGGATCTACCATGATTAGACTGATGCCACCTGGGAGCTCAAGTCCGAGGTCAAGTAGAAATATCCTCACATATTTCAAGCTGCTTGAATTTTGGGGACAAAATTCTTAAAAAAGAGGGTATAATGTGATAGAGTGAGTTTTTACTTATATGTTCTCTCTCTTGTGATTTTGTTATTTCCAATAATACCCTCAACCCTTTCCCTTTCTTAATTGATTCAAGGTGATTATTAACTTCATAAAAATCCAAACCTTAATTGCATAGTAGATGAAATCCTTGTATTAGGGTATAGGGTCAATTTATATAACAAACATTCAATTTTGACCCTCAATTTTATACCATAGTAGGTTAATGACATCTTGATGCTCCACCTAAAATTTCTTTACAATTGGATGAACCAATTAGGAGTTATAAGTTTTGAAATTGGATGCATATAATACCTTCTTAAAACCTTAAATTCCTAACCTAGATGGATCCAGACCCTGACCCAGATGTGGATCCAGTGGAAAAGATGATAGAGTCATCATCCTCACCCACCTCTCATGGACAAGGCCTACAGAGTAGCACCATTTCTTTTGAATCACTGTCTCTCCCTCAACTCTTTCTCCCTTTTCGTCAAATTTAGTTCTTCAGATCCAAATTTGTCTCTTATTTGAAACAAACCCAAGAAATATCCCTAGATATCAGTAAATTAAAAATTTCCAAATGGAGGTTCCATGGACCCATCGTCTTCCTTAGGGATGGAAACCCTAGGCCTCGTGGTGCCTATTTAAGCAGTCCAGTGGCTCCAAAACCTTTCCTTTAGCTGCAAAGACCCCTAAATTTCTTGTCATCACTCCCCCTCTTCTCCACACAACTCCAACTCCACCAGCTTGAACCTGTGCACCCTTCTCACCCCTTGAATCTCTTCCCTCCAATCACTTGCATTTGTGCTATCTCTAGAACTAGGCGGAGACTTCCCAACTCTCATGTGAAGGTTTAGTGGTCTAGATGGTGCCATTGACAAAGCTTCCCCCCTGCGTCACCTGACTTGGCTTCGGCCACCTTCACATGCCCCGTTCATCACCTCTGTAGAACTAAAGCTCACACACGACTCTAGGAAGGGCCACAAAGCTTCCCAGACTCCCAGTTGATCTCCATTTGGGGTCTTCAAACTGAGGTTTCCTCCATCTATGTACCTTCATTGGTAGCTAGATCAACCATCATTAGTTCTTGCTCTGTACCTTAACCACATAATGGCTCCACTGGTTCACAGAGCCTCTACAAAGGCAGCAACACCATCACCTCACACCCTTCACAGACCATTCTCCTTCTTCCCCTTCCAACCGCCATTCTCACAGAAGCAATGCATTGAACAATGACCAAGTCCCCTATTTTGAGCAAACAATCATGGGCCATGTTTTACATATATGCCCAGACATTGTCACACCTACAATTTTTTACTGGCATGGGCACTTTCTTCATTGTTCCTCCTATCGTTGACCTCTCTAAGCCAAGATATGGCTTGTATGTTAGTGGGAAGATTTGAGAATTTAGATCCCTCACCGATCCACAAAGCCAAGCCTGGAATTCTTTTTTTATATTTGGATTTATTCTTCTAGAAATTACCTGATTGGTCAGTTTGGTAAAACCCATTATAAATAGATCCCATATCTTAAAAATTCCCACAAGATACCCATGTTCTCAAAAAAATGAGAACCTATATAAATTATCACAATACCTAAATCCAACTCTAGATCAATGTATCCTTTTTATGACTTTGTTTTATGTCCTTTTTAACTTTAATTTGTGGAAAATAAATATGAAAATAAATGAATGTATATTTTGGAAGATCTTGAAATATTAGATCTGACCTTGAGTCCCTTAATGCAAAACCCTAAAATGATGATCAATAATGGGTTCACATTACTATCACATGAATGACCCTTATATTCTCTCTCCTTCAATAATGATAAGTAAGGGAAGAACCAATTATCCAATATACCCGATTCACTCTCAAACCCTCCAAATACTCTGGTCTGAGCCAATGACACTAAAAGGAAACCCTAGTGAGAAAAAACCCTAATATGAGATATTGACAATACATAATGACATTAGGTATTTATTTCCTTTTAGGGTGATCTATTTATTGTTCCTCTAGTCTCTTGGATTCCAGATCTAATCAAAATAGGTATGTGGCATTTACTAAGTATAAGACTAGTTTTTCCATGGTTGCATAAGATATGATGTATCTTGGGTGACTTATTTGCTATAATTTGTTAGATGGTTACTATTATTTATGCATAACCAAATCTAAATGGAACATAAATTAATTGTTGATGAATTGTAGCTACTATAGCACAAATGGCCCAATATGGATGTATGATATATTTCCTAGTATGGATGTATGATGAATTTCCCATGCTAGATGTATGATAAATTAATTTGCCCATACTGGATGTATGATAAGTGCTAATAGAATTTGTAGTACAACTGCATCTAATGATACATATAAAAGATGTGTTTACCTAATTTTCTACCTTCAACAATGGCTTTCTTTTCTTTCTTTTATTTCTTCAAGTATTTGAATTATGCAATCATAGTACTGTATTTTGAGCCACGTACCAACTGATGTTGATGATTTTATTTCTCGTATTTTCTAGGTACAAGGAGCAAATAATGCACCTCAAAGTACCTGAAGCTACCAAATAAATGGGCATGGAGGATAGAATAGCTAGACTTCCATTTCTTATCTATTTTTCAGTTAGATAGTTGCTTATTGTACCAGATGTTGTATAGGATTCTCCATATCCTATGTATTTTCATTCCATAAGAACTATTTCTTCCTTTTCTTGAATAATATGTATGACTTTTTTTTATCAATGGATGTTGTTTTGTGTGGTTATATAATGATGTTTGTGAATAATGATCTAGCTCCTTTTCATAATTTAGTTGAATACCACAATCTCTTATATTTTCCCTTTTGACATCTTTAGATATGAGTGCATGCATATCTAGAAATGTCACTAAGGAAAGTATATAGAAATCGGGGTCATCACATGAAGTTTGATGGATGTATTGTGAATTAAATAGTTGCATTTTAATTTATTTCCTACAAACTATAACGTCACTATGGCTATCATATTATATAGACATAACTAGCTTGAATCCTAAGACACTCTGGATCTATGATAAATATGGAAATTGATGGTTAAGACCTTGGGGCAGAGGATCATCAAAAGTCACCTGCCTGAATAGGTGAAGACTCATATGGAACCAAGCACCCTTGGGGAGAAGGTGGCCCATGTCCACTGTAGGGACAATACCCCAAAGGGGTTCGATAGAGGTTGGAAAGATCAGGGTTGAGTATTTATGATTAAAATGTTAATCCTGTCTTTGTAAACAATAATGTTGTGGTTATGTTGGTACAAATAAATGTGAACTTTTGTTTCCCCCACATACTAGTACAACTTGTTATACTGACTGTGTTTTTGTTTCACGACATTTTAGGTAATTGCTCCCATCTTTTTGGCCTTCCCTAATTGGGGGTTGCTAAAAAGTGAGGTCATTATAGAAGTATAATGGCATAACCAATCCTTTTGTGTTTGAGGATTGCATGTTTGTGGATTGGATATAGTATGCATATGATATATGTTATAAGTATGTGGTGTTTGGATATGTATGAGTATATATATAAAACCCCTCAATTAAAATATTAAGTCTTAGATACTTTCCATAAGCAGTACAGATGAAAAGTTTGATCGACTAAGGGTAGGTTACCCCAAAGCATGGTGCGTCATCCATCACGTGGAAATGTGATGGTAGATATGTAGATCTGCCAATGCAGGGTTCATAGTCTACCCTGTTGGCTTTTGGGTCAGGCTTAACTAGGTGATCTTAATATGATTAAGTACCTAGAAGCATAGAGATGGAATATGGCAAAGAGTTGTGCATACCATCTATCCAAGAGTTTCATATGATGTGATTGGCAAAAGTTGTCTACCTAAATAGTCATGATGTGGGCGATTAGTCAAAGATGACTCATGATGAGATTAACTATGGATCTTGGCTCACTAGAAGATTATATGTTGCAATCTTCCAAATTCATAAGTGAGTGCTACAATTTGAACAAAATAGTGGGAGTAATTAATTAAAGGTCTAATTAAATATCATGAATACTATTTTAATCAAATCTAATCAAAAGTGTTATAACAAATTGCAAATCTCTTTTATAGAATCAAATGGCAACAAACTCACATTTTCCTTGTGATCCATACTTGATAAGGACAAGTTGAATGTGAATAATTTCCATGATTGGTTCAGGATGTTGAGAATTGTTCTCACACAGGAGTGCAAGCTCTGTGTCTTGGAAATACGAGATCCAGTTTAACCTACTCCCAATGTGCGGAAGGCTGATAGGGATGCTTACAAGAAGCACTCTGAACATGACGTGGATGCTAAATGTATGACGTTGTGATCAATGAACTATGAGTTGCAGAGACAACATATAAACATGCTTGTGATTGAGATGGTAATACATCTTAGGAACATGTACTATGATCCAGAAATATAGGAGAGATATGATGTCTCCAAGGCGTTGTCGAAGTGCAACATGGCAGAAGGAGATGCAATAGATTCCCATGTACTCAAGATTATTGGGTATGTGGAGAACCTTTATGGACTATGATTTCCTTTGGGTCAAGAGTTGGCAATAGATGTGATTCTACAGTCCCTTATAGAGTCATAAAACCAGTTTTTGATGAATTATAACACGAACAATTTTGACAAGTTGTTTCTACAGTTGCTTGGCATGTTGAGAACATCTCAAGTGCAGATGAAGAAAGACAAGCCCAATTCAATGATGTTGAACATTAGAAAAGGAAATTCTAAGGGCAAAGGCAATGCTAAGAAGTGTTCTAAAGCTACTAGAAACCCAAGTCTTCTACACTCAAATCAAAGGGAGGGGTGAATAAGGGAGGCAATTGTCACCATTGTCACCATCATGGACGTTGGAAGAGAAATTACCCTCTCTACCTAGAGGAACTGAGGAAGAAGAAGGAGGAAATAGAGATCTCCACTTCAAGTATATACATTATTAAGATAAATTTGTCTGCTTCTTCATCTTGGGTACTAGATACCAAATAAGGATATCACATATGCTCGAATATACATGATCTGAAAAGAAGTAAGCCTTTATGAAAGGGTGAGGTTGAACTGTGCATTGCAATTGGAGCAATAGTTTCTGCCACTATAGTTGGAACCTATAATGTATCTCTTCCCACGGAGCTTGTAATATTGTTAAAGAACTAATTTTTTTTGTACCTGCCACAAATAGGAACATTATTTCTATATCTTGTATGGGTAAGGATGGATATGAATTTCATATAAAGAATGGTCAATGTTCTATTTTGAAAGATGAGATCTTTTATGATAGTGCCCCAATGTCCTATGGTCTTTATTTATTAGATCTTGAGACAAATGTTTATAATGTAAATACCAATAGGTTAAAACTTGACAACTCAAACAAAACATATCTTTGGCATTGTCATCTAGGGCACATCAATGAGAAATGCATATCTAGACTCCATGGTGATGGTTATCTAGACTCTTTTGATTTCAAATCAATAGAGACATGTGAGCTTGTTTGTTGGGAAACATGATCAAGACTCCCTTCACTGGCAATAGTGAGAGGGCTAGTGATCTATTAGGACTTATACATATTGATGCATGTGGCCCTTTTACAACAAATTCTAGAGGTGGTTATCAGTACTTCATTACTATTACTGATGACTTTAGTAGGTATAGTTATGTTTACTTGATGAATCATACGTCAAAAACTCTTGAAAAGTGTATGGTTTTCATGAATGAAGTACAAAACCAACTTGGTAAAAGTACTAAAGCACTTCATTTTGATTGAGGTGGAGAATATTTGAGCCAAGAGTTTGAGGACCTTCTGTGAGCCTGTGATAGTCATATCACAATGGACTCCACTTGGAATGCCATAGAATAATGGTGTATCAAAAAGAAGGAATCACACATTACTAGATATGGTGTGATCAATGATTAGTTTTTTTGATCTTTTGACTTCATTTTGGGGTTATGCTCTAGAAAACGCAGTGTTTACACTTAACTGTGTACTTTCTAAATTGTTTTAAAAGACACCATATGAGATATGGCCTGGGAAGCATCCAAAAATGTCTTTCACGAAGGTTTGGGGTTGTGAATCTTATGTCAAGAAAATGTTTCCTAAAAAGCTTGGCCCAAGATCAGATAAAAGTTATTTTGTTGGTTATCCCAGGGAAACCAATGGGTACTACTTATGCAACCCAACTAACAAAAAAGTGTTTGTTTCTAGGGATGCTGCATTCATAGAAAAGGAATTCATCTCTCATAGTGATGTTCATGATTGTAATTCTTAGATCTAAACTCACTACACTAATCACATGTCATTTAGTGTACTTTGACATCATCCACTGTGATCTTGAATAAGGGTAGCCATAAAGGTGGTGCTCAGGTGAACTATAACACATGGGGATGATTGTGAGTGATGTAGATGGGATTTCTTGCTCCTACAAGAGTTTGATATCCTATCCACTTGATAAGCGAGCCTGAGAAAGGCATGGCCATGTTGATGTGAGTCAATATGTCATATTAAGCTTACACATATGTCAGATTGTCTACTCTACTTCAAGGAACATGGATCAAATGTTGAAGAGGACGATGATTCCATGCCTTGAGTTCAATCTAGATATTAGAAACAAATGAACTATACATTCAGTGTAACACCAACCACAAATGTTAGGTTAAGTTGTTCTCCAACTTCTCCAATTACTTGGTAACAATAAGATCTTGCTAGATACCAACCATTACTTGTAAAATCATAATATGATTATGAATGTCACTGCCAACATAATGTGGAGCCTACCGGGTCACACACATAGGATTTGATTGGAATAGCAGTATGATTGGGACATGATTGGAAATGCTTCAAATCAAATTGATACTAAAACGTTTAGGTACTTCTATAATAATATTTTAATATAATTTGGGTTAATTGGTTTAAGTATTTAAGCTAAAAAATTGGACTCCGTTTTAAGTCAGATGGCTGATCCAGAGCAATTAATTAGATATGGATAATGAAAATTCGTTAATCAATTAATATGACTAATTGGATTAATTAATTGTTTCTAGAATATTCTTTCATTGCTCTACAAGTGGCTCATTTTTAATGCAGTTGCAACCCTTTTGTTTCCCAAGGGTTTGGGAAAACCCTGCTTCCTTTCCTATGATATTTATAGGAGCATGATGGTCGACTTTTCCCCAATTCTAAGGCATAGATGTTGAGTTTATTCCCTTGTACATGAATGCTAGCCATCATTGTCCCTAGGTGAGAGAGGAGAGAGACTGAAGCTAGCATGTTGTCAAGCAGAAGGCTACTCCATCCGCTAGATTGAGAAGCATGATGTGGAGTTCTAGTCCTTCCGCGTGGATGAAGTAGAGATGTAGATGTTGAGTTGCTTTCCTTTAGAGGATGGTTGAGGACTATTTGTACACACTAGAAGCAACACACATCACCGCACCAAGGGATGTACCTCTTAACTTGCTCTGGGATGAGGTATATCCCTATACCCTATTTCTAAATATGTTGTCGACGAGATCGTTGAGTTGAGTATGTGGAGAAAATTTTATTGCTTCTATTGCGCCTGCCACCTTTGCAAAACCTAACATTAAGACCCAATCCCAATCTCATAGAGGGCAAGGGGGTACTCAAGGTCTCCAAGCCGAAGATAACTTTGAGTACAAGTCAATTGCTGAAATCCTCAAAATACTTTCTTTGAAAAAAGACCAGACATAATCTTCCCGTATTGCTTCTGCAGTGGAGGGTTCAACAACCTCAACACCTTCCACAATAGGCTAATCCAATCGAATTCCTTTCCACTATTTGCCATAGTTATGTCCATTCAACTAAATAGTGCCAACTACTCTACAACACCCACATGCAACCTGGAGATGGACAACAGATGGAGGACCTCAACTTCATTCATATCATTCTTGGTCAAACTTACTACAATCCCAATCAAACTAGGAAGCATCCTGGTTTCCAATACAAAAACCCAGTCGATGCAGAAAATTTAGCTCAACATTGACTGGATCAAATTAACTACCAGGGCTGTTTACCACCCAATTTTTAGTATTATAATCAAAAAACCTATGATACCAAATTAATTATTGGGGGAATTTTCCAAAACCTTGGGAAAATTTTTCAAAACCTTAACCAGCCCCCACAGTTGCAACAGTCTGCACCCACTCCCACTCCTATTTCAATTACTAACACACAGTTCAGAAAGTTAAAACAATTGATTCTATCCTAGATGGCATCTCATAAAGCGACTATAACTTAGGTTGCACACCTCATTGCCAACCAACATCATTCCGCATGAGCCTTCACTGAACAACTTAAAAATCATTCAAAACATCCTAAGCAATTGAAGGCTGTCTCTACACATTCTTGAAATTTCATCCTCCTCCTCCTCCTAAGAACCCCCTATTATATCTATCAATTTCAATGTTAACATACCTTCGTGATTAGAAAACACCAATTGCCAAAAGAAACTAGAACCTCCATTATAGTGAAACATCCCATTGTTGAAACTCTGCCAGTTGAGAACATCGAGCCTGATGTGTCAGTCTACATACCGCATCCATCATATCAAGGATGCCTCAAGCAGACAAGACTCGACACTAGATTAATGAAGTTTAAAGATACTATGAAGAAACTCCATGTCAACATCTCCTTTCTGGATGTACTTTCTAATATGCCTTCATGGTACAAGTATCTCAATTCAATGCTAACCTAAAAGTACACAATTTAAGAATTTGAAACCATAAAGCTCACAAGAACCACATCTGACATACTTATTAACAAAATGCCTAAGAAGTAGAAAGACCCCAGGTCTTTCAGGATTAGGTGTTATTTAGATGATAATACATGTCAGAAAGGGCTTGTAGGCCTGGGCACCAACATTTCTATTATGCCCTATAGTATATACAAGAGACTGGGGTTTGTAGATATGTTGCCCACAGTAATGATCATTCAATTAGCAGATTCATCTATGACTAATCTAATGGGCATCATTGAGGATGTCCCAATCAAGGTTGGCAAGGAAGCCTATGTTCCTTGTGATTTTGTCATTCTTGGATATTAAGGAGGATCTTCACTATCCTCCTATCTTTGGACAACCATTTCTGGTCATTTTCCCTACCTCAATAAATGTCAAGCAGGAACCATACACTTACGTCTTAAAAGACAAACCTTGGAATTTTGGATATTCGAGAGCATGAGAAAACCAAGCTTAAATGAAGAATTATATCTGCTCTATGAAATGGACAAACTCTACCAACTTTGACAAGAGGAAAAGTTTTCTAAATACACCTTGCAATCAGCCCTGGACATCTGATTACGTTTAACTTTGACAATGAGAAAATTCCCCGGTGTCGAGCCCATCTTGACGCTTTTGAGGAAGAAACCACAAATGAAACAGAGGACCATAAAATGGTCTCTATCCTAGAAGAGATAGTTGAACCTCCCAATGCTCCTAGATGAAACCCCTTTGAGAAGGCCTCAAATATGTCTTCTCTGATGATAAAGAAACTTGCCTTGTCATCATCAATTCTAACCTTATATATGATCAAGAGAGTAAACTTATGACTAAATTAAAGAAAACAAAGTCCACTCTGGGATATAAACTGATCAACCTAATAGGGGTTAGTCAAGCCATCCGCATGCACAAAATCCCCATGGTAGAGGAATACAAACCTTCATGAGACCCTCAATACAAGTTGAATCCTTACATGAAGGAGCTCGTCTATCTCAAGGTAATCAAGCTTCTTACTGCTGGGAGCATATACCTAATACCTGATTCACCTTGGGTAAGTCTCAGGCAAGTGGTGACCAAGAAGGGTGGTACGAGTGTGATAAAGATTGGAAACAATGAAATTGTTCCCACATGCACTGTTATTGGATGGAGAATGTGCATCGACTACCGTAAGATGAACATGTCCACCCAAAATGATCACTTCCCACCTCCCTTTCTTGACTATGTGTTGGAGCACCTTGCACTCTACGACTAATGTTTCTGCTTAGATAGTTACTCAAGATTCTATCAGATTTATATCCATCCCAATGACCAAGGAACAATAACCTTCATCTATCCTTTTGGAACCTATGCTTTGAGAAGGATGTCATTAAGCATTTGAAAGACCCTTGCCACCTTCTAGCGATGCATGGCCGCGATCTTTGTTGGCTTGACTGAGAGTGTCATGGAAGTGTTTCTAAATGTCATCTTTGTCTATAGAGACTCTTTTAACTCATTCTTTCACCATCTCTCTCTAGTACTCAAAAAGTTTGAGGAGTCACACCTAATTCTAAACTAAGAGAAGTGACACTTTATGGTTAGGGAGGGCATTGTCCTTGGCCATAGGGTTAGAAAAAGAGGTATTAAAGTCGAGTGTTCCAATATCATAGTCATCACCAAGATCCCTCCCCCCACCTCCATTCGATACATTTGTGCCTTCTTAAGGCACATTGGGTTTTACCAATGATTTATTTGAGTTTTCTCAATAATTTCTAAACCCCTTACAAACCTTCCACAAAAGATGCAATCTTCAACTTTGATCAAGATTGCATGACAAGTTTTAATAGCCAAAAAATATCTCTTACCACTTCTCTCATCATATGTGCTCATGATTGGTTGCTTCCTCTCGAAGTCATGTGTGATGCCAATAACTATGTCGTTGGAGCTATCCTTTTCCAGAGGGTTGATAAGAATCATCATGTATCTACTATGCCTAGAAGACCTCAATGATGCATAGTGCAACTACACCACCACTGAAAAGGAGATGTTGGAAATCATTTACTCTTTTGATAAATTTTGCTCGTACCTAGTGAGATCTAAAGTCTTTTTTGACACAGACCACACTGCCATACAATATCTAATGATAAGAAAGAATGTCAAGCCTAGACTCATTTGGTGGGTGTTTCTAGTCTAAGAGTTTGATTTGGAAATTCACAAGAAGAATTTTTTTGAAAACGTCACTGTAGTTCATCTCAGTTGTCTTAGATGCAATCCTAACAATGGCATCCCCATAGACAATTCCTTGATAGATGATCAATTACTCAAATATGAAGCTCAATTACCCTAGTTTGTAGATTACATGAATTATCTAGTAGTTGGTGCCTTGCATCCCGATATAAGGGACATGCAAAGGAAAAATTTATACACAATGTTAAAAACTTCTACTAGGATAACCTATATCTTTTTAAACTATACAAACAACCTTCTCCACATATGTGTCATACAAGAAGAGTCTAATGATATCCATGAGCAATGTCATTCAGTCCCTACAGGTGGAGATGAGTTATTAAAAGATCACAATAAAAGTTCTCTAATGTGGTTTCTACTGGCCCACCATGTTTAAGGATGCCTACAAATTTGCCCTTTCTTGTTACTAGGGTCAAAGAATTGGAAGTATTTCAAAGAGAGACCAAATGCTAATGAATTCTTGGCATGAAATTCAAATTTTTTATGTTTGGGGGTCGACTACATGGGTCCCTTCCCTTCTTTTGGTGGTTTTTAGTATACCTTGTTAGTTATGGACTATGTGTCCAAATGGGTTGAGTTTATTCTCACAAAGACCAACCATTCCAAGTCTCTGATAAAACTCTTCAAAGATACCATCTTTCCCTGATTTGGAGTTCCTTGCACCATCATATTGGATGGTGGATCACACTATAGATAAAAACATCAAGGCCTTGTTGAAGAAATATAATGTTTTCCATAAGGTTACCTCCCCCTACCACCCTCAAACATGTGGCCAGATCTAAGTCTCCAATCGGTAAATATAATCAATCTTGGAAAAGACCATGAACTGTACAAGGAAAGATTGGGCCTTAAAGCATAATGACAACTTGTGGGCATATCATATTGCCTTCAAAACACCTTTTGGGATTACACCCTTCCATCGTATCTATGGGAAGTCTTGCCACTTACCCATAGAAATGGAGCACATAGCCAGTTGGGATATTTGGACTCTCAGCATTGACTTGATGTAGCCGGAAAATAGTGCTCCTTCTAACTTCAAGAGTTGAAAAAATTTTGCATGACGTCCTATGAGAGTGCTCGGATCTACAAAGATCACACTGAGATGTGGAACAGATCCATTTGAGAGGGAAATACATTCAAGTGGGTGACCAAGTCTTAGTCTATAACTCATGGTTGAGACTATTTCTAGGGAAATTAAGGTCCAAATGGTATGAATCATATCTTATGAAGCACGCTTATCCCAATGACACATTCATCCTCTGGGACAAATTCCAAGGTGAATTTACAATAAATGGACACAAACTTAAGCGCTATCTCACTATAGATGGTTTCTTCCCACATGGTGTAAGATGCCCCCCTCTGACAGCAGATCTAGAGAAAAGGAAATCTCATGCTTTGCTTCTTTTGAGACTAAACCATCCATGACTTTATCTCAGGCGTCAGGTCTCCAATGTTAAATACGGTGTTTGTTGGGAGGCAACTCAAATTTTTCTTTTTCTTCCCCCCTTCTTGTGTCTTTCTCTCTTTTCTGATTTCTTTTCAATTTTTTCTTAACTTATATTTGGCTGATTCCCTAATTTTTCCTTTTTTTCACTTAATTCTATCATTCCCTTGTTTTGCAGAGCTTAAAAAACAAAAACCAATGAATTAGTTAAAGCCCCAATCAAGAGACTAAATTTGGCAGTTAGGGATGGAATTTGAAACATTTTAGATACCCCGACAATAGTCAAGTCGATCAACAGGGTAACCTAGTCGGTTGACTAGCAAGTTGAGTAGGGGGTATATAACACCACTTATGGGGGGGTTTCGAATCACATCTTTTTCCTCAGTCGAGTGCCCCAATCTACAACCAAGTAGTAGTGAGGTCACCGACCTTCGCCCAGTAGCATCTACAGTCATGTTAGGTGACTGGAGTCCCAACATGCCGCCTATGATCACCCAAAAACACGTGGCCAATGCCTCCGACCCTCAAACAACTACCCGTCGTGAGTTGGGAAACTGAAGCTTCACCCAATCACCACTCCACTCTATAGTACACTGGAAACACCTCTGCCCTTCCTTCCCTCACTGTCTCCAAGCTCGAGATCATCACCACTGCTCATCCTCCACCTCTGTTATTAGATGAGTCATCTGAATCAACCCGCCAATAAACCGGTTGATGACATTCCCAACCTCTTATGTGCCCCATCGAGTCGAGCAACTCATGCTCCCAGTGGTTGATTGACACTCCTTCAACAATGAAGTTTTGACCACACATCGATTGACTTGGGTTCGCAGTTAGTTTATTGTGATCTTCCAATAGCCACAATATGTCACAAGATGACTCCATGCATGACCTCTTCAACCGCCTCCACAAGGGAAAAGTTGTCACCAAAAAATCTACCTCTCATAACCCCCATCACCACCACAACTCAGGTGGAGGGATATGGATGAAGAATCCTACGTGTGAGTCCTCTCTAGACATAGATGAGGAAATGATGGCTGACCTCAATAACTTCATCAACCATGTTGATGTTGGTAGAGACTCAAGCCTGAATCCTGAATTGATCACCCCGTGACACCCACATATTGCCCCTATTCCAGGAAATTACGTTCAGTTCATCGACAATGACCACCTCAAGAGGTTCAACACCATCAACACCTTTGATAAACTCCATGGCTCATAGGGGAGCTCTAGTTGCTTGATATAGAGTCTAGGAGAGAACACTATGATCTATGCCAGGTAGATCACCTCTCTCATCCTCGACATTGGGGATCCTTTTTGGATCTCGAGATGCATGGGGAGTCCCACACTTCCTATCACAGCTATAAGATCTTGACAAGTTCTGGGTAGAGCTCATAGGCATGCGTCACTCTCTACCACTAGGACCAAAGGCCTCTAGTCTTCATAATCTGAGAGTCTGCTACCTTCACTAGATCCTCCCCTGCACTATCTAGAGTAGGGTAGTCACTTTTAGAATCATCATTATGATAGACCTCTACACTCTGTGTTGCCTACTCAATGGCAAGACTCTCAACTGGGGGAGAACTATCCTCTAACACATCATCATCCAATTGAGTTGTAGCACTAGATCACCTTTTAGTCTAGGCCATATCGTCATCCCATATTTCTAGGCTACACACATATATCCTTCACTTAATCCTAAGGGGACTTGACACTTGATTTACCTCATCTACTTACGGGTGGTCCATTTTATGCCTTTTGTCATCCAATAAGGTACTTATGCACTAGTTTTCCATGACACCACAATTCAGCTCGAACTACCCCTCCACGCTAGTTTTGCAGCATCAACCATGTGTTATGTGTTGCAAAATCTACCAGCCCAGGTTCAACAAATCCTTCTAGAGAACTTAATTCCATAGGGCACCATCCTCAAGCCCACATCCCATTTCCACAGTGTCTCTCTGGAGGCGAATGACAACAAGATTGATCATGTTCCACCTCTGCCACCTCATCACACAACAAGGCATACTCCTAAGGATGAAGGTTTTGAGGGGCCATACACTTTTTATGAGATCCAACAACAACTGGACCACATTGAGCGATCCCAACACTGCATGGAGAGAGAGAAGAAATGCCAAGGCCACCAACATAACCATATTTATCTTATGTAGTGTTCTTAGGAATATAGGCATGTTGAGAGTGGCCACTATTCTCTCACTCATTCTTTTAATGAATAGTATGGGGTCTGATAACCTCCCATTTTGTGACGTTATCTTATTAGTTCTCCTTAATTTTCCATACTCTTTCTTAGATAAATTAGATAGAATCATTAACTTTTTACTTTATTGCTGATATACCAATAAACTAACTTCTCTTCTTTATCATTACAGGAAAACACAAAAAAAATTACAAAGACTCCATACGGTCCCAAGACCGCATGAAGGCCATACGGTCCCAAGACCGCATGAAGGCCATACGGTCCCAAGACCGCATAGTCCATACGGTCCCAAGACCGCATGGAGGCCATACGGTCCCAAGACCGCATGGAGGCCATACGGTCCTAAGACCGCATGGAGGTCATACGGTCCCAAGAGCGCATGAAGGCCATACGGTCCTAAGACCGCATGAAGGTCATACGGTCCCAAGACCGCATGAAGGCCATACGGTCCCAAGACCGCATGAAGGTCATACGGTCCCAAGACCGCATGAAGGCCATACGGTCCCAAGACCGCATGAAGGTCATACGGTCCCAAGACCGCATGAAGGCCATACTGTCCCAAGACTGCATAAGACTAAACGATCTCAGAGACCGCATAAAGGAAAACAGTTTGAGAACCCCAAACGGTCTCAAGACCGTTTGGGCTCAACTTAAGCCTATAAATAAGACCCCAAGGGTCACCTCAAAGGGGAGAATTCTCAGACGCCAAAAGGCTGCCCCAATCATTCCAGAGCTCCTGCCACTTCCATCCTCCGCCCTGAGGCTGTCAATATGAGATCCATACTCCATCCTGAAGTTGCTTTCTCCTTCTTCTCCTAGAAGGTGGGAAGAGGAGATCTCCTCATTGTGCAACCTACGAAGACTGGTGGATTGTTTCTCTCTCTCCCCAAGGAGTTGACTTTCCCCCCTCCTTTGTGGGGATGATGCTCTCTCTCTCTTCTCGCCTCTTTCTTGGTCCTAGTCATGAGGGAGTAGTCTTCTTCACTAGGGTGCGGGGAGTAGCCCCAATACCCATACTTTCATATCATGTAAAATGTAATCCTTAGGTTGTAATAGAGAGTTCTTATCTTTGTTAGTTCGACATCAAATGATTAACGAATGCATGTTGCTTGATCTCCAACTTGTGTTGTCCTTTATCTTTTAGTATGAATTGTCTATGTTTGTACTATTAGATTCGAAACTCGTGTGCATGTTGGTTCTTGGTGCATGTATCCACCATGCATCTGTTTCGGTATCCAGAAGTGTATCTCAAGAAGTGGAGTAAACTCACTATCATCCGTTGCACTTTCATACTATGAAATGGAATTAGTTGACGTATGGAAGTGCAACCTTGGTATGTCGAGGAACACACTTTGCGAGGGGAATGATGCAAAGTAATGTGACCATTTGTTCGGAAATGGCTGGCGTTGCAACATTCCCGCACTTCTCGTAGCTAGATTATCCAAAAGGAGGCTAGGTCTACAAGGATACTAACTAACCGAACTCTTTTTGCAGGTTAAGTTTTGCCTTGCATGTGTTGATCGATGTGTAGTGGCGGTGAAAAACCGATTACACCCTAGTGATCTTTCATCATTGTTAACAACCTAGATTTACTTGCTTTCTTTACTTTACTTGCACTTAGCTTAAAAACAACCAAATCAACCTTTTGATCTAAATACCAACTATTGAGTGATTAAGTGAAATTCGAACGTTTTCCATCTTGTTGGAAACAACAAGACCGTTGTCTCGAGGATTCGACCCTTAACTATACTGCGATAAGACTTCCACGTATCCTAGCATACGTGGGTGGAGTTTTAACTTAGTATAAGCAAGGCTAAACTTAGATATCTTCTATCTCTAGGATTTTTAGTGGTGCACGCAACTCCACGTAAGTGGAGGCTCCATCAAAAAATTGGCGCCGTTGCCGGGGACAACGGAACGTTCTAATTTCGTTTAGTACCTTGTTAGTTGGTTAGGATTTTTCACTTTCTTTTAACCATTACTCCAAATCTTCTTGATTTCTTTGTTTCTCTTCATCATCTAAATGTGTGAATTTCCTTCTACTCAGGTAGAAAATGTGTATGCAAACTCCGCATCACATCGGATTCTCCCCTGAACCAGAGTACGACTCTGAGGTAGAAAGAAGTTTCCATCGAAGGATTAGACTTAATCGCCAAAGAGCCAGACAGATGGCTGAGGAGCAACGCCTCGTTGCAAAAAGAGTCAACGCCGCCATAGCTGCACAACGAGCACAACTCATTGCCGAGATTCGAGCTGAGGAACAAGCCCGCATCCAAGCAGAGAACGCTGCTGCTCAATTAGCGCTAAGAAACAAGCAACTTCGGGACTACACAATCCCAAAGAATTATGAAGACGATCACCTAGTCCGACAGCCGATTATTAACATACCAAAGTTTGAAATCTAGACGCAATGGATCCAGATCATGCAAGGCATCTCTTTCTCTGGAGGACCTGGAGACGATTGCATGGATCATCTTAAGAGATTCAAGTCACTCTGCCGCCTTGTACCTCAAGCGGGAGTTGCCTTGGAGGCAATAATGTTACACCTCTTTCACTTCACCTTATCTGGAAGAGCACTAAGTTGGTACAATGCTTTAGATAGGAACCCTATCATCACTACTTGGACCCCCTTAGAAGAAAAGTTTCTTGAGAAATTCTTTCCACCTTCACTAAACTATGAGATCAGGGGACAGATTAACCACTTTGCCCAACTACCCAGAGAAACACTTGCGGAAGCTTGGGAAAGATTCAAAGAACTCCTGAGAAAGTGCCCTCATCATGGCATATCTCAAAATCAACTAATAGAAACATTCTATAGAGGAGTAAGTGATGATATCAAGCAATTTTTAGACTCCTCATCTGGAGGAAACTTTATGAGAAAGAACTATGAAGATTCCTGGAATATAGTCATGTTAGGGGCCAAGAACCAATCCAATTGGGGAAGGTCGTCTAACCAATCTAAGGGAGTCCTTAAAGTCTACAAGGCTGAAGAATCCATGGAACTCAAGGCCATTGTAGAAGCCCTAAAGACTATTGCTACTAAGCAACAAGCTCTCAAAACTTCTTTTGGAGAATACGACAAGAAGAAAAGCTCCCAGTTTCAACAAGTAAAAGCAGCTACTGGAACTTGCGAAGCTTGTCATGCATCTAATCATCCCACATTATCATGTGGTCTATTATACAATGTTATGATGGATCTACAACCACCAGTGCCGCAATATGAACCCATTATTGAACATCCTGAAGACCAAATGCCAGAGAAAGTCAACTCCATTCACTCAATACCTGGCCAGGTGTATTACAATCCAAACAAACCAAGAAACCACCCTGGTTTTCAATACGGGAATCCTGCAGGGACTGCCAATCCACAACAACAGATACAAGGTGGATCTTTCAATAGACAACCACCAGGATTTCAGAATAACTTCAACCAAAATCAAGGGAATTATAGAAATGGGTTCCAATGATCCAATTATCCTAGGAATCCCTCTTACCAATATACCCCTCAAGGACTGCACCCATAACTGCAACAACCTCAGTTGCAGCAGCCACAACAACCGCAGTTAACAGCACCCCCACAGCAACCACAAGGGCAGCAAGTCACTCAATATCAACAAAGGAGTGCCCCTCCCCAACCATATGATGAAATTTCTTTGATTAGACAGATGCTACAGTCTCAACAAACCATGCTTGCAAACCAACAGGCTCAAAAAAAGGCTGTGGAGGCCCAATTAGCACAGATTGTTGCTCAGTTAAAACCACCAACATGTACCTTAGCTGGGCAACCAGAGGCAAACCCAAGGCATGACCAAAATAGACCTGAGCAACTGAATGCTGTCACCACAAGGTCTGGTCGTGTCCTTCCTGATACCACTAGAATCATCCATGATGATGATGATGTAGTTGTTCTTTCCCCAACTGAAAGCTCAACCAATGAAAAGGAAAAACCTACTACAACTACTGAAAGAGAAAAAGAAAAGGAACCAATGACAGAAGTTCCACCCAGAATTCCTTATCCGGACAGGCTGAAAGGAACCAAAATGGACACTAGGTTCCAGAAATTCAAAGAAGCTATGAAGAAACTATACATTGATATACCATTCCTCGATGCTCTTTCCGAAGTGCCCACTTGGGCTAAATACCTGAAAACCCTTCTATCAAGAAAATACATGATAGAAGAGCACGAAACAGTGAAACTAGCTCAGACCACTTCAGACATTCTGCTTAACAAAATGCCAAAGAAAAAGAAGGACCCAGGTTCCTTCGGTATTCAGTGTTCTATTGGTAATGGCTCCAGCAAGAAGGGCTTAGCAGATTTAGGGGCAAGTATATCCATCATGCCTTACTCTATGTGTAAAAGATTAGGTTTCACTGATTTGCTACCTACGACAATGACAATTCAGTTATCCAACTCTACCATAACTGCCCCCCTTGGAATCATTGAAGATATACCTGTCAGGATTGGAACGAATTATTATGTTCCGTGTGATTTCATTATTATGGACATACAAGAAGACCTAAGATACCCAATAATCTTCGGCAGACCTTTCTTAGCTACTGCCCGAGCGCTTATCGATGTAGAAGTAGGGACTATTATCTTGAGACTTGGGAAGGAAGCTTTTCAGTTCAGAGTTCTTAATAGCATGAAAGGTCCAAGCATTCAAGAGGAAGTTTTTCTCCTGGATGCTATATATCAAATGTCCCAATTAGAAATGTTTGAACCCTCTGATGAATTGGAAAATACCTTGACTAATCCGGAAGTAGAATTCTCGGCAAATGAACTAGTGCAACAATGCCTTCAATACTTAGAAAAAGCTGAAGAAGCCCCAACGGCCACCTTTGAAGAACTTAAGGCCGTCACCATTATAGAAGAAATTGAGCCACCTAAGGCTCCTGAAATGAAATCCCTACCCGAGGGACTCAAACATGTCTTTCTCAACAATGAGAAACTTTGTCCAGTGATTATCAGCTCCACTCTGGAAGTAGACCAAGAAGACAGACTTCTTGATGAACTAAAGAGACACAAGAAAGTTATCGGATATAAGATGACTGACTTGACGGGTATAAATCCAGCCTTTTGCATGCACAGATTGCCCATGATGGAAGACTTCAAACCATCAAGGGAACATCAAAGAAAGTTGAACCCTAATCTCAAGGAGGTAGTTCGTCTCGAGGTTCTCAAACTTCTGAAAGCAGGCATCATCTACCCAATCTCGAATTCTCAATTGGTAAGTCCCGTGCAGGTGGTCCCTAAAAAAGGGGGGACCACTGTTGTTCTTAATGACAAAAATGAACTGGTACCTACTAGAACAGTAACTGGGTGGAGAATGTGCATCGACTACAGAAAACTTAGCAAAGCAACAAGGAAAGATCATTTCCCCTTGCCCTTCTTGGATGAAGTTCTCGAACGACTCGCTCACAAAAAAAATTTTTGTTACCTTGACGGATATTCAGGATTTCACTAAATCCCAATCCATCCTGAAGATCAAGAAAAAACCACTTTCACCTGCCCTTTTGGAACATATGCCTTCATAAGGATGCCTTTCGGGTTATGTAATGCACCCACAACCTTCCAAAGATGTATGAACGCTATCTTCGCCGGATTAACAGAATCTATCATGGAAGTCTTCATGGATGATTTTTCCGTATACGGAGATTCTTTCGACAACTGTTTACTCAATTTAGGAAAAGTCCTGCAAAGATGTGAGGACACCAACCTGATCTTGAACTGGGAAAAATGTCACTTTATGGTGACTAAAGGTGTGGTCCTAGGACATCGAGTAAGTAGTAAAGGGATTGAAGTGGATAAAGCAAAGGTAGATGTCATCTCAAAGCTAACTCCACCTAAAGACATCAGAGGAGTCAGGGCATTCCTTGGTCATGCAGGATTCTATAGGAGATTTATAAAAGATTTTTCAAAAATAGCAAAGCCACTGACTCACCTGCTGACCAAAGAAGCTGATTTTATATTTGATCAAGAATGCATTAATAGCTTCATAACTCTGAAGAATGCCCTTATCTCTGCCCCTATTCTAAGAGCTCCTAACTGGTCTCAACTGTTTGAAATTATGTGTGATGCTAGCGATTATGCTATAGGGGCAGTCCTTGGTCAAAGGATAGACAAAAAGCCTTACGTCATATATTACGCCTCCAAGACGCTTGATGAGGCATAAAAGAATTATACTACCACTGAAAAAGAGTTCCTGGCAGTTATCTATGCTTTTGAAAAATTTCAGTCTTACCTAATCGGGTCAAAAGTCATAGTATATACTGACCATTCTGCGATACGATACTTGGTCCAAAAAGAAGATGCTAAACCCCGACTTATCAGATGGGTTTGAATGCTTCAGGAGTTTGACTTAGAGATTAAAGACAAAAGTGGGGTTGAAAATGTCATCGCGGATCACCTCAATCGTATTGAAGCTAAAGATTCCGATAAATTACCTATTCGAGACTCTTTACCAGATGATCAACTAATGAAGATTACTACTGGATTTCCCTGGTATGTTGATATTGTTAATTATTTGGCAACATGAATCATCCATCCGTCTGCATCTTACCATGACAAAAAGAAATTCATTCATGATGCTAAGCAGTATTTCTGGGACGAGCCCTACCTATTCCGCTTATGCGCAGATGGACTTTTTCGTCGATGCATTCCGGAGATGGAAATCACCTCGGTTCTAGAGCACTTTCACTCAGGCCCTACTGGGGGCCACATGAGTTCTAAGAAGACAGCCCTCAAAGTCCTGCAATCTGGTTTTTACTGGCCAAACATTACAAAGGATGCACATGAATATGTGCGATCATGCGACAAATGCCAACTATCTGGGGGGATAACCAAAAGAAATGAAATGCCATTGAATATATGGCAAGAAATCGAACTCTTCAATGTATGGGGAATAGATTACATGGGTCCTTTCCCCCCATCTTACGGATTCATGTACATCTTGGTTGCTGTGGATTACGTTTCGAAATGGGTAGAAGCTCTACCAACCATTTCTTGTGATTCAAAACCGGTAATCAAGATGTTTAAAGAGATAATATTCCCCAGATTTGGCGTTCCAAGAACGATAATATCCGACGGTGGATCACATTTCTTGGAACGGAGCTTTGAAGCCTTATTAAGAAAATATGGAGTCAAGCATAAAGTTTCCACACCGTATCATCCACAGACATGTGGACAGGTTGAAGTCTCCAATAGGCAAATTAAAGCTATCCTGGAAAAAACCGTCAATAGGCACCACACCGATTGGTCCACCAAACTATCTGACGCTCTATGGGCCTACCGCACAGCTTTCAAAACACCAATTGGAACAACACCATTTCGATTAGTGTATGGGAAGTCTTGCCATTTGCCAGTTGAATTAGAGCATAAGGCTTGGTGGGCCATTAAGCAACTAAACTTCGATCTCAAAGGCGCTAGTGAATTCAGACAACTTCAACTCCAAGAACTAGAAGAATTACGAATGACAACCTACCACAATGTAAGAATTTACAAAGAACAAACCAAGATGTGGCACGATGGCCACATAAAAAGAAAGGATATAATTGTCGGAGATAAAGTCCTCTTATTCAATTCCAGACTAAAAATGTTTCCTGGAAAACTGCGTACTAAATGGTCGGGGCCTTTCACAATCAAACATATCTACCCGACATGATCTGTCATTATTCTCGATGATAATGGAGGAGAAAGGACCGTTAATGGTCATAGATTAAAGAAATACCACACTCCAGCAGACAAATTATCAAGACAAACTATAGAGATCCACGATCCTATAACATCAGCATAGCTGGAGCAGAATTTTGTGGAGCTAGTGACGTTAAACCAAAGCACTTCTTGGGAGGCAACCCAAGACCTGAGTATCACTTTTTCTAATTTTCTAGTTTTTTATTTTCTTTTAAACTTTATTTTCTTTCTTTAAGTTCTTTCATCATTAATCTAAAAATACATAAAAATTCACATAATCTAAAACAAACATAAAAACACAAGGTCTTAAAAACAAAAACCTTAGCGGTTAGGGGCGCCCCCCCAAATCCTATAAATACCCCCCCGCGCCCCCCGTTCTTTCTTCTAGAATCCCAAATTCTCGACTTCCCTGTTTCATTCCAGAGCTTCGTTTTCGCGCTCGTTTCCCTCTCTGACGCTGCCGTCGTCTCCACCGCCGTTTCATCACCTCGCCGTCGACTTAGCTTTTTTGCTGTCGTCTCCGGCTCCGTCGTCGTCCCCGCGCATTCCCGCACTCCTGCTCTGCTGCTCGCCGCGCCCAGCATTCTCGCCGCCCTCACTTACAGGTAGACCACCCAGCAGTTCAATGGATTACACCACCGCCAGATGGTCGCGGATTTTCAAACTCTGTCGTCGCCACCATCGCCGTCGGTAACGTCGACATGCTTACCCTTCGTCGCCGTCGCAGTTCCCTACCGACGAACGGCCGCACGGTTTGTCTCCCGCGCGGTTCATCTTCCTTTCGGTCTCCAAACCATTTGGGACCATTCGTTCTCCAAACCATTTGGGACCATCCGACCTCCAAACCTGTTAAAAAAATGAATACTCAAGACCGTTTGAGACCAAACGGTCTCAAAACCGTTTGAACTCAACCAATCTAATAAACCTCAAACTCTAATAACATTACTTTGTTATAATTTCAAATTTAAGAATTCTAACTATTGTTTTCTTGTCAATAATTTTAGAATGACATCACCTTCCAAGCAACCTCAAGGAACAGTTGATGCCCCTTTCTAGACAAGGGAACAATTAGAAGCTGATCGTGACAAACTACAACAAGTCGTAGATAGCTATGAAACGACTGGAAGGGTCCCGACAAAGGTGAACCTGCTCAAAGTCATGCATGAGATCAAACGCATCAACAGATGCTTAGCTGAGTTACCCTCTGAAGAAGAGGTTGAGGAAATTTCATCCGACGAGGCCTCAGAATATCAGCCTTCCCCTGAGGCAGAATCACCCACTGCAAAGTCTAAGGGGAAGAGAAAAGGCCAAGCAACCACATCAGAACCAGCACCCAAGAAAAGGGCCAGGAAGCAAGTTCACCCTGCCACTGCAAGGGAACAAACCCTGGCAGGGTACATCCCACCATCCACCACCACCACTACCACCCCTGCCACAATTACCGTTCCTATTCCCCCCCCCCCATCACCACCACAGCACCACCACCTGAAAATCTTTATCTCCATAACATCCCTTCCATCAGCCAAACTCTTAAACCAACAAAGTATGTCTGCCCAAGCATACTTATGAAGATGGGGATCTATAATAGAATCCTCACACTACTTGACAATTCCAATCTTTCTCGGCTATGCTTTGTACCCGAAACTCCCTATATTGAGCCAACAACAGAATTCTTCACCTATTTCCACAAAGAATCGGTGGACATCATGGATAGAGCAAGGGACGATGGTGACCGTAGAATAACCACCAGAATCTTTAACAACGAAGTGGTCATCACTGAAAATATGTTGAATGAAATCTTTATAGATAACCAAGACCAGCTGAAGAAAGCTAAGGCCGCTGGTACAGAACACCCCAAGTTCAACAAACATACCTTCTGGAAATCACTAACGGGGATACCAAATTTTGATGCAAAGACAAGCAAGGCCTCTAACATTCATTCTGGCCTAGTGCGCACACTTCATAAAATCATCGCTGGCACACTCTTCCCCAGATCAGAAGGAGGAACTGTACTCAAATCTGATCTCTATGTTCTCTGGTCCGCCCTAATTGGAATGCCAGTTAACGTTGGACGTCTTATGCTCCTCAAGCTATCAACCTTCGCCCTAGGAAAAGAAATTTGCACGGGTGGTCATATCACATCCATCATCAAATATCTTAAGATGGATAGACTTCTACCCAAATGCAACCCAATAAAGGGCGACATCCTTACCAATGAACATACATTAAAGAACTCCTATATCATAAAAGAAAAGGATGCAAAGCTACACTACATTTTCTGCCCCACAACAAAATCCTCCAGAACCCTGCTCCCACTTCCAGAACTTGCTGACTATGACAAGGACAAGCTCCTATTCTCAGACAACGAGATCGTCAAACTTATAGCCTCAGTCAAAGCCACAGAGAAGAAAGCAACAGCAGGGCAGGCAGAGCTCAGCATAAATGCCCCGACAGCTAAAATAACAAAAGTTCCAGTCAAACGACCTTCCAGAAGGCTTGTGAAGGCGCATGAGCTGTCGGGGACACCAACATCAAAACCCCACCCCGAACCTGAGCCCCCCCTTCCAGACGAGCATATTACAACCGCATCACTAGACTCTTTTATAATGAGTATAAATGTTGAGCTCACTACCACCTCTCCACCTTCCACAACCCCAACATCCACTACCCCACCACCTTCCACCACCCCAACATCCACTACCCCACCACCTTCAACCACCCCACCATCTTCCATTTATCCACAATCAACCACTCTTCAATCATCCTCCACACCACTTTTCACTACACCACCTTCTCCACAACCATACCACCACCCCCACCCTTCTTCACTTCGGGCATCCCATTCTCCACTACAACGCCCGAATTCACCTCCTTCACCTCCACCGCCTTTCCATCAACATTCCCGGATCCATTCCTCTCTCCGGGTATGTCACCACCTTTTCCATCCACCACCACCCCGACATCGCTGGTGACCCCATCCACAGTCACCACGCAGTTCGCGGGTCCATCAATAGTGTCTTTTTCGCACGACACTACCATTCCACCCCGACCCCAGCCACCTCACTCTTCATTTACTGGGGTCCCTTTTACTAACGTCGGTGAGGAATTCAGACGTCAATTCGACACCATTCGAAACCTCCTCACCGACCCCTCTAACATTTTAAATTCTATTTTTTCTTGTGTGCAGGGTCTAACACAACAGGTCGCCAAGATTGACGAGCAGAATCGCACCATGCCAAGCATCCTCCAAGGAATCCAACAATGCCAAGATTCAGTGGCCAAGCAAGTCGACCACATCGACGACCACTGTAAAACTTTGCCCGAGTTGATCCATGGAGTACAACGCCAGCATGAAGCGTTGGCAAAGCAGGTCGATAGGATCTCTACGCAGACTCAACCTCTGCTAGAGACCCTCCGCGAGCTCAAGCAGCAACAGTAAGCTTTCAACATGCGCCTGGACGACATCAACAACACCCTCACACAACTATATAATTGCCAGGAGGTGTCATCAAACAATGAGCTTATTCAACTATGAGCTCAAGTAACTGACCTCACATCACGACTCCTCTCAGTCGAAGAGCGTTATTCTAATTTAAAAGAAACCCACGAAGCACTGCTCGAAACACACGAGCACGTGCAAGTGGCATACAACGAGCTACAATCCCTCCATCGTCAGTGCAAGAAGAAAGCACATAAGAAAACAACTGATAAATCAGCAACAGATGAAGATGATGAATATGACGATGAAGATTCTGATTCCTCCGCTGACTCAAACAACAATACCTCCTCAGCTGATGACTCCGATAAGCCAGATGATGCTGGGGCGGGCCCCAGCCAAGGAACAGAACCAAAACACCAGAAAGATCACCAAGCTGGTGATAAAGATCCCAAATCCCCTGCTCACACAGAGAACGTCAACATATATTATGGGGATCAATTCCTAAACTACTCCACGGGATCTTTGGGGGAGGCTGCGAAAGAAGTGGCTTTTGCTGAGTTCGAAAAATGTATTCTAGGAACCAGCAGTAGTATACCAGCCACAGCAGCTCAACAACTCTCTGCACCTGAACCTTCAGTACCTTTTCCCCCTGAGCAGGAAGAATCAGAAAGAGTACGCCTAGACACTGATGAAGAACTAGATACTCCTTCTGATTCTGACAGAGATGAAGATCTGCATCATTACATGGACGACTTAGAGCAGACTTCTTCCCCCACACCGCAAGAACTACCCCCGCCGCCACCTCTACCTCATAAAATGCACGACCTCGATATGGCGGCCATCTCTACCTTAAACGCACAGGATATCTTCATCCTGAACACTATAGTAGATGATGCCAAGGAAGGGGGGGATGTTATCTATTAAAACACAAAGACCAAGTGCAAGTTGACACGTGAGGATTTCCGCTCCATCCTCCGACCCCGATCTGAGCTGAAGATGGCAACCTTCCGCACCCTTCTTGCCAATTCTATCGAAATTTATAGAAGTCCCAAGCGACAGCAACCAGTTCTGAATGCCTCACCAGCTCTGGGTTTGTGCTTGCTATACAAAGAACTACAACACAAATCCATTGAGCGGTTGCATAGGGGAATGGCCAGAAGACCACGTTTTTTATCCGTGCCATTTCAAGTCTGTGGTCACTGGCTACTTATGATTGTGGACACCTTAGCTAGAGACGCAAAAGTGTACAACTTCTGTGCTAGTGAACTAAAGGCCGGAATAATCAACTTTGTCGGCACTGAAGCTGGGGAGGCAAGATGCATCCCTTTCCGGCTTCTAAAACTCATATGGGCCGCATGCCCTTCTCTCCGCCAGGATTGGAGTCAACCCTGGTTTAGAATAATAAACTCACAAGTCCAAACCACTGAAGGATCAGGGGACTGCGCTTTCTACATTATACGACACATTTTAGCACTAAACCAGCAAGTCCCATTCATCGATCTCATTAACGAAGATTTCCACTCCTTGCGAGGGCGTTACGCCATGGAGCTTATCTGCGATAGAAGGTTCTTCAACGACCCTACTATGGCACCAGATGACGTCCCTCGTTATCTTTTTTCATCCATCCAACGTCCGCAGAGGAGACCATTCAGACAAACCCTAGCGGAGTTGGCAAAAGAAAAGCAGCCAACCAAAGTCACCGAGCAAAGTCAATGGAACCCTTACACCTTCGACCTGGCTCCAGATAAAGGTGATGTTGATCTGATATCCGGGGTAACCATCAAGAGATCCTCACCACATATGGTGCCCCCATCTGCCATTGAACCATCATTTCCAAATTTCGATCGGGAAGCTTGCAAAAGTCTTTCAGACAAAGAGCTCCGACTCATAATGTCACGGCTATACGCCGAAAAGGACGAGCTTGTATATATTCACGGGGATATCTTAGTTATGGCAGATGTCCTCCGTGAAACCGTCCAGATCAAAGGTTCCATGTCTGTAAGTGTAATGACTGCTTATCAATACTTACTCGCACAGAATCACCACACGGTCTATATGGTGTCCGCTTACATGAAGGATGATCTTTTAGGGTTGAAGAACTTCGGAACAAAGGAGACACTCATCTCTTATCTCCAGCATACAACTTCGAAGTTCATCATGCTACCTTTCCTTCATCAAGAGCACTGGATGTTACTGGCAACTAATCTTCATGAAGGAACAACAATAATCTACAACAGTTCTGACAGCCAGTATGATCCAGAACCGAAAGAATATACTACAACTCCAAAGACACCAATGGAGGAGGTGGCAAAGGAGTGTGCTAACAAATTACACGATCTTTTGGTCCAGCACACGTGGGCATATGACAAAGATCACTTCAAACCACCAGCCTTCTGCCACAGGTGCCCCCAACAAATTAGAGAATCCAAAGACTGCAGCTTCCACGTCCTCTTCTGGATGTATACAATTGTGGCCCTTCACAAGCCTATAGAGGACATGACAGAAGTGGATTACCACGCACTACGTGGAAAGCTCGCAGCCACCTTACTCAGAACTCATGGGGCAAATAAAGGATTAACAAAAGCCTAATGCCCTTGTCCATGCACTTCTCAACCTATCACGTTGACACTCTGTGGACAAAGTGAGTGATAAGTTAGGGGGGGAGTGCACTGGACAAGGGCGAGGTATCATTCTTCTTCAACCCTTCTGTCTCTACTCCTTCCCTTAACTCATACTTTCCGCACATCATTTTCAAACCTTCTGTTCATATTTAGACTTTTTCCAGTAATTTCTTCAATAAAATAACTCTTAAGTATAACTTTCATCCTGGAAAGAATCACCCCTAGCTAAGTTAGAGATAAAGTATTCCTCAAGAATAAATAACAAGATTAGCATATAGGCATGAATGGAGAATTTATAAATTACATTCACAATTGGTTTTTATGCTTTTGCTTCAATTCTATCTCAAACTCTTCACAGGTCAACTTCAGGGCCAAAGCAAACCGAAAGCTCTCAAGGTCAAGAGGGAAATCAAGGGGAAATCCAAAATTAAGAAATCTCGCAAGCGGACCCCCAAATAAAAATAAGTGCATGTCAGGAACCCTAAGAACAGTTTTCTTCTTTCAATAAAAGAGGCTTGGCCGCCCAATCAAAAACCCTAACAAAAACCCACTTCCTAAGCCTGTGAGTTTTGAATAAAAGCCAGAGTGTTGAATAAAAACATGAGAGTTGTGTCACGCATAAGGACCTATTTGAAGAGCCAATAAAGATCTCACCTGGCCGGTACATACAGCTGCCCTCATGAAGGCATATGTGTCGTGCCCAGTAGTGAGATCTTAAGGTCTCCTAATATATGAAAAGGCTGATAAAGGACTCGGCCGGCCGATACATTCAGCTTCCCTCATGAAGGCAGATGTGTCGTGCCCGGTACCGAGACCCTAAAAGCATAAGACAAACCCTCCCCCACTTGAAGGGGGAATTACACAATAAGCCTTTTAAGCCAACCCTCATACCCACTCTAGCTGCTGGTAGGTTTCTCAAAAGAAGTATAAAACTGATTAGAGTCGATGACATGCACGTAATAAGAAAGGTGGTCCCAATGCGAGACTCGTGATATGAAAGGAACTTGAGATCCACGCAACTCTTGATAATCGAAAGAGTTAGTGTAAGAAGAAGCCCTAATAAGACCTCGGTAGATCTCTGATCTAGAATTGAAGCAAGAGCATGGAAACCCTAACTAAATAAAATTGCCTCGCCACTGCATGCCTTAGCTCTATCTAACTTGAGGACAAGCTAGACTCTAAGTTAGGGGGGGGGTGATAACCTCCCATTTTGTGACGTTATCTTATTAGTTCTACTTAATTTTCCATACTCTTTCTTAGATAAATTAGATAGAATCATTAACTTTTTACTTTATTGCTGATATACCAATAAACTAACTTCTCTTCTTTATCATTACAGGAAAACACAAAAAAAATTACAAAGACTCCATACGGTCCCAAGACCGCATGAAGGCCATACGGTCCCAAGACCGCATGAAGGCCATACGGTCCCAAGACCGCATGGAGGCCATACGGTCCCAAGACCGTATGGAGGCCATACGGTCCCAAGACCGCATGAAGGTCATACGGTCCCAAGACCGCATGAAGGCCATACGGTCCCAAGACCGCATGAAGGTCATACGGTCCCAAGACCACATGAAGGCCATACGGTCCCAAGACCGCATGAAGGTCATACGGTCCCAAAACCGCATGAAGGCCATACGGTCCCAAGACCGCATAAGACTAAACGATCTCAGAGACCGCATAAAGGCAAACCGTTTGAGAACCCCAAACGGTCTCAAGATCGTTTGGGCTCAACTTAAGCCTATAAATAAGACCCCAAGGGTCACCTCAAAGGGGAGAATTCTCAGACGCCAAAAGGCTGCCCCAATCGTTCCAGAGCTCCTGCCACTTCCATCCTCTGCCCTGAGGCTGTCAATCTGAGATCCATACTCCATCCTGAAGTTGCTTTCTCCTTCTTCGCCAAGAAGGTGGGAAGAGGAGATCTCCTCATCGTGCAACCTATGAAGACTGGTGGATCATTTCTCTCTCTCCCCAAGGAGTTGACTTTCCCCCCTCCTTTGTGGGTATGATGCTCTCTCTCTCTTCTCGCCTCTTTCTTGGTCCTAGTCATGAGGGAGTAGTCTTCTTCACTAGGGTGCGGGGAGTAGCCCCGCTACCCATACTTTCATATCATGTAAAATGTAATCCTTAGGTTGTAATAGAGAGTTCTTATCTTTGTTAGTTCGACATCAAACGATTAACGAATGCATGTTGCTTGATCTCCAACTTGTGTTGTCCTTTATCTTTTAGTATGAATTGTCTATGTTTGTACTATTAGATTCGAAACTCGTTTGCATGTTGGTTCTTGGTGCATGTATCCACCATGCATCTGTTTTGGTATCCAGAAGTGTATCTCAAGAAGTGGAGTAAACTCACTATCATCCGTTGCACTTTCATACTATGAAATGGAATCAGTTGACGTATGGAAGTGCAACCTTGGTATGTCGAGGAACACACTTTGCGAGGGGAATGATGCAAAGTAATGCGACCATTTGTTCGGGAATGGCTGGTGTTGCAACATTCCCGCACTTCTCGTAGCTAGATTATCCGAAAGGAGGCTAGGTCTACAAGGATACTAACTAACCGAACTCTTTTTGCAGGTTAAGTTTTGCCTTGCATGTGTTGATCGATGTGTAGTGGCAGTGAAAAACCGATTACACCCTAGTGATCTTTCATCATTGTTAACAACCTAGATTTACTTGCTTTCTTTACTTTACTTGCACTTAGCTTTAAAACAACCAAATCAACCTTTTGATCTAAATACCAACTATTGAGTGATTAAGTGAATTTCGAACGTTTTCCATCTTGTTGGCAACAACAAGACCGTTGTCTCGAGGATTCTACCCTTAACTATACTGCGATAAGACTTCCACGTATCCTAGCATACGTGGGTGGAGTTTTAACTTAGTATAAGCAAGGCTAAACTTAGAGATCTTCTATCTCTAGGATTTTTAGTGGTGCACGCAACTCCACGTAAGTGGAGGCTCCATCAGGGTCCATCAATCTTACCCTAACCCCAACCTCAATATTGGGTTCACAACTATTATGAGACCAACTCTTCATTTTCTCACCCCCCAAGTGATCTTCTTCCCACCATTTTGGACTTGAGGTTTTCTTAGGATGAGAAAAAATTTAAAGTTTGGGTGGAGGTGGGTGGTATGTTACATTTGCCCCCCCTCTATATTTTCTTTTCTAGCATATCCATCATTTATGTTTTCTTGCATGTATTTTAGTTTCCTCTTGTTTTAATTTCCTTTGTATGCAATGTGACCTTTGTCTAGTCAACCAGTTATTTGATATGTGTGTATTCAATGTATCCCCT